>CM049569.1:7057870-7657870 GCA_027123335.1 Amphiprion clarkii | reverse complement strand
AATAAGTCCACACACTGGAGTTTAGACCAACAAGATCAGATTTTTCTCCGCTTCACATTATTAGTGTTTCTTTTGATCACTCGCCACCTTTTATTTTCTTCTTTCACACACAAACCTGCGCTCGGCGGCCGCTAACGTCATCATCAAAGAGAGGCCGGCAAGGCCTTCATCTGAACTGATTACACACTGAAACACATTTAACAGCGCTGGAAAATAAATGAGAACCAAAGAAGGTCCTTGGGAAAATAAAGCTCTGTTTCTGTACTCGTGTAATGGAAAAAAGAAAAAAAAATGCTCTCCATGCCAGTCAAAGAGATTGATTTCCATGTTCGCAGGGGGGTCAGCTTTCATATCAAAGATGCTGCGATGTGATTTTGATTATGACTGCTTCAGCGCCACCCCACTGAGATGATGTTTTTGGTTTGTTTAAAACTGCTTAAACAGCAGAACAAAGCTCAGACAGTCGTAGCAGCAGACAAAAAGAGGAAAAGCAACTCCTTAATTGAAGCTGCAAACAGTGTTGGTCGGGTCAGCAAATCCAAGCATGTCCACCAGGTGGCGCTGTGACTGAGAGTGTATTTCGACCTATGGATGTGAAGAGGGCTGGACTCTGATCATACATGTAAAGTTTCAGGCAGACTGGAGCATATACAGTCTAAGTAGACAGCACTTCCTGTTTCATGGCGAGCCATCAAAAATGTCCGCCAGGTGTGGGAGTCTGATCGCACATGTAAAGTCTGAAGCAGATTTGTGCATCTGCTAGTTAGTTAGACAGCACTTCCTGTTTCATGGCGAAATGTCGAAATTCCGCATTTCCACACCGTCAGACTTTTACGGAGCGTTTTGATAACTTTTGATCATCCATGCCTGGTGTATATCCTGGCCAAATTTGGTGTCAGGGGTGTCAAACATGCGGCCCGCGGACCAAAAGCGGCCCTCCAGAGGGTCCAATCCGGCCCTCAAAGTGTAAAAACTCCAGAGAAGACATTAACTGCAGATTGTAAATTAGTAAAACTATAAATTTAAAGTAATTTCTTGACCATGACAAGTTGTTTTGATCATAAAAAAATACTAGATTGCTCATTGTCCTTTTGCCGTTTTGTGTCTCATTTTTTTAAATATTTTGTCCTCTTTTTGTTGTTTTTTTGTTTGACTTTTGTCATTTGTCTCGTTTTTTTCATTTTGTTTCTGATTTGTGTTGTTTTTGTTTCTGTTTTTTTTCTCTGGCTTATGTTGTTTGTCTACTTTTTTGTCATTTTGTTTCTCGCTTTTGACATTTTTTATCTCGTTTTTGTCATTTGTCCATTTTTTTGCCACTTTGTAACTTTTTTGTCTAATTTTTTATCTCTTTTCGGTTTCATTGCGTGTCATTTGTCGAATTTTTTTGACGTTTTGTGTGTTGTTTTTGTCATTTTGCACCTCATTTTTGTAATATTTTCTCTTGTTTTTGTTGTTTTTTTGTATTTTTTTGTCTGACTTGTCATATTGATCATAAAGTGAAACGATAAATGATAAACTGAGGCATAATATTACTGAAAGTGAATTTATTTTTCTTAAGAAATTTCAGGTTGTTCCTAATGTTTTGTGAAAAGAGTGCATTAAATGTCAGAATGTACTTTTTTGAATTTAGAGTTGCTGCTTGTTTTATAGGTTATTATGCTGTGGTTTTACTGGTCCGGCCCACTTGAGATCAAATTGGGCTGAACGTGCCTCGAACTAAAATGAGTTTGACACCTCTGGTTTATAGCTTTTGAAAATGTTCAAAAATTACCCCAAATCATCCAAAATATGACACACAATTCAAAATGGCTGACTTCCTGTTGTGTTTTGAGCATGGGTGTCAATTACAGTTTTGTGTGTCTTGACTAGATACATACATCTACCAAATTTCATAAGTCTAGGTCACACGCACTGGTCGTAATAAATGTTTGAAATTGGCCAGGGAGGACTATTGAGCTATTTTGGCACGTGTTCCATTCCCCTAAAATATTACATTCTTCGCCAGTGCTGATGTGTGGGCAAATTTTCACGCGTTTTCAAGTATTTATTCTGGCCTCAAAAATACGTTTCTTTTGTCCGACGAAGAAAGTAGAATAATAAACCCATGGGTTTTCTTCCCCTTGGTGCTCGGACCCTAATAGTTAGTCACCTTTCAATTGGAGGAAGTGTTCGTTCAGCGTTTACAGAAAGTTCTCGTGGCGCTTTGGAGCAGTTATGGTGTTTATGGGAGTAATGAAAGGCTAGTTTCTGCCTTTGTGTCACAGCAGAGATGCTCTAGATGCTATGGAGAAGACGTCCAATTAAAATCAGAAAATACGGCCTCTGAACTGGAGGTTACTGCTCCCAGCGGCGATGCTCCAACAATATTTTCACGGACAAACGTCTGTCGATGGAAATAAATTCACACGGCTGTGTGTGAGAGACTTCGAGTAATGGTGGCCTGATTGCAGCTCAGAGTTTCTGAAGAGCAGTCAAGAAAAGTTTTTTATGTCTGCAACGTTATCCGTCTAAAAGGTCCTCAGCTCACGATTAAATTACACGTAGAAAGATTCTGATGAACAAACTCACAGGTTATATAATGGAGGACTGCAGCATTTTAAAGCTGTGAAAGTGTAAAAACTATGATATCATAAAAGAAAATGACATATTTCAAATCTAACAGTGGCAATTTTTCATGATTTTGCATAAAGTATAGTTCCTGACACTTTTTTCTTGTAGTTATACTGGTATTTTAACTCACATTAAAGTAAAATAAACTCATCTGAATACTTAGTGCATCAATGTGTGATACCACACTTTTAATAAATTGACAATAAAGTAGTTTTTCACAGAAATACTGCCAGGACTCTTATTCATATTTAGATTTGGTTCCAATTTATTGTGTAGAAGTGAAGATTTTTTCTCAGAAACGTGCACAGTCAGAGATAAGACGTAGATAAGACAATCTTGGACCTTTGTGCCTCTGAAACGTAAGAAGATTTTAAAAAACTATTTCATGCATTATGTAAAAGTGGACTACATCATTTTGAAATTTTAATAGCAATATGTATAATAACTGTGCTGTATAAAAACAAAAACTGATGATATATTTCAAATCTGACAGTGGGAATTCTTCATAATTTTACATCTAGTATATTTTCTAGCACCAGTACTGCTATTGTAACTTAGAGTAAAGTATTCAGAATGCAGTTTTTTTTTTTTTCAGATTTCTCATAAAAATCTTGCCAGGATTCTTGTTCATTTTCAGACATGGTTCCAGTTTATTGTGCAAAAATGAAAGATTCTTCTGCAAAAACTTGCACAAAGTCAGAGATAAGCTTCAAACCAGTAAGAAGACAAACTTCAATTTATTTAAAGATGGACTACAACATTTTAAAACTTTAATAGTTACATATATATGTGTATTGAATGCACAACTATACATAGGCTATTGTACACAATAAATATAGAACTTATTGTGAAGAATTTAGTATTCTTCTTCAAAAACTCAAATAAAGTCAGAGATGAGAAGTCAGTGAACAAAGTTTGGGCCTTTGTGCTTCGAACGGAGATTTTGAAAAACAAACTTCACATTATTTAAAGGTGAACTACATCATTTTAAAACAGTAATATTTATATTATATGAACCTCTTTAAAGAAACTGATGACATATTTCATGTCTGACAGCAACAATTCTTCATAAATCTACATAAAGTATATTTTCTGGCTCATACACAACTTTTTCTTGTACTTTAACACCAGTGCTGGTATTTTAACTTAAAGTTAAGTCATCAGAATACTGCATGATACCAATTTTTTTTTTTTACTAAAGTGAAAAACAACCCCAGGTTTTTCATGGTAACACTGCCAGAATTCTTCTTCAAGTTTTGACTTGGTTCCAATTTATTGTGCAGAATTAATTTTTTATTTATTTTGTCAGAAACTTGCACGTCCAGCAAGTTTTCAGAATACTGTGTGATACCAAACTTTATTTTAATATTGTGGAAAAAAAATGAGTTTTTCATGAAAATCCTGCCAGAAGTCTTGTTCATTTTAAGATGTGATTTCAATTCATTGTGTAGAATTTAAGATTCTTCTGCAAAAACTCACACAAAGTCAGAGATTAGAAGTAAATGAGTCAATTTTGGAATTTAGATTACATATTTAATAAACGCTGGACTATATTTCCAGATGTGTTTAATCAATCACCTCGAGTGAAGCCATTGCCAGATCGATCACGCTGGACAGTAAATAGGTGGATCTGCTGCAGAAACCTCCGTCCTGGTGGCTGCGGTTTAATAGATTGTGAGTTCCAGCAGTAAACTCGCGGCGTTTGCTTTACACCTTGTCTGAATTAGTTCGGCTTTGCCTCTGTGCCTGTAATTACTGCCCCCATCTGAATGAGCTTAGCGGGCTGGTGTGAAGGATCCCAGTGGGGCCCAGCGTGGGTCCTTTCACACCCGCATATTCCAGCCCTGCCGGCTCAGAAAGAAAAAGCCTCACCGCCGTGCAGCTCTGCTAAATGTCACGTTATTCTCTCCTGTGTGGGAGGAACTGCAGTCAAAGAACCCCGGACCTCCGAGCCAACAGGAGGGATGGGAGTAGATGAGCAGACAATACGGCTTGTTCTGCTCTGTTCAGGCACCGAGAGGGCAAGAAATATCAAAATAAAATGGAATAGATGGTGCATAACTTGTGCTCAGATTAGAGGAAATAAGAACAGTCTCATTAATATCACATTATTAATCAATCAATCAGGCTTTTTTAAAATATTGTCATACAAATACAATGCAACACAAGTGCTTCACAGAAATAAAAACATTAAATGCTACAGATTTATTGAGCCATATTCAAGGACCTGCTGTATTTTTAGTTGTAAAACTAGTTAAGTGGTGAATTTAGTATTGGGTCTTCCTGTAAGTGGATATGGATGGATAAAATAAATAAAATGCATGGATGCAAAAAAAAAATAAATAAACAAAATAAAAAAAATGGGGGGGGGATATTACAAACTACCTGGCGAAAAAAAGACGTTTTACATGGTGATTGGACAGATTCTGGGTAATTCTGGACACATTTCAAGACATTTTGGTCAAATTGTAGTAATTGCTTTCAATAGATTTCAAGTCATTATGGACAACATGGAGACACTTTTGACAAGTTTCAAGACATTTTTGAAAATATTTAGAGTATTTGACAATCTTTATATTCTATTCGACACATTTTGAGCCATTTTGGACAATTTTGGGGGGAAATTCTGGACACGTTTTAAGATATTTTGGTCAATTTTGAGTCGTTTTGAATACATTTAAAGTCTAAATATCTAAAAACTGGAACCTTGTCTGGTCAAACTTTCCACACATCAAATTCTACTGATGTTAGAGCCTCAAAAGTTGGTGAAATGTCGACCAAAGACTGTATTTTAGTAGAAAAATGGATCCATTCATATATATACACTTACAGGAACTTTATAGAGACATAGCACCAATTTAATTTGAAAATTCTGCGTGTTTTTCCATTTTTAAAAGCCAATAATTAATCATTGTTGTCATTTTGGACAATTTCAAATCTTTCTGGGGGGGTTTTGGGTCACTTGAGGACAATGAATTTGACTCCTTTTTCTTTACTCTGACACAAAAATTACTTTTTTTTTCAAACAACAGGTTAAAAACACAAAAGTGAGTGTAAACTTATAATGTACAGCTATAAATATGCATGAAAGAGCATATTTATAGTGATGTTTGGTGCAAAAACGTGCAGATTGTGATGATAGGAGGTGCAGTTCCTTGCTACAAATACAGAGTTAATTCACCGGGACAGGCAGCTCCATAAATCCTCCATCCCTGCATCTGTCCTGCTGCGTTTCACCAAACAGCTGATCACTCTTCAGAACACTGGATGTCGGTTCCCAGAGATAATCTCGTCTCATGGCCGAATGCTGGAACGCAGAACTTGCTCGTTATAAAAGGTGCTCCACCAGAGAGGTATTTAGGTTGGCTGAGCTTGGCGGATTTAAAAAAAAAAATGTGCAAAAATAAATCAGACAAGATGAAATGAATCATCTGTAGGTGCCGAGGCAATTAGGCGAGCGAGCGGGTCTGTGTGTTTTTACTCAAAAGTGAGCATTCATCATATCACAGCTTGGTTTCTTGATCAGCTTAAAGAGTCCCTCAGGTGGTTCTTCTTTAAAGAACATTAATCATGAATGCTTATTACACACGACCCGCTGATACCAGGTTCCTCCATTTATCTCAGAAGAAAGACTCCCCTTGTGCTCGGTCAAATACTTACACCTGATCCCTGCGAACCCCGACAACGCCCCCGAACCTGCTTCTCCTCCCCCGGATGGGTGGGAAAAACTCTGGAATCTACTCTAAGAACAGAGGAATACTGCATGTGACTCATTAATAAGGTTCTTTATACACGTTAAAGAACACAAAAATAGAACATTTAACAAATAAACCTGAAAAAAGCAGCATTTCACTTTTGCAAACATTTACTAGATGTACAATGTTTTAGAAGGAACTAAGGAAGTTCTGCAAAGTTCTACTAGTATTTTCAGTGAAGGATTCTTTGATATTTCATGAGTTTTCTTCTTAAAGTTCGGATAAGTAAATATGTTCTAGAAATGTTTGGTGACAACCTTGTTAAACTGTTCCGGTCCAGTGTTCTCAAAACTGAATGGTGGACTGAAAACGTTCTTCTTTTGTTTACATGGAACATTGTGGGAATGTTTTATAGATTCGAAAATATGTTCTCCAAAACACTGCAACCAGAATGTTCCACCTTTGTTAATATATCACATTACAGAACCTTAAAAATAAAGAATGTTTTGACATCTGAGGTTTTGATAACATCTTGAAAACTTGAGAAAATTTCTTTATTTTTTGGAACCATTGTCTGATCGAACATTAATAATGTTCCACCTTTGTTCATATATCACATTACAGGAATGTTTTATAAAGAACGTTCTGTTGTCTGATGTCTCAATAACATCTTGATAACATTATTTGCATGTGAAACATTGTGAAAACATTTTATGGAAGAATGTTCTATCATGTGTTCCCTCAACATCCCTGAAATGTTCTGTACAAAACACATAGAAAACATTTTTAAAATGTTGGTTTCCAAACGTTCTTCTTTTGTTATCATGGAACACTGTGAGAATGTTTAATAGAAAATGAAAATATTCCTAAAACTTTCTTTAAAGATTTGATTAAAATATTTTTAGAACTTGAAGGTAATGTTCTCCAATGTTATCAAATCACAGTAACAGTAACTTGTCTTTTGAATTCATTAGCCGCTCACGTTTTATTCCACCTGTAGCTGCGCTGGATCCCAGTCGACAGCATCTTGTTCTGTTCTATTTGTGTTTGTGGAACCGCCATATTTACCTGTGTTCCATGTAAATAGAAACCTGCAGTGAAAACATGTGATTTCCCCAGTGGTTCTCCAGGAAACACAACAGGTTGGTGTTGACTGCTGCTGTTTACACTAGTAAATGTCAAGCCTTCCTCAGTGGCAGCGTACACATCGTGGAATATAATCCAGGTTTAAGGTGCAAATACGGAACATAAACAGTTCTGGTTCCTGTAGAAGTGAATATATTTCTAAATAACCAATCATACCTATGGATCAGGGATTATGTCATTGATTTTAACCATTGTTGAGGCGTCTGAGCAACTCTGAACAGTCATCAAACCATAGTTATCTGTAAACAGAAGAGCATAAAGTCCTGCAGCAGGATTCCACCCACTCAGAACCTGATCTCAGCAGGTTTTGTGCCAAGTTCTACAAGATGTTCTGACCTACCTGCCAAGTACCTGGAAAAACTGTTAACTTAAGCAAAAATACACAAGTTTAAGGAAGCAGACTTCTATAAAAATTTGTTTGATGACATAACTTATTTACATCATTTTTTCCAGATTTAAGTAACATATTATTAGACATCAACTCCAGAGAAGTCAAAGTAAATGAAGGTAAATCTTTATACTATATTTGCTTGAAACTGTCAGTTCACAGTTGAGCTCAGGTTGCTAGTATCTTTCTATTTTGTCATTAATAGTTCTAAAATTTACATAGGGGGAGAAGTTAGATCATCATCACACATGGACACAACCTACAGTGTTCAGATTCAATCTTCTGTTTTGTATTTTAGTGCATTGTCACCATTAACAGACTGAAGAAGCAGCCGTGTTCTGTGTCCACGTCTGTACAGGACTGAACTAAAACTGATAACTCTACAGCAGATATTACCTTTGGGAGCATTATTTTTGCTGAGACAGAGAAGTGTCAGATTGTTTTCCATCGTGTTCCCAAGATGACAGAAACTCACCACAGTGGAACAGAGTCTAATTAAAGCTGCAAGCAGCGTTGGTCAAGTCCTCACATCCTTACTGGTCAGCGAATCCAAGCATGTTCACCAGGGGGCGCTGTGACTGAGAGTGTATTTCATCCTATGGATGTGATGAGGGCCAGACTCTGACCCCCAAATAGTTTCAGGCCAGATTGGAGGACGTACAGGCTAGATATGCAGCACTTCCTGTCCATCCACCAGGTGGCGCTATCATTCTGACTGTATATTGGTCTATGGAATTCATCAGGGTGGGACTCTGATCACACATGTAAAGTTTGAGGCTGATTGGAGCATGTACAGGCTAGTTATACAGCATTTCCTGTTTCATGGTGAATTGTTGAAATTCCGCCATCCGCCATTTTCACACCGTCAGACTTTTGCGAAGCATTTTGATAACTTTTTTAAAAAAACTTTTTAAAGGCCCTTTGTTGGCTTTAGTTATTGGATATGTCGGTAGAGGCAGACAGGAAAGTAGGGGAGAAGAATGGGGGGTTGACCTGCAGCAAAGGGCCGTGAGCTGGAATCAAACCCGGATCCTGCTGCGTCGGGGATTATAGCCTGTTTATGGGTCGTCTGCTCAGCCAGCTGAACTATGTCAGTGCCCCATTTTGTTAACTTTTGATCACCCATGCCTGGTGTACATCCTGACCAAATTCCAGCTCTGTTGCCATGTTTGAGTTTATAGCTTTTGAAAATGTGCAAATTTGGTCCAAAAATCGTCCAAAAATATGACACATAATTAAAAATGGCTGACTTCCTGTTATGTTTTAGGTATAATTGTCAATTACATTTTTGCACATTGTAATGACGTACTTCTGCCTACCAAATTTCATAGCCTCAGATGACACATCGTGACCATAGTTCCTGTTCCAGGTGGCGCTGTTGAGCCATTTTGGCACACACATGTGCAATTCCACTAAAATATCAAATTTTTCGCCAATCCTGATGTGTGGCAATTTTTGTCAGGTTTGAATATTTTTAGACCTTCAAAATTGCAATTTTAAATGCAACAGAAAAACGATGAAAAATATCGTTTGGTGCTCAGACTCTAACAATCCCAAAAGAATGAATCCTGAGGAGGTAAACCAGCAGCTGTGTGGCTTTAAAAACACTGTACTATCAAGACTTCTCTGTTAATTTATTAACTCCTGCAGTTCTGTTATCTTATATGATTAATTTGGTGTTAAATGTTCTTATTCTATTCTCTGGAATAGCACTAGAACCGCCTGCATCTCCAACATGTGTACAGTCGGGGTGAAACGAAGGTTATGGAAGCTCTTCAATATTTTACAGGGGAACCCCTCCCACGCCATAATTAGATAGATTACCTGTTAGCCACGCTCCCGTGTGCAGAGATGTTTTTAAACGGCTTCATCCTCCAGGCAAATGGAGAGGACAGTCAGAAGGAATTACACGCCGTCCAGAGCAACGGTGACTGAGCTATTAACGGTCGCAGCCAAAGCAAAAAAAGCAAAAAAAAGAGCAGACAGAGTAACTTTCTCATGTCGAGAAGTGATGAATTTTTTACCACTGCAGAGTACAAAAGGTTCGGTTAAAAATTTAGAGGTCTCTTGGCTGACGGTGGCAATCAGACGTCAGGACGGTTTAGTCAGTCAGGCTGTTTGTGGAGCCATTTATCATTTTAGGATGGACTGTGGAGGATAAAATAAAACAAGCAGGTTCCATGAGTTTACTTACAGCAGAGAACCACGTTTCATGTTCCAACACTTTACAGATTTAAATCTCCTTTTCTGCATTTTTAAATTACTGAATTACTCGAAAATAAAGGTTTTTGCACAAACAAATTTCACTTTTCTGCCTCATTTAAACCAAACTTAACCAGAACTGGCAGAGAACATTCCTGCAACATTCGATAATGTTACCTACTAGTTCTATAATAGTTCTTTAAACAAAATGTTTAAATCAAATGTTTGTTTTTTCACATGACTTTAAACCTCAACATTCAGAGGAACACAGAAGATGTTCTATGTTGACAAAGGAGGAACGTTTTAAACATTAAAAAAATGTTAGTTTGCGAACGTTTGAGATGGGGATGTTGCTGATGGAACACATTATGGAACCTTCTTTTATTTACCATGTTTCATCATAATGAAGGAGGAACGTCCTCAAACCAGCATTTGAAAGTTTTCCAAATGTTAGCGAGACTTCAGAGGATTTTTACAAGATGCTCCTGCAATCTGGAACAGAGGTAGAACAATAATGTTTTTAGAAAGTATTAAGGATGTTGCTGATTGAACACATTAAAGAAACATTCTTCTATGAACCATGTTTCATGATAAAGAAGGAAGGATGTTCTCAAACTAACATTCAAAAATTGTTTTCCAGATGTTACTTAGACATATGACAGCCTGCAATGTTCTGAGGATGTTCTCTGGATGTTGTTGAAGAAAGCCTGTTAGAACATTCTTCTATAGAACATTCTTCTATAAAACATTCTCTCAATGTTCCATGATAACAAAGGAGGAACGTTCTCAAACCAACATTAAGAAACGTTACTTTGTGATGTGATAAATCAACAAAGGTGGAGCATTCTGGCTGCAATGTTGTGAGGATGTTTTGATGTTATGTTCAAGGGAAAATGTTCTCACAGTGTTCCATGTCAACCAATGAAGAATGTTCAGATGTTCAGCAGTGTTATTTTTAGAACATTTTAGTTATCCTGCCTTTGAGAAGAACATTCTAGAAACTAAAAGAAAACTAAAAATATATATAAAAAGGTGGAACATTCTGACTGAAACATTCTGAGGATGTTGCTGAGGGAACATATTCTAGAAATGGTCCCACAAAGTTCCAGGAAGAACAATCCAGTGCAACACTGAGTTCTAAAAAAAAAACGCTGAAACACAACGGTCTCTAAACAATCACCAAACATTTGTAGAACATGTTTAGTTATCCAACTTTTAATAAGAACATTCTGGGAACTAAAAGAAAACTAAAAAGTAGATTTAAAAAGGTGGAACATTCTATCTGCAACGTTCTGAGGATGTTGTTGAGGGAACAAATTGTAGAATCTAGAAAACATTCCCACAATGTTCTGGGAAGAACAATCCAATGCAACATTGAGTTTTGAAAACGCTGAAGCACAACAGTCTCCAAACAATCACCAAACATTTTTAGAATATCTTTCGTTATCCAACCTTTCATAAGAACATTCTGGGAACTAAAAAAAAGTACTGAAAACATTAACAGAACTCTGCAGAACTTTCTCCGAATCTTCCTTGCAGCATGTGTCTGTTTTAGAACATGCGTGTTTGTTTCTCAAGCTGCTACCAGATGCTACTCGCTGCTCTGCATGTTTTCACCCATAAACTAGTGTATAAATAAAGAACATGCTGTATGGAGCAGAAATTTCTGGCATTTCACATATTTACGTTCCGTCTATCGTGCACCCAACCATCAGGAAGGCGTCTGATTGATCCAAAATGTATTCTGCAGCAGCCGACAACAACCACAAACATACAGTCGGAGTCATAAAGAACCATCTTCAGCGTGAACGGAGGAATCCTGCAGCAGATGGTTTGGAAGCCACAGAGGCCGAACGAGAGCGAGACAGAATCCACAGAAGAACCGAGATCTCCAAAATGCTTGAAAAACTAGAGCTAACGCCAACTTCTGCAACAAACTCGAACCCTGCATTACACATACATCTTCAATTTTGCAGGAGACATCTTACATCCAGTCAAAAATGCTCTAAAAACTAAAATACTTGCAGGTTTGGTAGGTTCAAACTACATAAGGATCATTCCACAACTGGAGGACATTTGGGTTTCAAAATGTTTGAAAAATAAGCCTTCTTTTTTACAGTTTCCTGCTACATATTCATCAATAATAGGTAATAAACTATCAAAGGCTTGATTGGCTCAGCTTACACATCAATGGTAGCATTTTTATTCCATGTTTTCTCTGTTGTTTGCTATCCCTAATCTAATCACAGTAACAGGGTTGCTAACCCATGCTAATGTTAGCTTTTTCTCAGCAGTCAAAGCTAGATATTTAGCTAGCTGTTACTGCTGACCAAGAGGACAAACTGACTGGTGGAATAAAGTCAAAACAATTAATCTGATCCTGATAATATGAGGTAGAGTGAGACATTCAATCAAGGCTGACAATGTTATGAAACTATGAAAAATAGGAGAGAGGACATAGCTTTGGTCTACCTATTCTTTAGGAAAACTGTTTGATGATGTTAATTCCAGTGTATCATGTTATTCACTGTTTTCTTCTTCTACTACCAGCTAAAAAGGTTTTGCTCGCATGTTGTGGTACACATGCATGATAATTATTTTTTAAAATATTATGTTGATTAAAAAAAAGTTCTTTTAATTACAAGAGACATTGATGAAAAAAATTATACCAAAAAAGGAGATTTAAATTTCATTTGAACTGTTTTATTAGAGATTCAGTTTGGTTATCAGGGGGGAGGGACGAAAGAAAAATGGCAGTTTAGTGGGAACTCCAGACTTATTTGGTATTTTTCAAAACATTTTCAAACGTTCTTTTTTTCTAGTTTTTTTTTTCTTAGATTGGTCTCAGGAGAAGAACATTTCCACAACAACTGCACGTTTTAGTATTTTGTATGTGGATTATTTTAAATTTGTTGGGTGGGACGTAAAATGTCCTCTACTTCTGGAATGACCCTGATTTTTGTGTTTTTACCAAAATATCGTCAGGTTTTACACTTTAGTATATGAGTTTTTGCAGCATAGTAATGCAACGTCTAGCTGTTTTGGAAGCTGTTCTTGCTGCTGCATTCAAGAATACGTCAGCATCTGAGATTTGAGATTTGTGAGTGATGGAAGCTGTAAAACCACAAACCTCTGATTCCCTCAGAGAATGCACAGAGCATCTATTAAACCTAATCATTAAAGAATTTATCAGCATCTTTCTTTCACTTTGAATCATGCATTAAAGCATCAGAATGACACATGGTGATAAATGCTGGTAGCAAAGAAGAGTCTGTGATTTTATTGAAATTCAGGCAGGAGTTGTGGAGATATTTAAATGCAATCGATTACATTGGTAACTTGGGGTTTTGTGAGCAGCGTGAATCTGAGTTGTAGCTTATTGTGAGTTGTGTTTTATCTCCAAAGTGAGGATTTCAGTGGCGTTTTCTGGTCGTCAGATTGATTCCTTCGGGGATTGGTTTCACCTTCCATAAAATGCTCCATAAACACCCTTTAATCTGCTGCGTTGTATGAAGCGAAGTGTTTCCCCCGTACAGCGCCGGAGTAATTAATCGTTTCCTACTTTTCCGATATAATCACTTATGCTATATTTAAACTCCGTGCAGTCTGTGAGATGTTTCCCCAGCGGACAGCAGGACCATCTGTGTTGTCATTTTTTTACTGATGAGACCGGAGCTTCGGTTGCACGATGTTTCTAAACTCGGCCGGTTGCAGCTCCACTATTGTCTGTTTTCATTTCACAGGTTCTGCTCATTCTCACGGATCAGATGTTAGTTCTCCAGATTGTGGCGTCTAGTAGCCAAACAGCTTAGCATACACAGTGTTAGCACTGTAGAACATGAAGACGTGGGGAGGCTTTCTGCATGTGTGTGGTGGATGTTGCTTCTCTACTGTAGGTTCTCGAAGGGTTGTGAAAGTCAGACATGGAACGTTCTACCTACAATCTTCTGAGGATGTTGCTGAGGGAACACGTGACAGAACATCCTTCTAGAAGATATTTCCTCGGTGATAACAAAAGATGTTCTTGATGCAACTTTCAGAGAACGTTTTCAAGATATTATTGAGATCTTAAAAAATGTGGGACATTCTGGTTGTAATGTTCTGAGGATGTTGTTGAAGAACACATGATAGAACATTCTTCTATTAACCATATTCCATGATAACTAAGGAAAAATGTTCTCAAACCAACATTACAAAACTTTTTCCAGATGTTACTGAGACCTCAGATGACAGAATGTTTGTAGAACGTTCCTGTAATTTGATATATCAAAAGTCGAACATAGTTCCCCATGCAACTTTCAGAGAATGTTTTCAAGACATTATTGAGAACTTAACAAAGGTGGAACATTCTGGCTCCACTGTTGTTGAGGAACACATTACAGAACATTCTTCTATTAGATGAAATGTTCCATGATAATTAAGGAAGAACGTTCTTAAACTAACATTACAAAAAGGTTTTACAGATGTTATTGAGGCCGCAGATGACAAAATGTTTTTATAACATTCCTGCAATATGATTTATGAGAGGGCAAACATTTTTTTCCTTTTTGTTGACGAAACACATAAAACGTTCTACTGTAAGACATTTGCAATGTGACAACAAATGATGTTCTTTCACGAAGCATTTTCAAGATGTTATTGAGACTTTAACACAGGTGGAACATTCTACTGGCAATGTTCTGAGGATGTTTGGGGAATGTTATGTTATAGAATCTATGAAACGTCCCCACAATGTTCAATAATAAAGAAAGAACGTTCTAAGTGCCAGATTTAGTTGTGAAGACTTTGGAGCATAACAGTCTAACAGTATTAAAACCAAGAATATTTATTGAACAAAATATAATTACCTCTGTCTGTTTGACAGCTTGAATGTTTTTGTTTCTGCAAATTGTCTTTACGAAAGGAGTTCGGGAGATGAGTTGTTTTCTTTCCTTACACGAATTTGTGGTAAAAAATATTCGTGTTCTTCCAGGATGAGATATGCAGAGCTGATAATGTTGTCATCACATCATCTCAGGGCTGTAATCGCTGCCAAATGCGCCTCAACTAATCAGCAACTCCAAGCGTTTATATTTTTATTTATTTGATATCAATTCATCGTGTTTTTCTCGGCTTATCGGCCTCTGAAGACCTAATCTGCCCTCTGTGATTCACACTCTCAAAACAAGAACAAGATGAAAAAAAAAATCTGCGTGAGAATTTATCACATGTACGAGTTCCCTCATATAATTGCGTTTTAATCTGCCGTACTGCCAGCTTTCTGCAAAAACCCGGCAAATTAACCCTTTGCCAATTAGCATAGATAAGTGACACTGGGCCCTCTGCCCTACCGGCTCTGATCGGATTTTACGGAGGTCAACTGTAGATGGCAGGAGGGCGGCGAAATAAAAGCGACGAGTGAAATCCTGATGCAACATTTCATCTCGACGAGGCCAGATAGAGCCTGTAATGGAAAACAGATGCTGGAAACGCCTCCGCACTCGGCCCATCAGCATGCACGGCATCGGACGAGAACGTCCGCGAGTCTTGCGGGATTCCACCGCCTTTCTCACATTTTAACTAAACCCTTCCTCGGAGCGGGGATGGCGTAAAGAGATGTCAGATCCAAAGAAAGGCGGCGGGATCTGCAGCGTCACCACCGGGCTGCCAGGAGACTTTAATCACACCGTAGCGTCCACCAGCCCGTCGCTTTGCTGCAGAACCTCGGCACACTGGAAGCTCTCGGTCTCTCCCCGCCGCGAGTCTCTGCAGATCGTCTTTGATTGACCCAATTAGACGAGTCCATCGAGTGCTGCTCGCTGCTTATTAGTGTTTCACATCGGCTTAATCACGGGACGTGGTACGTGAACGAGGTGCAGAGCGGACCCGGCAGAAGGCCTCCTTTCAAGTGCAAATGAAACCAAAGCATGGTAACCGGTGGCAACTTCAGCAGCTGCTATCAAAACAAGTCCTAATGCAATTTAGTAGGTCACCGGTTTGGAGAGATGTTTAACTCGTAGATCAGGGGTGTCCAACATGCGGCCCGTGGGCCAAAACCGGCCCTCCAGATGGTCCAATCTGGCCCTCAAAGTGTAAAAATTACGTCATTTTATCATATTGTTTCTCGCTTTTGTCATTTTTCTGGTCTCATTTGTGTCATTTGTTAATTTTTGTCACTTTGTAACTTTTTTGTCTATTTTTTTGTCATTTTGTTTCTCGCTTTTGTCGTTTTGTGTCGCATTTTTGTCATTTTGTGTCTCATTTTTGTAATATTTTGTCTTGTTTTTGTTGTTTTTTTTGTCTTTTTTTGGTCTGACTTTTGTCGCTTTGATCATAAAGTAAAATACTATTTCAGTTCCAGATATCTGTGACTAAATGTTTTGTTCCTTTGTGGATACTCTTTAATCTGGAATCTGGAATGTATAAATGATAAAATGAGATTTATTGATTCTAAATTTCAGGTTGTTAATAATGTTTTGTAAAAAGATAATTCCTTAAATGTGAACATTTTTGCACTATTAGGAGTTGTGGCTGTTTACAGGTTATTATGCTGGGATTTTACTGGTCTCTGGAGATCAAATTGGGCTGAATGTGGAACTTGAACTAAAATGAGTTGGATACGCCAGCCTTAGATGTTCCACTGACTGGACCCTACACTCTTCCATTAGTGGGTCAAAAATGACCTGTATAAGAATCAGTGTGTTTTTATGCCATTCTTGTCATTTTTGTTAAGAATAATCATTTGTATTATTGTTTATATTATATTTTGGTCCACACAAGAACAATTTCATGTTTGACAAGAAAACCTATCAATCAATATGTAGCTACATACACAAGAAAAATAGTCAGAGAGCGAAGTACTCCGCCAAGGCTGTTCATTCCCCGATATGGCATTGTCAGAAATGCAGCATTTGTTATTGATGATCAGAAACCATGGCAACATAGAATGTTTCCATTTAATATAGATGTTCCCACAAACAAAATGATCTTGCGCTGAGCACAGGCATGTGTTATGCATGTGTACGTTACGTACAGATACCAAACTGCGTGATCTAAATATGTAGCAGGCAGCGGGAATTGATGGGACTCAGAAACACCCCACAATTTAATCAGTTGTTCCTTGGATCATTTCTGACTGATAAGTCCTCAGTGGTGGATTTGTAGTAGGATCACAATCATGTGATCGTCAGCAGGCAGCTGACGTAGTGTTCACTTGTCATGGTTACAGTGACGCCATGCTGCTATCTCAGAATGATACAGAAATCTTTAATAATTCCATAGATCCAGACTATAAGCCGCATCACTGCCAAAATCTAATCACTTGGTCCTTGTGTCATTTCTGATCTTGCTTGAAAATTTCATCCAAATCCATTTGTCCATTTTTGAGTAATGTTGCGCACAGATGGAATAACAGATGGACAAACGTACCCAGATTGTCACATAACTTCACCGCGTTCCTTGGTGAAGTAATAAATGCACACATGCGCACACACACACACACACACACACACACACACACACACACACACACGCACACACACACACATACCTACACACACACACACACACACTTGATACATAGACTAATGCTAGCTACCTTAGTTACCTAGCTAGTGTCAGCTAACTACCCCTTGGTTAATGAAAGAAAAACCCACAATGGTCACAGAAATAATTTGAATCTGACAAAAGTAATAATAAATAAAAATTCAATGAAAATTAACCAATGAAAATCAGACATTGCTTTTGAACTGTGGTTTAACTGAATTATTTTAAAAAATAAACTCATGAAACAGGCCTGACAGACCTCAATTTTTTTTTCTGAGGTAAAAATGTCAGTAAACCTTCCATGTATCATGTCTGGCTGTGTAAAATAATCCTCCTGCAGGGCACTTATGTAATACAAATCTGATAATTTCTTAGAAATATAAAAAGAAACTTAAAATTTTAAATAGAATGCTATCAAAAACATGTCTGTTGAGGAATACCTGGAATATGAAATGATAAAAACTTTTCATTCCAAAGATATTGCAAGAAAACGACCTCCCCGGTTCACTGCTGACCCACTGATACATCTAAGGGTGAAGACGTCCTGTGAGGTGCAGTAGGGCTACCTCTCCGCTGTTATTATATTAATTCTAAAATCATCTCGGCTTCTCCCCGGTGACAGCTTTAACATTTTTATTTAAAATGCACGGCATTTGTGACATTCTTTCAAGACATAATGAAGCAATATTTTATGAGGCGAGCTGCAGGAGAAGCCGGATGTGAGCGGATTCACGTTGCAGGTTGAATTCCCCGGTGTCGGCGGATTGGAGGGGAAAAGGTAATTTGTGAGGAGACCTACCTGCCAAGATGATGAAGAGTTCTCCTTTGTTGATTTTCCCAAAAGTGTCTCCCAGTCAGGAGTCATAAGAGAGCGGAGCTTACAGTGACACCTTGACTGGCATTAAGGGAGGGCTGGTCCTTCCTTGAAGCGCACTGAGTGTTTAAAATAAAGAATATCATTATGTTTTGATAGGAATTCTCTGTCATTTGCGGAGGTAATTCCTCTTCTCGCTTTGACACCATTGCCTTTGGGCTTACTGTATGACAGTATTTGTAAATAGATTAAACTTTCCTTAAGGAATGCAGTAGGCGCTCCGACTAGTCTGCTTTATTTGTGTTCCTGCTGTTTAAACCGTTATTGATGTGTGCAGCTTTAACCCGCAGCTTCAGAATATTGTATTATTTAAAGAGTCATTATAGGAAACCCTAGAGAATAAAGTTTTTAAAAGTTCAAACCTGTCAAGTTTCCAGAGGATAATTTCTGCATTTTTAAAATTCTGTTTTGACCATTTATTCTTTTTCTTTGCAGTTTGGAGTGTTTTTGTTTTTTTGGTGCATCAGACTGTGACTCAGATAGTTTTGTCTAAAATCTAAAAGCATTTTGGACGCGGCATGTTTGTTTTATTGGGTCCAGCCAGGTGTTTACTGAGCTCAGGCTTCATGGCCATTTTTAGGGGTTTAGAGGAAAAGAACAACAGCAGAGTTTGATGAAATCTTTTGGAGTTATGTCAACGTCTAATGAAATGATGTTCAATCAAGAACCTATTTTTTAATTTCTTGGTAGAAAAACACGAATTTGAAGTAGATTAAGTTGAAGTTATTTCACATTTCCATGTTAATGAGTTGTTCATTCCTTTGATTTACTTTAAGATTATTGTTCCTTGTACATTGTAAAAAAATTTTTTAAAAAGTTGAAAAAGATAATATTTGAGCACCTGGAGCACCAAAACATACTGTAAAACAACAAATTATAACTGTCTCATAAAATACCATAATTTTTATATGTACTTTTTTTTGCCTTAATTTTACATTATGATGTGTATATTTGGGGCTTTTTAACATTAAATAAAGGATATTTACGTCTAAGTATAAAAATACATTTTTATACTACTACCACTAAATAATATTAATTTAAGTAATAATGATAATAATAATAATAATAATAATAATAATAATAATAATAATAATAACTATTATTATTGTTATTATTATTATTATTATTATTATTAATAATAATAATAATAATAATAATAATAATAATAATTTTATTTATATATATATATACATATATATAAAATCTTATTAACATTATTATAAAACATATTTACGAATATTACTAATACAATACTACTACTAATGATCATAATATTTGTTATTATCATTGTTATTATTATTCTTTAGTATCATAACAATAATAACTGTGTATAATTATAATTACACAAAAGTATAATATTAAATAATTTAATCATAATAATTTATTATTAATGTTATTATTAATTACTATTGTTATTTAAATTGTTCTAAAATTATTACGAATATTACGCAAATAAATATAGTGTAGAAAAATGTAAATCTTCGATTGTCTTTCTTAGTGATGATGGTAAAAAATACCTGATAACATTTCCACAATATTTCAAATTATTTTGTGTATTTACCATAATTAATACCACCTTTTATTACATTTGCCAACTTTAAAACTTCAGTTGCTCCAGTGTCTAGTAGAGGAGACTTAAAATCCTGACCTCAAGGTGGAAAAAATGTTAAAATCAAGCCAATTTCATTAAGTTTCCTTCACTTAAACTTCATTTTAAATCAACTAATACATAAATTTGAGTTCAAATTACATGTAATATTAAGTTGATGCAGCATTATTATGCAAACACGACTTTCAAAGGGTCTATTTAGATCTTTAAATTGTGATTTTTATGTGGTGCTGCAGTGATCAGCTCTCATGTTGTCCATCAGGCTGTGAGTAGGAAGCAGGACTGATTAGAAAATGACACTTTAAGAATGATTTGAAGTGTGATGAAGTAGGTGTGAGCTAATTATTCAGGTCAGTGGCAGGCACATTCTTTAAAAACTCCTGCTGGTAAATCTATTTGCTCTCCTGTATGTTGCACTTGCTAACCTGAGCTTTCTGCTGTTGGATTTAACCGTACGAACACTTCGAACGAGGAGGCCTGGAACTGAAATGACATAATTTCAGCGGCGGCGGCGTCACATTTGCCGTTAGGTGTTTGTGCAGAAGTGCTTAAACGTTTCACACACGCAGAGATGTAGACAGGTGTTGCTTTAACAAACAGCGTGCACCTGAGCACATCCCTTAAGTGAGACGCAGTCAGGAACACATCTGTCAGGAGGAGGCGGAGGTTGGCCCAGAGGAACTCTCACCATCACCGCTGCATCTCAGACGTGCTGTCAAACTTTCCTGACGGCACAACGTGCTCGTTTGGTACCGATCAAATTTAATTAGAAGTTGTAAAGGCTTTAAGACACGCCTCCTTTCAGCTGCAGCCGCGCTTTATGTCAGGGGTGTCCAACATGTGGCCCGTGGGCCAAAACCGGCCCTCCAGAGGGTCCAATCCGGCCCCCAGAGTGTAAAAATTACAGAGAAGACATCAACTGCAGATTGTATATTAATGAAACTATAAATTTAAAATAATGTCTAGACCAGGACAAGTTGTTTAGACCATAAAGTAAAATACTAGATTGTTCCTTGTTCTTTTGTCATTTTGTGTCTCATTTTTCTAATATTTTGTCTTGTTTTTGTTGTTTTTTTTGTCTGACTTGTCGTTTGCGTCTTGTTTTTGTCATTTTGTGTTTTGCTTTCTTTGTTGTTTTGTACATCATTTTGTTTCTTTTTTTTGTCTCGTTTTTGTCCATTTTTGTCACTTTGTAACTTCTTTCTCTAATTTTCATCTCTTTTGTGTCATATCATCTGTCTCATTTTTTGTCACTTTGTGTCTCATTTTTGCAGTATTTTATCTTTTTTGTTTTGTTGTCGTTTCTCGCATTTTTGTAGTTTTGTTTCTTGTTTTTGTCATTTTGTGTTTCCTTTTTGTCAGGCTTATGTTTTTTGTCCTTTTTTGTCATTTTGTGTTTTCCTTTATTCATTCATATTGATGTAGGAGGATGTAAATGTTGATGTGATTATTGTTTTTACTGATTATGGTACATGGTAAAAAAAAAAAAAATGCATTCAGATTAAAAATTTTCAGACAACAGACTTCATTCAACCCGTGAAAATAATAACAGTATTATAAATAGTAGTAGTTATATACAGGTTATTGTTCTTAGTGCTAAAAGTACACTGTAAAAAATATATATTTAAATGCTAATATTTGAATAGTAATTACTATAATAATACTACTACTAATAATAATATATAATAATAATATGAAAATATTGATGTTCAATTATTGCTCTTAGTGATGATGGTACACTATAAAAATAGATTTAAATGCTAATATTTCAATAATAATAATAATAATAATAATAATAATAGTTATTATTATTATTATTATTATTATTATTATTATTATTATTATTATTATTATTGTTATATAGTTGTAATGTTGAAAAATACTGATGTGCAATGTTGGCTCTGAGTGATGTTGGTACATTGTAATATTTAAATGCAAATATGTTGATAATAAAACTATAATTATAATATGAATAATTATAATAATAGTAATTGTACATATTAATAATGTGTAAATGGAATGATTCTGCTTAGTGATGGTGGCACACTGTAAAAAATAAGTGATAATGTTTAAATAATAATATACAAAACACAAAAATAATAATATTAAGAATGATAGTAATTATAAATAGTAATATTGTTGAAAATTATTCATGTGAAATTATTGCTTTTAGTGATGATGGTACAGTGTAAAAAAATATATTTAGATGTAAATATTTATATAATAAAACATTATTCTAATATATTTACCTAAATCATAATATATAACAATAATGCAGAAAGCTGATGTATGATTATTGCTAGGTACACTGCAAAAAAAGAATCAGACAATAATAATAATAATAATAATAATAATAATAATAATAATAATAATAATAAAATAATAATATTGCAGAATGCTATTGTTATTAGTGATGATGGTAGTTTGTTTTCGGGTCCCTGGGCTGCCACAAAATAATATAAAATACAAGAAAATTAAATAAAACCTATATAAATTGTATTTTTTTTAAAATATATATATGTATAGACATTTTTTATAAATAAATACATTTTCCTGCCATAATTTTACGCGAGGATGTGTATGTTTTTTTTGCTTTTCAATGTGACATTTACATACGTAAAAACAAGGACATTACTAAAGTAATAATGTAAAACCCATTCATTCAACAATTTCATTGCAAAAGCTTGCAGAATCACACAAGAAATCCCTCTCAACAAATACACCAACTGAATCCAACATGTATTTATTATTAATTAGATTTCTAAGGTAATTTATCCTAAATTTTTCGCTGAAGTGTCTCCGGCAGAGAAAGTGTCTGGTCTCCATGATGGCGTCTGTCGGGGAGTGACGCCCTCTCACTCTTGTCACCGGCGCTGTGTCTCGTGTCTCCCCTCGGACTGCATTAGTGTCAGCGTGCACTCATTGTGTGTAATCATTGCTTTGTCTCTGGTGCATCGACACACACCTCGCTGCGTGCAACTTCCTGCCGTCCCAGCGGTCCTCCACCCCCCAAAACCCAAAACCCAACCACCAACCGCCAAACCTCTCGCCGTCGCCGCGCCGCCGCGCCCCGCACCTAAAGGGATTGCTGTCACGCTGAAAAGGCCGCGCTTTCTACGCCTGACAACTTGCGTGTTTGTGCGCCGTGATGCAAATGTTTCCCCACTGATATTGTTTTGTCACTTAATGGTGACCCCCGCCAGTGCGCCATTAAGAGCCCCGGCGTTCCACAGCCGCGCAGAACCGAGGCGTTGCCGCAAAAAAAAAAAAAACTCGTCCCCGTAGGACATTTTCAATACTTGTCCTTCTTGTTATCTGCGTGCCATTGTGTTGCCGCACAAACCCATTTTCTGCTTTATTCGTCCCCTGCTGAATGATTTGGCTGGGAACCCGTGGAGGGGGGTGACAAGAGCCCTTCACCACTTTTCTCCCCCGAAAACTTTCTGCTTTTGTCTGCGCTCCTATTTCTGTGTTAAGATGACACCTGGGAATAATCCTGGGGGGGTTGACATAAATGGAATTCAAATTAACTGGATTAAATGCCATAATCATAACAGGCATAATAGCTATTACAACTTTGGATATGTTTTGATCATGTCCCTCATTTCATTTTCAAGTTTTCATTTTTTTTCCTCTGTGTGTGTGTTTGTGTGTGTTTGTGTGTCTGTTAGCTCTGAGTAAATGAGCATATTTTAGAGTAAAACTGTAAATGGAAATAGCTTTTAGATACGAGAAAGATGCCTTAGGAAGTCAGAAAAATACTTTTTAAGAAAATACACTTGAGCATCAACTCAGTTTTTATGAATTTAGACAATTAGCTCTGAATAAAGCAGCATTTTTTGTAGTAAAACTAAATGGAAATAGCTTTTAGATATGAATAAGAAGTCAAAAACTACTTTAAAAAAATACAGTTGGACTACTTGTTCATAAACCCAATTATTAACAATTTAGACACATAAATGATTAAAATGAACATATTTAGCAGTGAAACTGTAAATGTAAATAGCTTTTAGATACAAGAAAGATGCACTAACAAGTCAAAAAACTACTTTTTGAAAAAATACACTTGTGCATAAGCGCAATTTGTATGTATTTAAACACTAATTATGATTGATTAGACCCAAAAAACATCATATGTGATTACTACTTGGGACTTTTTCAAAAAAACACAGTTGGACTACTTGACTGCATGAACCCAGTTATTATGATTTTAGACACTTATAATTGATTACAGCATAGTTTTACATGACATAGTGTGTGTTTTTGGCTTTTCAACATATATTTCAATGTGTAAAAACAATAAAACTTAGATATTTCCAATTTCCAATGTCAATAGATATAATAGCCTGATGAAAACCCATTCATTCAACTATTCCGTTGTGAAAACTGAATGAATGAGCATATTTTGGAGTAAAACTGTAAATGGAAATAGGTTTTAATAACTTGTTTTTCTTCAAGACAAACATGGTTTTAGTGAGTTATGTTGACATAAAAATGCAGGTAGCTTAATGTCCTGCAAAAAAACGCATTATCACTACAAAATGGTAAGTTACAACAAAAAAAATCAACCAAAAAGGGACAAAATTACCACAAAAAGTCCAAAATCATCACAAAAAGGGACAAAAACTTCCTCAAAAAATCTCGAATTACCACAAAATGGCCAATATTATCACAAAAAAATCCAAAATCACCACAAAATGGCCAATATTACCACAAAAAATCCCAAATCACCACAAAAAGGGACAAAACTTCGACAAAAAAATCCAAAATCACCACAAAAAGGGACAAAATTTCCACAAAAAAAAATCCCAAATCACCACAAAAAGGGACAAAATTTCCACAAAAAAATCCAAAATCACCACAAAAAGGGACAAAATTTCCACAAAAAAATCCTAAATCACCACAAAAAGGGGCAAAATTTCCACACAAAAAAAGCTAAAAAGCAAGATGCACCAAGAATTCAGAAAACTTTTTTCTTAAATACAGTTGGACTACTTGTGCATAAACCCAATTATTAAGAATTTAGACACATTATAATTGATCAAACCCCATAAACGTCATGTGCGATTACTACTTACTACTTTTTTAAAAATACAGTTGGACGACTTGTGCACAAACTCAATTACAACTTATTCAGACACTTATTGTAACTGATTAAACCATAATTTTGCACGAAGCATTGTATGTTTTTGGCTTTCCAACATGATATCTACATGTTGAGACACAATAAAACTTAGATATACATAATTTCCAATGTTCATAGATATTATTCACTGATGAAAACCCATTCATTCAACTATTTGACTATGAAAACTTGAATAAATGAGCATGTTTTTGAGTAAAACTGTGAATGGAAATAGATACGAGCGTGATGCCCCACAAAGTCAAAAACTACTTTTTAAAAACACACACTCCTGCATAAACCATATTATTATGACTTCAGACACTTATTATAATTGATTAAACCCCAGAAAACATCAGCAGAAACTCGCGTTACATTCGAAACAATTTACATGGAGCATAAACCGCAATAAATCATGTGTTCTACTTTCCGCGTGCAAACCTACGAGCCATATGGCGCCATATTCTTCTGCTGCCACTTACGGGACTGGCTTGTCGCCATGGCGTCCACAGTTTACCCGGTTACCTGTCACCACCTGAGCTTTGAGGGAGTCCGTGTCAGCAATCACTGTCACCAGTCACATGGTTGTGAATAAATTCTGGTGGTGGCGCTTTGAGCCTTTCACTTTTCCTGGAGGCAGGCAAAGGCTGTCACAAAACCCTTTTTAGGGAGGAAAAAAAAAACATCATTGGTGGAGATTTTTAAAGCTTTTCTTGTAATTTATATCTATATTTACATCATTATTGTAATTTGGCAGCAGAGATATCACCGTATTGTGAACTGTTATCAATAGAAACACAAACTGGAGAAGGTCGGCTTGCCCTTGAAAGTTAATAACTGTCATTACGGCGTCTAAAGCGATGTATTTTCACTATCGAATTGTGTTTCTTTTTTTATTTCGAGTCGACATCAAGCCGGGAGCACGAGTAAGCAAGGTTTTCTTGTCATCTTATGAAATGTTCACCAGAGGTCAGAGAGATTAATTGAATATATTCCAGTTTTTTTCCCCATAAGTGTGTTGCTCAACAGCGAGAGGCCTTGTCTTCGTTTTATGCAAAATTTGAGGATGTGTCGAGGGAAAAAAAAAAAAAAGCCTACACTGTCTGTTGAAACCTCACTGCTTTCAAGGACGTGCCGTACATAAATACCTGGGGGATGTGGTGTTTTTTTCTTTCCTGCTTAAGACTACATCTTTTACACTATATAGAATGATCCTGTTTGCCTCCCTTTTTTTAATTAATTGCGATGACTGTGATGCTCGCCGTTTCTAAATAGGTAGCGGAGAGCAGGGAGCCATATGGTGTTGTTTGACATGAAGAAATTAGGCCACCAATGCTGTCTGTTCATTGTCATCAACCCGGCCACCTGCTTTGCTTGTGCAGCGTCGACCCTCCCCACCCCTCCACCGCGGCTGTCCAACTTGTTATATCTTCATAAAAACAAGCCGGAACTATTCGGGGCACCAGTCAGATTTGGGTTCTGAATAAATGAGCACATTTTGGAGTAAAAATGTGAATGAAAAAAGCTTTTTGATACAAGAAAGATGCACTAACAAGTCAGAAAAGTACGTTTATTAAAAATAGAGTTGGACTACTTGCATAAACCCAGTTATTATGAATGTAGACAATTATTATAATTGATTATACCCACCAAAAACACCATCTGCGATTATTCTTATTAGTGATGAATAAATGAGGATATTTTAATACATAATTAGTAGGGCTGTGACTTTAACATGTAAAATTCGATTAATTAATTACAGAAAAAAAACTTCTCAGTTCCCTAATTTCTGGTAACACTGATGAACACTCCAGCCCAGTAGATGGCGGTAATGAACCTAAAGTCTGTTTACCAGTCATGAAGAAGATGCACAGGAAGCATTGAGTGACGTCAGAAAGGTTGGTGAACATTGAAGGAAGATGAGACATCATTGAGCTTGTTGGGAGGAAAGTTTTCTTTGAGAAATCTTCCTGATGGCAGCTTGGATAAAAGCCTGGTTGTGTGCAAATTGTGCAGCAAAGAGTTTTCTGATCACAGCAGAACAAGCCGGTGGTATCACCTCAATGTAAAACATGTTGCTGTTAGCATCAGAGCTAACGATAGCTATGACAGACCAGGTACTGGCTAACGGTGTAGCCATCCCATAATAGACCACTTTTCAAGACATTGAAAGTGCTTGAGTTTACAAAAAGTCTTAAAATGTTGAATATAATCACTATATCACACAATATAATTGCTCTTTGAGTTTGCAGTAATCTGTGAATGTAGCAGACAGATGAAAAATGCAGATAAATAGAAATGAAACAAACATTTTCGTTGTTTTAGTCATTATTCCACCAAAGAGGATATATATATATATATATATATATATATATATATATATATATATATATATATATATATATATATTATAATATATATATATACACACATATGAACTACTTATGCTTATATTATGTCCAAAAACCTAAAACTAAATCCAGACTTTCAATCATCAAAATCACTTTATTCCTAGATGTCCCATTTAATTTTTTTTGTTATAAATTTGAAATTATGAACACATATCTGTCTATTCATTGATTCATCTATCGACCAAAATTTATTTGAATTGAAAAGCTTTGCAAAAATGCGCTTAATTAATTACAAAGCCTTTAATTAATCAGATTATTTTTTAATCGCATCCCACCATTAATTTAGATACAAGTAAGAAGTCAAAAAAGTACCTTTTTCAAAAATACAGTTGGACTACTTCCCAATTATTATGAATTTAAACACTTATTATAGTTGATGAAACCCCAAAAAGCATCATGTGTAATAACTCTTATTGGTGATGATGGTTCATTGTATTCAGATACATCAAATTATTGTAAATTAACAGACAATTACCATGTTAGCACTAAATATATGAGCATATTTTGGAGTAAAACTGTTAGTGGAAATCGGATTTAGATACAAGAAGTCAAAAAACTACTGTTAAATACACTTGTGCATGAACCCAATTATTAAGTATAGTATTAATCTTTCAATAAAATATATTTTTCCAACCATAATTTTACATGAAGTAGTGTATGTTTTTGGCTTTTCAAAATGATATGTACATGTGTAGAAACAATCAAAGTTATAGATAATTTCTACTCCAACAAAAAATTTTGTAAAAAAAAAAAAAAAAAGGAATAAATGAGCATATTTTAGAGTAAAACTGTGAATGTAAATAGCTTTTAGATACTAGTAAGAAGTCAAAAAATTACTTTTTAAAAAAATTTAGTTGGACTACTTGTGCATAAACCCAATTATTAAGAATTTAGACACTTATCAGAATTGATTAGACCCCAAAAACATCATGTGTAGTAACTCTTATTAGTGTTGATGGTTCACTGTATTCAGATGTGTCAGAAAATACCGTAAAATAACTGAAAATTACCGTGTTAGCTCAAAATAAATGAGCATACTTTGGAGTAAAACTGTAAATGGAAATCACTCTTAGATAAGACGTCAAACTGTCTGGCTCTGCTCCATGGGGTTCGCTGGTTTTTGCCCCAATATTAAAAGCGACCGGACATGTTTGTTTGTGGCTTCGGTGCGGTGATGCAGATGGTTAGATTGGCCTCTGCCTCATCCTCTCAGGTTGTGTCCTTGACGTAGGGATTGTGAGCGACGGTGCCAAAGCCCACACGCCGAGTGGATCGGCCTTACTTTCAAAACTGCGTCCAACCGGCGTTTTTTTTTTTTTTGTTCTTGCTTCTTTCACCAGAGCCGAGCTAAACACCAAACCTTCTAGACCTGGCCGCTCTTTGTTTGCAGCGTAATCATGGGACGGTAGTCGGCTGACGGTTACTTAGGTCGCATTACAGGGTGCCCAGAACCACTCAGAACAGGCACATCCAAGCATCCCCTGGGGACAGTCCTCTTCCTGAGGCACTTCATTTTTTTCAGTGTCTGAATGAATTTTTCATCACGTTGCTCCAGACCCAGCGAGGCTCCGCGGTTTCACTGATCTACAGAGCAGCGAACTGTCATATCCATTTGGCAACGACTCACAGGCAACACGCAGCTGCTGTGTTTGTGGCTTCCATGACACAGATAGTTATTTAGATTGTCCTCCATCACACCGGCTCGCGATGCGTCCTTGACTTTTGGACTCTGGGAAGAAGTGCCAAAGCCCCACACAGCACCAGTGTAGAAACTCCTTCCAACTAATTCTTAACTCTTTGCTGGCAAAACTGAATGCATTTTAGCAGGTAACAAGTTTTGCATCGATTGTTAACGAGGTGGAATTATTTACCGATTTTCAGCACTTTATAAATGCCGCCGGTGGTTACATGGAAAGTTTCGAATGCCGGAATGCACAGAATCTGCTCTGTTCTTTGATATGCAGCACGCAACCAAGGCTAAATGCAGAACACAGCATTGTGTGATGTATTATTTCTGTGATCTACCAAGAACCTTCCCTAAGAACCTCTGCTGTACGCTAGCAGATGGGTGTTGGCACTGGAAAGGAAGAGTTGAAAGGTCTCCTCAGTTGATTTGGCCCCATCAACAAGTCTTCCAGGCCTCCGCTTGAACCTCGAACGTGCTGGATTCCGGCCTCGTTCTGGTTTTTGCAGGGAGGCTTTTTTACTCACTGCGGCCCTGTGGAGCCCGAGGAGGGATTAAAGATTGATGAGAGCTCTCAGAATCAGTTTATTGCTCCAGAGATCCTCGCTTGTGTTATGGGTGGAAAGATTGTGTTGCTGTTTTGCCTCATAGAAGTTCACGAGGGCTGGCAGGGCGCTCAAGTGTTTGACAGTCAAGGTTAGCTTGTTGGGTTTTTTTTCTCCATCTTGCAGAGCAGATAGCCTTTGGATGGCAGCGAGTAGCCAACAGTTCTACAGTGAAATGTGATGAAATGCTCGCGCTATCGTTGACTGGAGCGCTCGGATTTCCACAGACTCATGCATTTTGCCCGACTTCAGAGCTGATAAGGGCCACACTCTCTCGGTATTGCAGATAATACCTGGACCATCTTGAATAAATCCTCGCTTTTGCCTCCTCGCTGCACTGCATCAGTCTGAGAACTACACGAGCTGTATCACTTCGGCTTTAGTGAAGGAACATAAAGCCTTTCAGTACAACTGAATTTGTAGCTACTTCCTATTTCATACAGAAGCTAGCAAGGCAGCGTCAGTGGAAAAAAATACTTTTGGGTCATTCCAGAATTGGAATCAAATTTCAAATAATCCACATACAAAATACTAAAACATGCAGTTGTTGTGAAATGTTCTTGTCATGAGACCAAATCTACAAAACTAGGAGAAAAGAATGTTTGAAAATAGCTTTTAAAATACCAAATAAGTCTGGAGTTCCTCCTAAAATGCCAGTTTTCTCTTGTCCCACTCCCCTGATGACCAAACTGAATCTCAAATGAAACAGTTCAAATGAAATTTAAATCTCCTTTTTTTTTTGCTATTATTTTTCTCTTTGATGTCTCTTGTAATTATGGGAACATTTTTTTAATCAACATCATATTTTAATAATAGTTATTATGCATGTGTCCCACAACAACTGTGTTAGCATAACCTTTTTAGCTGGTAGAAAAAGAAGAAAACAGTGATTCACATGAAACGCTAGAATTAACATCATCAGACAATTTTCCTAAATAATAGGTAGAGCAAAGCTATGTCCTCTCTTCTATTTTCCATATTTCCCATCAGTCAGTTTGTCCTCTTGGTCAGCAGTAACAGCTAGCTAAATATCTAGCTTCTACTGCTGAGAAAAAGCTAACATTAGCATGGATTAGCAACCCTGTTCCTGTGATTAGAGTAGGGTTAGCAAACAACACAGAAAACATGGAATATAAATGCTACCACTGATTTGTAAGCTGAGCCAATCAAGCCTTTGATAGTTTATTACCTATTATTGATAAATATGGAGCAGGAAACTGTCATAGAGAAGGTTTGTTTTTCAAACATTTTGAAGCCCAAATGTCCTCCAATTCTGGAATGACCCTTTAACATTTCATGCATTCGCCTGCGTTTAATGTGCATTCTTTGTGTTGAACACTGTGCAAATATCTTATTTTTGTGTAAAAGGAGTGTTTGCCACTTTCCCAACAGTGTAAACCTTAGATGCATAAGTGGGTCAAAAATGACCCGGTGAGGTCGTTTTCTTGCAATATCTTTGCAATAAATATTTTTATCATTTCATTTTCCAGCTGTTCCTCAAAAAGCATGTTTTTCATATCATTCCATTTAATTTTTTAAGTTCCATTTTATACTTTTAAAGAAATTCTAATATTTGTATTGCTACCCCCAGTTCTTTGTCACTGGCAATGTCATACAAGAGGTGATGTAGTGCACAAACCTGGAGGAAAGTAGTGGAAAAAAGTCCACAAAATGGACTTTGACATTCTTGTATTGCTGTTCTGTGTAATGTTCTTCTTTTTCAAACATCAGAATGCTCATAATCTGTTATAAAGTGGAAAATAAATACATTTCAATCATGAAATCATTCTTGTGTGGACTATATTATAATACGAACAATAATGCAAATTATTGTTGTTTACCAAAATGACCAAAAATGATATAAAAACATGCTGATTCTTATATGGGTCATTTTTGACCCAGTCATGGAAGAGTGTAGGGTCCAATCACTGGTGCATCAAAGGGTTAAATAAATTCAGTCCTCTGATCTAAACTCGAGGTCCACTTACCTTTCAGGAGCTTTTACCCACATCTCATTTTAGACGCCAGCAGGTGGAGAATTCTCAGTTGGCATCGCATGACCTGCAAGTTGGAGAATCCTATTTAAATTTTAGCGTGGGGGGGTTCGGCCGAGGACTTTGGCGTCCGCCGTCTAATTGCTTTTTCAAGTGTTTCTCTGCCCTGACACATATTGAATATTAACACGAAATATTGTCTCTGTGTAACTTGGATTTAAATATGTCTGCAGAAACTCATATCTGTCAGGCCTTAATGGACACGTTTGAAGCAGACCTGAAAGCGGTGATGGAAGCCTCCGTGGGGGCAAATAACGGGGCTGTATTACGACGCGTTAATTTTTTGGTGTTGGGTTTAATTTTTCATCCATGTGCTATAGACTCAGCACGGCTCCGCGGCTCCGCTGATGAACAACGGGGGGAAAAACTGTCATCTCCGTTTGGCAACTGCTCACCAGCTACACCCCAGCTGCATCCTCCGGCGCTGGGTGCGACGGGGTAACAACACGGGGGTTTATTACCTGGGAAATTAATGATCTGAGAGACTGAGATGTAATGGCTGAACCATCTGCAAGAAAGGACCTATCCCCTCCGCTATCTGTACCTGTCTGTTGGGCCGTGAGGCTGCGAGGAGCATAAATCAGGGAGCTAATTCATGCTGCTAACGCGACCTCCTGATTGATTAGCTGCAATTACACTTAAGCACCGTTGATATTGTTTTCCTCGTGATTTTGTACATTTGAAGATGCACCAAGAACACATTGGCGGTTTTTGTGACCTTTTGAAAATCCGCTGCACGAATGTGGGAGAAAACTGGGGTTCAACGGAGCTGGAGTTGATGTCATTACTGGTGCAGGCCTGGTTTCTATGGAACGGTGGAGCTGGGCGGCACGCGATTGGCTGACGGGGCGTCGAACGGAGCCAATGAGCTTCGTGTGAGGGGGCTCGCTTTGCACCAATGACGAGTGAAGAGGCACCCCCTGTTGCACGGTTGTAGAATTTGCTCTCCCGGCTCCATCTTCAGCCCTTTCGAGTCCACAGTTTTTTAGAGATTATAACCTCCAGCTACGGACGGCGGTGCCAGGAGGCCTCGCCTGCTTTCTGCTTTAACGGCAGATTTAGTCCGTAAACCCCGAGGATCCTGTAGCTGGATTTAGTTGCGGCCGCTACTGTATGTTCATGATCTGCTCTGTGAAGAGGGTATTGTGAACCTGGAGTAGAGAGAAAGGACTTGATGAAAATCGGGCGTTTCACCATGACTGCAAAGAAAAAAAAAGAGAAAGCTGTGGCCTTTCTCAGTGAAATTTGATGGGATTATGCAGATGATCACACTACGGGGGAGCCGGATACCAAACTTTGTCCAACTCTATTAATTGCCAGCAGACTTCCTACTGTATTTGCAGAATTTGAAGCCTAATAATTCAGTCTGTGGAAGGTCATTTGGCCGCAGATTAAATAACATGTTATTAATTTGATTTGAAGTCCATTATTGCCCATTAACTATTCAAACATGTGAATGGATCATTTGCTAACTCACAAGGAGAGGAAATGAAACGATCTGCTCAGATTTTAACCAAAAAAACTGCTTCCAAGGAGTATTTTGATTCATTTTGTGTTGACACATATCTGAACAATCACCTGTTTGGTGTTCACATCCTCACCTTAGACGTGTTGTCCTTTTAATTGAGCTGTTAGCCAGGCTGCCATTCAGCCTTATATACTCTACGCGTAGCCTCAGCTGACAGGATGCACAGCCAGGAGGTTCCTCATATAAAAAGCTCTGACCTTTCTTTTGTGGTGCAATCAAATGGGGCTGCCTTGGTCCTTGGCTCTGAATAATTAATTCCTCCCCTCAGTAGGAGTGTTTGCTAAACAGTGGGGTCCTCGGCAGTTCACTTTTTCTGCACCACTGCCACTGCACCCAGGGGGAGAGACGAGTGTTCGCTTTAGTCAGACTTAAGATGTGCCTTTCAGAGAAAAGAGAGACAGTCAGGAGATATTGGAAAGCCTCCCCTCTTTTCTTTTTTCCCTCCCCTCCGCAGAGAAAAGACAACTGCATACAAAAGAAGGTAGCGAGCAAACTTTGCATAATTCTTAGCTGCTTTTTTTAAAATACTTTTTTTTTTTAAAACAACTATTTGTTGTCAAAACGAGCCCCAATTGGGCCTCATTACACTTTTTTTTGTTGTGGCTTGTTTTATTTTCCCAAAGATTTAATTCCTTCTCGTGGTACAGTTTAACCCTTAGATGCATAAAAATGACCCGTTTTCTTGCAATATCTTTGGAATGAAAAGTTTTTGTCATTTCATTTTTCCAGCTACTCCTCAAAAACATGTTTTTAATATCATTCAATTTATATTTCTAAGTCGCCTTTTATAGTTTTAAAGAAATTGTAATGTTTGTGTTACTACCCCAAGCTGTTTATCACTGATAACATCATACAAGAGGTGACGCAAACTTGGAGGAAAACAGAATGGACGTCCACATTCTTCCATTGCTGTTCTGTGTGATATTCTTCTTTTTCTATGGTCAAAATGTTCTAAAGCTGTTATAAAGTGAAAAATAAATATTTTTCAAACATGAAATCCATCTTGTGTGGACAAAATATGACACAAACAAAAAGTGGTTATTCTTAACCAAGAATGACAAAATGGCATAAAGACACATTTATTCTCATTTTTGAGCCATTTATTTAAGAGTGTAGGGTCCAATCACTGGAGAATGTAAGGGTTAAAAGTATTAAAAGTAACTTAAAAATGTAAATGGAATGATATCAAGAACAAAAAAGCTGAAAAATGAAATGATAAAAATTTTCCATTGCAGAGATACTGCAAGAAAACGACCTTCAATGACTTTCACTTTCATTTTTTACCCACTTATGAATGTAAGGGTTCAAGAAATTCTAATATTTATATTGCTACCTCATGTTCTTTATCACTGATAATATCATACAAGAGGTGATGCAACCTTGGAGGAAAATAGTGGAAAAATGTCAACAAAATGGATGTTGACATTTTTCTATTGCCTTTCTGTGTAATATGCTTCTTTTCCAATTATCAAAATGCTCAAAATCTGTTAAAAAGTGAAAAATAAACACATTTCAAATGTGAAATCATTTTTGTGTGGACAAAAATATAACACAAACAATAATACAAATGATTATTCTTAACCAAAACTGACAAAAAATGGCATAAAAACACATTGATTCTCATTTTTGACCTACTTATTTAAGAGTGTCGGGTCCAATCACTCGTGCATGTGAGGGTTAAACACAGCGAGAGGTTAATTTTACTTCCGATTGGTTAGCAGGACAGAGCAAACCGTTTGCTGTCTCGTCAGACCAATCCCATGTGAGGGCTGCTCCGACATAATGCCCCCTACTGCATTTGCCTCGTAACAGCGTCATCTCCACCCCCCAGTATGAGCTCTTTCATCATCCATACAGGAATAATATATTGTGGGGAGATGCTCCTCAAACCGTCCTCCACTGGCAGTGTGTGACAGCCACTTTGATCTCGCTGCGAGAGGCTGGAGCTCCAGGAGAAATTATCAATGAGATGAGGAATGAGAGTGGAGGCGGTGGTGCTGTGATGCTGCTGCTGCTGGTGGTGGTGGTTAGAAAAACGGTCCACCCAATTAAGACGTGAAATTCATAGTTTACTGCCCACAGCTCATGAGTCTGAGCAAAGCGAACAAAAAAAAAAAAAAAAAAAGTGTCACAACATTTATGAAAAAGTTATTACTCGCAAATTACAAACACACAATGGAAAGTCGCCCTTTTGTGTCGAAAAAAAGAATCCGTGCTCAATGCAGGAGAGGGGGCAGCACAGGACTTTATTAGAGGAGACACAAAACCTGCACTGAGCCTCCATGAAAGCATCATTTAAGCCGGAGCCTGTGATGAAGCATTAGCAGTGATTTCAAGCCGGTGTATCTGTCAGAGAATAAATAATAACCTAACCTACTTTCCACGGGCAAATATCACACGATCAAACACGCTTACCGAGCAACACGGTGTATTTGTGGAGTATTTGTCATCACAGGATGGTGAAATGATGATGCAAATCTGCTTTGTTTATTCATAGAAATAGATCCAATGTTATTTACTTATTTTATTTATTTTTTTGTGTGTGATCTCTGAGTTGCCCACTTTTACGAATCACAGCACGTTTTAGACTTTGTGTTTTAAACAGTGTTGACTTTCTGCTTTTTTTTTGCTCTTATGAGTCATATATGCACATATTTCAAATCATTATTATTAAACTGCATTAGAAAGAGGAGACTGTGTATCAAAAACTACATGCAGAAATAGATTTAAAAAGCTGAATATGACAGTCTGTGTTGGAATAATAATAATAATAATAATAATAATAATAATAATAATAATAATAATAATAATAATAATAATAATAATAATAATAATAATAACAACCTCAAAAACATATTTAATGAAAATAATATCAATATATCTGAATAATAAAAATGTAAAATAATAATAATAATAACATACATGACATACATAATGAAAATAATATAGATAATATATTCAAATAAATATGTATAATTTTATATATTAAATTGAAATAATAATAATAATAATAATAATAATAATAATAATTATTATTATTATTATAATCATAATAATTATAAGAAGACAAACAACAACAATGGCAGTAATAATAACCTTAATAATAACAGTAGAAAATAATAGTAACAATATAAAATAATAATAATCAGAACAATAATATACAACAATAATACTAATAATACGAATATGGTGGAATAAATCTGGAAAATGTGTTTCTGCTGCTGCTTTTGGCCCTAAACTAAAAGGGAAAGATGCACATGAACACACCAGTGCATCAGTCTCTCCTCTATGTATTAAATAACTTCACATTTTTATTGACCTACTTGTAAAAGTCTTGAAAAAAAAAAAAAAAGTCCCCTGCAACAGCACACCTTTAAGACGAATGAAGCAACAAAGACAGAGTTTCAAAAGGATCCTCTGAGAAATCTGGAGACAAAAAAGAAGCAGAAACTGCGAGCTACGAAGCAATAATGAAAAAAGAACCCACTAGTTGGCACATCTGCATATGAAAAATTGCAGCGTAATGAAGACATATTAGCCCTGAGAAGCGTTATTGCGGGTGCAGGAGGGGGACTGTTGTTTCTGAGGGAGATCAGAGGCGGCTGCTCTCCGTCCTGATCTCATCTGTTTGGCATGAAGGGGGAGCTGTGGCTCCTCCTGTCCGACCGGAGGTTACAGCTCCGGGCTTCAGCGCCGCACATTTTCTCACACTTTTCTGGCCGCGCTGTGCCACATTGATTTAAATGTATCTGTTGAGGGGAAAATAATCAATGCAAATTCCCCGGCAGTGCAGCCAACAAATAAGACATGTCTGATTCATCAAGCGGACATTGCTATAAAGACCACTCTTTCTCCTTTGTCCCGCTTCTTTTTTTTCCCCCCTTCTCTCTCTCTCTCTTCTCCCTCACCTCTGGGCCACTTCACCCTTCTTTTTCACTCCGTTCACCTTTTCTCTGTCTCAAAACTCTCACCCTGAATTAGTGGAAGGAGCTTTATGTCCACACATGTACTCGTGGAGGTTCATCTTAGCCTTTCACTGAAGGTAGGTGCAAAAATAATTACTAGAAAACTGCTGCTGTTGTTCCCTCTACATGCTAGTGCTAGAGATGTGTGCTAAATTCTAGAAGGTAAAAACCAAATCAGCCTGACTGTGAGTTTTTTTTTCTAAATCACTGCATAGAAAACACTGCATATTTCCACGTGAGAAAGCCTCCACGGTCTCCTTCCAACATGTGCAGCAGGAAGCGAGTCTCAGCTGACACCTAACCTTAACATTTTGTTTTCTGCTCCAGCTTGAACTCGGTCAAACGCTCCGGCTCCTAACAAGGGCAGAGTGTAGTCTGTAGTATGTAAATTCACTACATGTGTGAGAGAAATAAAGGCAGGGGCTATTTGGAAATTCCTGTGTGATGAAAGGGAAAGAATATCCCCCCAAAAAAATGATTAATGTGGTGTTCAGGTACACAGAAGATTGAGTGATCCTGTCAACACGCCATATGGTACCAATTTATTCCAGCAAGCATAAGGCAAACAGTGGAGGAGCTCTCACGACTGCGCCTCCAACACTTTACGACAAAAAAGAAAATACATATATAGGCTGATATGTGTGTGTATGAGTGTGTGTTAGCATTATTTATTTATTACACACACACACACACGTAAAGAGAAAATATGTGTAAAAATAAGTCTAGAGTGAAGTGCTGATGGTTATCTCTGCATGTGTGTTATTTTAATTTTTTTGCAAAGTCAAAGATTTATTGTCCAGCGAAAGGTCCACTCCCATAATTATTATTACACACATTCCAGTTTTTTTTTCATGTCTTAGAAATGACATAAACCCAAGTAATCCAGGTTACTGTATAAGAAACCTGCACCAGTTTCCATCATCTTACATCTCCTTGCTCCTCCTCTGAAAATAGAATTAAAGTCACTAGTATTTGAGTGAGGGGAAAAAAGTCTGTAAATTGAGAAAGTGGCAGCAGCAGAATAGTGGAACCTTTTGACAGCAACTCCAGAGGTTTCATTAAGAGTTTACACTTCAAGGCTTTTTTTTTTTTTTTTTTTTTTTTTTTTTAAATATAGCCAGGTAGGAGAATTTAGTTTGCATCTGACAAGCCCGTCGAATCAGGCTGAGGGCTATAATTTGACACGGTTTGTTCATCCTTAAGCACCTAAACAGGGTGTTTTCCCAGAAATAGATATTGTGAACGCTCTGTGTATCTTACTGACCTAAATGCAGCTGCACCAGGAACATTTCAGGTTACAGTAGCTCGAATCCAGAAGCACATTTCAACTCGTGCATTTTTTAAAATATTTTTAATGTGCAACTTTGTTTTTCTCTTTTGCATGGGTGTTATCCCAACCCTTTTCTCTAAAAAATAAGAAAAAACTCCCCCTATCCTGTGAGACGTTGCAGTGAGGAGTGTTTTTTTTGTTTTTTTTTGCAGCAGCAGCCTATGCAGTGCTTGACATATCGTGACGTTTGTGAGTGCAGCGTCTTCACATCACGTGACCTCCCCGATATCTCCTCTTTTTAGCGCTGCTCAAACGTGACTTTCAACTCTCTGATCTCCTATCTGGAGTCGCGAGCGGAAATGAGTGTTTTTTGAAAATGCAGATGGCCACTGGCGCGGGGGGGAAACAGGTTAGGGAGCTGGACTCGGACCACTTTTCTTTCTCCGCTACCTTGTTATTTGTCGCCTCACCCCTGCAGGGCATGCTGACAGGAACTGATAAACCTCTTTATGGGCTGAACTGAATTGGCTCCTATTATCCAAAGGTGTGGGGCTGCTCAATGGTGGAAATAAAAGACTTTATCCACTGCCCATCTGCCCACCAGTCACTCTCTGCCCAGTTCTGCAGGATTCCATGAAGCCGCGTCCAATTTGTGCTTGTAGCGGTGTACAGCTAGGCCGGAAAAAAACCACGTCTTGTGAGAGAAATAGATTTTCATTTGAATAGTGGCCTAATAGATGCCATGAAAAATGAATTGCAGTGGTAAAAAACATTTTAATATATGGGTGTAGTAGGCTGCAGTTGCATGTTTGTATATTGTGGCGTAGCTGGAATGCTGAGCAGGGATTTGCTTATGAAGGAGCAGAGCCAGATCTCTAATGTTTGACTTACAATCAGGGGAGTAAAACCGACGAGTCACTCGTGGCTTTTTAGGCCCGACCGTGATTCCAGCTGCATCATAACCCTGTTTGTCCGGGGGATATTGCGGTCGCAGCACTATTTTATACAAATGCTGGAAGAGGCGCATACGTGCACCCCCCGGACTGTTCGGGTTGGAGGTCTGCTTGTTGACTTTGTGCTACTTTCTTTAGGTGAACGCACGGCGCCGTAGCCATAAATCACACAAAGAGAGAGGCGCCTGGTATCATTTATTTATCAGCAAACACGACGGCCGGCTGCTGATTTTGGTTATTTCTTGGCTCATCTACTCCCCGTGTGCTCAATTCCAACATCAGCTGAACAATTTCTCCGTCCTTAATAAGAAAATTGACATTATTTCTCACTCGTCACATTTTCGCGAACACGCCCAGGAGGAACAGCAACCTGTTTAATATAAGGTGGCCACAGAAAGTTGTAAAATCAATCCTTATTAGATGATATTTCACTGTGGTATTTATTTAAACCTGTGACCGCACATACGTACGTTTTGCACAGCGTGACAGTTAATCTCCATTGAAGCTGAATGCTGCTTCTCACTGGCTGCGCTGCTCTATTGATTTTACGCACCCTGTTAAATTCACCATCACTCCCAGCTCATAGGGGCTTTTTTGGGGGGGAAGCTTTTTCTTCCACCATGTCTTAAATCTGGACGTTTTCTCAGGTCAGTTCAAGTTCAACCGGATTTATTTATAAAGTGTTTTCAGTAAACAGGTTTGGAAAGCAAAGGATACAAAAGCAACATGCAGCAACGGCGGTTATTAAAAGATGAGATGAATAAATAAAATCCAGCTCCACCGTGAGCAGATACACAGGAGTTCGGCCTCGGCGCTGCCTCTCGTTGTATCAGAGCAGCTCCGATCCGTCGGGGGCTTGAAGCTGGACCTCTGGGGGCGTCCTGCAGGGTTTGGCATCGGGATGTTGGCAGCCGATCCTCTGGGTCATGAGGTGTACGGGGTGAGGCCTCTGTGGATTGGGCTCGTTCCAGCGAGCCACAGTTGTTGGATTGCATTTGTGTCTGGATGGTTTAGAGGCATGGCAATGGAGGAAAATAAAAAATACATATATTTACCGTTATTGTCTAAAAAAATTACTACATTTTGGTTTAAAAAAAATGGGAATTAGTGCATGAATTTGCAGTTTTTGAGCCTAGATTCAAATAGTTTACACCAGTTTGTGTCAATCAAAAGTGGACTTCTACTATTCCAAAAAGAAGTGCAAATGTTCTGCAAAATTACAAAGTTTTGGTTTAAAAAAAAAAAAAAAACAAACAAGTTTTTTACCCTGAAATGAGCCCAGATTGAAATAGTCAACGCATGCCATGATGAGTAAATAAAAAGCTTAACATTGCTGTTTAAAAATGAAGTTCAGTGATGTAAATTTGTGAGGAAAGGCAGCCTTCCCTCTGCAGAGCAGAACCAGGTTCCTAAATCCAAAGTTTCATCCTTTCGCTCTGACGTCACCACAACCACCATAACTCAACATTATTTAATGCATTTGACCTTCTTAGGCTCAGCAAGTCTTCTGGTTTAGGGAATAATGATGAGTCTGATGCAAAACCACCTTGAGATGATATAACCGTCCATCAAAAAGTGCTGCAGATGTGTAATTGTTCTTATGAACGGGACGATCGAGGCTTTGAATTAAAGCTTCCTGCCTGTACTGTAAAGTCATCAATGGAAATCCAAAGAAGTGCCGAGCCAAAAAGCCACTTTCTAAATGAATCTGAGGCTTGGTGTAAGTGCTTTTTGGTGTAAAAAATAGTAATATGTGTATCAATTTGCTGTTTTTTGAGCCCAGATTCAATAGATATCGCCAGTTTGTGTAAATCAAAAGCGTATTTTTACTGCAGAACAGAACCAGGTTCCTAAATCTAGGTCCATCCTTTTGCTCTGATGTTGCCACAGCCTCCAAAACTCAACAATATTTAAAGCATTTGATCTTCTTAGATTCAGCAAAACTTCCTGTTTGGGGAGTAATGTCATATTTAGATGTTCTGCTATGAGTCAGAAGCGTGATTTCATCATTTGTGGCTCTGATGCATTGCAGCCCCGGCCTCAGGTGTTTCACAGAATTACACACCAGTAGCTACAAATACTGGCAAAAGAGCCAAAATGAGTGCAATATTCCTCCTTTATTGACGCCGCGCTGGAAATAACTGCAGGTGAACATTTTAAAATGCTTTATTTCATTAGTGAATTTAGCCCCGCTGACATTTAGAGCACGGATTAAAGAAAATTACAGACTCGACTATGCACCACTTAGCATTTCTGCAGCGCTGCGGTGAAATGTGGAGATCGGTGTGGCTACGTGTTAGCTAGATAACTGCAGATTTACTGCCAACTTGCTGATACCTGGAGCCATTTTAAAGCCTCAAGTTTGAGTATTATTGTTCAACATGAGCTAACAGATGACGTTTGCTTGTTTTTTTAAATTCTTTTTCAACTGTTTGCTTCCTTTAACAAAGTATCTCTCCAAGGTTGTGTCGTCTTTCTCACCTCTTCAGCACCAAAACAGTCTATTTTCCATTTTGAAATAAAAGTTGCGCCTTCTTTGCCGTCTTGTTTGCATTGGGTAACGGTGCAAGAATTTGGTAGCTTTTTTTGGTGATGTTGGACCTTTTTTAGCGATTCAGCTTCATTGCAGTTGCCTTGAAACCTGCACAACAAAACATTCAAATGCAAATGCCTTTATTGTCATTGCATGTACACTTAGAGCACATGTAAAAAAAAACAACAACAAAAAAAAAACAGATAAATATGGTAAAGTGTTGTTGAAGGATGGAATAAAGTGTCTATGCAGTCGTGCAATTTAGAATAGAACAGCTTTATTGTCATCATACATTGGGGCATGACAAAAATATAAATAGCTTCCACTGGACGGTGCATTGATAAGTTAAATTAATAACAATAAATAATAAAACCAAATGTGCATATAAAGCAAGACTATATTAAGAATTCCAACATATGCACAAGAGGCAAGATATATACAATACAGTGTGGGAGATAAATGAAATCAAATAAAAACCGGTAAAATAGAATAAATATGGGCAGGAGATCGCATGTAAGCATGATTAGAACCATTAGAAATGACAATCTGTGTTACTGTTTTGAGTTCAGAAGTCTGATGGACCATGAAGGGTCAAAATGAATGCTGGAATTCATGTGATTTACTGCAGAAATATTCACCTAACTGATGGAACTTCTGGCCTTTTGGCAGGTATCAGCACAGCTTTATGTAGTTACAGATACATGCAGTTACAGCGCTGTTTATAGGAATGTGTGTTTGGAAGAACTAAGATTATTGCTTAAATTGTGTAAATATGCGTATTTTTACAATCTTGAGGCCCGTCGATCGTGGCTTCTTGGGGGCGCACTGAGATTTCTTGGGGCATTGTTGCCTCTGACCCCACTAATTTCTGACACTGAGATTCCTCAAATCATTCCTGAACAGTTTCCTGCGGCGTCTGCTGAAAGAAGCCGTCAGGGAATACCGTTGCCACGATGCAGGCGATCTGTTTGGATAGATGTCAAAGTAGCATCTACATGAAAGCCACGCTGCCTCTGGTGCATCCTGCTGCTGTTTCTTCTGCAGATAAACAATTCACATTCACTCAGCTGTCCACACGGTGTTAAAGAAACGTGATTCTGCAGACCGGCTCACCTTCTTTCTTAGCTCCATGCTCCAGTTTTGATGCTCATTGTAGGTGTAATGGCGTCTCTGATTGGTCTAGAGCTGCATAGATTCATAGAAAATAAGCTGTGATTGACTAAATATTGAGGTTTCAGGCAGTTTTTTGGTAAAATAGCTCTTCTGCACTATCAGACCACATGTAATAGCCTTCATTCGTAGCCGGTATATTTGTCCTTCCTTCACCTACAGCTGGTAGTTACTAACCACAAAATATCTGCAGCTTCATAAATCCTCCAACCCGGTTGTGTAACGGCCTGATTTTTCTCGCCTCCAAGGCATCAACTCGAAGACCTGACGGCTCACCTGCTGCCTCTGACGGGTGCCTTTCGTAACAAGATAATCAGTGTTATTCACCGCTTGGTTTTAATGTTGTGGCTGATGGCTGCACGTCGGCCTTTTCACGGGTTTTACATGAGAATATAATTAACTTGTGTGGCGTTTGAGTGACTGCAAGTAGGTGTGGATGAAGAACTGCACTTTATTCGACAAAGACAGTGAAAGTAGGCCACGAGAAAGAGTTGCGGTAGACGTTTAAATGGATCTTGAAGTCAGATTCATCATGTTTCCATCTATCAAAGCATTGATTTGTATCTAATATTGATCCGCACTGACTGCTGAATCGCTTTGCACGTCCCCAGAATACCATTTCAGTGTGATTATGAGGTTGTAATGACGGTATTATCTGCAGAAATGTGCTAAAACGAACATGACAGTGAAAGCATAATGCATTGAAGACATACGCAGGCCTTCAGACGGGAGGGAGAATCACTGTCTGAGTGATTTATGTCTTAAAATCTCTTAAGTCTGGAGTTGGTTTAATATCCCGTATGTTTACTTGTGAGCTTCCCCAGTTCAACAGCTCTGTTTCACACCAGAATAAACGGAGCAGAACTCGGCGTAAAGCTCGGCTCTCATTGAAATGCGAAGAGATTTTATCCTCCCCCGAAAAATACTTCACGGTGACTAAGGATCGCAGACTTTAAGTCACTGCATAAATTGTGGTGATTTGGAAGTGTCATTTGTGAAGCTACATTAAATACTGTATTAGTCCTCAAATATTTGAGTCACCTTGAGATGATATAACCGTCCATCAAAAAGTGCTGCAGATGTGTAATTGTTCTTATGAACGGGATGATCGAGGCTTTAAATTAAAGCTTCCTGCCTGTACTTTAAAGTCATCAATGGAAATCCAAAGAAATGAGAGTACACAGCCAAAAAGCCACTTTCTAAATGAATGTGAAGCTCGGCATAAGTGTCTGTTTTAACTGAGGGGCTTGAAAGTGGACCTCTGGGGGCGTCCTGCAGGGTTTGGCATCAGGATGTTGGCAGCCGATCCTCTGGGTCATGAGGTTTACGGGGTGGGCTTGTTTCAGCGCGCCACAGCATTTGTGTCTGGACAGTTTTGAGTCTTGGTATTGTAGGAAAATTTTAAAAATACATATATTTACCCCCACTGTCTAGAAAAAGTTAAAAAAAATATTCACCTAAAAAATGGGAATTAGTGCATAAAGTCGCTGTTTTTACCCTAAAATGAGCCCATATTCAAATAGTCAATGCGTGCCATGATGAGTAAATAAAAGTTTAATATTGCTGTTTCAAAATGAAGTCCAATAATGTAAATTTGAGAGAAAATGCAGCCATCCCTCTGTAGACTGGAACCAAGTTCCTAAATCTGTGTCCAAAGTTCCATCCTTTCGCTGTGACATCACCACAACCACCATAACTCAGCATTATTTAATGCATTTGATCTTACAGGGGGGTCTTGACTTACATCCGAGTTCTGTTTCTACGGCGCAACGTAACATGATTTTCACCATAAGTCGGAACTCACATATGTACATAAGTAGTTAAGTCACTCACCTACGCTAACACAGTGGTAAAATAATAAACTAGGACATAAAAGCACTGTACTGTACCATTAAAAAAATAAAAGTAGAGAACAATTTCAGACCGTTACTCCTGTGGTTGGCTTGCACGCTGGGCGTTGCAAAGGTCGGGGAGAGGCAGGTTTACACTCGACTTTCCCTTTCTTCGAAGCACTGCCATCAGAAGAGTCTGACTTGTGCTTGGGAGCCATAATGAAGGGCAAAAAAACAAGAAACGAAAGAAAGCGAATGTAGCACGATCCAATGTGGCCAATGTAAAGCCGTCGCCCTCGTATAGCGCCGCGTGACAACATATTCGCCAACTAGTTTCTGCGGGAAATTTGTTTTAGCGTCGCAAACGCTGTACGTTGGAATGATGGAACAAGATTTTCATAATACTTTTATGGGAGATGACAACGTAACCACAAAACGCCGCAGGACCTACTGTATTAGGTTCAGCAAAACTTCTGGTTTGCGGAATAATGTCATATTTACATCTTCTTCTATGAGTCAGAAGCGTGATTTCATCATTTGTGGCTCTGATGCAAAACCACCTTGAAAAAAAAGTGTATGATGTGTAGTTGTTCGAACGGGAGTAAGGTTTCCTGGGCGAAGACACCTACGGACAATAACTTAATTAACCTCAGCATGTTTTTGGACTGCGGGAGGAAGCAGGAGAACCCGGAGAAAACCAACACATGCACAGGGAGAACATGGAAACTCCAGGCAGAAGGATCCCGGGAAGGCCGGGACACAAACCGGGGATCTACTAGCAGCAAGGTGACAGTGCTAACCACCAAGTCACTGTGCAGCCCTGTACTTTAAAGTCATCAGTGGAAATCCAAAGAAATAAGAGCACACAGCCAAAAGCCTCTTTCTAAATGGATCTGAAGTGTCTGTTTTAGCCGAGTGTGATTTGCAGTGTGACATGCATCGACAAGCTTTAACTTCTTCAGTTTGTGAAGCTGCCCGTCGTCACAGCCGATACACAAGACTTCCTCACTGCTTACTTAGTGAATGTCACTTTGAAGAGACGACAAAAAAAAAAAGAAGTCTGGTTAAATGTCAGATTGTTCAAGGTGGCTGCAACCAGTTACGCTCACTTAATATTAGTGTCAGCCGACTAGTTTAAGAATCACAGATGACACGGATCCAAATCCTTGAGAGGAAGGGTTCGGCTGTGTGACAGGGAATCTTTCCCCCCAGCCACGTCGGTAATGACTCTGTTTGCATGGGGAATGGAACGAGTGGAGCCAAAGATGGATGTTTAGTTTACTGTAGCGCTATCTGTGGAGTTTTGGACCGCTTTAAGCAAGTTATCAAAGCCATCTGTTTGGGCCTACGGGCCGAGCCTGATTAATATAGCCACTGAATGAGAATGTCACAAAGAAACCGGAGTCGAAGGGACCGAGAACGAGGTTTCTGAAGGATTTAAAGCCCTCAGTCCAATGTTCTGATGTCGAGGCAGCATGAAAAATGTCCAAAAAATGGTGTCACTTCAGGTCATGCTGACGTGTCTTTACAAAGCTGCAGAAGTGTGTTAAAAAGCAGCTTTTTGTGTGTTTACTTAAGTCTCCTGCACCCTCTGTTGGATGATATCTGAGAGCTTTAAATGGCAAAATTTAGGCCAGAATTGAAGATGGATGTGAGACAAAGGCAAAAACTAAGTGCCATAGTGAGAATTTAAGCACCAAAACAGTTTATTTTCCATTTTGAAATCGTAAAAGTTGCATCTTCTCTGCTGTCTTATTTGCGTTGGGTGACACTGGAGGATTTTGGTTGCTTTCTTTGGTAATATTGGAGCTTTTTTAGCGATTCAAGCTTCACTGCAGGTGCCCTATTGTGAAGCCTTGAAACCTGCACAACAGAAAATTCAAATTCAAAAGCCTTTATTGTCATTGCATGTACACTTAGAGCACACATCAAGAAAAACATAAATGTGGTGAAGTGTTGTTAAAGAATGGAATAAAGTGCCTGTGCAGTCGTGCAAGAGATGAAAATTAGACGTATTTATAGAGCATCAAAATGAAAACTGGAATTTATGTGATTTACTGCTGAAATATTAACCTTACTGAAGGAACTTTTGGCTATTTGGCAGGTATCAGTACAACTTCCTGTAGTTAAAGATACATGCAGTTATGTAGAGGACTAAGATAATCGCCTAAGCTGGTAAATAATATACACATTTTTAAAATCTTGATGCCTCTCAATCGTTGCTTCTTGGGATCAGGCTGAGATTTCTTGGGGCATTTTTGCCTTTGACCCGCTAGTTTCCGCTGCTGAGGTTCTTCAAATCATTCCTGAACAACTTCCTGCAGCGTCTGCAGAAGGAAGCTTCAGTCCAGTGTTCTGATGAAAAATGTCCAAAAAACGCTGTAACTTCAGGTCGCACTGACACGTGTCTTTACAAAGCCTCAAAAATGTGAGTAAAAAGCAGCTCTTTGTGTCGTCAGGGTTTTATTTAAATCTCCTGCAGCCTCTGTTGGATGATATCTGAGACATTTTAATGACAAAATTCAGGCCAGAATCGAAGATGGATGAGAGACAAAGGCAAAAAAAGACAACAACAAAGTGCCATAGTGAGAATTTAAGGTGTCATGTTGAGTTTAAATTGCCACAAAGTTACAGTTAGTTAGCAACCAGCGAATTACCACATCAGTTATACTGAGCAATTCTCAAACAGCTTTTTTCTTATTTGCATTTAGATGGGCATGCTAAATGGGATATTGCACAGGACATAATATAAAAGCAACTCCCAATTCATTGACTCTGTGCTAACCACTCACAAATACATCAATAAAAACAATCGCAAACAGTCCTACGCTGCCCATCTCTTGCCATTTGAATTATTTCAATTCAATTTAACTGCAGTGTCCCTCCCTCTCAAGCACCACAACAACATCCCAAGCACTCAGTGAATTTCTATTTTGGACTAATAATCCAGAAAACAGATTTCCCTTTCAGACCAGTAAGCTAAGCGTCATTGATAGTTAAACGAAGACATTAGCATGAGTCGGTGGTTAATGACATTGTTTAATGGTGTGTTCACTTTGTTAATATGGCTGACAACACAGACACATTATGCTCGCGACTTTGAGTTGTTGTGACTTCAATATGAAGAGTCACTTTCAAGGATAAGTTCACAAATATTTCAAATCATTTTTTAAATGACTTCTCGCCTGCAGGCTAGTTTACAGGGCAGGTGAACAAGGCAGCTAAATATACGAGGCCACGTGCAATTATGTGGCTTTTTTTAACATTTATTTTCTTTTTGAAATCTCTGCTATGTGATGCAACTTTAGAAACTAGAAACTGATCTTGGAGTTGAGAGTTTTAGATGCAACTTTAGATGCTCCATTTATCAAAATGAAACCCTGTTGAACTAAACTAGGGGTGTCAAACATGCGGCCCGCAGGGTAAAACTGGCCCAGCAGAGCGTCCAATCCGGCCCCTGGGACGACATTGTAAAGGGTAAATTGTAAATTTCTAAACGAGTTCGGTGCTGAAAGTCATGTTAGAAGAATCTACAAGAATGAACCAGAGGATTAACAATAAATGAGCTTCAATGTTTATGTATTAAGACATAAAATAACCTAAAAACACCAACTGCTGCACCAATTGATGTTGAAAATTGACCTACCAAATTTAAAAACTGAGGTTAAAACCCTACAGTGTCATTTATAGTGTGAATTTAGCTGAATGTTTGACATATTAAGGATTTAAACCCTACAAAAATGTATAAAATACATAATACTGTTCAAATTGCACTGATTTTTCTTAAGAAATTTCAGGCTGTAAAAAAGATAGTTCATTAAATGTGAACATTCTCTGAATTATACTTTTTTGCATTGAATCAAAGAGAAACATCTGGGGTTGTGGTGATTTATAGGTTATTATGCTGTGATTTAACTGGCTTTATTGGATCTGTATGTTTCTCCAATGCTTTAAACAGTCATTCTAAAGGAAAACAAATAAGAGTGAATGTTGGTTTTTATCCACACGACACAGGAGCACACAGGAGAGCTCTGATCCTACAGCAAACCTCCAAAATAGCTCAAGCAATTAGTCTAATCTCCGTACGACGCATTCACTCATCCTAGTTAATTATAATCCCTGTTTATGATCTGCAGGTTCCAGGGAAGATAGAAGCGTCTGTCAGAAGTCTCGTTCTGCACAATCTGAGCCCTGCTTGGTCATCTAGAGCTGCACCCCTCAGCTTCGCTCGGCGTTTCACGGCTCCAGTGTACTTCCATACCTCTAATTGTGGGGATTTCAGTCCTGAATGCATCCTTTTTCTTCAACGCGTGCGTTCAGAACACCTCAGAAAGCTTGACGCACTCAACCTTGAGAACGTATCAATAATTCAAACACATCATCCTCTCGTGATGTGGCTGTCTGAAATTGGGGTGACTGTGTCTGAGGGATAATATTGCACTCCGTCACATCTGACTAGCTGTCACCTGCAGGAGCGCGGCGACGCCCAGCTAATAAATGCACAGTCAAAGCAAGCACATTTCCATGATTTGCTGCTGTACAGTAACTGCTGCCTTTAGCAGCAAATGTGACTTTCAGATCTACAGCGTTCAGATAGGAAATAATTGGAGCCCGCGTATATTTTTGGACTGCTCTCGAGTATATATTCATCAATAAGAGTTAATAAACTATCAAAGGCTTGATAGGCTCAGTGGTAGCATTTATATTCCATGTTTTCTGTGTTGTTTGCTAACCCTACTCTAATCACAGTAACAGGGTTGCTAATCCATGCTAATGTTAGCTTTTTCTCAGCAGTAGAAGCTAGATATTTAGCTAGCTGTTACTGCTGACCAAGAGGACAAACTGACTGATGGAAAACAGTCAGAAGAATTAGTCTGATCCTGATAATATGAGGTAGAATGAGACATTCAATCAAGGCTGACAATGTGATGAAAATATGAAAAATCGAAGAGAGGACACAGCTTTGCTCTACCCATTCTTTTAGAAAATTGTCTGATGATGTTAATGACAAGAACAAGACAGAAAATGACAGAAATGAGACAAAAAATGACGAAAAAAAAGACAGAAAACAACAAAAACTAGACACAAAATGACAAAAACAAGATGTAAAATGACAAAAACAAGACACAAAAGACAAAAACGTCATCAACAGGTTATGCTAACATGTGGGACACCCGTTCAATGCATAATAATTATTATTTAAAATACTATGTTGATTTAAAAATGTTCCCTCACTTACAAGAGACATCAATGAAAAAAAATACCAAAAAGGAGCTTTAAATTTTATTTTAATGTTTTATTAGAGACTCAGTTTGGTCATCAGGGGAGTGGGACTAGAGAAAAATGGCATTTTAGGGATAACTCCAGACTTATTTGGTATTTTAAAAAAATATCTTCAAACGGTTTTTTCCTCCTGTTTTTTTTTTTTAGATTTGGTCTCAGGACCAGAACATTTCCACAACAACTGCATGTTTTAGTATTTTGTACGTGAATTATTAGAAATTTGATGGGTGAAATGTCCTTCAGTTCTGGAATGACCCTTTTGCAGCTGTGCACAGAAAGCAAGAAGCAGATTAGCATCAAAATAAGTACATTTTTATTCGAGTTCGATTTCATCGAAACTAGCAGGAACAAAGTACTTGATGCTGGAATGTGAAAAATCTCGCTCAGGTTTTTCAGAAGCCCGTCGTGGCTCTGCTCGTAGGTTGCTGAGGCGTGCTGTCGTATCATTAACTCAACTGCCGGCTGCTGTTTATTTGTTCTGTTCAGTCGCTCGCAGCTCGACGTGGTTCCAGCTTCTGACAGTTGGCGTTCGAGGAAAATGAGCAAACAGATCGGAGACTCCAACAGATCGGGTCTCAGATTGCTGATGTTATTGATCAGAAAGGGACCCTGATCCTGATCCTGGTCCTGATCCTGCAGGATGCATTTTCAGCCCCTCGAGCATCTGAACGTTTCTCGGTTTTCTCCAATTTTTTTTTTTTGCTTTCCTGGCACATCCTTAATTGGCAGAATCAGATCCTCGGCCTTTCATCAAACAGCCCAGAGACATGCATCTCACAGGAACACTTTGACTGGTTTAATATTTGTGGATGTAGAAGTTTTTGTCTGATGTTTGCTCTGAGTTGAACAGGTGACTTCTCCCATCCAATGAAGACAGTTCAGTCTTAGGAAATGGAACTGAAACAGTTTCTTCTATAATCAGTTTTACCTTGAGCAAGAAAAAACAAACAACATAAGATTTGACAAACTAAGAGACAACTTCAAGGGAGATAAGAACATAAACGAGTACAATAAAGTAGTTGTGGTTGAAAAACATCATTTGTAATACAAAAAATCTCCACCTGCTACTTTGCACGTGCTCACACTCAACTTCTATCTCACCGTCTGCATTATCAAACCACTGCCTGCTTCTGTATCTCCATCTCCTGGACATAATCCGTCTAATTTTACAGACTAGTATGTTTGTTTTTGTGTATAAAGCATGCTATCTGCTATCTGAATTTTTTTGCAAAGTGTGTTTTGCATATGAGCAATTTGACTTTGGGAATTTTGTGTTCCTGTGCATAAGTAGTAGAATCATTTTAAAGCCTGATAAATGATTAAAAAAACAGCAGTTAGATGCCAGTTAGGAAGAGCAGCAAATCAAATGTAATATACAAGTAATAGAACTGTTTACAGTGTGCAGAAATGTGCAAAATTTTGGCCAGAGAATGTGCAAGATTACACACTATTCAAGATTTCTCTCTGCACGTGCACATACGAAAATCTGGAATATCATTCCCTCGAGCCAGAATCAGCACCACAGAAACGAAAGCAAAGAAGAGCAGGTTGAAAAAGTAACAAAGAATATAATAAATAGAGATTATTAGAAAACAACTTAAAACCATGCACAATAGTTGTGCAGGAGCCTGAGCACAAGATGTGGAAGTTCTGGAAAAAAAATCATTTTAAAGATTGAACAATGATTAAAAAGCAGCTGTTAGAAATCAAATAAGAAGTGCAGCAAATGAAAGATAACATAAAAGTAATAGAACTGTTTACAATGAGCAGAAATGTGCAAAATTTTGGCCTGAGAATGTGCAAGATTCAAGATTTCTCTGTGCATGTGTCCACACAAAAACCTGAAATATCCTCCTCCTCGCCTGAATCAGTACCACAGAAAAGAAAGCAAAGAAGAGCAGGTTAAAAAAGTAATAAAAAATATCAGAAATAGAGATCGCTGGAAAATAAGTGGTGCAGGAGCCTGAGCACGACACGATGTATTACAGCCCTGGAAAAAGTTAAATTAGCAGCACAGTGTGTCAAAGTTCTGCTGCAGGTCGGTCCAGTGGCAGCACGGTGTGTTCAGGTGCTACAGAAAAGAAGTAAATAAGAAAATATATGCAAATGATAGAAATCTGATTTCTGAAGCTGTGCATTCATGGAACTCACTGAGTGCATTTTATAAAGACATAAAATGACAAAAACAAGAAACAAAACGACAAAAACGAAACATAAAATGACAAAAGCAAGACAAAACGATAAAAACAAGACATAAAATGACAAAAACAAGATGCAAAACAACAAAAATAAGACAGAAAACCAGTGGTGCTGGACCTTGAGGACAATATATTAAAGGACTATAAGAAGTTAAATTAGCAGCACAGTGTGTCAAAGTTGTGCTGCAGTTCAGTCCAGTGGCAGCACGGTGTGTTCAAGTGCTACAGAAAGGAAGTGAAAATATGAGCAAATGATATTAATCCGATTTTTAAAGCTGTGCATTAATGCAACTCCTTGAGTCACTGGTGGTCTGTGGCCTTCTTGTTGTCAACAAAAGCAGCTGACTTTGTTGGTTTTCCACGTTTCTATATTAATATCCGAGTCCTCAGTCCGCCTGCTGCACCGACGGGAAGCCCGGCAGCAAACTTAAACACTCAGGCCAGCTTCTGAATTTTTCATCGGTTGTGATGCAACACTTTGGTTGGGTTGTGAGTCTGTTAAAGGCTATCAATGGAGCTCATTACACTGTATCAACCGTATTAAATGATTTGCCGATTGAACGGCAAGGTCTGGAAATCTATTATTTGTTGTCATTCCCGCTGATGAGATAGCGCTCAGGGTTTGACTTGACTCCTCAAATTAGATTCATTCATCATTATGGTTGAAAACAAATTTTCTCGATCAATTTGGCTGCCTCCCAGTAACTTCTGGTACGAGATAACCAAACATGGATAATTAGCAGATATGAGAAATCATTACCCACCGTTAATCATGGTGGAAGTTTGTCTCGTTCATTGTCACTTCAGTATCAGCACACTTGTGAGACAAGAATATTCCACTGATGTAATGTAATCAGAGATGTCTATCTCTGAGAAGTTCTGCCTCAATTAGTCCTCCTGAACACTCAAGGCTGAGTGCTGAGCTAATTTTGTCCTCTACTCAGCACCTGCAGTGCAGTCGGCGTGCCGCTCACAAACTTTATAAGGAGAGAAATATTTAGGAGGCGTTTCTCTGCTCAGGTTGGACCCGATTTTCAGGAATGTGTGTCGTCATCCTTCACCTTTTCGTGAAAAAGTGGGATGTCCGCAGGACGATAAACACATTAAGCAGATTACATCGAACTTAAACAACCGACACGGTCCGATTTAGAGCAGCTGGAGACACTCGTCTTTGTCTATTTGATAATCTTGTTTAGTCTCCTGCCCTGAAAATGAACAGTCACCGAGAGATAATGGCTCATTCCACAACTGGAGGACATTTGGGCTTCAAAATGTTTGATAAATAAACCTTCTCTTTTACAGTTTTCTGCTCCATATTCATCAATAATAGGTAATAAACTATCAACGGCTTGATTGGCTCAACTTACGCATCTGTGGTAGCATTTTTATTCCATGTTTTATGTGTTGTTTGCTAACCCTACTCTAATCACAGTAACAAAGTTGCTAATCCATGCTAATGTGATCTTTTTCTCAGCAGTAGAAGCTAGATATTTAGCTAGCTGTTACTGCTGACCAAGAGGACAAACTGACTGATGGAAAACAGTCAAAAGAATGAGTCTGATCATGATAATATGAGGTAGAATGAGACATACAATCAAGGCTGACAATGTGATGAAAATATAAAAAATAAAAGAGAAGACATAGCTTTGCTCTGTCCATTCTTTAGGAAAATTGTTTGATGATGGAAACGACAAAAACAAGACACAAAATGACAAAAATGAGACATAAAATGACAAAAACAAGACACAAAATGACAGAAACGAAACATAAAATAACAAAAGCAAGACATAAAACGCCAAAAACAAGACAGAAAATGCCAAAAACAAGACATAAAATGACAAAAACAAGACACAAAATGACAGAAACGAGACACAGAACGACAGTAACAAAACATAAAACGACAAAAGCATGACACATAACTACCAAAACAAGACATAAAATGACAAAAACAAGACATAAAATGACAGAAATGAGACACAAAATAGGACACAGAATGACAAAAGCAAAACATAAAATGACAAAACAAGACATAAAATGACAAAAACAGGACACGAAACGGCAAAAATAAGACAAATCGACAAAAACAAGACACACAACGCCAAAAACAAGACACAAAATGACAAAAACAAGACACAGAACGCCAAAAACAAAACATAAAATGACAACAAGACACAAAATGACAGAAACGAGACAGGAAATGACAATAACGTCAACAGGGTTATGCTAACATGCATAATAAATATTATTTAAAGTATTATGTTGATTAAAAAAATGTTCCCACAATTACAAGAGACATCAAAGGAAAATATAATACCAAAAAAAAGAGATTTAAATTTCATTATAACTGTTTTATTTGAGGTTCTGTTTGGTCATCGGGTGGGTGGGATGAGAGAAAAATGTCCTTTTAGGGGGAATGAATGACTCTAATGCCGTTTAGCTGCAGCCGAGACGTTCTCGGCCTCCCCTGGGCCGGAACACATTTGGATGGTTGGGTGAAAAATTGCTCTGAATTCTGACCAATGAGTCGTTTTACGCACGCTTTAATGCGTTTCATAAATAATCTTCCTGAGAAGGTAATTAGCGCAGGTGTTTACACATCTTTCTGCCATCAGGGTGCACAGTAGGATCACAGTTGGCTGAGTGAGTTTTAGGTTATTAAATTAGACCCAAGGTAACAGCAAGAAGGATGAGCTACAGTTGGCCAAGGGATGAACAACAACATGTTCCCCGATTCATCATCCAAACAACAACAACAACAACAACAACAACAACACACGTTCAGGACATTATGCAGGTTCAAGTTCTCTCCCGTCTGAGCAACAACTTGTGTGTTTGCATAATCAGGAGCATTTTTCATGTGCGGGAGTGGAGAGGTCAGACGTCTCCCCGGGGGCTTCTCCAGAGATGAAAGAAGTGCCGGACCTAAAAACGGAAGAATTAAGCTGCTTAACTTCACCGAGCTAAATAGAAAAGTAAATCACCGTCGTCGTTGTCTGGTAGTAAACAGGACAACACAGAGAGGAAGCTCCATCACGCTGCAAAACAGAAAGGAAGTAGAAAAAATGAACAATTTCCTCTGATAAAGACTGATAAATGATTAAAAAAACATCTGCTGGAAATCAAATTAGAAGTACAGCAAATCAAATGTAATACAAAGGTAATAGATCAACCTGCAAGCTTTGTTCAAAGGAACAAAAAATTAATAACATTTTAAATAAGAAAAGGAAAATAAAATGACAGTAAATAAATAGATAAATGAGAGAATAAATAGATAAACAAACAAACAAATTGATAAATAAATAGGGGGTAAAGGAGAGTAAAATGAACAATGAAATAATTTTAAAAGTTATTAAAAAGCAAAAGAATTTGTAGTCATAGGAAATAAATAAATAAAAAGGCTAAAACAATAATAGTAGTAATAGTAAATCAAATAATTAAAAAAATTTTAAAAAATAAATGTCAATAATGATAATAAATAAAATAAATACGTAAATAAATAGATAAATGAAAGATTAAATCGATAAACAAACATAAATAAATATAGAAATGATAATAGAGAATAAAATGAACCAGAAAATTTATGAAATATTAATTAAAAAAGACTAAAAATAAAAAAAGCGCAGTGAAGCAAATTAAGTCTAATATGAAAGTAATAGAGCTATTTACAGTGTGCAGAAATGTGCAAAACTTTGGCCGGAGAATGTGCAAGATGTGCACATGCATACATGAAAAATGACATATGAACCCCCCAGGTAGCACCAGTACCACAGCGTCTTTATCCTGGATTTGTTTGGGGAAATTTTCTATTTAGCAGCACAGAAATCTCAGAGTTTTCTGTTCAAACATCAGAGCTCCTGGGTGAAGCCCACAGGTGATGACGGGTCGTCCCACTGACCTCAGCTCTGCAGCTCCGACGCACAGCAGCCGTCACTTTAATGGTTTCTACCAGCAGCTTACAGCAAACAGGCGCTGCTTGTGACAAATAATGTTTACAGAAGCTGTGGCTCGATGGGAATGAAAGCATCGGGTTTAGATTAAAGCTGGAAATCTGTTTAGCTCGGAAGCTGCTGCAGAATAAATAGAATCAAACGCGCTGATTCTTTCTTAGCTGCTGATGGTTTTACCTGAAGTTAGCCTAAAATTATGTTGGAACCATGACAAGTTTCTCCGCTGTTCACTGTTTCTGAACCATGCTGCATTTTTTTTATTCATCCAGTAACTTTGATTTTCCTCGCAGTCTTTCTTGTCATCTCTGTTTTGTCTAATTTTTTTGTCTTATTTTTTATCATTTGGTAATTTTTGTCTAATTTTTGTTGTTTTGAGTCTTATTTTTAAATTTTTTGTTGTATTTTTGGTCTCTTTTTTTGTCATTTTTTTGCCTTATTTGTCTTGTTTTTATCATTTTCTGTCTTACTTTTGTCCTTTTTTTGTCTTGCTTTTGTGATTTTTTTTGTCTAATTTTTTGTCGCATATTTGTCATATTTTGTCTTGTTTCTGTCATATTTTGTGTCTTATTTTTCATTTTTATCTTATTTGGGCGTTTTTGTTTCATTTTTGTCATTGTGTGTCTTGTTTTTGTAATATTTGTCTTGTTTTGGTCATTTTGTGTCTTGTTTTGTCAATGTTTTGTCTTATTTTTGTCATTTTGTGTCTTGTTTGGGTCATATTGATCTTGTTTTGGTCATTTTGTGTCTTATGTGTTTCATTTTTATCTTATTTGGTCATTTTTCTTAAATTTTTGTCATTTTGAGTTTATTTTTGTCATTTTTGTCATTTTGTGTCCTATTTTTTCATTTTTTGTCTGTCATTTTTTGTGTTATTTTTTGTCTTTTTTGGTTGTTTTTGTCTCATTTTTGTCATTTTGTGTCTTACTTTTGTCAGTTTTTGTCTTGCTTTTGTCATCTTTCGTCTTATGTGGTAGTTTTTCTCATTTTTGTCATTTTGTGTCTTATTCTTGTCATTTTTTTTGTCTTGTTTTAGTCATTTTTTGTCTTATTTTTTGCACTATTTGGTCATTTTTGTTTCATTTGTGTCACTTTGTGTCTTATTTTTCCAATTTTTTGTCTTATTTTTGTCATTTTGTGTCTTATTTTTTGTCCTTTTTGGTCGTTTTTTTCTTATTTTTTGTCATTTTGGTTCATATTCTGTCTTATTTTTGTCATTTTTTTGTTTTGTTTGTTTTTGTCTCATTTTGGTCACTTTGTGCCTTATTCTTGTCATTCTTTGTCTTGTTTTTGTCATTTTGTGTCTTATTTTTTGCCTTATTTGGTCATTTTTGTTTCATTTTTGTCAGTTTGTATCTTATTTTTGTCATTTTCTGTCTTGTTTTTGTCATTTTGTGTCTTATTTTTCCTTATTTGGTCATTTTTGTCTCATTTTTGTTTTTGTCATTGACCACCTTATTATTCTGTACTTGTATTCCACAGTAGGCTTTAAAAGAGTATATTAACCTGCCTCATTGCCAATTATATTTACAGTTACATAATAATAAAAAAGAAGCTTTACAAGAAAATATCCCCCAACCACTGGGGCATGTTGGTCATAGTAAAGACTAAGGTGAGGGCAGCTTTCAGTTTAGAGTAGCTCAAAAGGAAGAAGCATTTTCATTTGATTCGAAGACGTATTTTAGAGAAACTTGTGTTTTCCTCCACAAAACCTCTCCATAAACCTCTCCACTGTCTTACACCGCTGGAGTGCAGGGCAGTAAATGGGAACTTATAGCCACCAAAACTTTCCTCTGTCTGAGCCGATGGCTTCAAATCTCATGCAACGTTTCCCACAAAGCAAATTATCTCCAGCAGCTCAGCTACGAAAACTCAACACTCACCGCCACCTATGGATTTTCTATATTTTCACAATTTAAAATCGATAAGATCTTATTTCTCTGTCGAGCCGTGCAGCCACTCCAATGCTCTGTGGACTAAGACGAACCTGTCTGAGAATATCCCTTCTCTCTAAATGTTCGTGGGAGGACAGATTGTTCTCAGCTTTTCCCTGCAGATTGGAATCAATCCGGAGTTCACGAACAGTTAACATCAGGAACAGTTTTGTGCAAACATGTCCAAAAGTGATGCATTTAAGTTTACGCTGATGAATTTTCTGACTAAACTGTTCACTGTTAAGGTGGTATATGCATGGAGGAAGTGATGTTAACTTTGTACATGTGCAGCTTCTAACTACTGCCGGGAGGTTTTAGGTTGAGTCTAGTAGACTTTGCATAAACCTTTATTTCCTTTTCTGAGGCTGCGAACACGGTACACAACATTTGGACAGCTGTTGTTGTGCAATTTAGACCTCTTTGATAACTACATTTATTTCTATAGCACCTTTAAAAAACACAGTTTGCAAAGTGCTTGAAAGACAGAACAACAAATATAAAAAAAGAAACTCAGGAAGAGCGCTGAACAACACAAGGCCGGTCAGAACAAACAGACAAATAGAGTTAAAGGTGGTAAAAGATTTACAAAACGAATCAATACAACAACAACGGATAAAATAATAAAATGCCACATCCGGGTAAAGGAAAAGAACAAGTGGAATAAAAGAAAATGGAGCGTAAAACAGTAAACTCAAGACTACAAAAGACTAACAATAGTAGTAGTGGTAAATAAATAAAACAAATATGTAAATAAAGGAGGATAAAATGAACAATAAAATGAATGAGTTTTTAATGAAGGAAAATCAAAAAATGTTAATAGTAGTAATAGTAAATGAATGAAATATGTAAATACATATATAGATAATTAATTTGATAGTTAAATAAATAAAGAGCAAAGGAGAATAAAATTAACAAAAATGTATAAAATTTGAATTAAAGGCAAAAAACAATCGTAGTAATAATAAATACATACATAAATAAAAGAGAATAAAATAAGCAAAAGTAAACAACATTTTAATTAAAAATAGGCAAAAAATAATAATAGTAGAAATAGCAAATAGATAAAATATATATGTAAATAAATAAATAAATAATGGGTAAAGGATAATACAATGAAAAAAATTAAAATAAATTAAATTTTAATTAAAAATAGGCAAATAATAATAATAGTAGTAATAATAATAAACACATAAAATAAATATGTAAATAAATAAATAATTGGTAAAGGACAATACAATGAAAAAAATGAAAATAAATTAAATTTCAATGAAAAATGGCAAATAATAATAATAGTAGTAACAGTAAATACATTAAATAAATAAATGGTAAAGGACAACACAATTAACAATAAAAATAAAAGATATATTAAAAATAGACAAATAATAATAATAGTAGTAATAATAAATACATAAAATAAATATGTAAATAAATAAAAGGTAAAGGATAATAAAATTTAAAAAATGCAATTTAAAATAAGTCTATAAAATGATAATAGTGGCAGTAATAAATAAATTTAATAAATATTTTCATCAGTAAATGAATAACAGACAGAAGAAAATAAAATTAACAATAAATTAAATAAAATGTAAAAATCAATTAGACACTTTTTAAAATGAACAAAATTTCATTAAATTTTACACTAAAATTCAGATTAAGTTTAAACATGATCTTTTACACACGTCTGTAGTTAAACAATAATTTTACTCCTGTAACCTGTTGCTTTTGTTTAAATTCATGTGTGGGTTTTTTTGACAGCTAAATAAAGTCAAATTCCTCGTAAATGTTCAAATACTTGACTAATAAAGCTAATTCTGATTCTGATTAATCACCAGCATAAACTCCAACAATCAATTGCACTCAAGTTTAATTATTGATTGAGTTGAATTTCCAATCATCCAAACTAACAAATTAGCAAAATAAAAAGACAAACATCAAGAAGTATTCGCCCCAACTTTAGCTTTGTTGACATTGAATGTTTCAAGCTCCAGTTAGCTTCTCTAGTGCAAAGATTCAGGTTAAAGTGGCCTGAAATGTGTCTCTATTAGTCTAATATCCATCCATGATGTCATGAAAGGAAGACAAACTGAAACCTTGTGTACCTGAAAATGCTTGAAAACAGGACGATCAGCAGCACCGTGTTCGTAAGTCGGACACACATCGATACATGTGGTGCTAATGGACTAAATAGGTGGGTCTAATTAAAAATAATGAAGTGTGTGGCTCGCTGTAGCTCCGGTCTGTCACCTGCTGATATATGAAGCCTTCCACTAACGTTATACATGACATTATTTCACATCAGTCGCAGTAACAAGAGCTTTCATTAGCATCTCAGTGGAACCTTTTATTGGCTAACTGCACCGTTTTATTCACCTTTAAACCTGGAGTCTGGTGAGGGAGTTCCTCAGTAAAGCTGCCGTCTTTAGCTTTAATAAGAAGAAGATATATTCACCTGCAGGAGTCCACGGAACCAGAAAAATCTTCTTAAAACAGTTGCAGAGACAGAAAAAATGTGTTTCATGCCATTTCAGGAAAAAATGTGGCTGTAGCTTGTCATATGTTGGGTTGATTTTAGTGTCCAAATAGTGTGCAAACAGCAATACAGGATAAAAAAACAAACAAACTTGTAAAATCAATTTGTAAAGCAGAAATAAAATAGTATTTAACACTAAAATAGTGCAAAACAGGACTGCAGCTCTAATAATCAAGTTATAAAATGGAATAAATATTTATAATCCTGCCAGCACAATAATAATAATAATAATAATAATAATAATAATAACAATAACAATAACAATAACAATAACAATAACAATAATAATAGTAATAATAATAATAATAATAATAATGACGATTTTGATAACTTATTTTATTTATAATAATAATAATAATAATAATAATAATAATAATAATAATAACTATTATTATTATTAGTAGTAGTAGTAGTAGTAGTAGTAGTAGTAGTAGTAGTAGTAACAGTATATTTGGCAGGATAATAATAATAATAATAATAATAATAATTGTTTTCATCATTATTATTATTATTATTATTATTATTATTATTTTAAAGGAAACATTGTACTGGCTGGATTATAAATGTTAATACTGAATATTTCATAGTATATTATTATTTTCCTGCCAAAAAAATCCCATCTTAAAACAACGTCTACTCATTTTGAAAAACCTTTTATGGTTAAGTTTAGATGCTAATGTTGGTTTAAGGTAAAATTCCAAAAATAAAAACAAGTTTGCAGTGATTTGAAGCTTAAGACACAAACTCCTTAGTTCCAGATAACTTAGACGTAATGCCAGTAATAATCTCAGAGTCGGGAGGCGTCACTCAGAGGAATGAGATGTGTTAACTCAGCAGCAGCTAATCAGACAGAGTAAAATGACAAACGCTCCGATTCTTTGAGGAATCAGTTCTGGAAGGAGGTCTCCAGGCTGGTCGAAAGTCCTGAAAGACTAATCTCATCATGTTGTTAGCATGTCCTGAGCTAACAGGAGCAGCTGCTGTTTAAATGAATGGAGAAAACCATCACTAGTTCCATCTGATCTGAAAAGTTTAAGGTTTAAAAAGTGTTTCTCCCAAGTTTTAATTCTTCATGCACAGAAGTCCAGTTCTAACATAGGTTTCTATTCAGGATTGTTTCCATGATGTCTCTGGTTTCCAACAGTAATAATAATAATAATAATACTTCCCTACATATGAACTATTCTTCTGAATATCTGTGGAACACCTTGAAGGAGTTTCTTCTGATTTGGCACAAACATTTTCCACAAATATTCACTTGGACTCGAGGATAAACTCAAATGTCACTGCAACCATCTGCCCACAACTCAAGAATTGTCTTTGTGAAATTCTGATAGAAGAAGAAGAAGATCATGATCTGATGGGATAAAATGATGAAATTATCATATTTCATATTCTAAATGAAGCTGAAACATCATAATAATATTAAATAATAATTTAAAAATTCATTTCTGGCTGTTACTCAACACCATAAAGTGAAATAGTGGCCATATTTCACAGGAATTTGGTTACTGATTTGGTGACACTAATCTTAGGAGCTTCTAAATTCCTTCAAAATCTTCCCTTCATATAAAACAGGTTACACAGTGCTTGACATACAGAACAAAAAATACAAGAAGGAAACTCAGCAAGAGCGCTGAACAACACAAGGCCAGTCAGAACAAACAGAGAAAGAGAGTTAAAGGTGGTAAAAGATTCACAAAACGAATCAATACAACAACAGCGGATAATAAAATGTCACATCAAGTAAAGGAAAAGAACAAGTGGAATAAAAGAAAGTGGAGCTTAAAACAGTAAACTCAAGGCTAGAACTAACAATAGTAGTAATAGTGAATAAATAAAAGAAATGTAAATAAATAAAGGAGAAATCAGAATAAAAGGAATAAAAAATAACATTTTAAATAAGAAAAGGCAACAAATAATAATAGTAAATAAATAAAATAAATATGTAAATAGATAAATGAATGAACAAATAGATAAACAAACAAATAAATAAATAAATACAGGGTAAAAGAGAGTGAAATGAACAATGAAATTAAAAAAGAAAAACAGTAAATACATTAAATAAATAAAATATAAAGAATAAAATGAACAGTAAAATAAATCAAATTGTAATTAAAAAGGCAAAAAATAATATTAAATAAATGAAATGAATGTGTCAATAAATAGATAAATGAATGAATAAATAGATAAACAAATGCATTAATTAATTAATCAAATAGAATAAAATGAATAAAATAAAAAATCATTAAAAAAGCAACAAAAATAATAGTAATTGTAAATACATTAAATAATAACAGAATAAAATGAACAGTAATATAAATGCAATTTAAATTTAAAAAGGCTTAAGCAATAATAGTAGTAATATTAATTAAAAACTGTTAAAAAATGTAGACATAATGATATATATAAATAATAAATAAGAAAAGGCAAAAAATAATAATAGTACATAAATAAAATAAATATACAGATAAATAGATAAATGAAGGAATAGTTAAAGAAAGAAAGAAAGACACAAATAAATAAATGATATGGGATAATAAAATGAACAAAAATGTGTACAATTTAGTAATATTCAATATAAACAATTAAAATTTTACTAAAATTTAAAATAAAGGGTGAAAAAAATAGTAAATACATAAATAAAGACAAATTAAACAAATAAATAAATAAATGCATGAAAATGGAGAGAAAAACTAACAAAAAAAATTTAAAAGTTTGCATGGTTAAATCTGTGAACTGTTAAAAAACGTCCAGTTACAAGCATCATTTTTTACAGTGCTCTGTTTGGCCTGTGAATAAAGTTGTGAGAGAAACGTGAATTTCCTTCACAGCGTTTTTTGTCTAGAACTCTTTACAGCATGTGAATCTGCAGAACTAGAAAGTTCCAGTGCAGGTAAACGAACATGGAAACGTGTCTGCTTCCTAACGGACGGCAGCTTTGATCTGTTTTCAGCTTTCCGTCCAGCGGTTGTAATGGAAGTGGAGTTATAAACCTTGATGTACGAGCTAATCACACAGCTCTGAACACAGCAACGCTGTCTGGCGTCTGGGACAGTTTGGCTGCTTGATTCATTGAAAATCAACAAAACCCATTTATTCATTTTTTATACTTCTGGGATTCGGAGCTCCCAATAGAAAATAGCGAGACCTTTTAGACTGTTCGCTGTATTTGCAGAAACGTATATCATCTGTATGTATTCCATTAATTCGTATGTTTTCCAGTGAAGGTGGTGTTCGTGTTCGTGTGTGTGGAGACTGCAGTTTTAAAGCGTCAGTCAAAGCAATGCTGGCTTCACTTTTGGTTGACAGTAGCTCACACTAGGTAGTTTTTTCCTTTCGGGGGGATTTGGTACTCTCGAATGGACGCCACGAGCTCTGAGGAGAAGTGGAGGGGACTGGCGATAAAAATGATCATTTGGTTGTGTACTATTTTCGAATCACCGCAGTATGTAATTATGTGGCAAACATCTTAAGCTGTGGAGAACCTTAACTGCTCATTTATGGAGCGGTTCTGGTCGCCCTGGAGATGACGGGGCTCGAGCACGAAAAGCCTCCAATGAATTTAACACGAAGATACACTGGAAGAGAGAAGTCCGTCTTAAACCAAACACACGACCTTTCAGAAGTTTGGGCTTACTTAGAAATCTCGTTATTTTTGAAAGAAAAGCATTTTTTTTCCCATGAAGATAACATTAAATGAATGATAAATCCAGTGTAGACATTGTTAATGTGGTAAATGACTATTCTAGCTGGAAACAGCTGATGTTTAATGGAATATCTCCATAGGGGTACAGAGGAACATTTCCAGCAACCATCACTCCTGTGTTCTAATGCTACATTGTGTTAGCTAATGGTGTTGAAAGGCTCATTGATGATTAGAAAACCCTTGAGCAGTTATGTTAGCACATGAATAAAAGTGTGAGTTTTCATGGAAAACATGAAATCTCCTAATTGACCCCAAATCTTTGAACTTTAGTGTACGATTTGAAAGTACCAGATAGCCATCAGAATCCACCTGCTTGGCCGACGGCAGCTCTGTATTTTGCTGGCTGCTTTTTATCGTCTCTGGGGAAAAGCACAAGGATGAGTCATGCCAGACTCCCATTCAGACTGATACCCATTGAGCCTGATGGTTTTATGATGTTGCCATGGCACCACGCTGACAAAAGGCCGCTACGCTTCACTCTTGAAATCTGAGGATTTAATAAACTTCATAAATGGACACATTAGAGGTGTTTTTACTGCCAAATTCTCAACCCGACCACGTTGCTCACGGCCAAACTCTTAACATTTTTCAAAAAAAGTCTCCTGGATCAAAAACAAAACCTCTTTTAAGATGTGGCCTTTGGATGGATGCTTTACTTTCTGTGTGCTTTAATATCTTTCTGTGTCTGAGCTTTGCTGAATCTCAGAGGCTGACGGTCAACTTTTATTTCGATAATGTGAAAACTCACAGGACTGAGCCGTGTCTGTCTCTCAGCTAGCGATGGAAATGCTTCCACAGTGATGTAAGTTAGCGCCGTTTCCTTGGAGACGCTCTGGTGCGAGAGCTTCCACAGTCAAACACACTTATGCAGCAGCAGTTGACGATGACGAAAGACGGTCGTATTGCTTCGGTTATTATTACTTCTGCCAAGGAGGAGGGTCTGCTTTCATTACCGTTTTGTTTGTCTGTCTGGCAGCGGGATTACACAAAAACTTTTCATAAAACTTGGTGGAGAGTTGGAGCAAAAGGAAACTCATTAGATTTTGGTGAGGATTTGTTTGGGCTTGTGGAAACTGCACACCATGGAGGAGAGTCGGCCTCGGCATATGGAGGCAGCATCAACCAGTCCAGTGTGCAGTGAAATCTGTAGAAATCATCCTCCAGCTGAAACCACCAGTTCTGGCATTTCTGAGACTAAAGCTGCAGTAAGAGTGGAGATTTCAACACTTGCTGTAGATTCCACCTAAATTCCAAAATCACAGCTAAAAGCAGCCGCTGACAAAGCAGTTTTCTATCGTGATACCAACCCAGTGCTGCTGCTTGGTTACTGCCAGTGTGTTTCTTTGCAGCATCAAGTCACGTTAAAAGTTAATAGTTGTGTTTGTGGTGCTTGTTTTGTTGGTTTTGCACATGGAGTCTTTATTAATGGAGAAAGGCATGTAGTTCTCATTAAGAAAAGTATTTTGAAATCTGATTTTGAAGCAAAATATGACTGAAAATCATGAATAATATGGAAAAAAATTAGATTGAATTTATATAGATGCATATAGTTGCAAGGCTGCATGGCCACTATCTTCTCTGTTTTAAAATCAACCTTTGCATTTAAAACGTAAACATATGGAACAATATTTTATTTGTTTCTTGCAAGAGCAACCTGCTTTCAGTCCATGAATTATTTATTGTTTTATTATCACTTTCCGAAAAACAGAAGTAAACATTCAAACCACCCGAATGCATGTTTCTAGCTATAGATTTATATGATTGCAGGCTGCATGGCCACTATCTGCAGTTTTGCAAGTTTCACTGTTTCAAAATCATCTTTGGCTTTAAAATAGTTCACATGTTGAATAATACTTCATTCCCTTCTGCTTCTGTTTCATATTCTGAAAGACAGAAACTAACATTCAAACCACCTAAATGTATATTTCTAGCTTAGAGATGCATGTGGTTGCAACAATGCATGGGTACTATCTGCAATATTGCAAGTATTTTTTTAAATTCCGCAGTTTTCAGATCATCTTTGGCTTTAAAAATTACATGTATTGGATCTGCTTCTGTTTCATTATCATATTCTGAACTAAGCTGTTTCAAAATCGTCCTTTGGCTCTAGAAAAAGTGCACATGTTCAATAATATTTCAGTCATTTGTTGCAATAAAAATCTGCTTCTGTTTTGTCACCATGTTCCAAAAGACAGAAATGAACATTCAAACCAATTAAATGCACATTTCTAGCTAATAGATGCATGCGGTTGCAGGGATGCATGGCCAGGCCACAATTTGCAGTTTTGCAGGGTTTTCTTTTAAATTTCACTGTTTCTAAATCATCCTTCGCTTTAAAAAGTACAGAAACTCACTTTCAAACTACCTAAATGCACATTTCTAGCTAATTGATTTGTATGTTTGTAGGGGATGCATCTCCACTATTGGCAGTTTTGCAGGTATTTTTTTCTAAATTGTTTCCAAATCGTCTTTGGCTTTAAAAAGTACACGTGTCCAATAATACTTCAGTCCCTTCTGCTTCTGCTTCGTTATCATATTCTGAAAGACAGAAATTAACATTCACAGATTTCCCAAACCTGCTTTAACGGTCGATACAAAACATGATAAATATCAAACATCCACCAATAATCAAAAGCAGCTTTTCTGAGTGACTGACGGCCGACGAATCCCTCAGTGATCAAAGTGCTGCTGCGTGTTTCCTCCATCAGATTGCCGGCTGTGGAATGCAGCTTCTGCTCGGACCTGGACTTTAATTAGAGCAGCTCTGTTTTGAAGCAGGACCCGTCATTATCTGGCCAACACAACGAGGACATTTTCCAGATTGCACAGGCAGCACAGAGTCTGTTTTCAAAGCCTCAGCAGATACGTATCAAATAGTCACACAGATAGATAAATGTGATTCTCGCCGCTAAGCCTGTCTTCAACTTTTCATGCTACTGTGAAATTACTGGATTTGCAGCTGCTCGGGGCAGAAGCTCACAGACAAGTGAAAGGAATGTGGCTGCAGATACCCAAACATGAACAACTGCGCCAGGCCTATGCTGTAGCGAAGCACAGTTTTATCAGATAAACCAGTGAATAAAGTGATAAATGTGGACATTTAATTGAAAATTAGCCCTCGTGATAGCAGAAATTTGCAAATTGTTCATCAAAACTGTGGAAAATGGAAACCAGATTAAACTTGCAGCTTTAAATTTGTGTTTTTGTTTTGTATTTTTGACAATATATATATTTGAAGTGCTTTAGAATGATTTATTTGCAGATTTTTAACGACCATAGTGTCCCAAATACATAACATGTGATTATAGTAAAATCATTATGTACTTTAACATTTCTAGTTTGTCTTTTTGTTTTGTATTTTTGAAAATATGTCAATTTGAAGTGCTTTAGATTGAGTCATTTGCAGATTTTTAACAACCATATTGTCCCAGATACATAAAATGTGGTTATAGTACAATCATTATGTACTTTAACATTTCTAGTTTGTGTTTTTGTTTTGTATTTTTGAAAATATATCAATTTGAAGTACTTTGAAATGATGAATTTGCAAATTTTCTACGCCCATAGTGCCCCAAATACAAAAACCACATGTATCCTTATTGTACTTTAACATTAAAAACACCTTTTTTCAGTTTATTTATTAGCTGAATTGAATAAATGCACAATTTCAAACCTAAATGAGCAGATTTCCATGCGGAGGCTTTAATAGTGAGAAAATGTGGTGGCAGGATGATCTGGTGGACGGTGAGCTGAGAAAGTGTGGAAAGCCCCCTTCGGCCATGTGGCTCGGTGTCTTCAGCTGTGGTCTCTTTAATTACACCGGGAACAATGGGCTCAGTTGTCCCCGTCCAGGTCTGAGGCTAACATCTTTACAACGTGGAGAGGCATGGAGAAAGCAGCTGTCAGCGAGGATTTCTCTCCACGTCAGCCTCGGCGTTTCACAACACATCTGAGCGAAGAAAGAGAGAGAGAGAGAGAGAGGAAAAAAAGATATTCCATTCCTCGCTACTGGATCAAACCACTTAGAATACAGGATGACTTTCATTTTCAAATCCCCCTTCCTCACATCTCTGTGGAGAGCAGACCTCATTGAGATTTGAACTCACACCACCTGAGATTTGAACATTTATAGTAAACAAAAGCTCAAGAATAAGCGGATAAAAGATTCCTGCTGTTTACGGTGCTAATTCTGGCCTTGACGAGAGGTTTAATTGAGATTTGGAGGATTAAAAAATGAAGCAAGACACCTAAATGTGGAGATTTATTTTGGTGAAAGTCTTTTTTATTTTATTTCTAGTGCTCTGCTGTTCAACCAGTTATTTAATTTCACTGATTGGAAACTGAAGACTGAAAAAAATAAGGCTAATTCCAGAACTGGAGGACATTTCACCCGTCAAATTTCAAATAATCCACGTAGAAAATAATAAAACATGCAGCTGTTGTGTAAATGTACTTGTCCCGAGACCAAATCTGAAAAATCAATGAGAAAAGAATGTTTGAACATATTTTTATAATACCAAAAAATTCTGGAGTTCCCTCTAAAATGCCATTTTTCTCTTGTCCCCTGATGACCAAACTGAAGCTCAAACAAAACAGTTCAAATGAAATTTAAACCTCCTTCCTTCGTTTTTATTCATTGATGTCTCTTGTAATTGTGGGAACTTTTTAAAAAAAAAATCAACATAATATTATGAATAATAATTATTATGCATGTGTCCCACAACAACCCTGTTAGCAAAACCTTTTTAGCTGGAAGAAGAAGAAGAATCACATGATACGCTGGAATTAACATCATCAAACTGTTTTCTTAAAGAATATTAGAACAAAGCTCTGTTCTATTTTCCATATTTTCCATCAGTCAGTTTGTCCTCTTGGTCAACAGTAACAGCTAGCTAAATATCTAGCTTCTACTGCTGAGAAAACGCTAACATTAGCATGGATTAGCAACCCTGTTACTGTGATTAGAGTAGGGTTAGCAAACAACACAGAAAACATGGAATAAAAATGGTACCATTGATGTGTAAGCTGAGCCAGTCAAGCCTTTGATAGTTTATTACCTTTTATTGACCAATATGGAGCAGAAAATTGTAAAAGAGAAGGTTTATTTTTCAAAAATGTTGAAGCCCAAATGTCCTAAAATTCTTGAATGACCCTTAAATAAACAAGGAGTCATTTCTTCTTAAGTTCTGACATGAGAAGTGTTTCTCTGTGAATGTTGGCCACAGCAACTGTCTGATAACAACGATGGGATTTCCATAGAATACCAAGCTGTGCGAATACACAGCACCCTGGGTAGTCAAACACTCGTACTTATGAGATGCATAAAATGGTTTGAAATAAGGCATAAGCTGGTTTACAGCCGTGGTCGCATGTCGTGTCGCGCAGAGTCAAATTGAACAGAACAAAGTAGTGTTTAACCGTCTCCCCTGCAGCGCTGAAATAATGACCCGTCTTTGTGCGATTCTCTTCTTCATCCTTTCTTTCTCACACTTCCTTCCATCTTCTTTCCCATTCTTTTTTTTTCCCCAACCAGCTTCAGCCAATTGAGATATGTAACCCAGCAGGAGGAGGAAAAAAAAACTGTGTATCCAGCGAAACAAGACCATGAATAATTTAAAAGTGTGTTATTAATGAACTTCTAGACATTATGTTAATGAATGATTCCAAGTCTAATTTGTCGGCTCGACTTGTGCTGTCTGTTCCGTCGGTGGTTTTATGTTTTTATGCAGATCAGGGGGGCGTCATAGTAACACAAGTGGGTGAGGGAGGTGTGATTCCAAAGAAATCCTGGACTGAAATCTGACTGAACAAATCTCCCTGTAATGCAGAATTAGTCCAGTCTAAGCTCTGATAACTCACTGTCCCGTCTTTACTTTGAATGTGTATCCATCTCATATTTGTCAGTTTTTTCTGTGCATGTTATGAAGTAAAACATAAAATCTGGTTTTATAGGTAACATTAATTTATGACTTAAATATTATTAAAGAAAGTGGAGTCAGGTTGATTTTTGCACCGTTTTCTTTGCACGAATCTGTTGGATCGATGTTTGAAGAGTCATAACTTGAGAAACAATGCAGCTGTGATCCTGAAATTTTGCAGAATCATGGAAATCTATGTCTAGTCTCTAAAGGTACAAACCTGCTTTGATAGAATAAAACAAACCAGTTATATGATAGTAAAAAAATTGCTGCTACCAGCTTTCCTAACAAACTACTTCTATGCGACTAACTCTTTGCTAATAAGGTTATAATAAATGAACACAGATCTTAAACCTTCTGTTATGTTGAGGGTCAAATTGACCCATTTTAAAGTAAAAAAAATATAAAAAAGAAAATATTTAAAAGCATTTTTTCGGTCTGAAATTTCTTCTGCTTGGCTTCATCATACTGCGAAAATCTCAGGATTCCAGCTGCATTATTTCTCAAGTTATGGCTCTTCAAACATTTATCCACAGATTGGTGCAAAGAAAATGGTGCAAAAAAATCAATGTCTCCACCTTTTTTAAGGATTTTTAACTCATGTTACCAATGAAATCTGGTTTTAAACATTGTTAATTCAACACATCGATATAAACAGTCAAACTGAAGATGGTCCAGTGTGGCGTATTTGGTGAATTTAAGCAGAATGACGCATGCATATTTTAGTTTTAGGCTTTTCTAGTGTAGCTGTGGCTATTCACAGCATTTTTCTTGATTTAGAGAAACACTTACATCCACTTCTTCCATTTCTAGTAAATGTTATTCCATGAGCTGCATGATCTGCTCTGGTTTGCACCAAATGTAGGAGGAGTTTCCTGCAAATTTCTCTCATGAACATCAGATATTCAATCATATACCACAGTGCGCATAAGAAATATTAAATATTTCACTCTGAATTAAAGAGAAATAATCATCATAGTGCAGATTAATGTCTTTTGAAAACAACTACAAGGTGATGCTATCACAGCGGATGAATATTTAATCATAGAAACAACATCCTCAGCTCCTACGAGCAGCAGTTGTGTCTTATCAGCGTGACAACATGCTGAAGATCCCACAGAGCCATTAGTGTCCTCTTTTTCATTCTGACACCGACTTCTGGATATCTGCCATCACTTAATATTATATTACAGCATCAACAACCCCCCGTTTATCTTTATTACTGGCCCCTAATCTCTCGTGACAGTTAATCATGTTACAAGTTCTTTGGGTCGCTCCAGTTCTTCGGAGCTTTCAGCGTCGTCTTTGGAACAACTTCTGATCCATTATACGGCGTTTCCCGCCGTCGCAACCTGCGTCTTAATAAGGGAAGTCGCCGGTTCTCCCTCAGTGCTGGTTAGCCGCGCCGTGATTAATGTCTTCATGGTCTGGTCAAAGTGTCGATATCTTCAACAGCTGGGCCCATCTGTCATCTTTTTCCTGTGACGCCCCTGAACATAGCTCAGGTCCTATCAGGGAGTCCATCCATCAACGTGGTAAACAGAGACGTCTCACATTAGCAGCACCGAACACTTCTCATCATATACCATAACAGACAAGCAATCATCTGGCATTATGTAGCGCTACGGGCTAATGTGAAATATTAACGGAAATATACGGCGCGCCAGCTGCCCGTTGGAGGAGGCATCTGTGCTCGGCCTAATGGCTGGGGAACAATTTAATAGTGAGGAAACAGTAGATCGTAGATCTGCTCCACAGATTTGTTCCACTGGTTCATGTCAATAAACAGCAAGGGTTTTTTTTTTTTTGGGTGGGTGGAGTCTCTATTTTTCTCTTTGTGTGTATAAATCACCAACTTAAACAGCGTTTTCTGTGGACAGCTGATTGATTTGTGTTGTTGCGGGGACTAGCGTTTCAGTCTTAACATCCTGTACACTCCCCTTGTCCTAAGAGTCAACAATGACCCGCCTCCACCTTAATTGTATTTTTTTTTTGGGTTATAACTGTTTCCTTTTCTAAAGCAGAGGTTTATTATCACTGTTACTGCTGCTATATGTGCTGCATAGGTGTAAACATTATTTGTTTAGCAAGCGATCGTGCTTCTATATCCTGAGAAAGTTCCAGAAGTGAACAGAAAGTAGCTTTACGTGCATTTTTTTGAAGGGAAACGACAACAGTGTGCTGTATACTGTACAATGGAATTCAACACAAAACTCAGCTATAAAATACTAGTCTTCTCACATCTTTTGAATCATTGCTCCGATGACAACATTAAGAAAAAAAATGCAACAATAGATGCAAAAGGAAAGACATAAAGAACATATTAAACTGTAATTAGCTTATTTAGGACAGTATGCACGTGTGTGTGCATGAACTTTACAAATGTATTTATCACAAGTGCAGCACACAGTATTTGTTTTCCAGGTTTTACATCCCGGATGCCTGAAAACAATCAGCTCTATGAGCTACCAATCACTGAAAACCAAAAACTACACTCATTACTTCAGCAAACAGCAAAGTGGTGGTGCTGTCTTTGTAGATAAAGCTTCACTTTTTCTAACATTTGGGTCACTTTAGGAAAAGTCATCTAATGTCAAGTTATTTAGGGGTTTTTCTCTGCTGTTAAACATAGTGGCCGGGTTATTTGTGACCCTAAGCCAACACAAGGGTTAAACCGGATCTGTGTTACAACAGTCTGGTAAAAACCACCGGGGGGTGTCATGAAGCGTTTGTTTCCGGGATTCGCTTCCTCCAGGGGGCGGCAGATTCGGGGTTAGTCTGGAGGGTCGAGGTCGGCGTGCCGGGGATCCACCTGGTCGTTGTTCAGGCATCCATAACCTCCCGTCCGTCTCCGCAGCTCTCCCTCCTGGCAGGGATTATGCTGACGCTGTAGAGGCGGGAATAAAAGCATGCTGGAAATCAAGATATGGAGCTTTTGTCAGCGCTGTTGTCAAGTGATGGAGATAGATGCGGGTAAAATATGTGTTTTCAATGTTCGTTTGGGAAGCCGGCACTCGGGTCGCCTTTCTGTTGCTGTAGTTTCTGTGAGGATACTTTTTAGATAATGGCCTCTGCGGCGGTAGGGATTCTTGAGGATAAACTGATGAAAATGTGTCACAGATAAAGCATCGGTCTCCTGGCCCTTTGTTGCTGACCATCGCGCTCCGTTATTTGGATTCGGGCTGCAGCAAACCACATGGCATTTGAGAAAGGAAAACTCTATTAGATAAAGGAGGCCAAATTAAGCACAGGTCCCCTGAAATTGGAGCAAGATAGTGTTTCTGTGACTCTTTGAAACCCAAGCACGATCTGGCACACATCGAGGAGCCGAGCGGCTAATTGCATCAGCACCTCTGCATAAAAAAGTCGCTCAGTTATGAAGACATAATGGGAAACAGGGCTCCTCCGCAATGCTCGGCGTAATACACACCTTTTTTATTTCCTTGCTCGACGTTATTATTCTTTTTTCCCCCTTCCATCTGCAGTGGTCAAAGCAGAGATACCCATTGTAACAGTAGGAAACATTTCACATGTACTGAGGAATGAAGCGAGGGAGGCCAATAATCAGGGCAGTTAAATGGAAATAGTTTCATTTCCTTTGGTGTAAACAAATACCCCATGTAGTCCCGGACCAGAGCTGTGGGTAATCGGCTGCTGTAACTCAACAGAACACTTTGCCCTGAGCTAAACATAATACTTCCTGCACTTAAATAAATCCATTTTTCAACCCTCTGAAGAGTTATGACACGCCGATGCATCGCTGCACAAAGCTAAACCTGCGCAAAACATACAACACTTCGATGCTTATTTAAAGAACATTTCATTAAGCGAGATCTCAGAGCTGTACAGAGGTTAAAGGTGGACGGTGAAGGCGCCTTCTGCTCAGTTACTCCGTGTTTTTCTTTATTTTTCCTTCAGCGGGCTGAAAATAAGCCCGTCAGAATATTAAAATGACCCTGGTGAGCGTTTTCTTCTATTTCAGTTCACTCCTGGCGAGTTTCAATTATCCATTTGACTCTGGTTAGTCGATAGGCCACTGCTCTGTCATTCCTCATCAGTATGGATTCTCTTTTGAACGCTTCCCTTTTTAATACGCGGCGTTGCACCGATGCTGACTGCAGCAAACTCGGATAATTAATCAGCGCTGGAAGCCACAGGTTTGGGCTGAATCGTATGGATTCGCAGAAGGAAGATGCGCAGTTATGAAGAAATCAGTGCGGATTGAGAGCAGATAATTACTTTTCAAGAACAGAAATATCCAAAGTGGGAGATCAGGCACCTGTCTGACACCATGAACTTTTTCTGTCCACACTGTAAATCATTTCACTGCCGCCTTAGAAGTGGGAGTTCAACGCATATATCTTTTGCGTTTCCACTTTCGTAAACTCTGCATTTCTTATGTTATCTTTTTTTGTTTTTTCTTAGCAATATCTGGCACCAGAAGTTCCTTAATTTTTAAAAAAAAATTCTTAGCTAAGCTTACACTCTAAAAAATAATTCAGAAGATCTTTTACCACCACTTAATCAAATGCATAGTCGCAACATATTAAGAGGAATTCATTGATGTAGGTAAGCATTTTAAGTTGGAAACATAATTTCAAGAGTTGTGTTCATTCTGTAATGTTGCTAATATTTGAGATAATTTCAACTTGAATTTCTGCATTAACTAATGTAAAACAAAACTGAAGTTGAAGTAATTAAATTGGTTTGATGACTTCATGAGTTCGATGGAACAGTTTTGTTGCTGAGTGAATTAATTTCATAAAGCTAGAATAAAAACATTAAAAAAATGAATGAAATAACTTCATTTTTTAACAGTTGTCAACTTTAAAACTTGTGTTAATAACTGTAATAATTAAGTTCATAATACTTAAAATTCCTCTGCAATAATGTGGAAAAAGCAGTTGCAACAACTTCATTTTATGAGTAATCAACTTAATAATGTGTGTTTGTGCCACCAATTATTAAGTAGATGATAATTAAAAGTCCTTTTTACTGTAGAGGAAAAACTATTTCACCTAACTCATTATAAATTGTTAGTTGAACTCAATTTCATTAGAAGTTACCACAACTCAACAACCAAAACATTTGTTTTTACAGTGTAGCTGAGCTTGCTTTGGTTGATTAATTAGTTTGAATCCATCTTGCAGCTTGTAAAAGTGTGAAACTAACTCAGTTAAATTAGCTAAACTTGAAAAAATCAAGTTCAAGAAACTTAAAATATTAAGTTGAATCAAGTACACACAGAAACAATAGCTACTGCCTTGTGTTCATTTTACATTTTCGAAGTTTCAGCAGTTTTTTTTCTCATTTAACTTTGAGAAGTTGCAGCCATTTTTCATATTTTTACCACAGTCAGTCTGTGAGGCTGCTCCTGGTTAAAGTGAAATAAATTAGAAGTCTACAAGTGCAGGGACTGAGTTCAATACTATCCTTTGTCATTTATAGAACTGCTTGGATTATTGTGAAAAGAAGATATGCAGCAAGCTTCAGACTGTTTTTTAACTGTCTAACAATGCATTCTGGAAAGTCTGCTGATATACTTCCTCTAAACTTAGAATTAGAAGCTGAATGAATGAAGGGCAGTGAATTTACTGAACTTAATAAGTGGTTCAAGTTATAAGAAGTCATGCATTTAAATTCTTGAATGGTCTGAAAATCAAAAATTTAACTAGAAATTAGCAAAACCTGCACTACCATTCAAATGTTTGGTTTCACCCAGGCAATTTCATGTTGTCCATGAAAACTCACACTTTTATTCATGTGCTAACATAACTGCACAAGGGTTTTCTAATCATCAATGAGCCTTTCAACACCATTAACTAACACAATGTAGCACTAGAACACAGGAGTGATGGTTGCTGGAAATGTTCCTCTGTACCCCTATGGAGATATTCCATTAAAAATCAGCCGTTTCCAGCTAGAATAGTCATTTACCACATTAACAATGTCTAGACTGGATTTATCATTCATTTAATGTGATCTTCATTGAAGGAAAAAATGCTTTTCTTTCAATAATAAGGACATTTCTAAGTGACCCCAAACTTTTGAACGGTAGTGTATCTATTTATACTAAATAAACTACAAAAAAATTGAATAGATTTGACTGGATTTCTTTGTGATTTTTACACTGCAAGCTCTAAAACCTGAGATGTGTTGGAGTTGAGTGTTAAGGACTGCTGCAGCCTTCGTCTGAGCCCATCCCAGGTCCATGCAGGAGGTCTTTCCACTGCTGCAGGTGGTGTGAACGCCGTCGCCACGCCTCATGCAGCAGCCTGTATCCAATGCGAGACGCACCTCTGATGCCTCGCGCCACAGTAGACAGTGCAAAGGTGCTGCTTTTGCTAGCTGAAATGTATTATTAGGTTAAGCTTTAACCATAGTGCACCAAAGAATGAGTCAATAAATACATGTGCTCTTCATCATTCATTTGCATTCTAGGAAAAAGCAAAAACTTTCTACTCCGTGGCTGTGACTCGAGTGTTTATCTAAAGTAAACTACAAAAAGTTAGTAGATTTGACTGGATTTCTTTGTCATTTTTTTTACACTTCAAGCTCTAAAACCTGAGCTGTGTTGGAGTTGAGTGTTAAGGATGAAGCCTGCATGCCTGCTGCAGCCTGAGCGCTTGGTCTGAGCCCATCCTGGGTCCATGCAGGAGGTCTTTCCACTGCTGCAGGAGGTCTTTCCACTGCTGCAGGTGGCGTGAACGCCGTCGCCACGCCTCATGCAGCAGCGGGCCTGTATCCAAAGCCGAGACGCGCCTCTGATGCGCCGCTGTTTGTACAGCCAAAGCGTAAACACTTTGCCCATTTGTTTCGCCCGGGCTGTAATGGTGCCTGACTAGCTTCTGCTGCCGCCTGTGTTTTCAGTCCATATCTCAGCAGTAAAGCAGCAGACAGGTCGCTCCGAGGTCCTGCTGCGAGGTGCTGCTAGATGAAGGCCGCTCCAGGTAAAAACATGCATGGCCACTCGCCATTAGATCACTCCCCATGTTGTCGCCAGGATGGCGCTCTTAATTAGAAGGTCCTCGGATCTTGCTGTCTGAAGTCAGACTTTACGGCCCACATTAGCCCTTTATGTAATAGACTTCCTCTTGAGCGGAGTTAAAGCATCGCAGCCACCCACAGTATATTATGAATATGTGCTGTAATTGACACTGTTTGGGAGTTGCTTGATGGCTTCGCGGTGGACTTCTCCTTTCTCCCCACCACCGCCCGGCGATTAGCCTGTTACTCACCTGCACTTCCTCCCCAGACAATGGCCTGCGCCGCTCATGCAGATGACGGCGTGCGGCATCAAAGCCAAATGAGACGGTTGCCAATTAGGGAGGGCTTCCAGGTGCAGTTCCATGCAAACTGGCACCGCTAACTGCACCCTGTAGTGTCTCCATTCAAAGGCACTTTATAGCAGGTAGACTTCAACGGAAACTTCTGAAAGTATTTCAATTACGGGGATAAATGACAGATGACAAACCTCTTCTCAGTACTGGAGGGTGAGCCGTGTAATGATGTCTTACTAAATGGTCTAAGCAGGAATTTAAATGGATTTTCTGTCAGTACAGTTTGTGTAACCGCTTTTATTCCTATAGTAGTGAAAGTTCACTGGAAAAAAAATCTAATAATCCATTTTGCTGTGTTCTGGATGGACTCCAGGTGCATTGCTAGGAAACAGTGTGACATCATGCAGGTATTTGGAGGATATTATAAAATATATGTAGCACAATACTGCAACTAAACACTTTACAGGTTTAAAATGACACCAGAATAGTGAAACCTCTGCGTTTTGCGTTAATATTAAAAAACAGTCCGGAAAATCCTTCCCAAAAATACGAGAAAAAAAAAAGAAATGAGTGAAGCTTTTCCACATTCAAATGCAGCACATTACCATCTAAAGCATCAGTGATGAACTAGGAAGTTCCTCCTTTAAACAGGTTAGGTCATGACAGGAAAAAGAAAAAAAAAATCCCTGCTTGTGAGTGTGTTTCCTGATTCTGGAAATGCACTAAAGTGGCCTTTGAATCAAAAATTTTCGTTATTATTCAAATTAAATCAAGTCGGGGCAGACGGGAAGAGCAGTGAGAAGAAGCTTGCTGCTGTAAATCTCCAAGCTCTACCTCTGTGATTGCTCAGGCCACTGTGGAATAAAGATTAGAAGAAAATCACTAATCACAGCGGATGTCATTAGCATATTACCAATAAGGGGATGCAAAAGGGGAAAAGAGGAATTGCCTTATAATGCTGGTTAAAGTACGAATCAATGCCATGTATGGATGCACACAGCTGCTTGACAAACAGATATATTCACTTCCAGACATGGGTAAAGGAAGTGTCTAATAATGATGTTTTTTTCAATGTTTTTGTCTGAGTCACTCGCTGAAGCACTTGATGCTAATATCACATTCCCCCTCTCTCTTTTGATCAGCCTTTGCAGCTGGGCTGCCCTGCCTCACTTGGATGCATCAACAAAGCTTGAAGTGGCCACTCTAATCTGGTTAAGTATCGCCTGGTTGGGGAGAAATTAGCCGAATTCTTTTAACTTTTCAAACAAACATAATACAGTCGAACTTGCTGGATGAGAATCAATTGCATGAACTGAATATAGGTTCGGTGGGGGGTTGGTGGTGGTGGGGGGGCGTCATTTCATTTCTGGAAATCATCTACTGCATCTATTCAGTGGCGTATCCCTGTAGTGTCACATCGAAGCCATATTTCAGTCCAGTGAGATGAATGAAGCAGAGGAGGATCTGCTGAAACGCCGCCAGAATACGTTCCACAAATCTTTTCCACCCAGTGGTGATGCCGCTATTACCAGCATTACTTAGCAGATGCTTATTTCTGGTCTAAATCTATAAGATGTCCTGAGAAATAACGGAATGGCTTCAGGGTAAAATGCGGAGTTCCTCACTGGTGACCACAGACTGAGCAGTCCTGGTTGCGTCGAGTAAACAGCAACACATTTATATACAGTTTATTTAGCATATTTTCTTCTGATTCCAGAACTGGAGGACATTTCACCCATAAGATTTCAAATAATCCACTAACAAAATACGAAAATATGCAGTTGTTCAAATCTAAAAAAAGAAAAAAAACAAAACAGGAGAAAAGAATGTTTGAACGTATTTTTAAAAATACCTAATAAATCTGGAGTTCCCCCCTAAAATGCCATTTTTCTCTTGTTCCACCCCCCTAACTTAATCTCAAATAAAATAGTTAAAATTAAATTTAAATCTCCTTTTTTTGGTGTTATTGTTTTCATTGGTGTCTCGTGTAATTGTGGGAACATCTTTTTAAATCAACATATTTTAAATAATAATTATCATGCATGTGTCCCACAACATGCTAGCATTACCTCATTAGCTGCTAGAAGAAGAAGAAAACAGTGAATCACATGAAACGCAATAAATTAACATCATCAAACAGTTTTCCTAAAGAATGGGTAGAGCAAAGCTATGTCCTCTGTTCTATTTTCCATATTTTCCATCAGTCAGTTTGTCCTCTTGGTCAGCAGTAACAGCTAGCTAAATATCTAGCTTCTACTGCTGAGAAAAAGCTAACATTAGCATGGATTACCAACCCTGTTACTGTGATTAGAGTAGGGTTAGCAAACAACAGATAAAACATGGAATAAAAATGCTACCATTGATATGGAAGCTGAGCCAATCAAGCCTTTGATAGTTTATTACCTATTATACATCAATATGTAGCAGAAAACTGTAAAAGAGAAGGTTTGTTTTTCCAAAATTTCGATGCCCAAATGTCCTCCAGTTCTGGAATGGATTTTCAGTGTAATAAATGTCTGTTTTTGTTTCTTAGTTGTGCGTTTTATCCACATTTAAAGTGCATTAATCTCCACCATCTTAATCCTTTGATGCACAGAGCGACCCGTGGAGCGATTCTCATTCAACAAATCACCATTTCACTACAAAGTCGTGTGTAATTGTACATCTAAAGCCACGAATATCCATCTATGTACCTGTCAAACAACTGTTGGTGTAGATTAATTACAGAGATACTAAAAGAAATATCTGCTTCGACGCTGTTTTTGCTATCAACTCCTTTTCTTTTTCACGTGAGATAAGATTGCGGGACAAAAACTGATTTCTTTTATTAGCGACTTCGCCTAACAGATGGTTCGGAGGGGGAAAGAAGAATATGATCACAATGCAGACATTTTTGTTGTATTGAACATTTTCTCCCATTAGATCTTTAGGGCAGATTGTCTCCATTTTTCAATGTGTCTGAGGTCTTTGTTTGAGAGAGATCTGTTAAATCTGTCTTGCTGCTAATAAACTGCCATTATTCTCCTCAACAAGGCTGCGCTCATTAATAACGCTTCTGTCAGCTGCTCATTCTCCTCTGTGAAAATAGAAAATATCATTAATTACAGTTTCTGTCACCCTCTGACAGCTCCGGCAATTGTTCCGGTCCCCGAGTTGGGTTTTATTGTGTCCATACCTAGTGACCACCTATTCTTTGCCGCCTCAATGGGGATGTCCAGCATGCGGGAGCCACAAAGGCCCAGAGATCTGCTGCACATTGCAGCGCTCCCATCCCAGCAACACATTAGTCATCCGCCGGTAAACTCCCAATGCAGCTTTATTCCACTCTCAAGCAGAGATTAGAGGAAGAGTATCAGTCGAGATTGTTGACTTTTCATTGTGGAATTGGTGCATTTTTTTGGCCACTCAAAGTGTTATCAGTTGAAAGTGACGTCCACGGCCTAAATATTGAATTAAATCTGCTCCTCTTGGAAAAATATATACATTTCATTCGTGCAAAGGTGATGCTTTTGCTAGTTTAAATGTAATATTAGGTTATGCTTAAAGCACAGTGCACCAAGGAAGGAGTCAACACCATTATATTTACTTAACTAATGATGAAATAATTAAGTGTTTGGGCAACAAATAACACTAAATTCAACAAAAAAAATGAACTGCAGTGAATAAAGAGGCAATGCTTGTATGAAATTAACATGACATCTTCCATCTCGTGCATTTTTTTGAGATTTATGGCATAAACTTTCTGCAAAACGTGCAAATTACGCTGTAAGAAATATCCACCTCGGAAAAACACTGAGGGATTTCATTGATTCAATTCATCATCTGGGGAAAGGAAGAGAAAAAACGGTGGACTTACGATTGCAGCTGCTGAATGTAGTTACATTCTTGTAAGAATACACAGGGATCTGATTGCATGTGGAATGCTCACGGGTGAAAAACGGCCGCGGCGAATGGAAGGAAACAGTTGCAGGACAAGAGCTTAACTGGGCAACAGATCCGAGCGGCGTGTTAACAGAGCGAGCTGCTGGGATTGTTTAGTTTCACATTATGTAAACTGCAGAGGAGCCAACAATCACACGCCAACTGTTCCCCCGAGTGTTGCCATGTCAGACGAACACTCCACTTTGGTGAGCTGCTCGTACTCCTGCTAGCAAACTTAATACTGCAGCCATAAATTCAGACCTGGTGTGTTGTAAGTCTGTTGAGTGCCATCAGCCGGAGCGCCAGCCTCCACATGCAGAGTCCATTCAGGTTTGTTTATGTGCTTTTTGATCGGCTACAGGAGGCCCAATATGCACAAACACAAGTCTGCAAGTTGGTAAAATAAGCTTTCTGTGCATCTCTGAGATATATTAAGACTTTTAGAAGTACATCAGTAAAGTTAAATGTGACATCCAAGGCCTAAATATTGAATTAAATCTGCTCATATTGAAAAAAATATACATTTCATTGCATATTTCTGGTTTTTCTACCTTAAATCTAATTAGTTTATACCACACAGGTAATACTGAAAGCACAGGAATGAGTCTATGCAATAATAATTACTTAAATAATGACTCAATAATCAAGTATGGCTCATATTTGAGCAACAAATAACTAAACTAGACTAAAAAAAGAACTGCAGAGAGTAAAGAGGCAATGCTTATATGAAAATCACATGTAAATTAACATGACATTGCATTTTTTTCAGAGATTTATGTCATTTTTTTTGCATTGATATTTTTTTCTGCAAAATAAGCTTTCTGTGCATCTTTGAGATATATTTAGACTTTTAGAAGTTCATCAAGTAAAGTTAAACGTGACATCCACAGCCTAAATATTGAACTAAATCTGCTCATATTGAAAAAAAATACATTTAATTGAACCACAAGCCTATAAGTATGGATTCTTTAGCTTAAATTTAACATTAGCTTTTACCACACAGGTTATACTGGAAGCACAGTGCACGAATAAATGAATCAATACAATAATAATTATTTTAATAATGATGGAATAATCAAGTATTTTGGCAACAAATATCTCATAATTCAACTAAAGGAGAATTGCAGCAAGTAAAAGGGAAAAACTTGTGAATTACATGTGAATTAGCGTGACCTCTGGAGTTTTTTATGCATTTATTATATTTTTTCTATATCTGTCAGTACTTTTAAACAAACACAATCCAGGAATCTTTAATTTACAGTTAGATAAGAATGCACTAATACATTTTTAAAGCACACACCTCATAAATATACATACAAACATACGAAAAACACTGGTGTGACCCATATGGAGTTAGTTAATGCAATATTCTGTTTGTAGCTGTGTGGCCATGTTGGTTCGTTTCACGCCCCCGTGTTGATGTGTGCTGCAGGTTATCAGGTGTAATTCTAACATGTGATGAATAAAAAAACCTAAAAATCAGTCAGTCAGAGAAGAAGAAGCTGTTCTTCAAAGCTAATATCTGCAGCCTGTGCTCTTCAGTATTCATTTGCATTCCAGGAAAAAGCAAAAACTCCAAGGAATGAGTCAAGACAACAATAATTACTTGAATAATGAATAAATAATTAAACATTTGGACAACAAATACCATTTAATTCAATAATAGGAGAATTGCAGCAAGTAAAGAGGCAATGCTTTAATGAAAATCACTTGTGACTTAACATGACATCCTCCATTTGTGTATTTTTTCACAGATTAATGGCGTTCTTTTCTGCAAAACAAGCTTTCTGTGCATCTTTGAGATATATTTAGACTTGTAGAACTATATAAGTAAAGTTAAACGTGACATTCACGGCCAAAATATAGCATTAAATCTGCTAATATTGAAAATATAATAGATTTAGTTGGAGCAGACAGTGCAAAGGTGCTGCTTTTTCAAGCTTAAATGTGATATTTGGTTATGCTGAAAGCACAGTGCACCACAGATTGAGTCAACACCATTGTAGTTATTAAATAATTATGAAATAATTAAGTATTTGTGCAACAAATAACACTAAATTCAACTTTAAAAGAATTACAGTAAGTAAAGAGGCGATGCTTAACTCAAAATCACATGTAAATTAACATGACATCATCCACATTGTGCACAGATTAATGGAATTTTTTCTGTTAAATAAGCTTTCTGTGCATCTTTGAGATATATTTAGACTTGTAGAAGTACATCAGTAAAGTTAAACTTGACATCCATGGCCTAAATATTGAATTAAATCTGCTCATATTGGAAAAATAATTGGAGTAGACAGTGCAAATGTGCTGCTTTTGCTAGCTTAAATGTAAAATTAGGTTATGCTTAAACCACAGTGCACCACAGAATGAGTCAGTACATACATGTGCTCTTCATTCTTCATTTGCATTCCAGGAAAAAGCAAAAAGCTCTCTGCTCCGTGGCTGCGATAAACCGTATTAATGCATTAGCTGTCGAGATACCTGCCGCTCCTTAAGTTATGGCTGAAATATTCTTTCACGTATTCTGTCAAACACAGGATTATATGACACAATAACGCAGACTGTGGTTAAAGTTTCCCGTGATGGATCTGCTTTGAGGGCCGTGATAGCGGACCCCATACATGGATGTAATTAAACAAGGCCAAGTGATAGCGGTAATGGATCATCCAGCCGAGCCCGGGTCCCAGCTTCCCACCAACCAGAGTTACCGGAGACAAACGACTTACAGCCAGCGTCGCTTTTAACTTGGCGTGGTGCGGAATATCTGGCAACAGTGGTGGCCCGGCCAAGACGGATGGACAGTCATAATCCCCCCACTGGTGGAGAATGTGCTTTATTAGAATACGATACAGTGGAGGTGAAATATTTTTCTTGCAGTGCGATTTAGTTCCCAGCTCATTGCTCAGCGCACACAAGTCATTCTTGACAGTTTCTTTTTCCTCCGAGGAGCTTAGTCGTCTCCAGGCCGCTGCCTTCAAAGTTAGGTAAGTTGTCTGTCAAGGAGAAATATATTTTTATTCCTGAGGAAACTATAAGAAGGACACAACAATTAACCCTTTGATTCTGCAGTGATTGGATCCTAGACTGGGTCAAAAATATAAGGATCAATTTGGTTTGGAATAATAATTTTATATTATTGTTTGTATTATGTTTTGAATGATTTCATGTGTGAAATATGTTTATTTTTCACTTTAGAACAGATTTTGAACATTTTGATCATTGATAAAGAAGAATATTATGCATAACAGCAATAGAAGAATGTCAACGTCCATTTTGTTGACATTTTTCCATTCTTTTCCTCCAAGTTTGCATCACCTCTTCCATGATATTATCAGTGCTAAAGAGCTTAGGGTAGTAGTTGAAATGTTACAGTTTCTTTAAAAGTATAAAAGGTAACTTCAAAATTTAAATTGAATGATATCAAAAACATGGAAAATAAAATGATAAAAGCTTTTCATTACAAAGATATTGCTTAAAAATGACATCACTGGGTTATTTTTGACCCAGTGATGCATCTAAGGGTTAAAGAAATTGCAATATTTGTATTACTACCCCAAGCTCTTTATCACTGATCATATCATACAAGAGGTGATGCACAAATTTGGAGAAGGGTCATTTTTGACCCACTTATGGAAGAGTGTAGGGTCCATTCATTGGAACATCTGAGGGTTAAGAATAATCATTTGTATTATTGTTTGTATTATATTTTAGTCCACACGAGACTGATCTGATGTTTGAAATATGTTTATTTTTCACATCATAACATATTTTGAACATTTTGATAATTAAAAAAGAAGACTATTACACAGAACAGCAATAGAAGAATGTCAACTTCCATTTTGCTGACATTTTTCCACTCTTTTCCTCCAGCTGTTGGTGTTGAACAGCTGGAAAGTGAAATGATAAAAACCTTTCATTGCAAAGATATTGCAAGAAAATGACTGAAGCCTTATTATGGCAAGAACCAATCAGCTAAGTGAAGAGAAACGACAGTCCATCATTACTTTAAGAACTGAAGGTCGGTCAATCAGGAAAACTGCAAAAACTTTGAATGCATCCCCAAGGAACCATCTAGGAACCACCCAGGAACCTACCAGGACCCATCCAGGACCTACCCAGGAACCTACAAGGACCCATCCAGGACCTACCCAGGAACCTACAAGGATGTCCATCATTACTTTAAAACATGAAAGTCAGTCCATCAGGAACATTTCAAGAACTTTGAATGAATCCTCAAGGGATCATCTAGGAACTACTCAGGAACATGCAAAGAACCATCTAGGAACTACCTAGAAACCTACCAGGAACAAACAAACAAGACAAAAAGGAAACACAAAACGACAGAAATATGAGACAAATGACAAAAGTCAGACAAAAAACGACAAATTACAACAAAAACAAGACAACATATTACAAAAATGAGACACAAAAGGACAAAAGTGAGAAACAAAATGACAAAAAATTAGGCAAATGACACAAAACAAAACAAAAAAGAGACAAAAAAAATTGATTAAAATGTTTACAAAGCAACAGAAAATTACACAAATGACACAAACAAGACCAAAAGTGACAACAGCAAGAAACAAAATGATAAAAAGTATTTTCCAACAGGACAATGACCCCAAACACACCTCCAGGCTGTGGAAGGACTATTTGACCAAGAAGGAGATGATGGAGTGCTGCGTCAGGTGACAAAAAAACCCCCAGAAATCTGCGTTCCTGAGTGTTCTAAACTTAGAGAATCATTCTGGTATTTATTGGCTGTTTATCTATTCATTTACAGGATGCAGGAAGTGCTGACATGCTCGGATTTAGCCGTTATTGCATATCATTACATGAATAAAATATGTGTACCATTACATGCAAAAGTTTGTTCAACGATTCTCCAATTTGGGTTTGTTGGATCAGAGCGGGGAGGAGCTGAGTGGCAGCTTTTTGTCAATATCTTGAGCAGTAATAAGGTTCTGACCTGCGTTAATTATTAACAGAGAAATTACAAAAAGTACTTTTGTAATTTTTCAATAGAGGAAGCTGCTGCCAGATTCAAACTTTTGAACTTTTTTTCCTTTGTACTTGTGGGGAAAGAAGTGCGAGAACAATGACTTCCAACCACCGACTGTCATTCGTCCACGTTCTCCCGGCTCTCAGGGCTCTGGCACAGCTTTTATCTCGTACGCTCTGGTCATTTCCTTGAACACAGTCAGGACCCGCGGTGCTGAGAAAATCATTTTATGGCTTCTTGTGTCCTGTCTGGTCCTGCGGCGTCCTGCGCAGCGTCAGGGGAATGTAGATGAGGCCACCTCAGCAGACCTCTGTGGACGTTTTTTATTTGATCGACCTGCCGATGGCTTCTTGTGCTTTCAGACTTTTTATCTTTGTTTTAATAAATGACCCTCAGAGCTGCAGATCACAGGTGGTTAAATCGATGTTTGAGGCCTCATTTCCATCATTTTCCACCGTCTTCCATCATTCATCCCCGTTGCCCTTTCAAATATTACTCTTCTGAGTAAAAAATAATGATGAAACAATCTAGTTTTGGGGAAACAAATAATTCTCAATTCAACTTTAAAAGAATTGTAGTGAGTAAAGAAGCAATGTTTGAATCAAAGTGACCTGTGAATTAACCTGCCGTTGCATTTTTTCAGAGATTTGTGGTAGAAACGTTCTCCAAAGTATGCAAAATAAGCTTTCTGTGCATCTTTGAGATATATTTAGACTTGTAGAAGTACATCAGTAAAGCTATACGTGACATCCACAGCCTAAATAATAAAATTAATCTGCTAATGTTGAAAAGATTAGATATTTAATTACAGTGGACAGTGCAAAGGTGCTGTTTCTATGAGCTGAAATGTAATATTATACATATACAATAATAATTACTTAAATAATGATGAAATAATCAAGTATTTGGGCAACAAATCACTCTAAATTCAACTCAAAAGGAACTGCAGTGAGTAAAGAGGCAATGCTTTAATCAAAATCACATGTAAATTAACATGACATCCTCCACTTTGTGCAGTTTTTCAGAGATTAATGGCATTTTTTTCTGCTAAATAAGGTTTCTGTGCATCTTTGAGATATATCTAGACTTCTAGAAGTACATCAGTAAAGTTAAATGTGACATCCACAGCTTAAATACTGAATTAAATCTGCTCATATTGAAAGAAATCTGCTCATATTGAAAGAAATCTACATTTCATTCCATATTTCTACCTTTTCTACCTTAAATCTAATTAGTTTATACCACGTTAGAAGCACAGTGCACCAGCGAATGAATATTACTTAAATAATGATGAAATAATGAAGTGTTTGTGCAAAAAATGACACTTAATTCAATAAAGGGAGAACTGCAGTGAGTAAAGAGGGAATGTTTAAATCAAAATCATATGACATCCTCCACTTTGTGCATTTTTTCAGAGATTTATGGCATAAATGTTTTAAATAGACGTTTGAGGCCATCATTTTCCATCATTTTCCATCTTTCATCATCATTGCCTTTTCAGATTTAGACATATTTGCCGTAGTCCAAACATTACTCATCTGGTTTTTAATGTGTCATCTTTGAATCTCAAATTAAAGTTTTGCGCCGAGAATTCACATACAAAAGATTTATGTCGTAATTACTTGGGTATAATTACCAGGGAAACAGTTAATCAGCATAAATTAAAACACCAAATAGTTTGAAACGTGCACTCGAGGAACAAACATACCATCCGTTACCATGAAAAACAAGAATTGAGGCTGCTGAAAAACTGCTCAGAAAACCTGTTTTTCCCCACATTAGTCTGTACTTTGTTTTTAACTTTCCAGGAATAGTTCAGTAAAGTGCGTAATAGACTCTACATCAGGAAACTGGTCAATCCAACCACAGTAAAAGAGTCTCAGAATAAATTAATACAACAACAAATAATAAAAACAATAAAATACCACATCCAAAGAACAAATGTAATAAAAGAAAAATGAAGGGTAAAACCATAAACACAAGACTAAAAATGATTATAATAGTAAATAAGTAAAAGAAATACTAAGGCTGTCAAAATTAACGCGTTAAAGTGAACTAAGCGTCATTCGTGATTAATCTGATTAAAAAATGTAACGCAGTTAATTGTCTGCAGCACAGAATGACTCAAATTCCCTGAAACATCTCTTGCAATGCATTTTGGGCAGTTTGTCCAAGCAGACTTGCAGCTGATCCGATAGTGGCAGAACCAAGCAACTCCACATGGAAGACGGTAAACTGTAGGACCCGGCTGATTTATCGGCCGGCCAATTAAATCGTCCGATTATAGCTGTTTTCTGAATAATCATCATCGGCCGGAGTTTTACCGATTAAACGTCGACATTTCTCATAAAACAGTATTTGCTGTTAAGTGTTGGAGTCAAGCAGAATGATGTCTTTGCGCCGCTTAAGCTCCAGCCAGGAAACATTCCAGGAGTGGGCGGAGCCAACAGGTAAGTTTAAAACGACGCTGTGAAATTAACAATGACTCAACATGTCTCCTGTTTCAGTTAAGAGAAAAGGTTAAAGTTAAAATGATGAACATTACTGTCTGTCTGCCGCAACCATCATGATGTCACTTTTAGTTTTGCTTTGTCTTAAATACTAGAACGTGACCAGACTGGAGCAGCAGCTCACTGTGTTGCTATGGAGGAACATTAGTGTTATTTAAAATGCAACTCTGTCAAAGATGACATGTTTTACATCTGAGAAAGGCGTCTCTGGTTTTTATTTTGGTTCATATGCCTGCTGACTTCATGGCAAAGAAAATAACCCAAGATGGAAGAGTGGACCAGCATCCAGCGATATGCACACTCTGCAGGAAGGAGTTTTCTTTTCACCGAAGCACTTCCAGCTTAAAATACCACATTATAAAAATAGATACAAGCAAGCATAATAAAAAATAAAAACAGAAATTTAAATTAAATTGGTATTATAAGATTCTCAGAAAAAATTAGTACAGCATGTGAAAGAACAAGTTGATTTAAAGAAAAAATAATATAATAATAAATACTGAAATATAATATAATAATAAACACATGGCTGAAAATTATAATTAGTAGTGATAGTAAATAAGTAAAATTAGCACGTTAATAAATAAATAAATAAATGAAAATTAAATGAACAATTAATTAAAGTTTAAAAAAACTATCAGATTATAAAAACTGATAGAAATAATAATAATAATAATAATAATAATGAATAAAATTAGATGAAAGACTTGATATTTAATCAAAAAGTTACACATGAGACTGAATATTACACATGAGACATGAAAGTCTGAGCTCTTGCACATTGCATATTTAGAAGGAACAAACTTTTCTCACTAGTAGAAGTGAAATCTGGTGACATTGAACTCCACTGCAGCTCATCCATCCAGCTCTTCTGCTGCTTTCTACCTATTTTTGGGGTCGGGCTGCAGCGTTTCCCAGCATGCAGCGGGTACAAAGCAGGGAAACGCCTGCCGGTCCGTCAGAGGACCGACAGAGAAGACAGATCCAGGTTCAGCCTGCAGGTAATTTGGAGTCTCCAGTCAGTCCGAGCTGCAGATCTGTGGATTCACCAAAACACAAACACGAGAGGCTCCTCTGCTCTGAGGTGACAGCAACCCTCCAATCCACACTAATGCAGCTCCGTTCCAGCAGCGGCAGCAGCTCCATGAAGAAAATTATGGGATGCATTAATACCCTGCCAGCAGAAAGACAGCTTTTAGGTTAAACTCATTCTGAAGCAACAGTTGGACTGAGGCAGATCATAACATGTCTCACAAGATTTAATCATGTCAGAGGTCTGCTTAGAATTCTAATTAAAAAAATAGATAAATAACCAAATTTTAATATTAACTCTACTTTGTTTTACACTTCAAAAAGTAGTGCAGCACCTGTTACTGTCATTTAACTAAATGCATTATTGTATGATTTATTTGAAAAAATTCAAATTAGTTTTTAAAAAATAAAATTAAAAAAAAAAATAATAATAATAATAATAATAATAATAACTTTATTTGTATCACACCTTTCACAACACACAGTTAGTGCTTTACTTTTAAAAACAAATAAAATAAAACAAAAAATTAAAACTAGTAGGATCCCATAAAAATACAATTAAATTTAATAATAATAATAATAATAATAATAATAATAATAATAATAATAATAATAACTGTATACCCTTAAAAACTTGTGTGTATGCTGCTAATTATTAAATAATCTAAAGTACTAATTCCTTTAAGTCAAAAATCATTTGTTGGTGGAATAAAATTTAATTTAAAGTTGTTTAAAGTCAAAAAAAAAAATCTAAGCCTCGAGTCTGTTTTTTGTGCATATTTCAGTGTTATTTTCAGTTGTATTCACTCTAAAAGTGTTCTTCATATGAAGCAAGGGTTAAAAGTGAAATAAATATCTCAGATAAACGGTGCTGCAGTCTAATACTTGCCGTACAGCAGGATTACCGCTGCATTTCTCTTAAAGTGGACTTTTTGTCCTTCTTTTGCAGATTATAAAGCGGTCTTGTGACAGGGATTTGGGATGTTTGTAGATTATGATTAAATCCTGAATTGTAGATACGCAGACAGAGGTTGGAACATGCTGGAGTTGGGCCTGTTTAATATGCTGCACGCTGTTGTCTTGACCAGGAAGTGACAGCTGAGTCTTGGAAACAATAAAACTCGCCCAGAATATTGCTTCAAATCGGACTGAAAGTTTCCACAGTGCATTTTTAAACGCTCCCTCTCCGGGTAAAGTTGCCGAGTATCATATTGAATCTCTGTACCAACACGGGAATTCACTTTTGGCACATTGGAGGCGTTGAAGGTGTTTACTCTGAGGATGGATTTGGTTCCTGTGCAGGTTTTCTCGTGGACGTTAACAGGCTTCTTCTTGTGATGCTCGGGTCGCTGCTGTTTGGAGTTTCCTCCCTGAGGAGGCTGAGTGCCGTGGATTAGGAGCAGGGCTAACGTTTAGCTGCCACCCCACGCTACATGACTCATAAGCTGTAAAGAGCTGCCGCATATGTCTGCATCATAAGTCCATTTGTGATATGACAACATGACCCTGGGATTTAGACCCATCTGTTCAGCTGCAACTGTTTACAGGAGAGCGAAGTGAATTATGTTTTGCACTGACGGGAGTTTTTGGAAGAAAAAAACACAGACATGCCCAACAAACTGGTTTTCAGCAGCAAAGCCCAGAACAGTGGCTTTTACACTTTTATTTTTAAAGATCTGTGTTCATTTGTGATAATCTTATTAGCAAAGAGCTAGTCGCATGGAAACAGTTGGTTGGGGAAGTTGGTAGCAGCAGTTTTGCACCATCATATAACTGGTTTGTATTATTCTATCAAAGCAGGTTTGTACCATTAAAGACCAGATGTACATATCAATGATTCTGCAAAATTTCAGGATTCCAGCTGCATTATTTCTCAAGTTATGACTCTTTAAACATCAATCCAACAGATTGGTGCAAAGAAAATTGTGCAAAAATCAACCTGACTCCACTTTCTTTAATAATATTTCAGCCATAAATTAATGTTACCTATGAAACCAGAATTGACATGTTTTACTGAAGAACATGCACAGAAAAAATGGACAAATATAAGCTGGACCCACATTCAAAATAAAGACGGGACTGTGAGTTCTCAGAAGTCAGACTGGACTACTTTTCAGTCAGATTTCAGTCCAGAATTTCCTTGGAATCACATCTTCCTCACCCACTTTTAAATTTATTTTTTTAAACATTCAAATGGATCAATTTGACCTGCAACAAGAAGGTTATTATATCCTTGTTAGCAAAGAGTTAGTCAGTTTCCCAAAAGTTTGTTGAGAAAGTTGGCAGTAAATTATTATTATTTTTTTTAATTCTTTTTATTTTTTGCCAATTTTGTACTATCATATAACTGGTTTGTATTATTCTATCAAAGCAGGTTTGTACCATTAAAGACCAGATGTACATATCAATGATTATGCAAAATTTCAGGATTCCAGCTGCATTGTTACTCCAGTTATGGTTCTTTAACTCTCCTGTTATGTTTGAAATAAAAAAAAATCTAAAAGTGGGTGAGGAAGGTGTGATTCCAAAGAAACCATGGACTAGTTTACCTTCAAAATGGTAAACTTTTGTGTATTCTATGTTGGACTGCATATAATGGCTAATGAATGAATGAATGCAGGTGTGCTGTTTGGGAGAAGGAAGCCCAACAGTTTTCCACCGTGCTCAAACGCCGTGTCAAGCAGGTGAATGCTGTCAGGTTATATAATTTTGGTTTATTGGAAACTTAATGTTGGCTGAATGATAACTTACCTGCAATGCCGTAAATAAATGAAACATCAGTAAAACGAGCAGAGACACTGTTTTAATTTGAAGCCGCACGCGTCAGACTGGAGGACACTAACTGCCACCTCAGTGACTACAGGTAAAGTCACTACAAAGAGTCGAAAACTGGCTTATTGTTGAGAACACGAACTATTAAGTTTAAAACCAGGAAGAGGATCAACGTTGGACGTTTCAGGCTCCAGAAACTGCCGATCGCTGAGGACATCGCTGGATTTATTGTCCTACAGAACAACTGCCGATCGCTGAGGACATCGCTGGATTTATTGTCCTATTGAACAACTGCTGATCGCTGAGGACAGCGTTGGATCGGAGCCGCGTTGTGTAGCGGTATGTGACGACGACGCTGCTCGGCCGTGCTGTCTACTTTAGACGAGCGCCCGCACGCATCGTTTGGACGACGGTAAGCGCTGGTTTGGACACGGACAGTCGGCACATACAGCGTATGGACAACAGGTATGTTGCTACCAACACAATACATGGCCATAATTAACTATAAACAATTGTGTGCACACACAGGGCCGTTTTCCTGAAATAAGAGGAAAGGGACAAATCCAATGCATTGGTATCGAACTGAACTCGAACTGAAATAATTGTGACGTGTTCTATTTGTGAACTGAGGTGTGTATTATATGGGTGAATGTATTTGTGATTCAAACTTGAAACAAAAAAAGTCTGGTGTAACCGATCCAATGAAAGGTGGTGTTTATTATATTTAATTTGAGGGTATTGTGTGATGATGGAGTCAGAAAATGTACAAGGTGAAACAAATGATCAAGCATTGTTGGTTGAAGCCACGGCCGAAACACAGTCCACGCAAGCGACAAATAACGGTGGAAAGGAAACACAAGTCCTTAAAAAACGCACAGTCAAACTAACCCCAAAGGCCTTAATGGAAAAGTTGACCACACTGCAAAAGGTTCGAGCCTCCAAACTAAATAAGGCAAGTAACTTGCAAAAGGTAATGCGCGAGTTAATGGAGGACAGAGGATGTGGAACGGAGGTGCGATGCTCCTTTCAGAAATATTTGCATGTATGCAAGGAAGCTAGAGAGGCACATGAGTCTCTTTTACTGTTATTATCTCCGGAGGAAAAGGACAAACACGGAGTATGGTTTCAAGCAAAGATGCTCAGTATTGATAAATTTATTGATGACATGGAAAAATGGATAAAATGTGCAGATGGCCGGGAACCTGTGGAAACCGTGAATGAGGAGGACGTGGAATATGAAATTATGAAATAATTTTCACACATTAAACCCATGCAAATCAGGAGGGTTCTCCAATAAACAGGTAAATAGAGCATAAATACAGAATAGAACACTAAAACTAAAAGTAAACTTCACATAAAAGCAAGTCTAAAGACGTGATTTAAGTTACTGACTCTGTAAAGTAACTTCAAAGTTGATGATTTTGAGATGCTACCATCAGGATTTTTTGGAAACCAAACTGTTTTTTTGCAGGACTTTTTGTTCTTCTTGTTGCTGAAGATGCTCTATATGGCTCCTATTGTATCTTTGACGTGCTACAGAATAAATTCAACACCATCTAAAGCATCTACTGTTCATTCGCTCTTCTTTTAGCTTTAATTCAGCCTCCACTAATCTCCACTGGAAGTTTCTGAATCCACTCTACTACATTAAGCAACTCAATATTGTCCGTGTGCTATTTTGGAAGACGGAGTACAGTGGATTAATGAGAGCGTTTATGCTGGAAAATTAAAAAAAAAAAAACCCAAAAAGCTATTGACTGCAAATGTCGACGGGGATAATGAGAACTTTGAGAGTAAACCGTTAAAGCTGTAAAACCTAAAAATGATCTGGAAGCGCCAGATTGTTCCACACAGAGCTGCAGAGATGCTCGATTGTTAGAAATCTGATCCATTTTGGGTTTTATGGGTCAGTGAAGAGTTGTGTTTCGTATTTGTAACCCACATTTTCTGTTCCAGTCAAAAGTACGTCACATTGTTGAAGATAAAGCTGCAGAACACGAGATTTAGAACATGAATATTGCATTCATATGACAGCAAATAGCTGTCTGCTGTGTAAAGACGAAGTGGAATAATGGCGTCCTGAGACTAAAGTCAAATTACTTTTATTTGTGATTTATTCCAAGCTTTTTATTCCATATTTTGGCATCTGTTTGCATGTTAGTGCATATGAGTGAAAATACCAGATAAGATCAACTTTGTTGCCACCAAAGGGGAGTTTTACAGCTATATATACACAGGTGCAGCTACAAAACAAGTTAGAACATCATAATTGCATTCAAAAAGGTAAACTTTCGTGCATTCGATATTTATTGGACGTAAAGTGCAAATTTTAAAGCCTTTTTGTTGTTTTAATGTTGATTATGGCTTCTAGCTCATGAAAATCTGCTATTTAGCATCTCAAATTATGAGAATATTTCACTAATCAATCAATATATCTTCACTGTCATTGTATATATACAACAAAAAATTAAAGTGCAGCCGTCAGATGTGTAAAGGAGCAGTAAAAAGAATTTCTAAACCCTCCGTAAAAGCTGTATAAGAATAAAAATGACAATAATAGCTAAGACTCTGATACATTCCCACACTGAGTTTGTACCATTTCTTTGTAACTGCAATAAAAACACGTATGAAAGCATATTTCAACAGTAAAATTAACAGTCAGTAGTGTTTAGGGTAGGTGTTTGATTGATAAAAAAGAAATCTAAATCTACATACCCGCTAAAATTATAAGAAAACCATATTAAAACTTGCGTAAAACGGATAAATGATGTGTTTAGAACCAAAAACAAGGATCCAGAGATCAACCTTGAGGATGAAACGTGTTAAAACACACCAGAAGTTCATTCTGAGCAGTTGTTTCTTGAGCTGTGTGATGATTTGAAGTCAAACACAGTTTGTAAAGGTCGCTCTTACATCTGCAGGCTTCCTAACATCCACATGAAGGTGGTAGTTTGTACACTAAAAATAGACTCTGAGTGGTCCTTCAGGTTCTTGGGTTTTTTCACAGAAGGCATTAAGGGACGGCTGTTATTTCCTCCCAATCGCTTTCATTTCTATTTTTTAACTCTTAGCTGAACTGTGAAGATGCTGCAACAAGCTGCCGTCTGTATCTGTTGCAGCTCTATAGAATAAAACCGTGATCTTTGTGCAGACGGAAAACAGGAAAATAAAACCCCTGAACCGTCCGAGCCTTTAGATCAGAGGAGTCAAACTTGTTTTAGTTCAGGGGCCACATTCAGCTCAATTTCATCTGTGACCAGTAAAAACCACAGCATAACAACCTAGAAATAACCATTACAACTTCCAGATCACAGAGTGTCTACAAAGGAACACAACATTTAGTCACAGGTATCTGGAACTGAAGCATAGAGGATTTTACCTGATGATCAAAATGACAAGACAACAAAAACAAGACAAAATATTACAAAAATGAAACACAAAACGGCAAAAACGAGACACAAAACGACATAAAAAGGAGACAAACAACATGAAACAAAACAAAAAGAGACAAAAACATCGACAAAAACATTACAAAGCGCCAAAATAATGGACAAAAACACAAACAAAACAAAAAAAAGACAAAAGCGGGAAAGCAAATGACAAAAAAATACACAACAGGCGAGACAAAAAAAACGCAAAACGTCAAAAATGATGCTCAAAACAACAAACAAAGCAAAAATATGACAAAAGTGAGACAAAAAAGACAAAATAACAACAAAAACAAGAAAATATATTCCAAAAATGAGACATATAATGACAAAGAATTAGACAAATGACACAAAACTAAACTAAATTTAGACAAAGTTACAAAGCAACAAAAAAGGGACAAAAGCGAGACAAAAAGTTACACAAACAACACAACTGTGACAAAAATAACAAAGTGAGAAACAAAACAACAAAAAAATATACGAACAATGCAAGCCAGACAAAAAAAATCCCACTGAAACGATACACAAAACAATGAATACAGCAAAACACAAAATGACAAAAATGACAAACGAGACAAAAAGGAAATGCAAAATGACAAAAACAAGAAACAAATAGAAACATGAGATAAAAGACAAAAAATACAAACAACAACAAAAATAAGACAATATATTACACAAATGAGACACAAAGCGACAAAAGAACAATGAACAATCTAATATTTTACTTTATGATCAAAACAACTTGTCATGGTCTAGAAATTATTTTAAATTTATAGTTTTACAAATTTAAAGTCTGCAGTTAATGTGTTCTCTGTAATTTTTACAGTTTGAGGGCCGGATTGGACCCTCTGGAGGGCCGCTTCTGGCCCACAGGCCGCATGTTGGACACCTCTGGATTAGATGATCAACCTGAACTGCTTTACCGGTTTGGCTCCATCACACCGCTGTTAATCATCTCTGGGGTCAAACACAGTTTTGTTTGTTTCGTTGGTCCTCGCTGCACTTCTAAAGAGACTCAGTGAAGTAAAAGTGGAGTCTAATGTTCAGCTGAAGCCCCAAAAAACAAACAGTTTTATTCTTATAATTTATGTGCACCAGTTTAATTTCAGCTCAGTGTGAGTTTCTGCTGCAGATTCCATCTTAAATCACCGCAGGCCTTCTGCTCCACCATCTCTCATTTGCATGGAACGTTATTATCATAAAATATGGCTTCACAAAATGATATGTGTAAAAGTAGAAAGTGCTGCATTGTGTGTTTTCCAAAAATTACAAACAAAAGCAGGAATACGAACCAATTTTAGCCAAATAAGTTATGAAATACTTGCAAAACTTCACAAAAAGGAAAAAAAGGTGATTTTTGTTTTTTCTTTTAATATTAAAGAGAAAGTTCAGACATAATTTTCTGCAATTGTCTGATATTACAGATTCTGAATCAGTGACATGATGAGAAAAAGCTGCAAAAATTTCAAGTTTGTGTCTTTAATATTTCCTGAAATATTGTGGTCCAAACAGCATAAAATTTCACTTCTATCCCTGTTTTCACTGTTACACTAGTATATTATTTCTATTGTATTATTGTATTTGCACTTTTCTTAGTTTTTTCCAATTAGTGTCTAATTGTGTAAGTGCACAAAAATAAATATTGCTTAATGTGCAATGTTTGACTTCTCTTGTGCAATATCTCAGTTTTGCATATATTTCATTGACGTGATATTTTACTCCATCAAAATTATTATTGGTATTATTTTTTCTATTCTAGTTCTTTTCTAAGCTTACATTTCTTTTGTTGCCATATATATATATATGTGTATATATATATATATATATATATATATATATATATATATATATATATATATATATATATATATATATATATATATATATATATATATATATATATATATATATATATATATATATATATATATATATCTTATACCTTTTCTACTAGGAACTTTCCTTCAGGATTAACAAAGTTTTATCTTTTCAGCAAAACAACCTGCTAACAATGCGTCAACATGCAATTTATTTCTAATATCTTGGAAATTATATCATACATGAAGCTTAAAAAATCACAAATATCTTTATAAATATTCCAATTTTAGGGCAGAAAGATTTTGTATAAATTTGAAAAATGTCTAAATTGCTTTAAAAATCTAACGATTTCAGATTTATTTGTTTTCGACTCCGGTCTTTGTGTGTCTGTTTCCACGTGTGAATTTACTCCGGTCTGTCCTTGGATCCACGACGACCAACTAACTGCAGAAACTGACACTTACAGAGCAGAATAACCATAAATGATTAGAAATAAAGACAGATAGGATAATGATGCCGGAGTTGACATTCAGCGTTAGCTTTGGCTAATTTTTGCAGCCGGATAATTTTTTGTGGGCTCTAATCTTTCTGGCTGTAAATGAAGATGAAGGCAGTGAGAACACGTTTTAATCTGAGATGCTCCAGTAAACCTTCGGTGTCAGTAAAACAGCGGCTACATCATCTTTAAACTTTGCCTCTGGTATTAGCATTAGCGCGAGTGACTTAATAATCCTTCAGACGTGTTTAACATTAATCTCCAGATTCTGCATAATCTTCAAATAATCATCATCCATTTTCCCTCACAAACAGGTCTGACAATAGAGCAGGAGTGTTTTTAATGAAGCTCACAGCAAGTAAATGAATAAGATGCACATTTTCTTCCCCGTGTGCCTTGTTCTGAACAACAAAAACAAGAGACGCACGGCCGTTGGAATTAGAATCCGGGTCTCTGAGGGCTGAGTGTAAAATTGCTTCCACCTCCTCTGCATTAAATGGCAGTTCAGGTCATTACTTTAACTCCAGATCAACTTATAAACCGTAGAACAAAATGTGCGCAGGAAGGTTGAATTCATATGACGAATGCAAAGATGGAAGGCGATGCAGATTCTTTCAGATAATTCAGCTCCAGTCGGTTTTATCTCCTGAACATCTGCAGTGTGTCTTGTTGTTTTGACGTTTGGAATCCACAAATTAAAGCCCCGCCGTATCACTCATTAGCTCCATCCATCACAGGCGCAAAAAGGTTTAAATACACAACGCTGCCGACATGTGAAACTAGCTGTTGACGCGGCGCAGATACATCAGGCCCCTAAATAAACCTTTTCTCGGGGAAATCATCTGTTAACGTCGAGCTGTTGGCAGGAATGTGTTTGCGTATTTAGTGTCACCGACTGCTCTGCTGCTAAACCCATTGGCGGACATCGTTATTCTGAACTTTTCTACGGGGGAAAGTCATTTGTTCCTGCCAAATATGTACATTTTGGTCATAATCTGTGATTTTGCTAATTTATTTTTATGTATTTTGGCAATAAAGCAACAAAAACAGACTAGATTTACAGTAGATGCCTGCTTTAAAATAACATTAAAAGCCTGTAACTTGTTAAAATGAATCTGCACATTTACTATAATTAAACTGCTAATTTCAAGTTACAAAAATTTGATGCAATAAAATTTTGGTTCTGTAATTTTAAACAGATTTGTTTGCCAAATGGAAATATCTTGTATAATTATGACTCTACGAGTCTTTAAAGATATCTACATTCCAGCTGCACCTTGTTTGTATTTATTGATTTTTCAAGTTGGTTTTTTTTTAACAGATTTTTTACTTTATTTTTATAACAAAGCAACTAAAACAGAGTAAATTTACAGTTGAGGCCTACTATAAAATAACATTAAAAGCCTGTAACTGTGGAAAAAAAGGTATTTTTTAAAATGGAAACTAATATTCTGCTAGTTAAAATGCATCTGCAAATTTCCTATAATTTCTCTGATATTTCCGTTTCTTTTAATAGATGTAACTGTTAAATTCAAGCTTCTAATATTAGATGCATTAATTGGTTAAAAAAGAGTATTGATTCTGTCATTTTAAACAGATTTGTTTGCTAAAGGGAAATATATTCCACCTGCACCTTGTTTGTATTTATTGAATGATCACATTTTTTACTGATTTTTTGTGATAAAGTAGCAAAAACAGACTAAATTTACAGTTGATGCCTACTTTAAAATAACATTAAAAGCCTGTAAATGTGATGTTAAAAGTTAAAAGGGAATTTTACTAGTGAAAATGCATCTGCAAAGTAACAATAATTTCTATATAATTCTGTTAGATGAAACAGTTTTTTTTTTTTTAATGTTTATTTGACAGGGACCATGTACAGAAGAACATTAAACACAAAGTAAAGATGCTCTGTACCAGATTATAACGTACTCGCTAGTTTCCATCTGCAGTTCCTGGAGCAGGCAAGAGAGAAACAAGGAAAGGTAGAAAAGCAATACGTCACATGTAAAAAAAAAAAGAAAAAAAAAAAAAAGGCGCTCACATTCTCACATTTACATGGTTAAAAAAAAAAAAATCTATTCCGTTCAAACCTGACAGGTTTGGTTTCTCCAGATCCATTTTTTTGGGGGGGCTCGATAGAAAAGTCCCAATGGTGAGCTTATTTCATTCTGTTATTACTTTATAGGAGAAGGCCGATTGTCCAAAGGCAGTTTTACATAAAGGGATGTGACCCTACCACCTAGAAGAAGCCCTTGTTGTCCTTGTAGTATTTCCAGAAGTGCAATGAATAAAAAACTTGAGAGGTGAGGGCGTATAACACTGAACAACCTTGAAAACCAAACACACATTAGCATACATGATCATGTTTTCAGAATGTAATATCCCATGCTTATGGGTCATTCCAGTACCGGAGGGCATTTTACGTCCCACCCATCAAATTTCAAATAATCCACGTAGAAAATACTAAAACATGCAGTTGTTGTGTAAACGTTCTTGTCCTGAGACCAAATCTAAAAAAAAGAACTGAGAGAAAAGAATGTCTGAAAATATTTTTAAAAATATCAAATAAGTCTGGAGTTCCCCCTAAAATACCATTTTTCTATTGTCCCACCCCCCTGATGACTAAACTGAATCTCTAGTAAAATAGTTTAACACGGATTAATGAAGTCTCATCTCATCTTAGAATAACAATATAATAATAATAATAAGTACATTTCTTATATTCTAATACTGAAATGCATTTCAATGCCTTAATTTTCTAAGATATATATTTACAATCTCATGTAAAAATTAATGTTGAAAGTCGTATGTTAACATTAGAAAGTTATTGTACTTTTATTAAGCTGTTTTTTGGGGATTTTTCTGTTTGTTTTTTTGGTGTCAGAATATATTAGAGAATAGAGTTTTAGAATAGTTTTTGTTCATTACACTACAGGTACAATGGAATTCTTTGTGGGAGACGGCTTTATATACAAGGAAAAATCAATTAAAATAAATAAAATAATGAAAAAGGAGCAGCAGTAAAAAAAAAAAGATAAATTCAATATGCAATATAAAAATAAAATCAGTACACAATATAAAAAGAACACTTTGTGTCAAAAAACAAACCCTGAGACATTAATATATTTTGTAGTCTTTCTTACAGTTTTCCTTTCCATTTCTGGATTTGTTAAGATCCATTTTTGCTCAGTTTTGCCATAAATCTGTAGTTTACATAAATTTTCAAAGTGTTTTTGTGTTCATGCACTGAAACACTCATAATCAGAGACGATCCCAGTTAATCATTGTGCAGTAAAACATCTCGACAGATCAGCAAACATATCACGGTGTGTGTTGAGCATTTATCTTGGTGAGGAAGCTGATAAGAAAATGAGTCTCGGGGGAAGTCGAAGGTTCTGATTCCTCATTGGATAGTTTGTCTCTGGACAGGAAGTGACCCGTCCCAGAGAACGTCTGAGGCCGGCAGCTTGTTGTAATTATCCCCCAGCTCCTTTTGCTTCCAGTCCGGGTACAAAGAAACAGAAAAAAATAAAAGGTGACGTCTCCCACGGCTCCGTCACAGGAAGGCAGAATGGAAGCGCTATCAGCCCATCAACAGCAGCAGGACCTGCAGACAGACAGGAGATCAGCTGCTGTTCAAGTGTCTCTGCACTGATAGGAAACCAGACTTTAGACAGCTCTAATCCACTCACTGGAAGCTTCTCTGAGGACGCTTCATTCACCGGATAGTTACTAGAACGCCTCCCTGACGTAGAATTATTTATCCTAAGGAGGTATGATCATCAGAAAACCTGCACAGCTCCAGTACGAAGGGATCCAGTTTGAGTAGGAAAATCACAGAACAAACGGGCCAAAACTGTAAATTTAAATCTGCAATTTTATGCATTACAGTTTTTCTCAATTGATAAGACACTGTTCCTGAAAAATAGCACACACTTCCCAACACACTGCACACTATTTTTTTTATTTGAACGCAATTCACAAAGCACTGCACACTTGTGTCAAAAACGCACTTTATTGTCAAAATCTGAACTTTGTTTTCAAAATTAAGACACGAAGCAAAAGCAGGACACTGCACTGCTAAATACAAAACACTCTTCTCTCACTGTTTTCACATGAAGTGTAAAAAAATGATACAGTCCTCAAAAATGACAACTTAAACACAAATGCATCCTATAAATGACTCAGAGAGGCCATTGCAGTGTCTGATTGTACATTATAAAATAAAAATAATGTTTGACAAAAAATACAGCACTGCATTGTACACAGTACAGTCTGCAGATATTTACACCACGTCTGCATCAATTCTTTCAGCCTGGTCAGACCACAGGACCTCATCAACATCACAAGCTATGTTTTCTCTGGAAAGAAAGACCTAGTGTGTCTGATCCAGCCCTGACATGCATCAAGAGAAACATCACCACATGCCAAGACCACTGATTGCAGAGATTTTCCCAAAGTATGGCTGCCGCTCATATACCTTCCACCTCCATGTAGAGAAGATCTAGAAGATCACAAATCTATATTTATTTTTATTTTTATTATTATAATAATTATTCTTTTTATGATTTTAAGATATGTGAAAGAACAAATATGTAAATAAAGGATTGAAGAGTAAAGAAATTGGTTGTTTCACAGATTTTATCAACTTTGTTAAACAACAAACAATTTCAAGTAAAATCGCATGAATAAATAAATAAATAAATAAATAAAACATTGACATTTACACACTATAACACACATTATACACATTTCACATTATCACCATTTTTCTACAATTAGTAATTGGTTCTTTTACAATAAAAGTACATCATGAGCAGTTTGAGTGTCTACAACGTTGTTTCAAGCTTATTTCTGACTTTGGAAAAGTGTAAAATTTCACCATTTTTGTTTTATTTCAATTTGAAATTTTCTGGTATTAAAAAAAAATGTGTTAAAAATTCAAATGTTATTTTACAGATGTTCCCTGTTTTTTTTTAGATCATATACATGTTGACTGTAAAAAAAAAAAAGAGTCCAAAACTGTGATTAACATCCACTTCAAATAATTTTTTTTATTTGACATATTTTCACAAGTTAGCTAAACATATCGGCTAAAAATTTATTTATTTTACTAATATTTGCTGTTATTTTAGCCATTTTAAAAAGTTTGTTTTCAATTCTGATGCCAATGCTGCCAATTTTTAATAGTATTTTTAAATTTTATTTTTTTTAGAGTGTGGGATTTAGAATTCTTAAAACTGTAAATAACTCATCTTTCTTCTGTGATCTAAACTGCAGAAATGAGTGATAAAACACCACATTGTTAACAGGAAAATCAGAGTTTGCCTAGGTTCGGTTAAGTTTTCTCTGTCGTAACAGGGTTTGCATTTAAATGTCATGATAATTATAGATCCAGTGAGGCATTTCAGAGGGGATAATTGGCTCTGAGACTTTTCAGCCACATATTAGTCGGCAGACATGAGTTTTACTCACCCTGAAATAAGAGGGTGAGTGAGATCACTTCTGCCAAAACTTCTACATTTTCACCATCGAGGTATTTAATAGGCCGACGGGGGATCGATAGTTATCCAGTGAAAGTAAAAGTATTTTGTGAGGGCTGCTGAAGATGAAGTGGGTCACACATAAAGCACATCATTCACTCCCTGACAGACGGATCAGTATGCATGACGAGGCACTCAGTCACTGTTAATCAGTTTACATCTCCGGACCGTCCTCCCTGCAGATGTGAAACTAACGGTAACGGTTTCATCAGATACTGCACTGATCACATGTGATCAATTGGTGTCACATCAGACGTGATTTGTCTGAATTCCTCCCCCGGTTGTGCAGATTTGTCCTGTTTACCGTCTCCTCAGTGCAATCTAGTATTACTGCGAAGGCAAAAGAAATGATGCAAGTGGTGGCTGTGCTTAGTTTTACTAGTAGGAGGGAATTACTCCTGTTGTGGGGACTTAAATCTGTTCATACAGTCACATTATGGGACACAAAGCAAGTCCACATCATGGAAATAAGAGTCTTTGTGCTTGGTTTTAATTTGCACAAACTGTATTTCACTGCAGGTTTCAGCAGGATAATATGGACACAGCCTCATTTTAATTTCCACTTATTTTCCACTTTTGACCACTAATCAATAGCCATTTTTTCGTGGGAGTGGCAGCAACTTTTCCTATGAAGGGGGCTCCTGTCCTGCATGTTTGAAGATAAAACATTTTCCTTCAGCTGAGAATCTGAATCGCTCATAAATAATCATCAGGAAGCAATTTGGTTAAAGAGAGACGCTTCTTACAGCCAATTTAAATCTGAATCTCTGAACAGAACTTGCTCTGGACCAAGTTAGCTCCACAGCATCAGTTACCATGGAGATCTAGCTCTACAGCATCAGTTACCATGGAGATCTAGATCCACAGCATCAGTTACCATGGAGATCTAGCTCCACAGCATCAGTCACCATGGAGATCTAGCTCCACAACATCAGTTACCATGGAGATCTAGATCCACAGCATCAGTTACCATGGAGATCTAGCTCTACAGCATCAGTTACCATGGAGATCTAGCTCCACAGCATCAGTCACCATGGAGATCTAGCTCCACAGCATCAGTTACCATGGCGATCTAGCTCCACAGCATCAGTTACCATGGAGATCTAGCCCCACAGCATCAGTTACCATGGAGATCTAGCTCTACAGCATCAGTTACCATGGAGATCTAGCTCTACAGCATCAGTTACCATGGAGATCTAGCAAGTTAAAAGAGAACCAGCTTCAAAAAAGCTCTTTCTTTGGGCTCACCATGCCTGCTAACGCTCTAATCTTGTTTCATAGTAGTCTGATAAATCTCTGGGAAAAAAAAAAAAAGCTGCATAACCAGAACTCAGGTGGTAAAATAGAAGTTTGCTGGACTCTCCTGGCTCCACTCAGCCGCCCTCCTGTTCTTCCTCTTCCATCCTGCGTCCTTCCTTTTTCCACTTTTCTGTCAGTGAGGTAATTATGAGCGGACTCGAGGCTTCGGGGTTCGCCTTGGACCTGCTCACTGAGCCACAACAGCTCCTCCGTGTCCGTCTTCCGGCTCGGCTTGATAAATGACCACAATGCTGGCTGCTCCGGAGCGACCCAAGAAGCCGAAAACGAGCCAAAACACCACTGAAAGGAGTGTTTTTCTTCACCTCTGAGCCTCAGTCTTTAGTTTAACTTCAGCAGCTGCCTCTTTTTAAAAGAGTTCCTCCATCACGGCGTTAATTTTCCCTGTTTGTTTGCAGCACTGATGAAATACCGGTCATTAAGTGGAAACACGTCGGCGACGTTATTAATATGTTTTGTGTAATTTCCTGACAGAGCGTAGATAAATACGTTTGTGTGAAAATGTCACAAATTATGACTCGTGTGTTTACCTTGTGGGCAGTAAAATGTCACAAACCTCGCTGTGATTGATGATGAGCTGAATTTTTAATGTGTGAGGTGGATGCTTAAACAAAATCAGCAAAAAACACACACACATGGAATGATTTTATTTAACATTAACAACACCATGAAGGGGCTTTACTTGTATAAAAATTTTAACTCCGACAGTTTTCTTTCAATCCCTTATTAGGGTTTAGTTTCACAGGCAATCAGACAAAACCGAGCTAATAAATTTAAAGGTGAAGTAATATTAAACAAGGTGATAAATCAAAGATATCTGAGTGGTGGAATGACACAGCATGGAGGTCAGTGTTTACCTATTTCAACTTTAATTGAGGACAAAATACATTAATTCTCATCCCCGCAGAACCGAGGTGCTATAACGTTCTGCTACTCTCATAACAAGTTTAGATCCAGGGACTCTAGATCTTAAACCAATATATAGCTTATTAATAGAATTTATGCGCCATATACCGTCTTCTCGGGGACGGGCCGCCTAATTATCCTACAAGCTGAATAATATTGATGTGCTTTATTAATGTTCCACGGTATTGCCAGGGACAACCAATAAATACGGCGCTGGGGATTCCACCAAATGAAATGGGAATATTTCAGTCTTTTAATGAAGCACTGTCAGCGAGCACCACATATGCTCCTTATTTAAATATGCACATGATCCTTCAAAGACATATTATACAAAGGATGGGTAAGTGATGGCGGCTGGCTTCCTTTTTACAACCCAGGAGCTGCTTTGAGCCACCTCGGGTCCTTCCTCGTAAGGAAAACAACAGCATGCAGATAAGACTCTTCTCTTTATGATGATGATGTGCTCCAGAGATGGACTTAATAAGCACCTCGGGGCCCCGAGTCGACTCTCTTTCTCTGGGCGTCTGAATCCCATCGGAGCCGGCGGGGGAAAAGTTTACATTTACAGCAGTGGCAGTCTCGGTTCTGCTCACCTTTCATTGGAACGTAATGGAAAATCAAACATCATTATCAGTACATCGAGCCATAAAAGACAAATGTGTGTGTTGCTGCTCACACTCTGTTTTCCTCAGTGTTTTATGTCCTCCCAGAGGAGATGTTCAGGCCTGTTGCAGATCGGCCATAAATCCCAAACTTAGTCTTTTTTTTTTCCACCGCAGAGGGAGGCGGCTGTCTGGCTGAAGATTGACCACGGCTCAGGGCTGGATAGAGACCTATATGACGGGCCCCGCCGAGGACTGAATGGACAGCGGTGTCTGATGAATGACCCGCCGCCTTCTTAATCACAAAGCTCTCAGTCCGAGTGAGACACCAACAAAAGGGGAGCAGTGGTACCGGCGAGGCGAGTCCACCGATCTCAGAGGAACTTTGGTGACAGGATGACAGGAGGGATGGAGGACCAATACAGAGCCTGGTCAGAAGACGAATTCAGTCATTTGCATGAGTCAATAAGGGTTAACTACAAAGGAGGAGGCCGGTCTCACGAGCACATCTGTCAAAGTTGTGCACCTAAATGGCAGCCAAAGTTCCAGCACAAGTCTGGAGGTCTCCTAAATTCCTCGTTATTGTCAGTAATGAATTGAATCTGCCGTAGCATCTTCCGAGCAGTCTCCACAAAATGACGTTATTAAGATAAGATAGGATGAGACTTTATTGGGGAAACTTGCATTGTTACAACAACAAACGGGGTGGTGCAAAGATTTAAGGAGCAAAATAAAGTAGTTCTGATTTGGATCTGGATGGAAATAACAGTTTTGCACATTGAAAATGCAGTTTAAACAAGTAAATTTCACTGTCAAATGCATTTTGAAAGAAACATTTTTTGTTTTTGCAGGATTTTGTCTGTAACCTGTCACAAATATGTTTCAATCAAGATGCCTTTGCTACTTATTTTACTCCTGAAGCCCCAACTGCAACTCAAAAACACCTGAAAACCATCATATGCAAGTGGGTTGTAACCACCTTCCATCCGTCCGTCCATTACCTGTACACCGCTTAATCGTCATGAAGGTTGTGTGATGGCTGGAGTCTATCCCAGCTGACTTGTGGTACTTTTCCACTAGCACCTGATCGGCTCGACTCACCTCTACTCTACTCGGTTTGTGAGGTTTTTTAATAGGACGTATTTCCTGGTCACCAGGGGTTCCAAGTGAGCAGAGTCGAGCCGATAATGTGACGTCTACAGACTGCAGGTCACTGATTGGACAGGGAGTGACGACACATGAGAGCGAACTCCTTCACGAAAACCAAACCCACCATTTAAAAAAATAAGTGGCAACAGCGATGGTGCGCTTTGCTCTTTTACTTTGAATCTGACAAAAAAGCTGTAGACTGAGCAGCAGGTATACCGTTGCTTCGATGTCCTCTTTTGTTGTGTTGCGTTTGTGAGTTCTTGTGAGTCGTCCAGCTGGTTTTTTTTTTCACCTTTTTCACCATTTTTCTTGTGTTGATTGCTCTTCCTGTTTCTCCAATGTATGTTTTCTCGCATGATGTGCACGGAATTTCCTATTCGACATAACATTCATTGTCCGGTTCTATTTTATCTTTGCGGTCTACTAGCAGTTTTGTATGCGGTTTTACTGCTGCATTGATGTGTTTTTTTTATTTTTCGTGGTGCAGGTTTCCTCGGATGTATGGAATGGTGATCATGTCGCTCTTCTTCTTGTCCTTTTTTCTGTGCTTTTTTGCATCTTCTCTTTGTTCTTGACTTGTTGTTTTCCTTTGTTTATGGCTCATTTTGGATATTGACGGTGTGTGAGCGCATTCTTGATGTGTTTAAAATGTGATAAAAACAATATGTCAGATGATACTCTGAGGAAGGCTGCAGATGCAGTTAAAACATGTCAGCAAGGTATAAAACCATCTTTTCCTTACTCAGTTGTCAGTTTAAAAGTAAAGGTGTTGTAAAGTAAGAAACAACAAAATGAACACAATCCAACTTTAGCTGCCTTTCCCATGTTGTTTTTCCAAACAAATGAGTGTTCCCTTCACAGCATATTTGAGAATGCTGTTTAGTTGTATCACAGTGTGATTCTGTTGAGACCTTTTTGCTTTTTCGACCTGCATTTTTGCACCACGAGTCACACCGTTGCATCGAATTTCAATAAATGCATGTTTTATTCCAGTTTTGCTAACATTTACTAAAAGATGCAGCGATTGGCTGCATTAAGAAATCTTTAAACATCTTTAAACACGCTTGTTACATATTCCAGACAATTTATATCCAGTCGGAAGGTTTGGTTTCCTCAGAGGAGGGCAGCTTTAAAATGCTCTCGCTTTACTGGATTATACGTTGAAGCAAAATTCACAACCACTGTGTTCAAGGTTTTTGAATCTGATGTGCAAATCATATGGGATTTCCTTCTGATTTAACATTGGATTGCTAAAATCTAAATCCTAATATCGGGAGAAAAGCTTGTGTCAGTGGAAAAAGGTGACCCTAAATGCATCCTTCAGCGGCTGCACATTGATGAGCAGAAAGAAGCAAAATTGTCCTTCAAAGCCTGTTATTATTTGAGCAAGCTATTGCGATGCACGGAGCACAGTGAGCCTGGAGCACGGCTTGCATTTGCTCTACACTCCACTGCAAAATGAGACTAGTCAAGCCCTAATGTAACCAGCAAAAGCTGGATAAAAATCTATACAAACTCAATTATGAATCAATTTGAGTTTGTGTCAGACAGTCTGGTGCCAACAGAGTGGATTTTTTATTAACTTATGGTCTGGGAAGAATGAAACACTTTTCATTTGTGTACTTCAGTATGTTGCTTCATGATTCAGAGGATGGGTGTTCACACTTTGTCTTGGAGGATCTCTGACGGGGAAAGCTTGTCTCACTGTTTTGCGGCTCGATTGTGAAATCTCCCTTATTTTACTGCTTAAGATTTTCAGATTACAGAGATGTGGGAAGACGCAGAACACCTTTTTTTTGCAGAGCAGAAGGTAGCTCAACAGTTGATTGAGTAATTAAAACGAAATCCCTCCCACACTGATTCGTATTACCACATTGCTGCGGTACATTTGAGTTCAAATGGATTTTTACCCTGCACCCCACTGTCCTGCTCTTGCGTATCAAACTAGGTCACAGGCTTGAATATTCATGATCCTCTATGACAACTCCCTGCTATTCCATGTCAAGACCTATGTTAATTCTCAGATTTGCACATTCGAAACTACTTGAAACTCTGTAATTTCGCTACCTCAAATTTTGAGAGGCAGTTTGACAACTGTAGCCTCTCCGGGAGGAAAACATTGTGCTGCACAAGTCTTCTAATATTCCGTGTTTGCTGCAGGTTTTAGCGAGTTATTTGTCTGCCGTTCCTGGACATATGGCTGCCATTTTGGAGGGTCACTCGCTCTGCAGCTGTGATAGTCTGAGATGTTATTGATTTGAACAGGACAGCCAGGTGGCCGGTGGGATTTCCACAGAATGCTGTTGTTTTGCACACAGATAGATCGAGCTCCAATTCTCTGGTGTCGCTGCAGAAGTGACAGTCGAGTCTTGAATATTCTGGGATGTAACGGTCAGCGAGACGCGCGGCTCCATCCGTCAATCACCGCCGTTGTCGTCCGACGCTTTGTGTGTGTGCGAGCGTGCACGAGCCGGTACGGAGCGTCGACACGTGCACTCAGACACACAGAGGTCCCATTGGTTCCATTAAAAGTTGCCCTACAGTAGTTTGTCCTTTTCGTCCCTAACTCATACACCTGCCACTTCCCAGGAAAACCTGCTCCGTCCCTTAAGGTCAATAAAGCACTAAAGAATGGCCCAACAGAAACGACAGCGTTTTCCCCCGACGTTTACACCCGGCGTGTGATGACCTCTCATTAGTAAGAAAGTGGGTCATATAGGATCTAGTAGTTATCAATTCTTGAGTGAGGAATGGAAGCTGTGTGTACTTCATCTTGGGAAATAAAACAACCCTCTTGGTAGTCATTTACTACTTTCCTGCCAAGAGCAGCATCATTAATTGGAAATGGTGCGGAATGCTTGGCATGGTCCTTTTCTAACAAGTTGACTGAGAACTGAGGCTTTCGCAGCCAAACTGTGGGTGCGTTTAGCACAGAAGCAGTAGGGAGGGAAGCAAACGTGATGAGAGAAAGGAAACACTTGAAGGGTCATTTCAGAAGTGGAGCACATTTTACGTCCCACCCATCAAATTTCAAATAAGCCACATACAAAATACTGAAATATGCATATATATATATGTATAGATAGATAGATAGATAGATAGATAGATAGATAGATAGATAGATAGATAGATAGATAGATAGATAGATAGATAGAAAAAGGCAAATAAATAAAAGTGTTGTATATGTATATATACAAACAAGGAGAAAAGACACACATGGTTATATTTTAAATCCCAGCAGTTCCAAAAATGTTCAAAATTGACCCCGACCATACTGTGAAGGCATAAAATATGAACAGTACATAAATTAACCTTTAAACATACCAAATAAGTCTAAAAGTCTTAAAATGCCATTTGTTTCTTGTCGCTCAGAAACGGTGAACAGAGGAGCAAGTTGTTGAAGATACATTCAGCATGGTGAAATATCTTGGACTAAAAATAGTCCAAAATGACTCAAATTGTCCAAACTGACTCAAAAAACTGTCATTTTTAACACATTTTGAGTTATTTTAAACTAGTCTCAAGTAATTTTGGACACTTTTCAAGTCGTTTTAGATTATTTTTGAGCTGTTACTGACTAATTTTATGCTATTTTGGTCACATTTCAAATTATTTTATCTAATTTTCGACTAAATTGACAATACAACCTATGATCAAATTGAATCTCAGATAAAACTGTTAAAATTAAATTTAAATCTCTTTTTTTGGTCTCATTTTTTTCATTGATGACTATTATAATTGTTGGAACATTTTGTAATCAACATAATATTTTAAATAATAATTATTATGCATGAAACATGTTAGCATACCCCTTCTAGCTGATAGAAGAAGAAGAAAACTGAGTCACATGAAACGCTGGAATTAACATCATCAAAGAGTTTTCCTAAAGAATGGGTAGAGCAAAGTTATGTTCTCTCACTCCACCTCATATTATCAGGATCAGACTCATTCTTTTGACTGTTTTCCATCAGTCAGTTTGTCCTCTTGGTCAGCAGTAACAGCTAGCTAAATATCTAGCTTCTACTGCTGGAATAAAAATGCTACCGTTGATGTGTGAGCTGAGCCAATGGAGCCTTTGATAGTTTATTACCTAATATTCATGAATATGGAGCAGAACACTGGAAAAGAGAAGGTTTATTTTTCAAACATTTTGAAGCCCAAATGTCTTCAAATTCTGGCATGGCCCTTAAGAGGAAAGGTAGTTTCTATCATACAGTAGCTCCTCACAGTTTGTCTCCCTAGCCTTTTTCTTTATCTTCGCTGTTTTTCTGCTTCTTCTTCTTCTTCTTTTTTTTTCCCCTCTCCCCAGTCGTTCAAAATTACAACTGGCCTGTTGATGTATCTTGAAGATGATTATCCTGTGAGATTGGGCTTCTGTAGCTGAACACGCCCAGGGGAGCCTCATCACCCCCGCTGTAATAGACAAGAACAAAAGGAGTGGAGAGGCGAAGGAGAAAGGAGAGAGGCAAGAATTCCACCGAGCTACAACAAAGAACACAGTCAAATCTTCACCCTCCCTCCCTCTCGTCCTCCTCCTCCCCCCACATCATCATCATCACCATCATCGCCGTCTTCTTCGCGCCGTCTGCAGCAGCCGCTCAACCTGAAGATAGCTCGATCCTCATCTCACCCAGGGAGAGCGATACACCGAGGCATATTGATCATCGTCTGCTTACAGCTGTCATTAATTCAGACAACTCGGAGCCTAATGAGAAGTTTTATTTATACCTCTCAGTTCCTTTGTTGGTTGGGCTGCGTTAGATGTGTCCACCCCCACCTCCACTTCTACTTAGTGTGACATAGATGCTGCCCCCCCCGCCTCCTCCTCCTCCCCCCTGCCAAATCCAACATTTAAAGATTTATCTCCTAAATGAGAACCTTTGGTAAACAGGCTAATCTGTTTGGCAGCACTCACGGTCATGGCTGAATAAAACATTTGACAACACTAAGCTCCTGAATCTTCCTATCTCTCCCTGGCAAAAGGCCTCTCTCTGCCTCCCTCCAGGGCTCCTTCATTGTTAATCCCACCGATCGCATTCTTCGAGCTCTTTTTTTTTTTCTTCCACCGTGCTGCAGGGGTGTGGCCGCACTTTTGTCTCGTCTGACAGAGAGTTCATTATGTGATTGGCGAGGAGCTAATGCAATAACGCTCATCACGTGCCCGCCACCGGGGCCAAGTCCAGCCGATCGTGCAGCACTCGGCTCTTCCTGCTCTCCTCCCTCGGCCCGGTCTGCTGGAGGCAGCCTGCCACCTCTCCTGTGGTGACAGGTTCCCTCTGAGGTATTTAACCACTTGTCTTGCAAAACCCCTTTTAATTGAAATTGCCCATTGGCTGATAAGCTTCTGGAGCCTTATCAGGGGGGCAGATATAGTGGTTGGGGTCTCTCACGCTGGAAGCCCTGCTCTTGTTGCTCTGTTTCTAATTGTATTTCTCCCTCTTCAGCTCGGTCTCTCTTTCTTTCCAACTGGATGATCTCGTATTGTTGTTTTGCTCCTATCTGCCGCTCTCTCACTTTTTCTCTCTCGGGTCTGAAAGTCGCCCAGTCGAGCGTCTCGTCCCGTCTCGACATGCGACCTCGTATAGTGTGCAATATGCTACATGATCCGATGAGCATTCGGGCTTTTATCTGACATACACAGACCCGTGAACCGCCGTGACACGCCTCCCATGTTGTGAGCCGTCAGGAATCACAGGTAAACAAAGCTGAGGCCGCTTCAGCCAGTGACACCGTGGTTTGAAAGTAGCCCTTTAAGACCTACCATTGTCCAAGCCCACCAGGAAATGCCTACTAGGGATGGGACTTACTCGCTTTGGATAAAAGTGTCTGCTAAATGAAATTGGAAATTCAAAATAGCTCAAAAAATTAGTCCTTCCTGTTAAAAGAGTGTTTTCTTACCACTGTCGCCTTAGGGCTTGCTCTGGGTGTTCAGGCATGTGGCTTCTGCAGAGCGTCTTAAGACAATCTGAACTGTCATTGGCACGATATAAACTAGAAAAGTACTCAGAGAGCACAGTACTCCTCCAGGGCTGCTCATTCCCATGTATGGCATTGTCAGAAATGCAGCATTTGTTTATTAGTTATTGATGATCAGAAATCACAACACTATAGAATATGTCCATTTAGTATAGATGTACCCACAAACAAAGTGACCTTGCACTGAGCACAGGCGTGTGTTATGTATGTGTACATTATGTAAGAATTGTGTGGCCTAAATATGTAGTGGGCGGCAGGAACTGATGGGACTCAGAAACACCTCCACAATTTAATCAATTGTTCCTTGTATAATGTCTGATGGATAAGTCCCGATAAGTCCTCAGTGGTGGATTTGTAGTAGGATCTCAATCATGTGATCGTCAGCAGGCAGCTGATGTAGCGTTCACTTGTTGTCATGGTTACAGTGACGCCGTGCCGCTATCGCACAATGATACAGAAATATTTAACAAATCTGTGGATCCAGACTATAAGCCACATCACTGCCAAAATCTCATCACTTGGTCCTTGTGTCATTTCTGACCTTCCCTGATAATTTCATCCAAATCCGTTAGTCCGTTTTTGAGTAATGTTGCGCACAGATGGAATAACAGATGGACAAACGTACGCCGATTGTCACATAACTCTGTTACATAATTCTGCGTTCCTTTGTTAAAAGTGCAATAAACCTAAAAAAAGAAAAACTGTTTCTGTTTTGTTCACATATATTTCAAAATGCAGAAATTGCAAAGCTGTATCCCTCAAATTCGTAGAAAAAGTTGTACAATATCTTGTTTACAAAGATTTCCATTATGTGCACTTTATTGTGTATTTTTACAAACCCATCATGGCAACCAAAAAGTGCTCTGAGACGTGTGATGTGTGAAATGTTAGTGTAACTCCCCAGATTTTATATGCAAAAAGAATGATCAATCTGTCTTATCTGGTTTCAAATCTACCGCCAGTCAAAAATTAATATTCAAATTGTAGCGCTATGCTGGGCTCTATGGGGTTAAAGAGCTTTTGCAGAGCGCAAATGGCTAATTTATCATTCAGCTGCAAACTAATGCACAAGCACCATAATTAGGTCAGTAACAACTGCCGTTTAAATTCTGTCACAGTGGAAGCCTGACATCCTCCCTCCCACCGGCACATACATACAGTGACACGTTGTGAGACAGCAGAATCAGCAGCAGCAGCAGCAGAATTAGCCTGTTTTTAAAGGGCCAGGGGAGAATATAGTGATGACATCATTCTGTATTAAACAACTCATCCATTTTTCTTTTTTTCCCGTTCTGCCTGACTGAAACCGCCTCTAAAGAATGATCTCCTTGGATTGGGTACCTCGGAGCGTGCAGACTCCTTTTGTGTAACCCTGAAAGAAGAATGATGTTATCAAGACGGAGGCTTCTACAGCGCATTGGTTTGCCAATGGAAATGCACATTAGCTCGGTTCAATATCTCCTCTTTCCAGTTGCAGCACAGCACACTGCATTTCTGAATGGGCTCCAACTCAGCAGGCCAAATTCAATATGAAAATGCAACGAGCATAAAGCAAGGTAAACAACCTCAAACGCACTTTTCCAAAGATGACATGAATACATGCACGCTAGGACGGGCTCACGAGTGCGCACGGCTCAAAAGACTGCCTGTGTGTTTAACAAAACACATCGCAGCTACCTGGAAACATAGAGTCAGGGATTTTTTTTTTGTTTGATATTCAAATACTTCTGTGAGTCAGTAAATAAACTTCAGCCTCTGCCTCGTTGAATGTAATTTGAAGGCTATGCCCTGCCGCATATAATTTGATGAGCACTTACTATGCTGAAACCCACATCACTCTTCAGGCCATGACACAAATGAGTAATTCAGTGGTCATTTATAATGAAGAGGCTGTTTTTATCACAACTCTTGGTGTGAACAAATCAATGTGACACCAGTGTTACATCTGAATTATTCATCAGCGGTTATTAGGGCCTTTCATTTACATGTACTAATTGGAACGACTGCTGCACACGCGCCTGTATGATAATAGTTATGCTTAAGCTGTCAAGGGCATATAATGACCAACAGAGCTCTCATGCCTTGTGTTTTCTATGTATGTGCTTAACAGTTTGATTGCTAACAAGATGTGTCAAACGCAGGAATGTCTCGTGCTAATATTAGCTGCAAATAGTACAGATTTAATGCAGCTGGTTTAGTCGACCTCAGGACTGAATCAGGGGATGTTCAAATGGAAATATTTTAAAATTGACGGATCCAGTGGATACATTAGCTACGACACTCCTGGTACTGGTTAACGGTGTAGCCATCCCATAATAGACCACTTATGAAGACACTGAAAGTGCTTGAGTTTACAAAAAGTCTTAAAATGGTGACGAAAGCTGGTTTTCGCCGTAAGTCAGAACTCCAGCGAAAATGCAAACAAAGCTGTTACATGCATCACGATATCAGTCAGTTCACTGTGTTCCGAGGGTTTTATTCTACCTAATTTCACTTCCATGGAGATGGCTTTCCTTTTCTTCGAAGCACTGCCATCAGAGGAGTCTGACTAATGCTTGGGAGCCATAATGACGGGCAAAAAGTTAGTGAATGTAGCACAATCCAAGGTGGCGTATAACTGGAGAATGTAAACAAAGCCGTCTTATAGCATCGCGTGACGATGTATTCATCCACGCCGCTCGCCAACTAGTTCCACGTAACCAGTTCTGATGTAATGACGAAACGCCGTAGGTCGAGGACATCGTAAACTGAGGACCACCTGTATTGTCCAATATTTCATGACCCTTCAGCTTTATCTTGTGACTCTTTGGAGAACCTAAAAAACATGATGTTTAGGCTCAACAAAAATCAATAACACAACAATTTGCATCAATATTTTTGAGTTATGACAACTTCTATTGAAAGTATATCTAACTAATGAACCATACTGAGTTCTTTTGTAATATTTCAAATTTAGCTTTAACCTGACAAATGAGTGCAAGAAAAAGAATTGCACAATGCAGATGTAGAAAATTATTTTAACAAGCTTCAGTTTTTCCTAGAAATTACATTTAGACAAAACTCATTTGCAACAGCAAACACATTTTAAAGGAAACATCAGCGCAGCATAATGAAGAAATGCTGTTAAATAATGTATTTGCAGAGTCACAAACTGTAAATTATAAATGTTAGTGCAATCTTCAATGACAGCATATTTATTCTTTCTCCACAATATCTGCAGCTAAAGCAGGTTTGAATGTTTTCCTGTTCAGGTTCGGGAAACGCTGTGACCTTGGTTAAATATTGAAATTTGAACACAACGGGACACAATGTGCACTTATTAACATTCATCAAAGGGAAAAACATGATGTTTTCTTAAACCAAGTGGGGTTTTTTTTGGCACTAAACGAATTTCACACACAGGATCTGAGCCGCCTTGTGCTTCGTCCGTCCTGATTTCTTCTCCTGCATGTCACACGTACGTGTCACACTTACTGCAAAAATAGAAGCAAAAGTGAAGAAAACTGCTCATATAATCCATGTGGTTATTACACCTCGCTTCAAAGCAGAAATAATCAGTAAAGATGTTGGAGATAATTATTAGACCACAGTTTTCTGCTTGTTTCTTTGCAGTTCTTAGTGGAGCCAAACCGCATTTTCTTCCTAAAGCTGTAACAGATATTTTTATTGTTGATCAGTTGTCTTCTTTTATTTTATGGAACTTGCATAGGTGTGAGCCGAAATGGCCCAATAGCACCACCTGGAAAATTTCAAACCGGCTCTACGACCAGGACGTGTCACCTACAGCTACGAAATTTGGTATGTAAAAGTAACTCGTCACGACGCACAAAAATGTAATCGACAACCATACCTAAATCACAACAGGAAGCTGGCCATTTTGAATCATGTGACATATTTTGGATGATTTTTGACCAATTTTCAAAAGCTATAAACTCAAACAGGGTAACCCCACAATGACTTTACATTCCTTTGAGCTACGTTTCAAGGTGAAAAAAATGGTCTTTTTTGCTCCACTTTATTTCTCTAACTAGCTGCATTTAATTTTTTTCAACATAAAAACTAATTATTGAAGCATGAAGAGGTGAAACTGTCCAATATTTCTTGACCTTTAATTATTGTGTGACCCTTTGGGGAAGATCTGACCCAAACGCTCTCAAAAATAACCAGTAGTAAACAAAAATGAGCAACAATTCTAATGAAATCATATAAGGAAAACAACATTTGAGAGGGAACAGGTCCTATAAAGGACATTTCATCTGCAGCAACAGGTACAAAACTAAATGTAGAAACGTCTAAAAGTGACTTTATAATTACATTCGTTGGAGCTACGTTTCAAGGTGAAAAATGCTGTTTTTACTCCACTTTATTTCTCTAACTAGCTGCACTTTTTTTTTCAATATAAAAACAAATTATTGAAGCATGAAAAGGTGAAACTTTCCAATATTTCATGGCCTCTTATTGTCTTGTCACGTTTTGGAGAGGATTTAACACTGTAAAAGATAATCACTAATAATAAATAAAGAACAATTCCAACAAAACCAAACATACTATCCTGAGTTAGATGAATTAGCTTTTCCTCTACAATCAGAGATATTTTTATCTTTTATTTTTAATTACCAGTCCTAACTGTCTGAAACTGTCCAGGTTTATTGAGACAGAGGAGGGGAATTGAAATCCTGATCTGAAAGTGAAGAAAAATGTAGTTCTTAATCCAGTTTCATTACCTCAAACATTTAATTAAGTGGCGGGAACAGGTCCTTTAAATTACATTTAATATGCAACAGTTTAAAAACTGAAGGTGAAAATGTCTAATAGTGACTTTATAATGACTTTACATTCTTTTGAGCTACGTTTCAAGATGAAAAATGGTCTTTTTACTCCACTGTATTTCTCTAACTAGTTGCATTTCAAATGTTTTTTAGTATGAAAACTCATAATTGAAGCCTAAAGAGGAGAAGCTGTCCAATATTTCATGATCTCTTATTATCTTGTCAGCTTTTGGAGAAGATTTGACCCAAACACTGTAAAAAAATAACTAGTAATAAGCAAAAATGAACAACAATTCTAATGAAAGTATGTAATAAAAAAGGGAACAGGTCCTTTAAATGACATTTTTTATGCAACAGGTAAAAAACTAAAGGTAAAAATGTCTAGTAGTGGCTTTATAATGACTTTACAGCCCTTTAAGCCACATTTTAAGGTGAAAAACATACTTTTTATGAGAAGATTTAACCCAAACGCTCAAAAAATAACCAACAATCAACAAAAATAAATAACAATTCTAATGAAATTATAAAATTTAAGAAACCATATTGAGTCAGGTGAATTAGCTTTTCTTCTACAAGCAGAGAGATATTTATAATTAGCTGCAAAACTGAAGCTGTTTATGTCTTGTGGTGACTACATTTGTTTTCATGACCTCTCAGTTTTATCTTGTGACCTTTTGGAGAGCGTTTGACCCTTATGTTGAGAACCGCCGGACGAACTATACAAAGCAGCTGCTGCCTGCCTTAAACCAGATAGAACACGAGCAAGAATCCTTCCTGATGCATCAGTAAAACATCCAACGTTGGAGCCAGCGGGCCACATTTTCTCGGCTGCTTTTTGTTCTTCTTGCGTGACTTTCTACTCCAGAGCATCATCTGAATACTGAACATACCGGCAGCACATATAGAAAACATCAGAACGTCTACCTGTGCACATTCCAGCAGTTTACCACACAGCAGCTGTAGTGGAAGAAAGTATTTCAGAGTGTGACCAACAAGCTAAGTGGAAGCCTTGGGCACTCATATTTGAAATTTATTCAAGGATGTCTGACAGAAACTAATACAACTTGGGAGTTTAGGTGGTAAATTGAGCAGATTAAAAAGCTTAGCAAAGACAGGGAGCAGGGAGGAGGAGGAGGAGGGAGGAATGTGCTGCAGATGGAGGCGAGTGTGGAAAAGGAAGTGTGGACGGCATGACCTGAGACGCACCATGTGGAGCGGTGGAAGTTCCCGCCGGAGCCACCTGAGCCTCGACTGGGCCTGAAACAGGAGTGATCCGCTGACAAGCCATCAGTCAGAGGCTCCGACGGGCCTTTCAGCGTGCCGACCCCCGTCCTCCCAGAACCCTCGAACCCGACACCATGGCGTATGTCAGCGCCGCCATTAGGGTAATTGCTGATTACATGCACAATTGTCTCTGTAGACGCGCATCAATCCGCAAATGGGATCGACCCCAAACCCTTCTTGTTCCTCCAACAAATTATATCCTTTGTTGAAAATTGTGGATTTGTTTACTTGTGTAGCATTTGCGGGGCGGTGTGAGACGAAGATGAAAACTCACGGCGAATGCTTTCGTTTTGAGGCCCGCTGATGGATAAGTGGACAACGTGCCACGGACAGGTAGCTGTGAAAAATTGCCTTTGTTATGCCTGTAGACAGTCTGGTATCTGTGGAATTCAAAACAGTGAGAGTCCTCGCAGGCTTTTCCTGACAGTTTATCCTCATTTTTGGTTTGTTTTTTGTTTTAACAATCTCAGCATTTTTCACCGAGAAAACACCGCAGCCCTTTAAGACCTCCCATTGTGTACCAGGACATATTCTTATATTTTTACATTCTGTAGTGCAGGGGTGTCCAACATGCGACCCATGGGTCAAAAGCTACAGGGAAGACATTAACTGCAGATTGTAAATTTGTAAAACTATAAATTTAAGACTTTTCTTGATCATAACGTGAAATACTAGATTGTTCATTGTTCTTTTGTCATTTTGTGTCTCATTTTTTGTCCTGTTTTTTGTCTTTTTTTGTCGTTTGTCTCATGTTTTTGTCGTGTTGTGTGTCCTTTTTGTCTCGTTCGTGTTTTTTTGTCATTTTGTGTTTTGCTGGTGAATGTGTCAAATGTTAGTTTAACTCCTCAGATTTTATATGCAAAAAAGAATGATCGATCTGTCTTATCTGGTTTCAAATCTACCGCCAATCAAACATGAAAATACAATCGTAGCACCGGCGCTACGATGGGCTCTATAGGGTAAAAATAGTTTAGTTTTCTTCTCTTTCGATCATTTTAAATTTAACGCACACATTTGCATCTTGTGAATTTTGCTGACGGACACAAAAGAACAAAGTTATATTTGCAGATTCCTACACACGGCCGGGACGAATCTGTTTTCCTTCGGCCAACTCAACGTCTGTGGAATCAAAGCAGCAGCTGCTTCCATTCTTTGTAGGAAATGTCAGTTTGATCAGCTAATTTTAAGGCTGGTACAGTCACACTGATGAATATTTCAGCTCCTATTTGCGGACTAAAATCAGCGCTCCTCGTTTAAAAATGCATGATTCCACAACAGCTCCGTGATAACAACATTAACCCATTCAAACAAATGTTCACCTTCGCAATTACACCAATCAGCAGCGGTATGAAACGGAGGGCGCGCTGGTGTGGCCTTCCGTATTCAGCCGGCGTTTCTGTTCCTTATCACGCTGATTTCAGGTGATCGCTCTGAGTTTGCTTGAAACGGGTTGTTGTTTGTGGCTGTTTGTGAACATCACTTGAGGAGAAAATTGCTCCTGCCTCCTGCCTTGGTGCTTGTTGAGGGCAGAAAGCGGCGGACGTGTTGAGGGGAGCGAACGGGGACGGCGGCTGAGGTGAGCGCTCCTCCATCAGCGCGAGGTGATGAGTTTATGCATCCTCACTCCCCAGAGGCCCCGGGGCCATGACCTCCCATCCATCCGCTTACTCTCTCATTCATTTCACTTTCATAAGCATCGGTAATGACTTCGCTCCAATGAAAGGCGGAGAGGAGAGGCTGAAACACTTGTTGGGAAGAAGTGGAATCTTCTTCCTGCTACTGCGATTGGCTGCGCTCTTAGAAAGCGCTGCGAGGGGGGATATATAGCTATTACCGAGGTCACGCAGGACAGAGACAACAATCATTTTCACCCTCTCGTGTACGCACACTGCTTAACGCAGCTGGCACTCAAACGGATTGACACATGCCTAAACGTACGCATGCATGCATTCGGGCTAATGGTGCACGGCGGCTGCGGCGGCGGCCCGGTGGCTCGTTGTCATGTGCCGGGGAGCCTGTACGAGGATTAGCAGCTCATTTCTGCGGCTGAGCAGTTGGCCTTCACAGCCTCCCAGAGGAGGAAACAGCTGTCTGAAGGGGGCATTCGCTTATCTGACACCGAGGGGCAAATTTGAGATGGTCCAATAGCAGCTTAGCCAACACACACGCTGCTGTGTTTAACTGGAACGGCAGCTGGCTCGCACCTCTCAGGAGATGTCTTATCGTATCGCTCCTCGCTTTAAACAAACTACAAGTTTGCGAGGATTTAGAGCGGCTTCGGCGCAGGCATGTGACGGAGCATGACGGCATGTGTTGGAGAGGATTTGTGATGATTAAAAAAAAGACCCTCAGAGATCCAACTTAATTTTGAAGTGAGTTCCCGCTAATTCAAAAAGATAAACACAAACAAGGGTTTCTTTTTGTCAGCGCAGGACCAGACTGTGGTGTGATAATCACACGTGAGTTTAATTACATTCTCCCACACGGAACAAACTGGCTGCTGGTGGTGCGATCCAGGCGGACCTCATTACGAGAAACCGAGGAAGGTCTTGAGTGACGAGGGGTCATGTCAAGATGTGGGTCATTCCAGAACTAGAGGACATTTGGGCGTCAGAATGTTTGAAAAATAAAATTCCTCTTTTACAGTTTTCTGCTCCATATTCACCAATAAGATGGAATAAACTATCAAAGGCTTGATTGGCTCAGCTCACACATCAATGGTACCATTTTTATTCCATGTTTTATTTGTTGTTTGCTAACCCTTGCTAATGCTAATGTTAGCTTTTTCTCAGCAGTTAGCTGTGACTGCTGACCAAGAGGACAAACTGACTGATGGAAAACAGGAAACTATGAAAAATAGAAGAGAGGACATAGCTTTGCTCTACCCATTTTTTAGGAAAACTGATGATGTTAATTCCAGCGTATCATGTGATTCACCGTTTTCTTCTTCTCCCAGCTAAAAAAAGGTTGTGCTTAACAGGTTTGTTGTGGGACACATGCATGATAAATATTAAAATATTATGTTGATTTAAAAAAATTTCCTACAATGACAAGCGACAACAATGGAAATAATAATATCAGAAAATGAGATTTAAATTTAATTTTTAGGGTTTTTTTAGATTCTTTTTGGTCATCAGAGGGGTAGGTCAAGAGAAAAATGGCATTTTAGTGGTTATTTGGTATTTTTAAAAACATTTTCAGACATTCTTTTCTCAGTGATTTTTTAGATTTGGTCTGAGGACAAGTACATTTACGCAACAACTGCACATTTTAGTATTTTATATGTGGACTATTTGAAATTTGATGGGTGGGATGTGAAATGTCCTTCAGTTCTGGAAGGACCCATGTACAAAACGAAACAGGAGGCATCTGCAGACACCGAAACACAAACAAATATTTGAGTGGCTCCTCTGTCATGTGGAGTCGAGGGTTCTTTACTCTGCAGTGACGAGGTGTGAGTTCTTCGATGCGATGACCTCCTCTCTGTTTGTGTTGCCTCTCTTCGACGACTCATCATTTCCAGCCTCCCGCCGATGAAGAGTTCATGTTTCTGGCTGCCGTCGTTGCCGGGAGTATAAATGTTGTGTCGCGGCTCCTTTTGTTGTTACAGGTTAAGATTTCATGACTGCTGGTGGCCCTAAAGTTGTCAGCTCCAAAGCAAACACCGCTCCACTCCAGGATGGGAAGCAAGAAAAGGCAACAAACCCACCGACAGACAGTACAAGAGTCACACTCCGACTCCTCTGCTTGTTTCTCAGGCAGCTCGGAGACTTTCATACGCACAAGAAAAAGCATCACAGTTTGTAATTTTGAATGCAAAGGAAGCTTTAACTATGTCGCATCTCTTCCTTCATGTGCAGAATTGACATGAGAAACGACTGGTGGTGAGTCCGGGCTCCACATCGCGGTTAGCGCCTCTCTAATCCTACCGAGTCATCCCAGGGGTCTGCTTTGTGAGGAGAGGAAGGGGGTTATGATTTTGAGACCCCAAACTGCAGAGAGGTCAGCGGCTTTGCTTCTCCGGCTTCCTCTTGCTGTGACGACGCGAGGGTGGCAAATCCAAAGGCGGCACAAGCTCGTGAAATTGAACAAATATTCAAGTAAATTTTCCATTTCTGTGCAACGTAAAAGAACGGACAAGCGGAAGCCCTTTCAAATGAGGCCTTCCAGCTTCCTCACTCTTGTTTCTGGATGGAGGCAAACCTCCCATAAATATTTACCGAGTTCTCAGAGACAAAGTTAAGATAGAATTGCTGCTGGCCTCCATCCTCCGTCGTCCTCCCCCCACTCCGCTGCACATCCTCAGCCGGGCATCCACTGTTTGGCTGCCGGAGAGGTTCGAGAAGAGTCCCGGCCTCATTGTTCCAAACACAACAGCTGTGACTTAATGAGTCCATTCCAGCGCTCAAGCCGGAGCTGCTTCCACCGCTGCCTCCTCTTTGACCACATGACCATTGTCGCCGAGGTATTCACCGGCTCTTAATGGTAAGACACACAAGAATGCAGCGGTGGTTGAGCCTCTCCCGAAAGCTCCCCAACTCAATTCCAGCAGCTTAGAGTTTACCATGACAAACCCCTGACCTGTAGGTTCACTCTGGTAATTTGGGGGGAAAAACCCTCCCACACATGCAAACAGAAGCGTCTTCTTCATTGCAGTCAGGTCATTCCAGAGTTGGAGGACATTTTACGTCCCATCCATCAAACTTCAAATAGTCCACGAACAAAATAGTGAATACTGAAAATGCACTTGTCCTCAGACCAGATCTTTAAAAAAATATTTTTATAGTAGCAAACAAGTCTGGAGTTAATGTTTCATTGATGTCTCTTGTCATTGTGGGAAAAGTTTTTAATCAACATAACATTTTAAATAATAATTATTATGCATGTGTCCCAGAACAACCCTGTTAGCATAACCCTTTTAGCTGGTAACATTAGCATGGATTAGCAACCCTGTTACTGTCATTAGAATAGGGTTAGCAACCAACACAGAAAACATGGAATAAAAATGCTACCATTGATGTGTAAGCTGAGCCAATCAAGACTTTGATAGTTTATTACCTATTATTGATGAATATGGAGCAGAAAACTGTAAAGAAAAGGTTTATTTTTCAAAAATTTTGGAGCCCGAATGTCCTCCAATTCTGGAACGACCCGATTGCAGTTTAGTCTGCCTGTTTTTTTTTGTTTTGTTTTTGGTGTATCTTTGCATCCTAACAAGGACATTTACAAAACTGGAGCTAATAATGTCTAAAAAAGAAAGTTTGACTCGCTCCTTCAACATGAGCGAAATAACAAGGATGAGACTCTTGGCTGTTTTTTCTGTCAACAACATATCATTACCCCAAAAAACACACTGGTTTCCGAGTAAAACTGGGCTCTCTGTGATCTCCGTGAAGCAGAGAAGCAGTACAAACCTGCAGCCTGGCAGAGGATGTTAGGATGTTGCCATAGCTATTGAGATGAAATCCACAAGTAGTTGTTTAATTAAATCCTGCTTCTTTTGTAGATCTGACAGTGAGCCGGCCGGCGACAAAAGGGAGCCATAATATTAAAAGTCCATCATCAGACAGTTCCCGTGGAACCGTGCGAGTAAATTCGTTTTACTCTGACACTTAAGCGACTTGACTGAGGCTGCTGGAAACAAGCTTTTTATGAATAAATTATTCACACAGATGTGGTGATCTCGGCTCATAACGGGATTGCAGAACAGCCGTACATGACCACTAAACCCTTCTTACCGTCTTTTATTCCACATTCACTTGAGCAGAGTTATGTTATGAGGCTAATTGTGTGGAGTGTTCAGTGGCAGTTTATCCTTGAGGAGGAAAAGAGCGCCTGTCAGCCTGCATACAAAGCGGCGCGCTGCTTTTCTTACAGGACGACACAAACAAGACGGTATCGGGAGTCGGGAGCAGAGAGGATGCTGGAGAGCCTGCAGTTACACACCCTTAACCCCAGGATCAGCCCAGCATGGACCTGTCATTCCAGTCAGCTGTCATTATCGCGGCAAGGTCTTAGTGAAGGCTGACAGCTTTATGATTTGATTCACTTGCGCTGTTAAGTAATTAAATGGTAAGGTTGCACTGGAAGGCCTCGAGTATGAAAAGCAGACACCTGAAGCAGTGTTTGTTCATTAGAAAAATGCCGTGTTCCGGTATTTTCTAATCAGTGAAAGATGCATGTCATGATGTATCGGAGGGCTGATAATAATCAACTAAAAGAACAGTCTGTGTGCCGATAGCGTCTTGCCACAAATTTTTTCAAGATTTCATCCGTCGGAAATGATACAACGACTGAGCAGCCTTGGAGGAGGACTGCGCTCTCTGAGTGCTTTTCTTATTCAACATGTTTGAATGAATCTCACCTATTTTGAATCATTGTCAGAGCACTGAATCCCACTCTAACAGGGCAAAAGTCAGAGTCTGACCCTGGATTTGAACGCCGGGGGGGAGAAAGAACCAGATTCTCGGATAACCTTTCGCCTCCCCCCCCCGAGGTTCTGCTGAGGAGGAGCTTCTTCCCCTCGTCTCCTGGACATGCCATGCAAAGTGAATGACACGATATTAAAGCACTTCCTCATCAAGATTGAAAGGCGTACATTCTTTTTTTTGCCTGCAAGCAGTCAATTATTTGACAAGTACACATAATGAACAATGCAAGACTGTTCGGAATTTAATCAAAAGGCAGAGACAGGGGCCCAGTGCAGATGGGAAATGATTAACACAGTTAATCAAACATCCCAGCGTTAGGTTAAACATGGCAAGCCTATCCCATCATCTGAAATATGGATGGGATCCATTGCACATTTCCATTTTTCCATTTCCTCTTGCCTGTAGAACATTTATTGCATTTATTACGCTGACCCCTATTTATTCTGCTTCTTTCATAAAGGTATTTATGTTGGTCCTGACACCGCTGACTAATTCCTCGTCTTCGGTGAGCCGTAATGCAGACGGCAGCTTTGAGGAAACGGTCAGTGTAATCTGAGCGCTGTTTTTCTGCACAGGGTCTTTGGCTTTTTTTTTCCCGCTATTGAGAACATTTGTGAAATAAAACACCCACGGGCTCTCGAGAGAAAATTCAATGCATCAAGCAGGGCAAAGCATAATAGGTGAGAAACTGTACAGACACGGAGACTTTTAGTTCTTCTTCTGCACCGGATAGACAGAAACGCGTAATAAAAAGCGTCAACCTTGTCTCACGCTCTGCAGAGCTGCTGCGTCTCTATGCTGTACTTTAGCACAAACTGGAGGCTCTTAAACTTTACACGAGTGCTTCTGTTTATTCTATCCTCGAGGAAATGTTGTGCTTCATGTAGCTACAGATTACAGATTAATAAAGCGCTGGAATAAGAGTGAGTTTGTGTAGAAAATCCTACAGTATCTTTTTGTCCCTTTGGGCAAAACTCAATACTCCAGCAGTAAATGCTGCACAGAAATGGATCAATATTAATAATCTAGTTGTTCTTTCAACATATTTTCCTAATAATAAATGAATACTCTGAGCATGTGCAGCAATCGAGAAGGATTCCTACATAATTAAACTCCTGCATGGAAAGATGTGCAGAGTGTTGTTGAAGTTCACATAGATTTAGTGTGCATTAATGAAACTTTTACAAATCTTGCAAATAACCATTTATTTTGCAAACTCCCAGAAAATGCTGGAACTATTTTTCTTTTCCCACTTTACTGCACTCAAATACAAACCGGAGGCACTTTACCTAAGTACAGTAGTGTAGTATAGTATTTAAAACTGGACACAAAACTGTCCCTCTGGGCAAAACTCAACAGTAAATGCTGCACAGTAATGGATCAATATTAATAATCTAGTTGTTCTTTCAGCACATTTTCCTAATAATAAGGGAATACTTTGAGCACGTGTAGCAGCAGAGAAAGATTCCTGCATAATTAAAGGTATATCATGCAGTTAAAGTCAAAGTACTGCATAGAAATATGTTGTTAAAGTTGAGATAGTACAGCGTTGGCTGGAATATTTTTAAAGTAATAAATCAGTGCAGATTCTCATTTTCAACTTTTCAACATCCTTCAACTTTTGCAAGATCAGGAAATTTATTTTGCAAACTCACCGAAAACTGTGGAACTATTTTTTCTTTTCCCACTTTATCAAACTGAAGTACAAACCGAAGGCCCGTTACATGGGTCCAGCAGTGTAGTATAGTAGTGTACCAAGGAAATATTGTGCTTGTAGCTTCACAGATTAAGATTTTAAAACACACTTTTATTACAACAGTATATTGAAGAGTTTAAAACAGGAACCAGTTTGTCTCTCTGGGCAAAACTCAATACTCTGAACAGTGAATGCTGCACAGTAATGGATCAATCTTAATAATCTATTTGTTCTTTCAGCATATATTCCTAATAATAAGTGAATACCTTGAGCATGTGCAGCATATGTGCACAGTGTTAAATGTTAAATCAGTGCAGATGTCCTCAGGTGTGCAGTAATGGAACTTTTGCAGATCTTGCAAAGAACTATTTATTATGGAAACTCACAGAAAACACTGGAACTATTTTTCTTTCCCACTTTATCGAACTCAAATACAAGCTGGAGGCACTTTAAGTACAGTAGTGTAGTATATTATAGTATTTAAAACAGGACACCAGTTTATCCCTTTGGGCAAAACTCAATACTCTGACCAACTCGAGCAGTAAATGCTGCACAGTAATGGATCAATATTAATAATCTAATTGATCTTTGAGCATGTTTTCCTCATAGTGAGCATATATTTCCAGTTCTAAAAGAATCTTGCATACAGTCCAACTACTACACCAGAATGTCTTCAGTGTTTTCTGGTAAATTTAAAGTAATAAATCAGTGCAGATTCTCATTCTGTGACGGCCTCGGGTGCACATGAATTAAACTTTCGCAAATTTAGGAAATTTATTGTGCAAACTCACAGAAAGCAGTAAAGCAGGGATGTTAAACTCATTTTAGTACAGGTTCCACATTCAGCCCAATATGATCTCAAGTGACCAGTAAAATCACAGCATAAAAACCTAGAAATAACCACAACTCCAAATGTTTCCTTTGTTTTAGTGCAACGAAGTATGTTCTGAAAATATTCATGTTTAAGGAATTACGTTACATTTTTTTTTTTTTTAAACCAAAGATTATGAACAACCTGAAATTTCTTCAGAGAAACAAGGGCAATTTCAACAATGTTGTGCCTCAGTTTATCATTTACACATTATAACTTCCAGATCAAGGAACAAAACATTTAGTCTCAGGTATCTGGAACTGAAAGATATAGTATTTTACTTTTACTACTGTCCAAACGACAAAAGTCAGACAAGAAAAGACAAAAAGCAACAAAAAAAGACATAATATTACAAAAATGAGACACAAAACGACAAAAGTGAGAAACAAAACGACAAAAAGGAAACACAAAATGACAAAAATATGAGACAAGCAACAAAAGTCAGAAAAAAATCAGCAAAAAAATGAACAAATGACTCGAGACAAAAAAGAAAGACAAAATGACAAAAATTAAAAACAAAACGACAAAAACATGAGACAAGCGACAAAAATCCGACAAAATAAGACAAAAAACAACAAAAACGAGACATAATATTAGAAAAACTAGACACAAAATGACAAAAGAACAATGAACAATCTAGTATTTTACTTTATGATCAAAACAACTTGTCATGTGTAGCGGTTCAACTAAAAGATTTTGTTGTTGCCCCTACAAAGGTACAATGCTGGAACAATGTTGTAACAGTATCAAACCTACTAACACAATCCTTCTATACAATAGAGAAAGAGCAGAATACACGTTTACAATAATCAACACCAATTATTTATTTTATAATCCAGTCCTGGTTTTCGTTAGTCCCTTTCATTTACAGTCCGACCCGACCAACACAAAGAATTCGCTCCATGTTTTCCAGCCAATCCCACCAAAGGAAAGCTCCAAACAAGGAAGTGGGTTTCAACTGTTCATTCAGTTCTGAAGAAACACATAATCTCAAGAAAAGCGCTGCCGTCCGGTTTGGAACGGCAGATGTTTGTGCCGCAGCTGGGCGTCCTCCAAGGAAAGTCCGGCTTGTGCCGGCAATCGGTAGCCGGTGACTGTGGAGAACTTGTTGGGTTTCAGTGGGGAGGCCAACACCATCCACTAACTTTCGCTGACTCCTCCGCCATACTGCTTTGGAGGCCGGCAGATGTCAGGAAGTCGCAGTGCCGGCTCTCCCAGCGCCCGGAAAAGCAACCATCTTACTGGCTGGAAATGCAGATCGACTGATGGGGCGTGGAGGACAGGTAAATGCACACCCTCCCAACACACTCAACACAATACACCTTGGCTATCGCCACACATGGTCTCGAAATTATTTTAAATTTATAGTTGTACTAATTTACAATCTGCAGTTAATGTCTTCTCTGGAATTGCTACACTTTTGAGGGCCGGATTGGACCCTCTGGAGGGCCGCTTTTGGCCCGCGGGCCACATGTTTGACACCCCTGCAGTAAAGGATAATAATAATGATCGAGTTGTTCTTTGAACATATTTTCCTGCTAGTAAATATAACGCAGGATATACTTTTAATTCTAAAAGTGGTCAAACTGCTGCATAGTAATGTGTCTTCAGTGTCGTCTGGTATATTTAAATCTGCAGATTCTCATTCTGTGACGGCCTCAGGTGTGCCGCAATGAAACTTTAACAAATTCAGGAAATATCTCTTCATTTTTGCAAACTCCCAGAAAACTCTGGAACTATTTGTCTTTTCCTCCACTTTGCCGTGCAACAATAATTAGCCGTGATTACAAAGTATCTCTTGAGAAATTGGGACAGAACAATTTAGTTCATTGTCCTCAGAAATTAGAGTTGCCCTTCCTTCCCTTGTCTTTTTCCCCTATTGGATTCATCTGCTCCTCAGGCAGAACACACCACTAATCAAGCAAACTCTTTGATTGGCTTGGAAAGATTTCCTTCGGACTAATTTGGCTTAATAAACAGTCGTGTCAAATGATTGTGACGGGCGCCTATTAAATAACCCGTATTAAAGGATCTGCTATTGGAAACATTTACATACGACCTGGCAGCCTGTGTCTCCTGAAGCGTGCGGCCGGAAACACACCTTTAAAAAAAAAGCAATAAGCCCTCAAGAGCAATTTGTTTAGTCACATGTCTGAGTTTTTCAGACCAATTGAAAAACTCTCGGCGATTGTTGTTGACTCGTTTTAAGCATCTACGGCCAAAGCCGGCAGAAAAATTTGGCCGTTTTTCATGCCTTAGTGAGCAGCTTCTGTATTTAGAACAGTAATGTTTTATGGAAATAAGCTATATGTATTTAAAACTTATAATTGTGTTCCTTTATACTAGCACAAAGCGGCTACTTTTAAATTAGTAGAATTAATCGGAATGCAAAATTGAAGGGAGGAATGTCTGTCCACAATGATGAATGCTTAAGTAAGATTTTGCTTCAATTAAAATTTCAGGCAATTATTCTAAAAGATTATTGACCTCTAAAGGGACCGGTGAGGTCACGTATTTTCCTCTGTCTTTGCAGTATAGTGTTCATCTTCATTAGAGAGAACAATTGCAGGCGTTTTTTCCGCTCATGCTGGAGGGTATTAACGCCGACAGATTATCCTCTGCACACTTCACTAATAAAGTTGATTTCTATTATTGTCTGTCCAGGTGAAGGGACGTTTTGAAGCATCGTCTTCCTCACACTGACCTCTTCCTCTTCATCACACTTTCCTGTCTGCTAAACAGAAACCACAAGGTCAGAAAAATGCCAGAAATCAGGCGAAACTGTCCCAAAGAGACATGAAACAACAAGAAGATAGAAGAGAAAAGTGAGACAGAAAATGACAAAAACAAGACATAAAACAACACACATGAGACACAACTCAGACATAAAATGACAAACAATAGGACACAAAATGACAAAAATGACACATAAAACGACAAATTTGAGACAAAAGTGAGATACAAAAGAAAAATGAGACACAAAATGACAAAAATGAAACAAAGTGAAACAACATAAAGAAGATATAAAAGGAAAATGAGACAGATAATGACACAAACGTGACATAAAACAAAACGTATGAGACACAAAATGACACTAATGACACACAAAACGACATCAATTCAAGACAAAAGTGAGCTAAAAAGAGAAATAACACCAGAAGGTCAGATTTATGAGGTCATTTCTGTCCCTACATCTAAATAAAAATCTCCAAAAGAGGAACTAAAATGCATTAATTTGTGATTGCAATTTGCAAAACACACAATGGATCCTGCACTTTCCTCGCTATCGATACTTTGGCATTAACTTTAAATCTGCATGAGACAATGGAGGAATAACTGTGATAGAGATAAAAGCCATTATTTCTGAGTTCCTTGAAAAATTGAAAACTGAAAGAAAAAAAGTCACAGATGTTCTTTGTTGCCGACACAAGTCTGTCTTCGAATTATAATAAATCATCTTGATGAATTATGATTGCGATCCCAAACAATCGGGCCCGACAACAAACCTTTGCTTTCAAACGTGTCGCAATCACGAATAAATGGATTTTTCTTTCAACTGAGTCGTTTGAAAAGTTTGCCGAGTGTTCGCCGGAGTCCACGGAGCAGAATGTTTGAGAAATCTGTCCACATTTACACAACACAGAGCTCCGGACGGCGACGTCAAGCAAATTGGAAGTGCTGGCCTCTGCTGAACCGTATTACTGGCGACCATACATCATTTTTTATTGGTCACAAGTGAAGCACATCTGGTTCCACTTGGCCAAGTTTCCATATGAAACATTTGAATAGAGATTCCTCACCTGTATCTGCTGCTTGTTTAAACCGACGTGCGTCTCATACATCAAACCTCGGAGGCAGCTAAAGGGGCTGTTTGGGAGCAGACGGGTTCCATTTGTGATTGTAGAACAGAGTTTAGGGTTCTTTAGTGTTTACCGTTTGCTTTACAATGATTTGTTTATGCGCTGTGCTCTTTTGAAAGTCAACCTGCCTGACAGTTGTGCAGTCCAGAGGCCGACGTCTCCACGCCGGACCTTGCTTTTTCTCAAATTTGATCTCAAAGCCCCTCATGTGTTTGACTTCTTTTTAATTGCTTCCTGTCTGCTGGGTCAATTATAAGTCTCTTTAACCAGGGAGGGGTTTGACCAGAGCTGCATTTTTCTGAACAGACGGGGTGATTAAATATCTGAAATCTGAGCAGAACGATGAGCTCATTCCTCGTGAGTTGATAATGTTTTTGCTCGGCGTGCCGACTCTCAGCGTGTTCGCTTCAGTTTAGGCCGAAGTTGATTGCTTGCGCCGCCTTTGTTTAATGAAAAAAAAAAAAAAGTGCAGCGTGACAAAGAAAAAGCGTATCGATCTCAAAAGGCACGAGACAATCTCGTATTCGTTATTGATCCGAGGTCAGGTGTAAATGCTCCGATGACACCGGACTCAAGAAGAAACACTTGAAAGATTAATTTAGAGCAAATTAAAAACACATAAAAAAGAGTTTTCATTAACATGCGGTGATCTCTTCTTTTTTAAATTAATCCGGACAGCGAAGTAAACAAAAAACTCTTCATCTAACATTTGCAGTCTTAAGATGCAAACGTGCAACACAGCTGCTAAAATATTCATATCAGTGAAGTTCTTATAATTCCTTGTGAATAAAATCTATTAACTGAAGTCAAGGCTCAGTTGTTCTGTCTTTTGAAAATTTACACTAGCAAGGCTCAATAGTGTGTCTTTCTTTCAAAAATACAGATAAAACTGTAAAATCTGGTGATTTTCTAGGAGCTACAAATAAGAATAACTGTAAACAGCAGACTGGGTTAAATTAAGGCAAAATAAAATAAAAATTAAAATGATGTAAAAAATGATGGTTGACAAATTTAGCGTAACGTGACAAAACCGAGACACACAATGACAAAAAAGAGACAAAACTATCACAGAGAGGCAAACAAACCGTCACGAATGAGACACAAAATGGCACAAACGGAACATAAGATGACAAAAACTAAACACAAATGAGCAACAAATGGACAAAAATAAGCCACACAGCAACAAAAATCAAGACTAAATGACACAAGTGAGATACAAAATGAGACACAGCACGACAAAAACAAGACACAAAATGACAGAAAGGAGACAAACTCACAGAGAGACACAAAATGATAAAAACTAGACAAAAAGGATTCACAAAATGACATAAAGGAGACAAAACTGTCACACAGAGACAGACCGTCATGAATGAGACACAAAATGACCCAAACAGAAGTTACAAAACTAAACAAAAATAAGCCACAAAGCAACAAAAATACAGACAAAACAACACAAGCGAGATACAAAATGAGACACAAAACGATAGAAAGGAGACAGAACTGTCCCAAAGAGACATAAAACAACATAAACAAGACACAAAATGATAAAAAAACAACAAAATGGCACAAATCACACATAAAACAAGACACAGAACAACACAAGCCACATACAAACTGACAAATGAGACATAAATGGCAAAAGAATGAGACACAAAACAGCAATAACAACATAAATCTGCCCCAAAGGGACATAAACAAGATACAAAAAGAAAAACGAGACAATAAAATAACACGGAACAATGCATACAAGACATAAAACGACAAAAATATGACACAGATAATAACTGAGACAAACGGACACAAGCGAGATACAAAACAAAAATGAGAAACATGACAATAACGAAATAGAAAAATGCCAGAAAGGAGACAAAACTGTCCTAAAGTGACATAAAACTATGTGAACAAGATATAAAAGAAAAATGAGACATAAAATGACAAAGACACAAAACAACACAATACACATGAGACACAAAGTAACATAAAAGAGGCACAAAACAATACAAAACAACACAGATGAGACATGAAACGACAAAACATGAGACATAAAGAGGCGAAAACAAGACATATGAGGCACAAAGAAAAATTTACACACAGCATGACAAAATGAGACACAAAAGGACATTTAAAGCAACATAAAAAACACAAAAACAAACTCAAAGAGATTAAGACAACCTCAAAGGCAGAAAAAAACAATCCCAAAGGCACAAAATACTCCAAGAGACACAAAACAACCTCAAAGAGACAAAAACAACCTCAAAGACAAAACCAACCTCAAAGAGACACAGAACAACCTCAAAGAGACTCAAAACCACCTCAAAGACACAAAAACCTCAGACACAAAACAATCTCAAAACAACTTAAAGAGAGTAAAACAACCTCAAAGACACAAAACCTTAAAGAGACACAAAACAGCCTCAAAGAGACTAAAACAACCTCAAATACACAAAAAAAACTCAGACACAAAACAATCTCGGGCTGCACAGTGGCGTAGTGGTTAGCACTTTCGCCTTGCAGCGAGAAGGTCCCTGGTTCACGTCCCAGCTCGGACCTGGGATCTTTCTGCATGGAGTTTGCATGTTCTCCCTGTGCATGCGTGGGTTTTCTCCGGGTACTCCGGCTTCCTCCCACAGTCCAAAAATATGCTGAGGTTAATTGATTATTCTAAATTGCCCGTAGGTGTGAATGTGAGAGTGATTGTTTGTCTGTATATGTAGCCCTGCGACAGACTGGCGACCTGTCTAGGGTGTCCCCTGCCTTCGCCCGAGTCAGCTGGGATAGGCTCCAGCCCCTCCCCGCGACCCTAGTGAGGATCAAGCGGTGTATAGATAATGGATGGATGGACAAAACAATCTCAAAACAACCTCAAAGAGACTCAAAACATCCCCAAGAGAGTCAAAACGTCAGAGACAACAAACAACCTCAGAGACACAAAAACAACCTTGAAGAGACTCAAAACAATCCAAAGGAGACTAAAAACAACATCAAAGAGGCAAAAAAAAACATCCTCAAAGAGACACAAAACAACCTCAAAGACAAAACTAAACAGCACAAAATGACACAAACAGAACATAAAATGACAACAAACTAAACATACATGACAGATAAATTGACAAAAATCAGCCAAAAGCAACACAAAATGACACAAACTATTTTTAAAAATTAAACACAATGACAGCAGTGAGACACAAAATCAGTTAATGTGGCCACATGATATAAATTCAATGTAATATTTGATATATTGTGTACTGTGCTGTATTATAATATATAATAATCAACTATTTACGTAAATTACAATCTCAGATTCAATGAATTCTTCTCAAATTTTACTTTGTCTTTTTAGAAGAAAGTTAGTTTCAGTGGAAGAACCAGATTTCAGCATAAGACTTTGAATTAGTGCAGCATTAAAGTACAGATTAAAATTAAACTTTATCGTCCACAGAGCTGCTTTATAAAACCTGATAAATTAACAACGTTCACAACAGAGCCGGAGTTTCTTCCGGATCTTTTCTAATCCTCCTGCTTCGCTAAATAACCTGTGCTGCTTTAGTCCAGCAGCAGAAGTCGGGTCGGAACTCCAAGCTACATGGTTGCCCATGACTACATAAATATTAAGCGAGGCTCCGCTGTGTGGGGAGGCCTTCTTTGATTACAAGTCTGCTCCGAGAGTCTGATGTCCGGGGAGACCGCTGGAGCCAGCTCCACCAAATTGATGAGAGAATACCGCGGGAGTCAGGAGGAGTTTCACTTGATTTGGAACAGATTCATGCAAATGAGGAAGGGACAGAAACATCACTAGTTCACACACTCGGAGCTTCACTTTGAACTTTTCATCTATAGAGCTTGGAGGAGATGTGACAAGAAGAAAATAGGAAGTGCAACCTAAAGCCGATTCTTTTATCTGCACTCGGAACAATTTAGCGAGTAGAAAATGTCCGTAAGTTGGTTTAAGCGATGTCTCTGTTACAGGAGGTTTGGAGTTTTGGGTTACATAAGTTTTATTTATCAGTTAACTTCATGCAAACTGCAGCAAATTGACAGAAAACTTCAGATTCGGTCTAATGCACCAACGTCTTTAAAACAGTGCTGACAGATTAAGCTGCAGATGTTGTTACCACAGTTCTGTGGATTTAAACTTTTGTTTCTTCATCTAACTCCAAACTGACTCCATGACCCTAAGATTCGAGCTCTGTTGCAGGACTTCAAGGTCCTTACGTTGCTAAAGTTGCATCTTTCTGACTCCGACTGCGTGTTTATGGTTGTTGTCGAGCTGCAGGTTGAATTTCGTACGGATCAGACGCCTCTATGATGATTTTACACGTTTATATAAAGAATATGAATGCCAACTGTTGCAGGAATTCTACATCTTCTAGTCACTGAAGATGATTTTTCCGACTCTGGCTGCATGTTTGTGGTTGTTGTGTTGTCGAGCGTCACCTATAGCTGATTCTTTTATCTGCGCTCGGAACAATTTAGTGACTAACAGGAGGAAACCGGATTAAAGTTTTCGACTCCGTAAGTCCCAGTAATTAGTTTAATTTATAAGTTATCTTCATACAAACTGCAGCAAATAGAAAGAAAACTTTGAAGTTTGGTTCTATGCACCATTGAATTTGAAACAGTGTCGCTACAGATTAAGTTGCAGATGTTACCGCAGATCTTCTGTGGATTTAAACTTTCTCAACACCTTTTGTTTCTTCATTTAACTCCAAACTGACTCCATGACGCTAAGATTAAGGCTCAGTTGCAACAATTCTACGTCTTTATGCCACTAAAGATGCATCTTTCTGACTCCGACTGCGTGTTTATGGTTGTTGTCAAGCTGCAGGTTGAATTTCGTACGGATCAGACGCCTCTATGCTGATTTTGCATGTTTATAAAAGACTATAAATCTGTAAAATGCATGCATTTTTTGCAGTGTCGAATGTAGGTCAACCCCGGTAAGAAGCAGCACAACAAGTCAATAAGAAAACACCAAAAACAGTTAATGAAGCAACGATTGAGCGGTCAGGCCTCGGCTCAGCTTTGCTAATTGTGCTCTGAAGCATATAAGTTGGTCCAATCTTTGTCCGTTGGCATGAAAGGCCTCAGACCTGCCGGGGTCAGCGGCGGTCTTCTGACTGGTCATGTGTGCCTGAGATGTCAATCATGTGCAAATATTTTGGGAAGGAACCACTAAGCATTGTTTGGTGAACAATCGGCGGTTAAGAGGCAGGCTGGAGCCGCATGGGAAAGCGGCCGGCGTGTTCGCCCCGACCGTCTGAAGCGTCTGCCGTTGTTCCACCTGATATGAAAACAGAACGACGTCTTCGGTGCGCTGCAGATTTTTTAGCTTCCAAAAAGATCACGGCGATAATTATGCTTCTCACCTCGACGGCGCTGAAGGAGTCGGCGGCTGTCGTGCACCATTTGGCGGGTGATTACGCGCAATATTGTGCCACCTTTGCAAGATATGATTACATCAGAGTTTATCATAACAATTCATGTGCAACTGCTGCGTCTCGTCAAAGGAAACGGAGCTCAGGCTGGAGGCTCATGCGCACAAGGTGGTCTATAATTAGCAGAAAAGCATTTAATTACAGCGGCTGATGTCTTCACCTGCTTTATTCTGCTGTGTGGAGCTTACAGTTGAGTGATTTATGCACATTCGGGAGGATATAAGTCTAATGCCCTCTGTTGACAATTTGAGGAATTATATTCAGACGAGTTGGAGTCGGTGCAGAGACACCACATGTGTTTTCGGTCTCGCCTTATAAATAAACATTCCTCCAGATATGGACGCCTGTCACCGGGTGACCTTTGATTACATCTGTTTTCCTTTTTTGTCCCTCACAGAAAAAAGACGGCTGTATTATTATGTAAAATTATGCTTATGAAAACATAACTCTGCCCCTCTCCTGCGTTCACCTTCACCTGGCAAGCATGACTCAAGCCCACATTTCCCCACAGCGGCCGAGAGACGGCTTTTATTGAAGCCAGGTGTGTAGCATGTTCTGTCTCGGTCTCCTCAGGATGCAGAAATAAACCCAAAACACTCCTGCATGTTTTATTTATGCTTAGATCTTCCGATATAAAGTTAAAGATAATAGCTGCACCCATAACTAGATTTTCTGAAATATGCTTCTAACAAAAATGCCTTTGAATTGGAATGATTTCGAGAACAGGATGGATGTAATCACATCTGCACAGGAGCATCATGCAGCCTGAGGAGTGCAGGTCACAGCAGCAGCAGCAGCCGGACATTATTCCCCAGACCTGAACGCTGTCATGAATCATGGAAAAGAAAACTAGAGTGAAAAAGCCGAGAGGAGCTTTGAGAAGCTGCTGGGCTTCACGCACTTGGCTCCGGCGGCCGGCAGCAGCGGCAGCAGCTTGACCAGAGCTGCTGAGGCCAGCGTTCAGTCCTGTGGGGCCGGTTGGAGAGAGGGGGGAAGAGTGGCCCTGTACTTCCATGTTCCTTTTGATGCCTGCTAGTGTTACAGTAGAATGAGTCCTCTGTCATTGGCTGAATAGGCTGGACTGCCTACTGTGACAGAGTCTGGGCCTCTCACCCAAAAGGAAGCCAGTGTTCCACCTCTGAGCACAAAACGGGGCCAGAATGAAGGGAATATATTGATAACCTCCTTCTTTTCTGTGCGATGCCGGTGACTCTTCCCCTTATGTGAGAAGAAAAAGCCGAGCCGAGTCCTACCGGGGCCCTGATAACAACTTGATGTGATTAGTCTGCTGCGCTCCGAGCCACCGTGGATCCGGAGTCCATGTCGGGTTTTGGCGCAGCCCTGCGCTCAGACGGCTCCCGCAGACGGCAGCCTGCTCTCCTCTGCACTGGCGCTGTTTACTGGAAGCCGCTCCGCGCCGCTTCCACCAAGTGTCTGAACGCTGTGTGAGCGGGGATCTTTTCCAGCGGTGAGCCGCTCAAACTTGCCCGGCCTCAGCAGAGTCAGTGAGCGGAGCCGGGAGCGCAGCGTCGGCGGTTCCTGAGCTGCCCTTCAGCAGGCACCGAGCAGCTCCACTCCGGTCTCCTCGGTCACTCTGACGACTCTTTTTTTTTCTTTTCTTTTTCTTTTTTCTTTTTTTTTGCTTGGTCCCCGAGCTTTCTCTCTCTCTTCTCCTGGAGTGAAGAGCCGCAGAGTGGATGCGCCGCCGCTGACTTGGAGCTGAGCGCAGAGCGACACCTCGGTGCCATGGAAGTGCGCGCCCGGTGCGGGGGAATGTACGGGCTGAGGGGGGGACCCGCCGCCTGGTAGCCAGCCTCCGGTCCCGCATCAGGGGAGCATGAACCAGCCGCTGCTCTCAGACTGTCCTTCCGCTATCTGACATTTTCACTCTTCACATTTCCTACCCCCTGACTTCATTTTAGCGCCGATTGGCTTCGCTGCGTTTCCAGAAAGGTAAGAAAGAGTTTATTAAAGCGCACTCAACTGCGAGGGCAAGTTCACGCGGGGAGGAACTTTTCCTGCCGTTTATTTTCACCCCCGAAGCCAAGTTGCACTGGTTTACTCTCTAAAACGCAGACAGTAATTAAGTGCGAACACTGGATCCAGTTTGCAGTGATTTAACTCCAGCGTGCGTAATTGAAACGCGCTTAATCAAAACATAAGCAGATGTGGATTGATTCGGTCTGAATGGAAACTGTTTGGATCTGAGCGTGTGTTTTGGGGGGAAGCAGCTGAGCAGAACGTGTAAAAACAGCCTTTTTTAATTGTGGAACCTGCGCCTCCAAAGTTGAGCCGGAGTTTGTTGGTCGCTGAAGGGCTTTAAATCCACTGAAAGGGGATTTGAGCTGGAAGGAGCGACGTCGGTGTGATTCTGGAGAGCGTTCAGGGGCTAATCCATTATAATTGGGATTCGGCTATTTGTCCAGAAAAAAAAGAAAAAAGAAAAGAAAGGGAAAGAAAAGAGGAGAAACGAGCGCAGCGTCGCCTCGCAGCGCAATAATGAGTTTTGGCCACAGATCGCGGTGATGCAGCGGATCCATCGGCGTGGAAATCAATCCGGGGGCACAAATGAGAACGAAAACGGGAATAAAACAGGGTCAGAATCGGCTGCTCGGGCTGAAGCGGGCGCGGAGTGGCAGTAAAATTAGATCCTTTTACTGCACATGTATTATTTAGGCCTCCGTCTTGTCAGCCATGTGTTAAAGCGCGGCGGCGGACGCGCACACGCGGCTCCGGTGCGCCTTCAGCCCGGCGGAGCGGCAGCGCGGCGGCTCGCCGGAAGCCCCGGAGCCCCGGAGCTCAGCTCGGCCTGATCGATCAGAGCACCGGGATAAATTTAGCTCCACATGCCCGTAGCTGTATTTTTTTTTTTTTAGTTGCAGTGGATGTGATCTTTAAACAGAGAGAGGAGGGAGGGAGCTGCAAATTCCTGCCTGGATTAGTGTCCATGAATGTGTCTGTATTTAGTCTGCAAAAATGTGCACATTGATCACAGCCACTGCATGAGCTGCTGCAGAAATTCCTGTTGAATCGCACCGTTGCACGACCCCATGCAAGGTCATCCAAACAGAAAGTGTTTTCAGGGTGCAGGTTTTGGTTTTTGTGTTCCTCCACTACATTCACTGACTGCTGAGCCACACACAAAGCCAGACTGAGGAAGTTGGAAGGAACGCCTGAGGAAAAGGCTTCCACTCTTTTATCATCCTACTGAAACCTCCACTGCTCCTTCAAGCCTTTGCTTTACTATTCTTATTATTAGGGGGAAACTCCATAAAATAATGCAAATTCCAGATGTTTAGAAGGAGGCTATTAGCATATCAAAGTGGTCAGAGCCTTTACACAACGGAAAGCGGTTGTATTTTTGTGCCACTGTGTTTTTTTTCCCTTTTGGCTGAGCTTGAAAGGCTCCAGGATGAGTGTGTGTGGGACTTCTTGTTTCCTTCTTGTAAGCAGGTCCGTGCGACATGTTGTGTGGAACGTTAATCTCACTTGTGTTTGTTTGTGTGGCGGGTTGTGGGAGAATTTGTCAAAGCTTTCTGACAACGAGCTAATATGCACAGGAGGAGAAATAACATTTGCTTTGGAGGAATAAGAGGAGAAAAAAAAATCCTGCAGCAAATCATTACTTTTTTTTCACCCCTGAATTATTCATTAAAACGGCAGCAGAATTGTAGTTTTGTTTGCCAGCGTTGAATCGCAGGTATATGGGAGTTGATGTGATGTGCCCGTGGATGCCTTTTAAAGAGGGAAACTGTCTTCTCGGGTGTCTCGTTGCTTGATATCTGCGGCCGTTATGAGCCTTTTTGCAGTGGAGTCCAGCCTCAGAGCGCCTTCTTGCAGTGGAAGTGCGTCCGGTTTCAGAGACCTGCAGCCGCTCTGGATCTGCTTCTCTTTGCTCCAGCATTCATCTTTGCTGGCAGATCAATGCACACTCCTGCGTGAGACTCCTCACTCTTTCGTCAACTTGGCGTGTCACGGAGCACTAGAGTGGCTGGATGTGTGACATTACGGACTGTTGCTTGGCGTTCTGCTGGGATGTTTCCCCCCTCAGAGCAGCAGCTGAGCTCCGTCTGACGTTGAAATCAGATCACAGTGCATCGTTTAAATCCCACCGACCGGCCAGGCAGGCCTCTGGCTTTATTCAGGTGATTTGTTACTGCTTTAATTGTCTTGGGAGCGTGCACGCGCTGACCAGCGGCTGCTCGCTCGGCGTCTTCGTGCTCCTGGTGTCTTGGAGCGAGCGGCACTTGGCGAGTCAACATGGCTGATCTGAAGGTTGCTTCTTTGCGGCTGAATGGATGGTGTGTGTCAGTGTTACACTATGGGTGGGTGGTGGGGTGGAGGGGGGGGCTTTTATCCTCCAAATTCGAGCTTTTTCCCTCCCCCTCCGTTCGCTTGTGTCCTTCTGAGCCAAAAGTGTGCGAGGAACCAAATTTTCAAATTGCAGCTCCAACAAATGACGTGTTGGCAGCGAAGAGCAACGTAAAGGCTGCGAGTGTCTCACTGCCAGAGGGTCGCAGGGAGTTTAAAGCGTTCAGATTTACATCCCATCGCTTAGTTGCCGTGCAAATTGTGGGTTTTGTGTTTTCAGATGCAATCTTTTCTGTTGCTAAACCACCTACACGGAGCCGTGCTGTGCGGATAACTGCTCGCCATTAAAGGGAATAAACAAGGCTGTAAAAAGAAAGCTACGGCAGATCTGACGTCGGCCTTCGGTGGGCCAGAATGCCTCCCCTTTCACGACTGATTTTATTTTACGATTGGCAACCAGTAAAGCACCGTGCGCCACCGCGTTCCCCTCCCTGCCATTTTGTGGAACATTTGTTTCCACTTGCCAAAGGCCTCTGGTGCAGCGGGGGGGAACTCGGCGCCCCTGAAATGGCAGGTGAAACTTTCTGCTTGCCTAAATAATTTGCTAGCAGAACGTTACTCCGCAAGGACGCCGGCGACGGAGAGCGGAGCTCGATTCAAAGCGTGGCGACACGAAAACAACACAGATATTAAGCGAAGGCTGGGCTATAGGTTCCAGCCTCCCTGAGCTGATCCGGCAGCTCTTTTTTTTTTTCCCCTTTCCTTCTTCATTGCTTCAATCACTTGGTGCTTTTCTGAAGAAGAAGAAGGAGGAAGTGCAAAAGTGGGTCAGTAAAGCTGCTGGTCATAAAACGATTGGGTGTAACATATTGGCCTGGTTTCTGATTGCAGCTTACGTATTTTCACATCGAGTCGAGAGCTCGACTCTGGTTGGGCTGTGTGTGTGTGTGTGTGTGTGAGAGTGTGTGTGTGTGTGTGTGAGAGAGAGAGAGTGTGTGTGTGTGTGTTTAAGTCACTCCCAAGATAAGTGAAAGAAATGTGCAGCTCTGGTGAAATAATCAACTTTAAAAAAAAATTTCACAGATAAAAATCCAAGATAAATATCAGAATTGCTCATTTAAAATACACAACAATTATAGTCATTTTACATTCTTTTATTCATCTTATTATGATTTAAAGAAATTAAGAACACACACACACACACACACACCGACCCCGTCTCGTTCTTTGTGCTGTGTGAACAGGACTCGTCCTTATCTGTGCGCAGCTGCAACACTATTTGGGAAAATATTCAATTTGCGTGTGACAGAGGAGAACCTGGGAGGCAAGGCTCTGAGCAAACAGCAGTTATTGCGGAGAGCGAGGCCTGGCTGGGAGAGAGGGGGGATCTGCGGACGTCTGCCAGGGGAAGCAGCAGCGTCTCGGCTGGATTATAGGAGAGCGAAGCACATCCACGCTTAAAAGCCCCTTTTCCAACAAGACAGGGCTGTTATTTAGGGACGGCGCGGGTAAACATGCCAGAGCAATATATTTCCTCCATATAGGCTGTTGTTGTCCTTGACAATTGTGACTCATTGCAAGTGAGAAAAGTTTTGCTCCTTTTTTTTTCCTTTTCAAAAATAATTCCATGTTGGGATTCGTGGGCGTTTTTCTCCTTCACTGTATTCAAACTGACATTCTTGCAGAGAAGCTGGTGAGCAGTTTTCAACATCTGAATATCGTTTTTGATGTATTTTTCCACGGCTGTATTTTAGATCTATGAAATTATTCACACAGCTATTGTGTTGACTAACATACTGTTTGGCAGTTTAAGTGAACTGGGAGACTCAAAGGAAGCAGAAACCTTACACTAAAATTATATATATATATATATATAAAAAGAATTAGCAAGTCGTCCAATGGATAAAAACTGAAGAGGTTATAAGAATATCTGCTTTCCTATTTTTTCTTGGGAGTTAATTCAGAAAACTGCAGCAGCATGTAGACTGAATAAGCTGCATTCTAAGGGATTAAATGCACCACACAGTAAAGTCAAACTGTGAAAAAAAATGAATAAAAAAAGTGCAGTTTGCTGACTAATTTGCAGCTGAAATCCTGCCAAATAAAACATAAAGTGTTTTGAAGCACACACATCACTGCATATTTCACCCTATATGCACTTACTGTATAATATATATGTGTGTATTTGGTGCTGCGGTTTATTTGTAAGTCTGAGGCTTTGATAAATGATATTTTATTGTACAGTATTTAGTTGGGAGTGGAAGCTTTTCTTCTTGCAAACGCTGCTGCCAAGTCAGATGGAGTTGAGCGTCTGGTCTGGGAGTTTCAGAGGAATATCACAGGCATGGGAAGTTGCTAAAAACTAAGCTAATCAAGAAAATAATTGTCTGTTCAATTGCTACCATGCCAGAGACTTCAAACATAGCCGAGGTTGGGGGAAAAAAAAGCCCCAAAAACAATCAAATTATCTCTTAATGATTGCTCACGCTGACAGACGAGTGCTTGCGAGCTGCTTGGTGTTTTCAGGCGACATACGTGGAGCGAGAAGTTTTCGTGGTCGCCGGCTCGTAAATCCCGCGTACGTTTTAATAATCTACACAGATATCCATCATCACCTGTAATGAAAACAATTTGATCTTATTGTGTGCTTTTTGGCGTGGAAACAGAGAGGAGCCGTATTAGTCTATTAATTTCCTGCAGCGAATCATGAATCCTGCTGCTTTTATCCTCGCAGCAACCCTCCATGTGTGGTCCACAGAAATGTTTCTATTTCCTCTCCAAACTAAAGTTTTGGCCCCGACGCCTGCCCAACCCTCCCCCCTCCACCTCCACCACCACCACCACCCGCCTCCCCCACCACCCGCCCTCTCCTTTCGTCTTTCTCTCTGCGTAGATAATGTCTCTGCAAATGATTTAACCGCCCTCGTTGAGGCTCCTTCCAGTAATTGAACAAGCAGAGACTGGGTGCTTTACAGGAAAACAATAGTCATATTATCTCAGATCTCCAACTGCTCTGAGATCCGACAATGCAGCGCCGCGCCGGACTGGACTTTTTGCTGTCTACTTCCACAACTGAAGAAGAATCAGGTTTGCTTGCTCTCCTCTTTTAAAGACAGAAAGAAAAGGGGGGAAAAAAAAAAAAGCCACGGCAGATTGGGTGCCATTGCTCGTCTCGGTGTATCGAAAGCGTTGCATGATTGGAATGCACGTCTTGCAGGATTCACACGGGGTAAAGTGCAGCCTTGGGTGGTTCTCGGTTGACTTGGGAAACATGCTTGCTAATAATTAATCAGGAACGTGTTCTGACAAACAGTGACGACGCTTATAGCAATAATTAGCACCAAAATCTGTGCTAATTACATACCGTTGGACTTATAATACAATTAGATGTTTACTTTTATGCATAATTTAGACATTATTATTATTAACAATATTATTATTACACCAACCCCCTTCCAAACCTTCACGCTTCCGTACGATGGCTTCAGGTTGGAATTTGCTGTGCCTTTTGGCAGAGCGAGGGGAGCTTTGATTGTGTTGCCGTGGAGCGGAATTGACCTTGTGTGTCAGAATGGGCTTTTTTCTACGCCTTGTTTCGCGCAGAGCGCTCTTAGAGAGAAATGGCCTTAGGAGGAGCTGTTCCTGACAGAGATGCATTGTTTCAGGCAGCCAATAAACCGCTGCACTGAGTGGCTACATCTGTGAACCTCATCTCGACTACAGTGCGAGGCTAGCGACAACACGGCGACTGTCACAGCTGCACCTGCTGCTGTCTCACTACAGAGCCTCCCTCTCTGTTAGCCACGCGACCGCATCACTCTCCTCTCCCTGACGAGCCGGAGGCGACGGTCTCTCCCCGCGTGGGTCAACCGGAGAGGCGCTTCTTGGGAAAACATTTGAAAAACAGAGGACAAAATGTCAGTCCCCGAAAAGAGATGTTAAAATAAAATTCCTGCCCCCGAGGGCCGGGGTTTGGTTCCGCCGGAGCCTGGGTATGAAATTCTGTGTGTGAAAACATAGCGGGGGTCTAAGAGTGCTGGACCAAGCACTAGAGTGTCTTTTTTTTTTCAGCTCGGGCTCTGATGTGACAGCATAATGATGTAAATGATGAATGCAGATAAACGGAGCTGACTCCTCTGCACACAGCGGCCGCCCTGCTCGCGTATCGAGGCCATTCAGACGATGATCTGATCAGCTGAGAAGAGATTCAGGAGCATTAAAGGCTTTTAAAGCTCATATGTGCCCGTGTTTGCCACGCTGCTGGTAAAAGTCACAGATCTGCTGCAGGGATACATAAGTAAACCTGCCTCGCTGGATCCAGCCAATACCTGAAAGCAAGAATTTTTTATATATATATATTTTTTTTTTCCACAGAGAATGACTATTGAATCAATTGCACATGATAACAGCCCCATCACGCCGTCTCAGAGGAAAGGGAACAATGCCGAGAGGGTTTTTCAGCCAGCAGAAAGTGATGCAACATGTCCACTCTCCTGCCAAACTGAACTTGGGAGTGTGAAAAGTGATGCAGGGACACGAGGAGCGGGGCTGACGTGAATGCAGATAGTGTGGGATTAAGGCAGGGGAAGATTGAGCGACGGTGGCCGGCGACTTCTCTTTACAGCTTTGCTTGTACAGCTGTGCCAGGCCTGGCATCCGCCGCCGCTGCTGCATCCAACTCCTCCTCCACTGCCGAGGGGGTGAGCTAATGAAACATCTTAAATACTGCACACAACTCGTGTGTGTGTGTGTGTGTGAGAGTGTGTCGATGGAGACGTCAAATTATTCATGTATTTATGATGAAATTTGGAATGCCTCATATCGACACCTCGCTGCCGATTTGATCTTTTTGGCGTTTGCGCAGTAAAAGTACATATACAGGCCGCCCTGATAATTCATCAGCCTGCTTCTGAATGAGGTGTGAGGCAGATCCTGCTGGTGTGAATTCTGCCATAAATCACACGTACCCTGACTGCTTTATCCATTAGAGCGACCCGTTTTGTCTAATTCAGCCATTCAGTCCCTCACAAACTGGTTTTTGGTAATTGAGCCGAGTGTGAGAACTGCAGCTTCCACTTCACATCTGTTATGTTCTCAGTGTGAGAAGAAGAGATGGAGTGTATTAAAGATTCCTTAAAATCAGAGCGAAACATCGGTACCTTAAATATGCCGGGCCTAATATCAAAGCAAGCGAGTGTGAAGGCTGTCCAGGGAGTTTTTAAAAGGTTTACGGAACTTTCTCAGTCCATTAAAGACCTCGTAAATTAAAAATTCTCAGTTCGAAATGACATGAATTTTTATTTTGCCTCAAAAACGAATAAATTCCAGGTGTGTAATCGGCCCTGGTTTGTTTATTGCACATAAAAAGAAAGCAGAATCTTAATTTCCTCTACGTCTACGTCAGATTTTTGTGTTTTATTACATTGAGGAGCATCTTTATTTGATGATAAATGAGATGACCGCCCCAAAAAAGATGCCACGAAATGTCCAAACATCGCTAAGCTAGCGGAATATTTGTGCTCTCGTATGAAAAAACACAAACCAGGAGCTTAACAGTGAACATAATCCTTGGGTCGGTCTGAAAAATTAAAAATTTTCAATTAGAATTTTCAGGAATTTTATTTTTACTCTAAAATGAATAGATTCCAGTTGTGTATTCAGGCCTAGTTACATTAACTGCAGGATCTTTATTTCTTCTACATCAGATTTTTGTGTTTTTTTTTTTTTTTACGTTGACGAGCATCTTTTTTTGATGATAAATGAGATGCCATGAAATGTTCAAACATCGCTAAGCTAGTGGAATATTCGTGCTCTCGTACGGAAAAACTGTATAAAAGCGAACATATGTTTACTTGAATCACCCCCGCGATGGAATCAAAGCGAGGTTAAACGATGACCAGACAGAAAGCTCTGAACAAGCTGTACGAAATTATCCAGAGCTGCATCTGTGCCTGGCAACACATGCTTCATTTTTAGCTTCAGCATCAGCAGCTGAACCAATGTGACGAGTGCCGTTCCGCAGGAGTCGATGGAAACGTGGAAAAAAAAGAGAGAGAAAGGGCCGCGTAAAGAGGACAGTCAAATGGGGGGTTGAAACTGCTGCGTTTTTTTTTTTTTGTCATTGCAAAAAGTGGAGCCGCTGGCGTTGGGCGAGCCGAGCTGATTACGAGCGAGTCCGGAGCGAGCTGACAGGATGCGGCTCCTGCAGCCATTACCATCAGAAATAGGTCCAGCAGGCCCACGAGGCCGAGACCCGCCTCCAGGATGGAAAACTTCCTCCGCGGTGCCTCGACAAGCACCAGAACGGAGGCGAGGCGCTTCATATCCACCGCTGTTTTAAACATCCGCCTCACGTTTGCTCCAGAAATGGCGGCGCTGAAACGCAGCTACCAGACACCAAAGCTGAGCTGCAGACGTCGCAACGCCTACTCGCTTTACTCACCCAAAAAAAAAAAAAAAAGGCTTCTTTTATTCTCTCACCTGAAAAGGGCTGGTTGGCTCCTGCACATAATGAAGCCGAGCGGCGGGGGGGAGGAGGGCGAGGCCTTCTCTGAGGGACGGCCGGGACATTTTCAGGACTTTCTCAGGTGCATACTTGGTATTTAAACTTGAACCGAAGTTAAACAATTCAGCGCCGAGACAGAAATGTGTAATGAAGCTTTCATAACGCGACTCGTACAACTGGAGCGTGCTGTAATAGCCCCAAACAAAAGGGCTAATTGTTGCTGCAGATATTTTGGTGTACGAAACGCTGAAGGATGTCAGAGAGGGAGAGCATTCACAGCAGGACGGAATATTCATCAGATACAGACTCAAACGGCTCCTTTGAAGTGTTTCGCTCAGTTTCTGGACTCTTTTGTGCTTTTTCAGTAGATGTTGAACTGAAAATCAAGACGATGATGTTAAATGTTTTGGATTTTCTTCTAAATATACACTCCTGTTCAAAAGTTTGGGGTCACTTAGAAATGTTCTTATTTTTGAAAAAGAAAAAGCCCAAAAGACAAGAAAATGAGCCCAGTTTCCTGTTTTTTCCGATCTCCGTTAACAACGAATATCAAATCTGACAACGAGGAAGACAGTTTGTTGTTTAGTGAGAAGCAATCCAGTTTTTCACTTTTCTGTTTTAAACTAAAAATGAGAAAACTGACTGGACAGAGATCTTGGAGGTTTACAAAGAAAACTAGACTGGAATCAGCAAAACACTGTCTATTAAGACACGAAGAGGCAAATGCAGTATGGATACACCAAGAACTGCAAAGAAACACCAGAAAACATTTCTCATAAGAAAAAATGAATCATTTCTAAAAGCTGTAGATGTTCAGTTTTACATCATCCATTTATTTGGGAAATATTTCTGTCCAAAGTGATGAACAACATCTGGATTAAAACCATGTAAAACATCCACGTTCAGTGCTGCAGTGTGTAGAGATGAGTTTTTATTAGATGTGCGCTACCGATTAAAAGTTTGGGCTCACTTAGAAATGTCCTTATTTTTGAAAGAGAAGCAGTTTTTCACTGAAGTTAACACTAAATGAATGATAAATCCAGTCTAGACATTGTTAACGTGGTAAATGACTATTCTAGCTGGAAACGGCTGATTTTTAATGGAATATCTCCATAGAGGTACAGAGGAACATTTCCAGCAACCATCACTCCTGTGTTCTAATGCTACATTGTGTTAGCTAATGGTGTTGAAAGACTAATTGATGATTAGAAAACCATTGTGCAGTTATGTTAGCACATGGATAGAAGTGGGAGTTTTCATGGAAAACATGGAATTGTCTGGGTGACCCCAAACTTTTGAACGGTAGTGTGTATACAAACACTATGTTGCCATGGCACAAGTTCAAGACAACAAAATGCATGCTTTGTGATGACTTGTTTTCCAAAATATTCCCTCTTCTGCAGAAAGCAGTGACTGCAAATGTTTGCAATTTTCAGTTACTACTTAAAAGAACTATGATTTTTTTAAATTGTTGATGCGGGGCGCCCAGATAGCTCAACTGGTTGACTGGGCGACCCATAAATAGGGGCTAAGTTCCCCGACTCAGCGGCCTGGGTTCTATTCCAGCTCAGAGCCCTTTGCTGCAGGTCTTCCACCCATTCTTCTCCCTACTTTCCTGTCTGCATCTCAACTTAACCTGTCGAATAAAGCCAAAAATTTCCCCCCAAAATTGTTGATGCAAATCTACTTTCTGTAAAGTAAATTCATGGAATTCCCATTCGGAGAGGAGAAGGTCCGGGTTCACGTCCCGGCCTTCCAGGGATCTTTCTGCATGGAGTCTCCATGTTCTCTCTGTGCATGTGTGGGTTTCTCCGGTTCTCCAGCTTCCTGCCACAGTCCAGAAACATGCTGAGGTTAATTGGTGATTCTAAATTGTCCGTTGGTGTGAATATGATTGTCTTTATATGTAGCCCTGTGATAGACTGTTACCTGTCCAGGTGAAGCTTCACCCTAAGTCAGCTGGGATAGACTCCATCCCACCCCAATCTCGATTAATGGATGGATGTATTTCTCATGTTTCCTTTCTTGTTTTAGCAACACAAAGGCGATTATTGTCGATTGTGTGAACAGAAGCAGGTCGAAGTTATTCTAGGATCGACTCTAGCAGCCATTTCAGTGGAATAAACCCTTATCTTTCATCTCCGCAGTGCAGTTCATTATGTTCCTCTGAATGGCGCATCATGTTAAGAAACAGCCTCCCTGTCGAGGCTTGTTTATGTTCAGAGGAGAATATTCCTCCCCAGCAAGAGCCCTTGTCAAAGTATTACCTTCTCTGTCACCGTGGGACTCTGTTATCACACTCACTTCATATTCATAGTGAGTCTTATTCTCCTGTCATTATTTTTGAATAACTTAGAACTGTAGCAATTACACTTCAGTGGATTACCTGTGCAGACACGGGGAGATTAAAATCTGGGCTCCGTGCTACCTCTGGCATGTCGGTTCAAAGGTGCGACGCAATCCGCTATCGTTTGGCGGAGCGCAGAAATTGGTCAACCTCTCAGAATTTGTTTGGGAATTTGAATCCCTTTGGCATTCAAAACAGGAGGGCCTTATGACAGGGAGATAATTTCCCAGAGAATGTTTTATCGCGGTCCGCTTGACAGTCCTCCTGTATCTGCCTGCTCGCTCTCCTTGTGTCTTTAGACTCCCTGACTTTGGTCCAGTTATTCAGGGAGGGAAAAAAAATAAGAAGAAAAGAAAGCCCTGTTTGTCCCCCTCCCCTCCTTTTTGTTATCACAAAAGAGCAAACGCATATTAAACATACACAAGGTGCAGGAGCGGTGATTGCTGTATCTGCTGTCCTACTGTGGGTGGCAGGGGACGATAACATAAGCCACACAGCCATTTACATAATTTTCTCTTTTTTTTTTAAAATCATGTCAGGTCTGAATCGTGGTCAGCTGGGAGTGGGAGAATATTCTTGAAAAGAGATATTTTCGCCCATGGCAAACGTTTATTCATGTTTTCCCTCTGGTATGCCATATGCTTCCGTTTGGGCCGAAGTACAGCGACGCCGCTTTCATTCATCTAAGACGCTAAATGTTTCCTCCATGTCGTCCAATCTGTGGCTGAAACTTTTTCTCATGTTCTAAAGCAGGGGTGTCATTTTGGTTCCGGTTCCACGTTCAGCCCAATTTCATCTCCATCGACCAGTAAAATCACAGCATAATAACCTATAAATAACCACAACTCCACATTTTCCCCTTTGTTTTAGTGCAAAAAAGCACATTCTGCAAGTGTTCACATTTAAGGATTTTTCTTTTACAAAATGTAATGAATAAACTGAAATTTCTTCAGAAAAATAGGTGCAATTTCAACAACATTGTGCCTCAGTTTATCATTTCCTCATTACATCTTCCAGATCACAGAGTGTCTACAAAGGAACACAACATTTAGTCTCAGGTATCTGGAACTGAATGATATAGTATTTTACTTTAGCATCAAAATGACAAAAGTCAGATAAAAATGCCAAAAAAACAAGACAAAATATTACAAAAGTGAGACACACAAAGACAAAAATAAGAAAAAAGATAAAAGCAAGATAAAAAACGACAAAAAATCTACAAATGACGCAAGTAAGACAAAAAGGAAACACAAAACGACGAAAGCGAGAAACAAAATGATAAAAACATGAGATATGCAACAAAAGTCAAACAAAAACATGACAAAATATTCCAAAAATGAGACACAAAACGACAAATGTGAGAAGCAAAACAAAAGCGAGAACCAAAATGACAAAAAATGGACAAACGACACAAGCGAGATAAAAAGGAAACACAAAACAACAAACATTAGAAAGAAAATGTCAGAAACATGAGACAAGCAACAAAAAGCTGACAACAAAAACGACATATTGCAAAAATGAGACACAAGAGAACAATGAGCAAACTAGTATTTTACTTTATGATCAAACCAACAAAAAAGACAAAAAACTGTAAATAAAAGATAAAATAATTCAAGTATGAGACACAAAATGACAAAGGCAAGAAACAAAATTACAAAAAAATGGATAAATGGCACAAGCGAGACAAAAAGTAAACACAAAATGACAAAAACTAGACATAAAACGATAAAAGAACAATGGGCAATTTTACTTTATGATGAAAATGACAAAAAAAGACAAAAAAACAACGAAAAGAAAAAAAAAATACAAAAACAAGACAAAATATTTAAAAAACAAAACACAAAATGACAAAAAAAAAACTATGAGCAATCTAGTATTTTACTTCGTGATCAAAACAACTTGTCATTGTCTAAAACTATTTTGAATTTCTAGTTTTACTAATTAGTTACAATCTGCAGTTCATGTCTCCTCTGGAATTTTTACACTTTGAGGGCCGGATTGGACCCTCTGGAGGGCCGGTTTTGGCCTGCGGGCCCCATGTTGGACACCCCTGTTCTAAAGAAAGCAGCTCCATTGTACAGTGGGAACCTGTGGCACCTCAGTTATTAAAACTGGCGGGTGGAATGAGCCAATCTGGGCTTGTTTGCATCACAATCCTCCTCGCAGCGCTGATGTTATGCAAATGAGCTCCGTGGAGAAAGAAGAATTCTCGGCCCCAAAACTGTCCTCTCGCTTTCACAGCTGAAGGTGGGGAGAGGCCGAGGAGCACTGACACCAGGAAATTTAATGAGGAAAACTCAAAGCGGCTAAAATCACCTAATTTTCTCGTGTAGCTCGTGGAATTTCTGCAGTTTTTTTTTTTTTTATAAGGGCTGGAAATATGTTTCATGTTATTGTGCAGCTGGGTGTGTAAAGCATTCAGATCTGAGCTGCAGCAAAAAAAAAAAAAAAAAAAGCCTTTTAGACATTTTCTGTGTCTTTGAGGTGAAAAAAAGGAGGCCAATATACCTTCATCAGGTTTAACAAGCACCATTACCTGTCAGGGCAGCGCTGAGTGAAGATTTAGGGCTGTCAAGTGATTGCATTTAGGAAAGACTACACCCACTTCTTTTGTGCGAGCTTCCTGACGAGACACAGAGCTATACCTTGTTTTAGCTCCACGTACGCCGCTTCCCCCCGTCTGACAAAGGCATTCATGCCATCTTTTAGATTGAAAATAGATACGGCAGCTCTGGGAAAGAAGCGTGCACTCCACTGCGGGAATCGCTTGTACGGCTTCTTTTGCCGTCAGGACTTTGTGTTGTTTTCTATTTTAGGGACAACTCTGATTGCGCCTTTATTTCGTTTGTCCTTCCTCTCAGCCACAGGAAGGTTAAAAGCTGCAATTAGACGCCATGAGCCAAGATTTTTTAAAGAATTAGCGCCCTTAAAACTGAACCGCTGCTTCCCGAGCTCGTGCACTTTCAGAGTTTTTGCATAATTTCCAGAAAGAGGTACTTTTCTGACGCACATGTGGAGAAATTGCATTAGGGCTCCTCAGGATGAAGGGAATCCAGGTAAAAGCTTTTATTGGGCTTTTGTTGAATCACTGAGGAGCTGCAGCTCAAAAAAGCAAACATCTCGGATCTTGAGATGTTTTGCGAAATTGGCTGCATGATACGATATCAGGATCCGAGCCGAGCGTTTACGTCTTTAGTTCAAGGTGGAGTTAAAACGTTCGCCCATTTTTGAAAATACCTGCAGCTTCTGTTTACCGGATGAATGGCCTCCATTTTTAATGCGTCATCTTCTCCATTACCTTCTTCGTGTTTTGTGTTGCTGCCCACTTCCTTAAAAATTAATCATCCTGTTTATTAACGCCTCGCGATCACAGTGCATTATTGATGCGCAGCTCCTTAATATAAGGACGGAGCAGCGTCTTTAACCATCCTGCTGCTGGTTTTCGAAGCGGCTTGGCGGCGCACGTCCGAGAAAATGCAGCAGATTATTATAAAGCATCCAGAAGGTCTCGGCATTGTACCTGCAAACAAACATGCTCTTTTGGACACAAACAAAAGTCAATCACACAAACTCTGCAAGCGGTCTGACCTCCATTTGAATATTTGTTCACCGTAGTTCAAGCACAACCACATGAAGGGCTGCTGATATACAAGAAATAACAGAGAATGTGCAACTTTTTTCTTTTTTTTGCTTGACTTTACCGTTCAGATGTTTGGGGTCACTAAGAAATGTCCTTATTTTTGAAAGAAAAGCAGTTTTTTTGTATGAAGATCACACTAAATGAATGATAAATCCAGTGTAGACATTGTTGATGTGGTAAATGACTATTCAAGCTGGAAACGGCTGATCTTTAATGGAATATCTCCATAGAGGTACAGAGGAACGTTTCCAGCAACCATCACTCTTGTGTTCTAATGCTACATTGTGTTAGCTGATGGTGTTGAAAGACTCATTGGAAAACGTGAAATTATCTGGGTGACCCCAAACTTTTGAACGGTAGCGTAGGTCAACTTTAAATCATTTAGAGCAATTTTAACTAATATAGAGCAACTTTAACTCACGAAGAGCAATTTTAAATGGTATAGAGCAACTTTAAGAATCAAGAATCTTTATTGTCACTGCTAATTTTTAATGGAATATCTACATAGCAACCATCACTGCTGTGTTCTAATGCTACATTGTGTTAGCTAAGGGTGTTGAAAGGCTCATTGATGATTAGAAAACCCTTGTGCAGTTATGTTAGCACATGGATAAAAATGTGAGTTTATTTTTGTTATTTTTTTTGCACCAGTCGCGATGAGCTCATGCTGGAACTCTGGAATTGAGAAGATGAGTTTCGGGGGAAGGTGTCTGGTCAGACTCACTTTATATAATCCCTGATTTGTTTTGACAAATTTGGCCAAAGCGAGGTGGATCGGGCAACAGATGTGTCTCCTCTGGTGTCCTGACTATCTGTATGCACACACTAATTGGATTGGTTTTGCAGACAGGGGAGGATGCGCTACATATTGCATGGGTTGTGTGTATTTCAAGGTGAATCACGCCGTGTCAAGGGCTTATTGGACTTGATTGGCAGGTACTATCGCCACGAGATGCCCATATAATGACAGGGCTCCCGCTCCTGACCCGCCTATTTATCTAGCTGTATTAATGTCAGCCAATTAATTCCTAAGCGGAGTAACATTTGGCAAAGACACCGTTTAACAGCCCCGGCTGAATCGTTCTTATCTCGGCGGACCTGAAAGGAATAGTTTTGTGCTATCAGCGAGTGGAAATGACATTTTGAAATTTCATTGGAGATAATCCACTTCACTTCCCAGTAAAACATCAAAATTAGAACAAAAAAAAAAAAATGTATGGAACCTGCATTAAAACTTTGTTGCCGCAGCTATAATCCGTGTGGACAGACAGGTGTAGGTATCTTTCAGCGCTAATGGGATTTTTGTTGCATTGCTAAGGTGATTACGAGGCCGTGGATTTAATATATATCCAGGCATCGAGCGCTCAGAGATACAGGTGAGCGCAGATAATGCGCAGGTGGAGAATCCTTGCCGATAAACGCACTTGAAACGCATGTTTGTGCATTTGGGGCTGATTCTCCTTTGTCTCTGCTGAAGTATCGACGTGCTGCAGTGTTCCAGGGTTTGGCTCATGATTGCTTTATTTAGTAGCCATATGTCCTGACCAGTGGGGAGTACTCTAATCGATTAATTGAGTGGCTCATAAAAATGATGAATGGCGCAAACACTAAGAGCAGCGAGTGCGACGAGCAGCACGCTTCAGCCACACGCTCCGGCTCTGCTGCTGCGTTTTCTGTAATGATTCATTTAATCCAAACATTACCGTCAAAAACAATTGTTTTTATGTGCTCCGGGATGATGAGATGGCTTAGATAATACCTGGAAATTAAAAGGAACCTTTAAAAACGTCTCTCCGCGAGGTATTAATAAACTAAATATTGTGGCTTTTGGTCATTAAAACAAAGCCTCTTGCTTTCTTTTGTCTCCTCCTGCTCTTTCAAGCATCCCCTGGCCGTTGTGCCCCCGCCGGCCGCCTCCTCCGCCCCCCCGCCGGGCAGTCCTGTTGCGCAGCATGCGTGTTTGACCTGGTATTTCACTGGCTTAGCTCCTGTCGGGGTCAGGGTCTGCGTTCGGGGCACCAGCAGTCGCTCGGTGTTTGCTCGGGTGTCATTCGGCCCCTCGGGGCCGGTGCCGCTCTCAATCATTCCCCCAGCGGAGGGATTCCTCCCTGCCCCATATCTGCCTCAGCGGGGCCCCGGACTCATCCCATCACCGGGGCCCAATCTCTCCGCTCTGGAGTGCGAATCTTCTGATTTACGCTTGCAAATTGCACATCTTCAGCGGCGTCGAAGCAGGAACGCAATCGCTTTTGGGAGAATGTTTGGCTGAGTGCCTGGCGACCGTCCCCGGGTACTTCGGCTGCTTTCCCCTCAAAGTGGCCGGGAGAAGCGCAATAACAGGAGTCTTATAGTCTGTATGAATTCATGTATGAAGGATGCTGTAGAATGGAAACCAAATGTGTTTCCTGCATTCAACATGTGGTGGTCTGTTGGTTGAGATTTACATTTCACTGAGTCTCCGGCCCCATATTTCCCTTCCTTTGCATCCCTGTGATGTTCGGTGACAATTAACATCCCCGCTCTTTCTTGGGGTTTGTTGAAAGCTCAGAGGCTAATTCAAGGGTCAAGCAAGACTTGCAGGCTGTCAGTCTTTCATTGTGTTGCGAGGCTTCCCTCCCCCCCGCTCAGGTTCTTTATTCGGAGCCCCTCCCTCCCTCCCTCCTTGGCTCCCCCGGACCTCGTTTCATAGAAAAAGGCTCTTCTTCTTGTTCTGTTCTGCCCTCTAAGAGCCAAACAGGGACAACCGGGAGCTTTGTCTAAGGAGCCTGACATTCTTTCACATCTGCCTCTTGTTTTTCAGCTCCCCCCACCTACCCCTCCGACTGCATTTAAATTTCAAACTGTCCTTTTCAAACCGCCCTCCTCCACCTCCCCCCTTCCTCCCGGTTATTAAGCCCCTTTTTCTTTTCCTTAAGAACCGCTCCTGCAATCCACTGTTTAGTTTTTTTGTTTTTTTCCCACTTAGCTGTTGATTAGAAAGCGTTGTTGTGTTGTACGTCGGGCTCACATATGTCTGAGCCTCTGGGCCCACGCCCCTGTGGCTCCTCCATTTCTCAGAGTACTTAAACATCTGTCTGCAATGACTTCATATTTAGCCGGAACAGCGCGACGCCTGTTGACGTTGTAGTCAATCTGTGCTCAACGATCACAGCTCCCGGCCTCGCGGTCATGTGCCGGCTGGATTAGAAGCGGGTGTGTCTTCAGCTTCCAGGTGCTCAGAGCCCGTTCCCGAGATCACACCCGAGTGGAGGGCCATTGAAGAGAACAGTCGAGGTTCGGTCGGCGGCAGTTTCCGTTGCAATGCGGAGGAGCGAGAAGAGAAACCCCCAGCTGAGAGGGGAGACCTCGGCACGTTTAATGAGGAGAACGGCAGTCAGACGGTCTCTGCCTTTGGTGTCTCAGCATGTTAAACACTCGCAGCGTGAGACAAACTATATTAAATTATAGGACTGTTATCATCGATTTACAGAACACCCATCCCCGTGTACGAGGGATCTACATTCTGCGTTTTTTTTTTCGTGGCAGGGGGTCTCCGCTGCCTTCAAGGCAAAACCGTTTCAAGGCGTCTCGTCTTTGTCTCCACGTTCCGACGCTGGAGGTCTGCCGAGCGCCTCGCCTCTTTTATTTTTTACACTAAGCGATGATGACAGGGAAGTAAGAATAATCGTATTGATTCAGCGCCGTTATCTCCGGCTCTGGCTGGTAATAGTTTGTTTGCATAAGTAAACACCCAAAGCAACCAGAGAGACGCGATGAAGCACACGTTTTTAACTGCTTCTGGAAGCAATTAATAAAGTTTTCAGGTAGATTTTATTTGCAAAATGGAGGAATATTATGCTACAAATTCTGGATGCGCCCATAATTCCAACAGAAAAGGAAAAATCTGTGCGTTTAGAGGCGCTTTAATAATTCAGTTACAACTAAAATAAGGCGATGCAGCAGTTATTGGAATTACCAGACCTGTGAACCTCATAAATGCCTTATTTAAGCTGAGTTTCTCTTTAGTAGCAACTCAGATTTTTTCTGCACAAATGAAGCTTGATCATCAACAACCAAAGAGAAATGATGAAATTCAAGTTTTTAACCTGCTCTGGAAGCAATTAGTAAATTGTCAGGTAGATTTTACTTGCAAAATTCAGGATTAAAGTAGCAGAAAATCTAGTTTAAGCAGTGAACTGAAAAGCGGAGCGTTTACAAGCACTTTAATTATACACTTACAACGAGAATATTGCAAATTATCAGACATGTGGACCATGCAAACACCTTTTTAAACTGACATTTTCAACTGCACTACTTTGTGCACATTGATATAATGATTGATTACTCACATGGAGTCAAATATCTTTAGTTAGAGGTAACATTGGGTCTGCATCGATCAAAAGGCGGACACACAATGAAATAAATGTCTTTAACCGGTTCTGGAAACATTTAATCGAGTATTCAGGTAGATTTTATTGGGAAAATTCAAGAATAAAATAGTCAGAGTTGGGTGCAGCCATGAATCCAACACTGAAGAGAAAATCTATGCATTTACAAGCACTTTAATAATTCAATTTCTACACCTATCAGAACTGTGATCCATGTAAACACCTTACTTAAGCTGACTTTTTAAAGTGTTGTGCTTCGTGCATATCGATATAATGATTGATCATCCACATGGGCTCTAATATAGCTCGGACACACCCAACAAACAGAGACACGAACAAACGTTTTTAACCTCCTTTTGACATAATAAAGTTTTCAAGTTTGTTTTACATGCAAAGTTCAGGAATATTATACTACAAGCTCTACAAGAGTTTCTCAAGTGTAATACTTGCATGTGTAATACTGACATGGGCTCTAATGTCTTTAGTAAGAGGTAAGATTTTGTCTGCATGCATGGAAATCCTCGAGGCTGTTGGCTCAAACACCCAGAGCAACCCGAGAGACACGATGAAATTCAAGTTTTCAACCTTTTCTGGAAGCAGTTATTAAACTTGTCGAGTGATTTTATTCGCAAAATTCAGGAATGCTTTACTACAAGCTCAGGATGCAGCCATTAATTCCAACAGTGAAGAGAAAATCAGTGCTTTAATAATTCAGTTACTAGCAAAAAAAAGGTAATACACCAATTATTAGAATTCTCAGACCTCTAAGCCATGTAAAATCCTTTTAAAACTGAGTTTTTCAATTTCGTGTGTCAACCAGTGTCAATACAACGATTGAAAGTGATTCTAATCGTTCACATAGGGTCTAATAGTTTATCACTCTTTAATGAACTTCTTGGGTATATTTTAGTTAAAAACTGTGGAATGAAATATCAGTTGATTTAGTTTCAAACATAAAAGGGAAAAAAATTAATAATTCAGCTGCAGCCAGAATACGGCGACGCACCAATCACTGTAATTAGGAGACACTTAGCGGGTTAGCTGACTGGCGTCACCAGCAGCTCCTGCCTTTGAAACGCCACTCGGCAGGTGTATCAGATAGTTGGAGTGTTTTGAATCCGCGCACGAACGGCCGAGGTCACCGAGTGAACCAGATGCAAAGTGGGAGCAGGTTTGATAAAAGGGAGACGGGGCTGGAGGAGCTGGGGAAATAAAACTCATTTTTTAGACTGACAGTGATTTAATGTTACAGCGAACACCTGGAGGGCCGGAGCCTGGGTGGATCTGCTCTCTGAAATGATCTTTAAACCAATTAACACAAAAGACGACGCTCAAATCTCCTGTCAGATTCCTCTTTTCAGCTGGCATATAGGCCACCGCACAGCCTTCTTCACATTCATTTAGCCGCTGAACACCAAAGTAAACTTAGACTTGCACTTCTTTCTGGTAATCTGGTGACATACTGACGTGTCGGCTTCATGTCTGCATGAAAATCCTGCTCATTTTTCTATAAAAATTGCGACGGAAATCGTACTGCATTGGACCTAGTACTGTTTCTTGATCACTTTCAGCACTACACGAGTCTAAACTGCATCAACGGATAGAAATACACAAGAACTTTGAGTTGTGACGTGATTTGAAGACTTTTTTTCACATTTCAGGTACAAATAACGGTATAAAAAAACCTTTCTTATTCTCTTTGCTCTACAGTTTTGTTAAAACTGAAATGTCCATAAAAATAAAAATAAAACTTTACAGATGTTCAGTTTGTTGCTTCCAGCTGTTGAGGAGTTTTTCCTCTGAGTTTATTAAATACCAGCAGCAGCTTGTGCCAGTAACATCATTAAATCCTGATAATTATAAATTATCCTTGACATTGAGATAGTATTAAATAAATAGTAATAACTTGTTTTTTTTACATGTCAACCGTCTTTGTGTTGAAGCTCGGTCGCAGCTGTTGGATATTTATAGGTCTTTCTTCCTCACGTTATTTTGCCATATGGGGGAATGAGCAGCCATGGAGGAGGACTGTGCTCTCTGAGGGCTTTTCTAGTTCTTATTGTTTCAGTCTGGAACAGGTGCTCACTGTATTTCACTGCCCGTTATACTGGTTATAATAGTGTTTGTGACAGTTAAAGCTCTTGAATCTTCAAACTTCTAATTGATCTTAAGTCTCTCTTAAGGCCAGACACAGCAGCAGCAGCTAAGACTTTGTGTGCACAGATGAAGATCCCTGAGACTATTAGCTCAGTACTGAGACAATCAGCTTAAGGTTTGGTTCCTGATCACTCTCCTGATAGGGAGCGACGGTTGGGGTTTTTTGTTGAATTCTGCATCACGTTCGGTCCCTGTGATCAGCTTTCATTTGCGAAGCCACACGACTGCACATTATTCCATTGGAAGCGAGCGCACAGTGTTCTGCTCCCGTTAACCTCGTTTAAACGGCTCTGAAATTAGAGGTCTCAGGTGAGGCGTGGTGTCAGACCCGTTGAGCTGATTGTGGCGGCTTTAATTATGACTTTGCCGGCTAATGTGCGGCGTTTTCTCAGTGCTGTTATTGCGCCGTCTGAGAACGTAGACGAACCAGATCAAAGAGCCTCCAGGCTGTGGACGTTCTCCAACTGTATCCCTCATTGTCTTTGCAGCTGAGTTTCCTTGTTAGTGATGGATCACATTCAGTCCCCCGAATCTTAACTAACAACTGCAGTCTGCAGAAATAAAAAAGAAAACGGAATGTTGCTTTTGAATGTGCTAAAAAAAAGAGCAGTTTTTAATGGGGTCTTGTGTGCCTTGTTGCCGGAATGATGCCATATCTCATTTTTGTCATATTGTCTCTCACTATTTCTTGTTTAATTTCAATTTTTTGTCATTGTGTCTCTTTTTTGTTGTTTAGTGTCATGTTTTCATGGTTTTGTGTCTTGTTTTTGGGATTTTATATCTCTTTTGTGCCATTTAGTGTCTTGCTTTTATGGTTTTGTGTGTCTTTTGTGTCAGTTTGTGTCTCATTTGTGGTTTCATGTCTCTTATTTGTTCTTTTATGTCTTGTTTTTGTGGTTTTACATCTCTCGTGTCATTTTGTGTCTTGCTGTTATGGTTTTGTCTATTTTTTGTTGTTTTGTGTTGTGTTTTTGTCGTTTCATGTCTCTTTTGTTGTTTTGTGCCTTGTTTTTGTGGTTGTACATCTCTTTTGTGTGATTTTGTGTCTCAATTTTGTGGTTTTACATCTCTTTTGTGCCATTTTGTGCATTGTTTTATGGTGTTACATCTCTATTGTGTCATTTTGTGTCTTGTTTTTCTGGTTTTTTGTGTCTTTTGTGTCAGTTTGTGTCTCACTTGTGGTTTTCTGTCTCTTTTGTGCCATTTTGTGTCTTGTTTTTATGGTTTTCTGTCTCTTTTTGGTCATTTTATGTCTTGTTTTTGTGGTTTCACATCTCTTTTGTGTCATTTTGTGTCTTGTTTTTATGGTTTTGTGTCTCTTTTGTTGTTTTGTGTCTTGATTTTGTGGTTTTACATCTCTTTTGTGTCATTTTGTGTCTCGATTTTGTGGTTTTCCATCTCTTTTTTGCCATTTTGTGCCTTGTTTTATGGTGTTACGTCTCTATTTTGTCATATTGTGTCTTGTTTTGTGGTTTTCTGTCTCTTTTGTGTCGTTTTGTGTCTCATGTTTCTTGCTAGTGTTGTTTCATGTCCCTTTGGAACAGTTTAATCTCTGTTTTTGTCATTTTGTGTCTCGCTATTTGTTGTTTAGTTTCAATTTTTGTGGTTTTTGTCTCTTTTGTGTCATGTCTATGCAATTTTGTGTCTTGCTTTTGTGGTTTTATGTTTCTGTGTCGTTTTGTGTCTCATTTTTCTCGCTAATGTTTCATGTCCCTTTGGAACACTTTAGTTTCCTTTCTGTTGTTTGTGTCTCGTTTTTGTTGTGTTGCGTCTCACTATTTGTTGTCTTATTTCAATTTTTTGGTCATCTTGTGTCTTGTTTTTGTGGTTTTATGTCCCTTTTGCGTCATTTCGTGTCCCACTTTTCTTTTCTGTCGCGTGTTTGCCATAAACTAACAATTGCGGTCTGCAGACACGCGAGAAAGAGAGAGAGAGAGAGAAAAAAAGAAAAACAAAATGTTGTTTTTGAATGTGCTAAAAAAGAAGGCCGAGTTTCTAATGGGGTCCTGTGTGCCTTGTTGCCGGAGTGATGCCTTATCTGCTGGCGAATGTGCTAATGGCTGATGGGAGTGAGCCCCGGCAGAGTAAACACACAGACAAAAGGGAGCCGTTAGAAGTGTGAGACGCATGCCTGGGCGCGCAGGTAGGCATTAGGTTTCACCCTGCACGGATCCACGCCGCATCCACGACAGGGAGGAGGCCGTTGGCTGCTGTAGCCGCAGAGAGCGAAAACAAACACTCAGGTATGAGTGAGGAGGGGGAGGAGGAGGGGGAGGAAGAGGAGGGGGAGGAGGAGGAGGAGGGGGGAGGTGAGCTGGTTTGTGGTCGGTCACAACACTGAGAAGTGACCATTTGCTCGCCAGTGTTTGTTTGTTTGTTTGTTTGGCTCGGGGGTGGAAGAGTCGCTAAATATCCGGAGGAAAGCCGAGAGGATTCCAGCGGTGTGTTTGGTGAAAGATGTCGTCCAGTAAAACTTTCTAGAAGCAACCTGATGCTGAAATCAGCAAACATTGATGACTCACATGTTCAACAGGAGAATGGAAGCAGGTTAAAGGAGGATCGTTCACTGACTTCACTGCAACAGGATTCACTGTAGAGTTACAGGCTTCTGCTTTATTACAGCTGTAATGTAGGTAAACAGTTCTAGATAATTACAGAAATCTGTAGTAGAAAACTGGAACGCTTCACTATTATATACAACAATAACTATTACTGTCGTTTTGTTGTTTCATGTCCCTTTGGAACAGTTTTGTGTCCTTTCTGTTGGTTTGTGTTTCATTTTCTTTAATCTTTATGTCATTTTGTGTCTTGTTTTTGTGGTTTTCTGCCTCTTTTGTGTTTTGTCTTTTTTGTGGTTTTCTGTCTGTTTTGTGTGTCATTTTTGTTGTATTGTGTCTGTTTTGTTATTTTCTGCCAGTATTTTTGTCATTTTGTGTCTTTTTCTCGTTTTATGTTTCTTTTGTGTCATTTTGTGTCAGTTTTTTTTGCTAATGTTGTTGCTTCTTTCTGGAACAGTTTAGTCTCTTTCATGTTGTTTGTGTTTCAGTTTTTGTTACTTTCTGTCAGTTTTTGTTCATTTTGTGTCTTGTGTTTGTGGTTTCTTGTCTCTTTTGTGTTGTTTCGTGTCTCATTTTTCATTTGCTTCTCTTTTCTCTTGTCTCTACTTTTGTCGTATTGTGTCTCACTATTGTTTTGTTTCAATATTTTGTGGTTTTAAGTCTCTTTTGTGTCGTTTTGTGTCTCATTTTTCCTGTTCATATTGTTTCATGTCCTTTTGGGACAGTTTAGTCTCCTTTTTGTCAGTCATTTTTGTCATATTGTGTCTTGGTTGTTGTTATTTTATGTCAATATTTTGTCATTTTGTATCTCATTTTTCTGGTTTTGTTTCTCTTTTGTGTTGTTTTGTATCTCATTTTTCTTGCTTATGTTTTGTATGTTCTACATTGTGTCATTTTTTTGCTGTTTTGTGTTTCTTTTGTGTCGTTTTGTGTCTCATTTTTCATTTGCTTCTCCTTTCTGTTGTTTGTGTCTCATTTTTGGTTGTTTTGTGTCTTGTGTGTGTTGTTTTGTGTCTGTTTTCTGTCGTTTTGTGTCTTTTGTTTGGTCTTGCTTGTGATGTTTTATATCTTTGTGTCTTAGTTTTCTCTTATTTTTGTTGTTTCATATGTTTTTACAAAAGTTTTGCCTCCTTTCCTTTGTCATGCTGCATCTTAATTTTTGTGTGTTTCATACATATTGTTTTGTGTCTCATTCTGCTATTGTGTCTCACTGATGTTGTTTCATGTCTTTTTGGAACAGTTTTGTCTCCTCCCTGTTGTTTTGTGTCTCATTTGTGTCATGATGTGTCTCACTTGTGTCATTTTGCCTAATTTTTTTGTCGTTTCGTGTCCAATTTGTGTCATTTTGAGTCTAATTTTTGTTGCATTGTGTAATTTTTAATCTCAGTTCCTTGTCAGTTTCTATAACGGCCTGCTGTTAACAGTTATTGTTGTTTTGGCTTCAAAAAAGCATCAGAATTTACAGTTTTTAACTGTATTTTTGCTGCTATAAAACTTTGGCTGCGTTTACTCTATTATTATGGATAATTCTAGTTTTTAATGTTGCTTTTAACACTTTTTCAAGTTTACCGTCCGTCAGTTCTTCTGGTGAGACTTTCAATTCTGAGCCGGTTTGGAATTTTCTCTCAAATGGAAGCTTTTTGTTGCACAACTGAGGGAATTTTCTGAAATGATGAGTCTGAAGTTGCTGCTGGTTGATCAGCGTCATTTTCAAATCCCTGCTGAGGTGTCACTTTGTGAAAAACACAACATTTTAACGATTTGAAAAATGCCCCAAAGGTATAAATGTGCTGTTTGAAGCACGTAGAGAATATCTGATGAGTCTGACTCATCGTTTTGCCTCATTTTTTGTCGTTTCATGTCCCATTTGTGCCATTTTGAGTCAGATTTTTGTTGCATTGTCAATTCTAAGCTCAGTTCACAGTGTCACTGTTAGTCTCAGTCTCATTTTTGTCATGCTGTGTCTCAGTTTTTGTTATTTTCTGTCAGTATTTTGTCATTTTGTGTCTTACTTTTCTGGTTTTGTGTCGATTTGTGTCTTTTTTTTCTTGCAAATTTTGTTTCTTGTCTTTTTGAAACAGGTTTGTCTAATTTGTGTCTCAGTTTTTGTTATTTTCTGTCAGTTTTTTGTCATTTTGTGTCTTGTTTTTGTGGTTTCATGTCTCCTTTGTGTCGTTTTGTGTTTAATTTTGTCGTATTGCGTCTCATTGTTTCTTGTTTTTTTTTAAATTTCTTGTGGTTTTATGTCACTTTTGTGCCATTTTGTGTCTTGTTTTTATGGTTTTGCGTCTCTTTTGTGTTGATTTGTGTCTCATTTTTATTGCTAATTTTGTTTCATGTCTTTTTGGAACATTTATTTTTTCTAATTTATGTTGTTTTGTGTCTCTTTTGTGTCTCTTTTGTGTCTCATTTTTCATTTCCTTCTCTTTTCTGTTGTTTTGTCTCATATTTTGTCTCAGTTTGTCGTTTTGTTTCAGTTTTTTCCTTGTTTTACGTCTCTTTTGTGTGATATTAAAAATGTCCCCAAGGTATAAATGTGCTGTTGTGTGTCCTCGTGGTCGGGTGTCTCCTCGTGTTGGACACCAGCCCCACCAGCAGTGCAGTGGTTAGCATTGAGCTGCCATTCAGGGATTTCCCTCCTCAGGATTATTGACCTTCTGGGCTTCTTTTCACGGCCTCCGTGGGTTCGGTGGCGTTTCACGGCTTCGGGTTTGTCACATTCCTGCAGCGGGATGTAAATGCAGCGTCAAGTGCCTTGTGACACGAGTCTTTCGGGGTGAATTCCTCTGTGAAATCGCAGCTCACGTATGGAATAAATTTCACAGTCGTTCTCTCTTTTCTTTTTTCTTTTTTGGCTCCACAGGTGAGAGGATCAATGATGAGCATCTCTGAGACCAATTGGTTTGGACTTTTCTAATCAGAAGCCGTTAATCACGACACAGCAGCCGACCACCAACATCACCGCCGGGCGCCATGGCATGTTCCCTGTGGAAACTACAAACCTTCTGCTGGTTCCTCCTCGCTCTGGCCCAAGTCCAGTCCACAGAGGGTGAGTACATCCCAGACACTCGTCTTTGTTGGCGCTAAAAACAGATTTTGCTTCCACGCCAGCATCTTTGCAATTATTGTTTGTTTTTGGCACCAGATTGTTATTATTTTTGTTGTTGTTGTTGTTGCACGGTAACTGGATTTACGATAAAGTTGCAGTATTTCATTTTATTACAGCTGTAATTTCAGCGGTTCTGGATATTAATTACAGTAATCTGCAGTAGAATACTGGAACACGACTTTTCAATAATATACTGGATTCATATTATATAGAACAGTAACTATTACTGTCGTTTTGTGTCTCATTTTCCTTTGGGTCATTTTGTGTCTTATTCTTATTGGTTTCTTTTGTCTTTTTGGAACAGTTTTGTCTCTTTTCTGTTATTTTGTGTTCCATATTGGTCATATTGTGCTCAGTTGTTGTTATTTCCTGACAGTTTTTGTCATTTTGTGTCTTGTTTTTGTGGCTTTGTGTCTGCTTTGTGTCGTTTTGTATCTCATTTTTTATTTGCATCCCTTTTCTGTTGTTTTGTCTCTGTTTTTGTCGTATTGTGCCTCACCATTTCTTGCTTTGTTTCAATTTTTGTGCTTTTATGTCTCTTTTTTGTGTCGTTTTGTGTCTCGTTTTTCTCGCTTATGTTGTCTCATGCCCCTTTTTGACAGTTCAGTCTCCTTCCTGTTGTTTTGTGTCTCATTTTTGTCGTATTGTGTCTCAGTATTTTGTCATTCTGTGTCTCATTTTTCTGTTTTTGTGTCTCTTTGGTGTCATTTTGTATCTCATTTCTCTTTCTAATGTTGTTTCATGTCCTTTTGGAACAGCGTTGTCTAATTTGTGTTGTTTTCTACGTTGTTTTGTGTCCTTTTTTGCTGTTTCGTGTTTCTTACGTGTCGTTCTGTGTCTCATTTTTGCTTGTTTTGCGTCCTATTTGTGTCGTTTTGCAATTTATTTGTTTTTTAGCGCCGGATTCGTACTGTTTTTTGTTTTTTGTTGTTGCTATTGTCTTATTTAGGAGTATACCATTAGCAGTGAAATAGTGACTCAAGCCAAATGCGCTCCTCTGAGTGTCGGCGCCGCTTGTTGGGAGTAATGCAGCTCAGCTTGGAGGACGGTGGGCGCAGGCGGATGGGGGATAATCTTGAGTGGTTTCATTAGTTGGTAAATTGTGATTTGTCTGAGATTTTCTGCTTGAAAGCGTCAGTTGTTCCCAGTGGCATCGGGGCTGGATCCATTTGTAAATTCCCTGCTAAAATGTTCCGTCTCGTGGCAGATTTCACGCCGCCAAAAAAAAAAAAAAAGAAAAAAAAAGAAAAAATATAAAGCCTGAATGTGTTTTAATCACACTGCATTTAGATCAGATTAAATCACTCTCAGCTGTAGCATAATTACGAGATTTATGCTTCTAAGCCACATCACACAAACTGTATCCTGTTCATATTAGTGTTTAATCAGACTAGAGGTGCATTAGTTGATATGTTTGATGACTGGATTTAGAATAAACTAAAGCTGGCGTCGTTTTTGCTGCAACATAAGAGCAGATTTGGTTTTCTGGTGCCAGTCGCTGAAGATCCGGCCAAACGTTCTCTGTACCTGCTTTATTAGCTTTTATTTTAAGACAAATCATTCATGTGAGACGGATGATGGTTTCTCAGGATGCTTAATTTACGCCGTGGCAAATCACACTGGCACGATATGTGAAACTGCATGTGGTTTATGTGATCTTTCATACGAGAAATAAGAAATGTGAAGACGGAAATCTGTATGGATTCGAGGAAAACAGTCACAGAAATGACTTAAAAGTGGCTGCAAGTAATGAAATGTTTGCCAAAAATGTCAGCATTTTGATAAAACGTGTTGAAACTTGTGTATGTATAAACTGTGAAAAGTAATTTAGGGGAACTGTTCCTACTATATATTAAATGCAAGATAAAAAGAATCTAATGTATTGATTTAGATGAAGCTTTGCAAGTTGCAGATATTATTTTAATGGGTTGTGTTGATATAATCTAATCCATGACAACGAATTGCAGTTTAGCATCAACCCAGAAATGCAAAAGCAGCAGTGAAGTACATTATTTACAGTATAATCCATACAGTATAAATAGTATAAAGGTTGATAATTACATTTACTCAATACTGTGGTGAATTTAAACTCAAATGTCTGCAATATTTGACTTAAAACTGCATTCAGATTGAGGTAATTTCATAAAATTGGCTTGAAAATTACATTTTTCTTCCTCTATATATATATATATATTAAAAAAAAATAATAAGTAAATAAAATATTAATTTTCATGAGTTCTCATCTTAAAATGTGTGTTTATGCTGCCAATTATTGACTAAGTGGTAAAGTGGTTGAGCATAATTCAATTAGAAGTTGTCATAAGTGAAAAAGATTGATGTACGCTGCTAAGCTAAGCCTATTTAAGGGTCAGGAAGTGTCGCTGCAAACCCATCTGCGCTCTCCGGTGTTTGCTCGCTGCTCCACGACAGTTTTAAGTGGCAGTGAGGGATGAGACGGGGTTAAGTTTGTGTGTTTTTTCGAGTCCATGGCTTCATGTAGGCGACACATAGGCAGAATAAACCCTCCTCTGGCAAACACAGTGAGTAAGCAGCAGCGGCGTTACGTGAGGAAACGTCTGCTCTAAATGAGGCCAAACACAGCCAGAAGGAATTTATTATTCTGACGTTTGTCATTCACCTTTCCCTCCTCCTCCCCCTCCCCGAGATCAGCCGAGAAACAGTTCATTACAAACAATATCCCCAAGTAAGCATGCTTCATTAAACTGCGTCTACCCCTAATATCTTTTTAATGCATTTTTATAATTGAATTAAATGGGTTAGTGGAATGCTGTAAATAGTTTAAAGTTTTTCCTGCGTCTGAAGGAAGAAACATCCTCGCAGCAGACAGCGGCGGCACCGTGGCTGTGATGGATCGTGTTGTTTCCTGACCTCAGACTTCACATTTGTCCACCGGTGCATCTTTGTTAGTCGCTGCATGTTCAAGCCTCTCCTTATTTTCTGCAAAAAAAAAAAAAAGAAAAAAAATCAACGTATATATCAGCAACCAGGCTGTGCAAACATCTCCCTTCCAGCACAGTCAATCTGTCATTCTGTTACTGCAACAATTATGATAAAGATTTCATTAGAATGCAGATGGTTTCATGTATATTTTGAATAAAAATCTTGGAAGAAAAGCGCTGCAGCTCAGGAGACTCGCTGAGATGACTGGCGATGATATGAGACCAAATATCTTGTGGGATTTTGGTTGTGATGTACAGTTTGAAAGGATCTGCAGCCTCGGTTTCATTAAAGAGACATAAAGTGACGTCTTCATAATTCATTAAGGTGCTTGTATGAATCCCTCCGTGGCTCTGAAGGTGGAAGAAAAAAGAACTGAACAACAATATTTTGTCCCTTGACGCATCGATTTTGACTCCTGTTTCCTAAATAAAGCAGATTTTTCCTTTGAAACTTGATGTACAGACGAGCAGGTTGATAGTGTGCGTTAATATTCACGGGGCTGGATGTGTGTTGATGGTGATCACAGTAATAGTGTTTACATTCCCTCATTTAGTTTGTGATTCAGAGCGGAGATGTTCTGAAGAGCAGCAGCGGCAGCAGCAGAGTCACGTCTAAGTAACTTTTAATGTCTGACGAGGAGGTCTGGTAGATATTGACAGAAAATGAGAAAATGTTTCTTTGACTTTCTTAATGTCGTCTTTGCTCCAGCATCAGAAAAAAATGTGGCACCAATTGTTCATTTTTTTGTCACATGCTGCAGTGCCATTATTACAGCTGTACACACTGTAAAAATCATTTTTTAAAACACCTTTTAACTGGAATCTTTTGAATAATTTACTGTCATTTCATGAAATTTGCCTGTTTAGTTAAAGATAATTACTTGTAAAATCACATGAAAATAAAAATAATTTGTTTTTTTACATTATTAAAAAAAATGTATTTATTTACAAATATAATGTGCATATATAATGTTTAAAAATATATGGTGTTATAAAAATATTGTTCACATCAGAAATAAATATTTAAATTCTTAAAAAAATATTTCTTCACTGTAAAATTACACATTTTACAATATTTAAATCAATAAAGATGTAAATAAAATTATTTTTTTTTACAGATATTTGCTGTTTTTCCAAAAGAAAATCTGTATATAAACAAATAAATAGTGATATTTTTTAAAAAACTGTTTAAAAATATATAATGTTATAAAAATATTGTTCACATCAGAAATCAATATTTTTAAAATTTAGCTTTTTACAACTTTTGACTTTAAAATTACAAATTTTTTGCTGTATTTAAATCAATAAAAATATTAAATTAAATGATTTTTTACAGAGATTTGCATTTTTTTCCCCAAAAGAAAATCTGAATACAAACAAAAAAAACAGATATTCTTTTTTAAATTGCAGATTATGCCTGTTTTGTTAAAATACAGACAACTCGTAAAATTACAGACAGAAGTGTAATTTACATGTTAATCCTAAAACTAAAACTAATCATAAATATAATGTTTAAAAATATATAATATTAGAAAATTATTGGTCACATTTGAAATTTTGCTTTTTCCAAATTTTCACTGTAGAATTAACCAGTTCTTACTGTATTTAAATCGATCAAAATGTAAAATAAAGTCATTTTTACAGATACTTGCTGATTTTTTTATATGAACAAATAAAGCAGTGCTAACATTTTAAACTACAGATTTTCCCTGTTTTGTTAAACTACAGATAACATCTAGTAATATAGCTGATTTTTATTTTTAAAGGAGCCAGAACTGTACAGAATGTCCCCATCAAAAATGAGTATTTTTATATTCATTTTATGCAATTCATGACTGTAAAATTTAAAAAAAAAAAAAATTACAAGTCACTTGAAACAAAAATTGTGAAAAGTAAGGATGTATTCTGTTATTTACGGATTTCTCTTTTGTAGAAAATAGCAAATAAAAATCTCAAAAAAGTAATAATTTACATGTTGACTGTTAAAAAACAGGCCAAAACTATAAATAATGTCCACATTTTCACACACACTAGTTGTTTTCTTCTGGCTCCCTTGCCGCCAGATTTGTATCTTTCTTTAAAAATGGATTTTATTTATTTATTTCATACAATGCAGGGCGTGTTGTACGTGACACCAGAGCACCCTGGATGTTAATCCACAGAATAAGTTGAACCCAGATGAGTGTTTTCAGGTATTAAAGCTGGTGAGGCAGCAGTGTCCATCCATCTCAGTCTAAATCTTTGATATTGTTTTGCATCGACACAACTTCTGCCCTCTGGCATTCGGTGATCTTCTCTGAAGCAGCGGCTTTATTTCCTCTCGGTGTCCCCGCGGATGTCACCATAGCAACCCGCCAGAAATGAGGTGAAGGTGTAATTTAAGACGTAGTAATATTTTTTAGCAAAAGGGGGAAAAAAAAGAAACAGTGATGATTTACCCTTGCAAGACATGATTAAAGCAGCTCGCATGTCTTCCAAAATAATTTAGCCGAGTCTGGGGGGTTGAAGGGATTTGTATATCTCAGCGACTGAATAACAATTCACGCCTAGCTCAGCCTTCCTTCAAAGGCTCTCCCAAAGATTCTCAGAATTATGAGGAGAGCAGAGGTGGGATGCTGTGTCGAGAGGAAGGGAGGTGAAACTTTGCACCGTGTCAGACGGGAAGCATCAGGAGAAAATGTGTGAGATCTCTAGTGTTTGATCAGTTAATGAGTAACGGGATCCACTTGACTCTTTATCATGTGACTTTTATTGTTTCATAGATCTGCAGAAGTATCCTTCAAGGAAGGTCTTCCATAGAAAACTGACGTCATATCATGTTTGTAATATCCTAGAGAAGTACAACTTATTGATCGTTGAGAATTTAAGAAATGTTTCTGACCTTCCCTGAAGATTTCATCCAAATCCATTAGTCTGTTTTTGAGTAATGTTGCTAACAGACAGACAGACAGACAGACAGACAAACCAACACCGATCGTCACATAACTCCCCACATTCCTTGGCAGAATAAACACAAAGATTTCTGTGTATCTGTAGCATAGTGACGACTTTTGATAAATGAATTGTTCGAAAATAAATGTATTAGTCACATTTAAGTGAACTAGAATCACAGTGATGGTGAAAAGAACAAACATTTGAATAAATCTTTTTGATCTGTCAGAAACTACACCAGAAATGTGATTTTTAGACATTTATTGACCATATTATTAATTGAAATAATGATGAAAATAATAATCAGACTGATAAATATCTATGTTTTTCAACTGATAGTTATTTGCAGCCCTAATGGAATTGGATTTTCAAGGTTTTGTACGTTTTTGAGTAATGTTGCGAACAGACAGACAGACAGACAGACAGACAGACAAACCAACGCCGATCGTCACATAACTCCACCGTTCTTTGGCTGAGTAATAAATAAATGAAGCAAAGCTATAATAAGTAGGTCATGGGGACTTTTATCTAACAGTATTTCAACAGTTACATTCTCCTGATTGCAGGTTGTCCTTCATTTGGGATATAAAAGCTGCGTTAATGTGTGCGAACAAGCTCTGAATATTTCTGCTCCACACACCCCTGAACTTACACCATTGTTTCTGCTCAAAGCTCCAAATGTTTGAAGTACTTGAGATTTCTCAAGGGCAACAGGGAAGGGCACCTTTAAAAGTCCCTCTCATTGTGCCATGTGAAAGAGAAACAGGAGAGACTCAAAGCCTTCATCTCAAAGTCAATGGAGTGAAATAGACAATCAGGGCGTTCTGAAATGTAATTACTGGAAGTAAAAGCTCGGGGCTTAATGTTGAAGCCAGAACCTGCGAGAACAGGATCCTCCCCGAGCTGCGCCATCACCTGTTTGATCTGGTTGGCGTTTTCTGGCTTGTTTACGTGACTTCATAGCTCAGAGATCACGGTAACTTTCCATAATTCTGTACAGCCGGAAGTGAAAGTACGCTGCTTTGTTAAAGGAGAATATGAACTCCTGAAAACCATCTTTAACTGGCCACACAGTGCTATGATATTTTAATGTATGTAGGTTTTTACATATATACGGCTCATTCTGTTCCGTCCCTTCTTATTTGCTGTGTTTTATTATCTGCGAGCTGCGGTAACATTTGCCCTACTGCCCTAGGCTAATCCACCATGGGGGGGAAATAAGGTATATCTTATCTCATCTTATCTTTCGGCCAGTCACTTATTTATTTATTTATTTATTTATTTATTTATTTATTTATTTATTTATTTATTTTTTGCACTATTGAGAACGTTTCCCTCCGGCCTGTCCCTGCGCCTTACATAGATCTATTAGAGAAGGCCTGGAGAGATGAAAACCAACAGGTGAATCCGTTCTGGGAGCCTGAAAAACATGGGTGCCAGAGTTGTGTTGGAGGCTGCTGGAAGCAGCTCCAAGTGTGTGTCGGGTTTCCTCTCGTCTTAAACAAGCCGTGTTGCTTTAGTCTCGATGACATCCTGGCTGCTTGCGGCTTCCCGTGGAGCCGGCCAGGCGTGGGCTCTCGTGTACGGAGGCCCGCCATGCTGTCACGTCTCTTTCATCGCCAGCCAGCCAGCCTCGGCCAGTAAGGAGATAAGGAGACAATGACTGGGAGAGCAAGCGGTGGCAAGGTGTAACCACAGCCCCTGGGCCTCCTCCCTGCCGAGTACTTCAAATCCTCATTAGGATTTTCAGCAAAGGAAGGAGGGATTTTCTGGATTAGGGCTTTGTCACAGCTGGTTCCAGGTCGGTGTTTGTCATGCACGAGTGTGGAGGAGCGCTGACATCCCTCCAGCCCTCCTCCCCTACCCGTCACCTGGCGGAGCGAGGCAGCTAAAAGATGTTCCACTGACCCAAAACTCATAATTATTAACTAGCTGTCGCCGGCGAACAGCTTCCCGGTGGCCTGTGTTTGGGCCGTTTGTGGGTTTCGGCTGCTGCGTCAGCGTTCCCCTTAATGGTTATTTATGCAGAGATAACCTTGGGAAGCATCATTAGTTTGTTGTTTTGCTGTCGCCGTCCATAACTCACGCTGAGATCTGGGCCGTGACACTGATGTGGCAGTTCAGATAGGAGACACGACACTCACGTGATTCACTGTTTTCTTCTTCTTCTTCTACCAGCTAGAAAGGTTATGCTAACAGGGTTGTTGTGGGACACATGCATAATAATTAGCATTTAAAATAGTATGTTGTTTAAAAAAAAAAATGTTCCCACAATTACAAGAGACATCAATGAGAAAAATAATACCAAAAACAGGAGATTTTAATTTAATTTGAATTGTTTTATTTGAGAATGAGTTTGGTCATCAGGGGAGTGGGACAAAAGAAAAATGACATTTCAAGGGTACTCTAGACTTATTTGGTATTTTTAAAAACATTTTCAAACATTTTTTTCCTCTTTTTTTTTTTTAGATTTGGTCTCAGGACAAGTACATTTACACAACAACTACATGTTTTAGTATTTTGTACATGAATTATTTGAAATTCGATGGGTGGGATGTAAAATGTCCTCCAATTCTGGGATGATGCTTATGTTTCTGTTGCAAGGCTGTTTGTTTAATTAAGTCTTCTCAGACAAAACGTCCGGAGTGCGTTCTCCTGACATGCTTCTGAACCCCTAACGTGGTCCTTCATTGGGAGTCGACTGGTTTCGGCGTGACAGACTTGCTGTGAAAGCCACTGTCTCCCATCATGCTCGGCGCTGATCTTTGTGGATAACGGGCATTCACTCGGCTCCCACGAGACCCTCGCTGGGTGGGATCTCAGGCACCCAAGATTAGTCATCAGCCCACATGCCGCCTTGTCTGCCTCGTATTTTACCGTCATGCTTTGTCTCACTTTGTTCTTGCTCAGCAGAGTCATGTGGGCCCCTAACAAGTATATCCCAAACAATCTACAAAGCATGTTCTGATAACCCATCGAGCCTCTCGTCTGAATCCCAAATACGGGAAAACAAATACGACTTATCAATCTCCAGTGCAGTGGCCTATAACCAAAAACATATTATTCATGGAACATTTATTGTTTTGTGCTCTCGACGGCTGCCTCTGATCTGACCATGGCAGATGTGACGAGCGGTATGTGGGCATCTTTGTATAAGCAGGCATCAATTTGTCAGAGCTATGCCTTTGTTTTAAAAGTTCTGCCGTCTGCTCCTGTGTTTCTATATTTGCTGTCTTCAACCCGGGTTAGCTGCAAGATTTGATGTTAAAGTTCTGGTATATTTAACAGAGAGAGAGGGGGGAAAAAAAGAAAGAAGAGAAAGCACGAGTGAATTGAAAGAAGAGCCGAAGCTGCCCGTATGATAAAAGAAATAGCACAGGCGCTTTGGTTCTTTAATATTTTTATGTTGCTCGAGCTCTGTGTAGTGGACATCAAGGAGCGCAGGCAGACCTCACGCAAGGACTGCTGATGAAGTGCTGTCTGGAAGGGGCGGACGAGGAGAATGTTTTTGATTATCCAGTGGAGATGGTATTTCAAACAGGAAGCAGCATGTACACCTCGCGCCAGACAAATGAACTGGCTCGCCTGGTCAAAGGCCAAACGTAGCTTTGTTTCCTGTTTGCTACTGTAATGCTGAGGAATTTTAAGGGGATTAGACTGCAGAGTTCTGGTCACACGGATCCCCGGTGTGGCCGATGTATTCACCAGTTCACTCGATATTCATGGGTCATTCCAGGACTGGAGGACATTTTACGTCCCATCCATCACATTTCAAATAATCCATGTACAAAATACTGCGACATGCAGCTGTCGTGTACATGTACTTGTCCTGAAATCAAATCTAAAAAAACAAGGAGAAAAGAATTTTTTTAAAAATACCAAAAAAGTCTGGAGTTCCCCCTAAAATGCCATTTTTCTCTTGTCCATAAAGGTTAAAATCAAATGTAAATCTCCTTTTTTGGTATTATTTTTTTCATTGTTGTCTGTTGTAATTGTGGGAACATTTTTTTAATCAACATAATATTTTAAATGCTAATCTTTATGCATGTGTCCCTCAACAACCCTGTTAGCATAACCCTAAAGAATGAGTAGAGCAAGGCTATGTCCTCTCTTCTGTTTGTCATATTTTAATATTTTCCATCAGTAAGTTTGTCCTCTTGGTCAGCAGTAACAGCTAGCTAAACATCTAGCTTCTGCTGAGAAAAAGATCACATTAGCATGGATTAGCAACCCTGTTACTATGATTAGAGTAGGGATAGCAAACAACCAATAAAACATGGAATAAAAATAGTACCATTGATGTGTAAGCTGAGCCAGTCAAGCCTTTGGTAGTTTATTATCAATTACTGATGAATATGGAGCAGAGAACTGTAAAAGAGGAAGTTTATTTTTCAAACATTTTGAAAACCAAATGTCCTCCAATACTGGTATGGCCCATAAAATGAAATTTAAATCTCCTATTTATGGTATTGTTTTTTTCATTGATGTCTGCTGGGAACCTTTTTTTTGAATCAACACAATTTAAATAATGATTATTATGCAGGGCTGCACAGTGGCGTAGTGGTTAGCGCTTTCGCCTTGCAGCGAGAAGGTCCCTGGTTGGCGTCCCGGCTTTCCCGGGATCTTTCTGCATGGAGTTTGCATGTTCTCTCTGTGCATGCGTGGGTTTTCTCCGGGTACTCCGGCTTCCTCCCACAGTCCAAAAATATGCTGAGGTTAATTGATCATTCTAAATTGCCCGTAGGTGTGAATGTGAGAGTGATTGTTTGTCTCTGTATGTAGCCCTGCGACAGACTGGCGACCTGTCTAGGGTGTCCCCTGCCTTGGCCCGAGTCAGCTGGGATAGGCTCCAGCCGCCCCCCGCGACCCTAGTGAGGATCAAGCGGTGTATAGATAATGGATGGATGGACAAAACAATCTCAAAACAACCTCAAAGAGACTCAAAACATCCCCAAGAGAGTCAAAACGTCAGAGACAACAAACAACCTCAGAGACACAAAAACAACCTTGAAGAGACTCAAAACAATCCAAAGGAGACTAAAAACAACATCAAAGAGGCAAAAAAACATCCTCAAGTCAGCTGGGATAGGCTCCAGCCCCCCCCCCCCCCCCCCCCCCCCCCCCCCCCCCCCGCGACCCTAGTGAGGATTAAGCGGTGTATAGATAATGGATGGATGGATGGATGGATGGATGGATTATTATGCATGTGTCCCACAACAACTCTGTTAGCATAACCTTTTTAGCTGGTAGAAGAAGAAGAAGAAAATGAATCACATGAAACCCTGGAATTAACATCATCAAACTGTTTTCCTAAAGAATGGGTAGAGCAAAGCTATGTCTTCTCTTCTGTTTTTTATATTTTCCATCTGTAAGTTTGTCCTCTTGGGCAGCAGTAATAGCTAGCTAAATATCTAGCTTCTACTGCTGAGAAAAAGCTAACACTAGCATGGAATAGCAACCCTGTTACTGTGGTTAAAATGTAATAAAAATGGTAGCATTGGTGTGTAAGCTGAGCCAATCAAGCGTTTGATAGTTTGTTACCTATTATTTATGACTATGGAGCAGAACGTTGTAAAAGAGAAGGTTTATTTTTCAAAAATGTTGAACCCCGAATGTCCCCCAATTCTGGAATGACCCTTATATTGACATCAGCTGGTAAATTAGACGCCAACGTGAACCAGTGGTTTTCTACTGTGCAGCTCTTTCCCTGTAAGGTAAATTACATATATTTATCAATGTGAGCAATTTAGCCCCGCTTCACCTTCTGATTTCTGCAACAAGAGCAACTGACGGATGAATGCATTGATTGAAGTGGCCTTGAGCTGCTATTCGCGTCTCTGTGGACTCGTTCCACAACAGCTGAAACGTACATGTAAACAACAACAATCTGCAGGTGTTCGAGGGGAACCTAATCACGTTTTCATTGTGAGGAAGGAGATCGTAAAGAAAACTGATTGCAGGACACGTAATGACGGATTCTGTTAAGAACATACCCGAAAGCTCGTGATTTCACAGTTCAGTCACAAGAGTCGGATGTAAGATCTCCCTTCTTGCCCTTAGCGGGGTCCTCTTTGTCCTCCTGCTTTCATTCCTGATTTAGAGCGGCAATAAATCCTGAAGAGGCTCCTGTGATGAGGTGGTGAAACTACGCCCATAAATATAGAGGATTTAGGAGATTTTGAAGGAACCCTGAATGCACCTTTATGAAGCTTGTTAACTTACAGAGTTTCATGCGTTTTTCTGCTCTTTTGTTCAAAGTCGCCGTAGCGTTTTGTTGTTTACAGCTAAGCTCCTCGTCTGAATCCTGCTTGACCACGGGCTGCTAAAACAGTCAATAATGAAGCTGTTTAGCTCATTAGTCATTTTTGTCGCTGCTCATTTAGGGCGAGGACATGTTGGTTTACTCGCTGTCATACTAAACACACGTCAGCCGGGGTAATTTGTGCTCTGGTAGATCTCAGCGACGTGACCTCGGCTGACTCAGCTCCTGACCTCCTGAGTCATAATGAGTGTTTGGACGTGGAGGGTTTGGGTCTCTGGTTTTACAGCCCCGCTCTGGACCGAAGCAAATCAAAGACAGATGTCCCCTTGTGGGAATGTTAGAAATCAATATCAAATAAAACCAGTCGTTTTGATTCTCTTAACATATATCTTTGATGATGGTGACACGGCTCAGCTGGACCCGTCGCCGCTTGTTTAATAGTTGCTTAATTTCCATCAAACCCCCCCCCCCCCCCCCCCCCCCCCACCACCCCACTTCCTCAGAGCCCCCAAAGTAGTTTTAAATAGGCAACAAGCAATAATTAAGGCCGATAAGCACGAGAGACATCTGATAAACCCTTAAATGATAACTTCAAAGTGCCCCTGCTGAGACATGCGTGAGGGCTGGAAGCAGATGGAGGAGGGAGAGTGTCGGGACTTAGACGAGGTTAATCCACATCTGAAAGTTTTTCTTCTAAAAAGTGTCGGGGTGAAGAGGGGAGAACTTCTTTTAAATGTTACAACAATCAGCTCACTTGAGGGAAAAACACACAGGCGGGATGGAGGGTCATCAAGATAATATTCAGCCTCCGGATTATGGTGAGCAGTGCCCAATAAATCCTAATAAATTGATTTCATTTTAAGTTTCTAGTACAGGGGTGTCAAACATAAGGCCCACGGGCCGGATTGGACCCTCTGGAGGGCCAGTTTTGGATATAATGTAATGTAATGTCAGTCAGCAGCTTCAGTATGACAGAGTCTGGTTTGATGGAACCCTATTGTTGATGTACTGCCACAACTTTTATGTATTCTTTACATATAAATTATCTACATTTACAAGGCAACGGGACAACTTAACCTTCTTCCTTAATAGTTCCCACTTGAATTTGTATGATGTGGTGGTCAGGATTACTACACAGATGTGAAAATGAATGAGAATTTAAAATACTTTCTAGATCTTGACAAGCTGTAAAATACAGGGGGTCCTCGATTTACGACGTCCTCGACTTACGGTGTTTCATCGTTAGATCGGAACTGGTTACGGGCAGGTTTTCGGTTTACGATGTACTGCGATTCATCATTATGTCTGATTTAGTTATGTGGAACTAGCTGGCAAGTGGAGCAGACGAATACGTCATCACACGGCGCTATAAGACGGCTTTGTTTACATTCTCCAGTTGTACGCCACCTAGGATTGTGCTACATTCTCTAACTTTTTGCCCTTCATTATGGCTCCCATGCATAAGTCAGACTCTTCTGATGGCAGCGCTTCAAAGAAAAGGAAAGCCATCTCCATGGAAGTGAAATTGGGTAGAATAAAATGCTCAGGTTGTAAAAACAGTGCAACGTGTTCTGTTATCTGCTTGTAAAATGACTCATACATGCATGAAAGTCGTTGGTATTCATGACTTTTCCGAAGAACGGATCCATATCATGACACGTAACGGCTTTGCTTACATTTTCGCCAGAGTTCCGACTTACGGCGAAAACCAAGGCTTGAGGCTTCATAACGTTGAAATTTCACTTATTTTTCCGAAGAAATTTCAGATTGTTCATGATATTTTGTAAAAATACAGTTCGTTAAATGTGAACATTGTCAGAATGTACTTTTTTGCACTGAAACAAACGGAAATATTTGGAGTTGTGGTCATTTATCGGTTATTATGCTGTGATTTTACTGAACTAGAATGAGTTTGACACCCCTGATTTAGCACTCGGAGTATTACAAGATGCTGTGCTTGAACTGTGTGGAATTTAAGGATGATAACATTTGCCACCAAGAGGAGCAAACACAACTATTGTGCACAGATGCTCTGTGGGTGTGCGTAACCTTGACTGAGGCCGGTGCGGCTGAGTAAAAACGGCATTGTGTCACATAACAATCTGCAGAGCCGAGAAGGCAGCGAAGTCTGGCCTGAATAAGAGCCACATAAAGAATTCAGTGGAAGCAGCAGTCGTGTCATCAAGGCATTGACTACCCTGTTGGTCAGGGAATTTGAATGCCAGGTGGGGGTCAGTTGAAGCACCGGCTGAATAATGTGGCACAAATGCATACACATGAGAGCAGAGTCTCGGGAAGACGAAGCACCGCCGCGGTTCGCTCGAGGAAGTGCACTTTTTCTGAATGCAAACCAAGCAGATGGACCCCTTCTCATTTGTGTGTACTGCCACTGGTGACCCATTGGGAAATGCTTCTTTATTGAATGGAGGAGCATCAAACGCTTCATTGGAGCAGAGAAGGAAGAGTCTGGGTTACCCAATGTATTTTTTTTTTCATTTTTTTTTTTTGTAATGAAAACTGTGGACACGATACAGAGCCGAGGTGCCCCAACACGTCGCAAATTCAGTCTGAAAGGTCCTTTTGGCACCAAAAAAAAAATTAAACAAATGAAAATGACTCACATCTTTTAATACGTCTAAAGTCTGGATCATTTGATCTCGTTTGAAATATTGTCACTGATAAGGCTGAGTAATGAGGTCCAAAGAGCTCAGAGGCTCCGTGTCGCTAAAAGGCACCGTGACTCCAAGCAGGGACCGACCTATATCAGTCCTGTCCGGGAGTGACTCACACAATCAGTTAACCAAACAAAGCTGTTAACCCTATAGAGCCCAGCATAGCATGGGCGCTATCATTGCATATTCATTTTGGAATGGTAGATTTGAAACCAGATAAGATAGATCGATCTTCCTTTTTGCATATAAAATCTGGGGAGTTAGACTAATATTTCACACATTCACTATGTCTCACACAATAAAGCGCACATAACAAAAATCTTTATAAATGAGACCACAGGATATTGTGCAACTCCTTTTACAAATTTGAGGGATACAGCTGTGCTATTTCGTCGTTTTGAAATACACTACTGTTCAAAAGTTTGGGGTCACCCAGACAATTCCATGTTTTCCATGAAAACTCCCACTTTTATCCATGTGCTAACATAACTGTACAAGGGTTTTCTAATCATCAATGAGCCTTTCAACACCATCAGCTAACACAATGTAGCATTAGAACACAGGAGTGATGGTTGCTGGAAATGTTCCTCTGTACCTCTATATGGATATTCCATAAGTTTCCAGCTAGAATAGTCATTTACCACATTAACAATGTCTAGACTGGATTTATCATTCATTTAATGTTATCTTCATTGAAAAAAAAAGTTTTTCTTTCAAAAATAAAGACCTTTCTATGTGACTAAACTAATTAAAGGCGTTTAACCGTCTGAAGGGAATTTTAAAATCAGTACATTACAGTGGTAATGCAAATTTAATTCTTAAGGACATTAATAAGAACATTTCTAAGTGACCCCAAACTTTTGAACGGTAGTGTATATATAGATATATAGAAATAAGCAAAATAAATAAATTATACACGTGTGTGTGTGTGTGTGTGTGTGTATGTGTGTGTGTATACATATGTGTATATATAAATATATATATATACACACACACACACACACAATTTGCAAGTTCCAAACTGTTCCAAAGAGTGATTTCAATCATTTCACTGACATGCATAAAGTAACATACATTAAAACTCAGTTTATTTGCAGACTTCGGTCACTCTTCTGTTAACGTCGCCCCATTTTTCAAGCTGTATAAAAAAAATAACAATGTACTAAATAACAAAAAAACAAACAAGCTGTCCAAACAATACCAGTCTACTTCATTTCTGATTACTCTAAATGCTGCAAATTCTGTCTAGGCATTATAAAAAATCAAATTACTGCTGCAATAACAGTAAAATAAATGACAGATAGGTGGCTAGATAGATACTTTAGTCGTCTCTCTGGGGAAATTCAAGATATGCAGTAGCTCACTCCTGTTACATTTAACCTTTATCACATTTCTGATTCATTCAATGTTATCTTCATTGAAAAAAACTGCGTTTCTTCCAAAAATAAGGACATTTCTAAGTGACCCCAAACTTTTGAATGGTACTGGATGTGAAAAAAACATTTTTTTTTTTTTTTTTTTTTTAAAGGTTCATTGCACTTTTAAGCAATTTATTGTAGTAGTTAAGACATAAGTCAATACATGTCATTAAAAATTGCACTTCAGTATGTAAAAATGTACAAATATGTTCTGGCAGAGTTGCACAGTGGTGGAAGTCTTAAAGCGTTAAAGCTCGGCCAGCTCGCTTTCAAGTTTCAAAAAAAATCACCACTTCTTCATTTGGTTTGAAAAATGAATCCTTTGATAATCTCAGGGCGTATTTTAACAGTAAAACGTGCCGCTGACTATTCACTCTGCAGCTCGGGACACAATTTACTGTTTCCAGAAGATGTCCTTGCTTTTTTGTACGACCTAAAAAACACTCCCTCTTTTATTTTATTCTGCTTCTCACACACACACACACACACACACACACACACACACACACACATACAGATCCACACACAGCCAGCGCCTGGCCCACGGCTATCCGATATTAGAGAGTGAGATGACACTGTGTGCTTGTGCGAGTGCAGTCAGCCGACATGTGCAGATGATGTGAAGTCAATAATGCATTATGAAAAAAGGGGATTTATGACCTTGATGAGCCCCATAGAGCTTAATTAGGCCTAAAGGTTGATTTACATACAAGTGTACATGGAATTTGATGAGGCCGTGTTTTTCCTGCTGCTGCCAGAGCTTTCTCATTTTGTCTGGCAGCAACACTTGATGCCTCGTATTTGTTTGAGTTCTTATGGATTAGAAAAGAAAAGGGGAAAAAAAAACACATAAAACCATAAACCTTTCCTTGGCTGCTAGTCTTTCTAAGTGTCCATGTTTTGTCGGAAGACAGTCAAATTGTCTGGTAGTGTAAGCTGCCCGATCGTATTTCTTTTCTTGTGCGATGATGGCATTTCCTGTGCCGGCTTATGTGTCTACAAGTGCTGGTTTGGAGATGAGGAATAAACTAAGTGGGGGAGAAAAAAAAAAGTCTCTGACAGGGTAAATTTCTGTTTAAAGAGGCCCGGCTAAACCAAAAAAAGGGAGAAAAAAAATGTCTCCTTTTTTTTTTCACGGCGTCTATTCAGAGAGAAATGACAAGATCTTTTTCAGAGTCATGTACCTATATCAAAGATGCTCCTGATAGCCCCCCTGCTGTTGCTATGGAAGTGGCGGAGATGTAAATGAACTGGAGTGAACTGCATGGTGTAGAATACAAATGAGGTTGGGATGCTCATTCTCCTGCTGCTCTTTGCCTCTTCTTCTTCTTCCAATATCTCTCTCTGTTCCTGTCTGCCTCTCTCTCTCTCTCTCTGCACAAGTAGATTTCAAACTGCTGTTCCACATATTTCAACACCACATAATGTAAGATCAGAATATATATAGATATAGAGAGAAAATAATATGTAATACATAATAGAATGGCCTCTCTTCTGTTAAACACGAGCACTGCGGCTTTGTGCGGATTCCTCGGGCGGTGTGGTATCGTGCTGATGCATTGATGAAATAAGAATAGAAAAATCAATGTTTTGTTCCCCCTACAGAGGATAATCTGGGATATAAATATGAGCTAAGATGTCAAGGCGGTGTATTCTGTGTCGCACGCGTCATAGTTTTCGCGTCAGTTGTCAACTTGGTTAATAATCCGAAAACGACGTCGGATTTCAACGCATGCAAAGTGGAAAAAAATAAAAATAAAACGTTAAAAAAATAGGAGCACAATGCTGAGTTGAAGTTAACATGCAGAAAGTCAAAAGAATGCTGAATATCTGTCATGGCAGAAGTTTTAATTCGTCTTTACAATGGCCACACAGAGTCAGCGGTGGAGCTCGAACCCCGCTGTTTGCAGGATATATGCAATATTTTCTTTCTTCTCGTCCCCTGCGTGGACCTGACTTCTTAAGAATACATGCTGTTGTAAAGGATATCTCTGGATTATAGAATCAGCACTGTGGGAAGAGTCTTGACTTAAAGGTTTCTTTTCCTGCACAGACTTCCTTTGCTTGTAGCACAGATAGGACGGAGGAGGGGGTTAGCAGAACCTGGAGGACTCAAGCTGCGTCCCCCGCGGCTCCAAGCTAATGCTGTAGGCCACACTTTTCTTTCGACCAAAATCCCCCCAGCAAGCGACCTTGTCGGCTCGGGAGTGCAGAATAATGGCGGGGCCGAGCCGAGATGCTAGCTCATTTACAAGCAGCTGTTTAGCTCCAGTCAGAACAGCGAGACGAATCAAAGGGCCGCGCTAACGGTAGACGACAAGCATCGGCGGCGTCCCCGTCACACTTCTCATTGGCTCTGGACAGAAAAATTATCTGGTTTCACATCAAAATAATCTGGAGACCTCTTTTGTGCTCGGGGCTGAATGGGCCTTTTGATCGCCTCTGCTTTGCCCCTGGACTCACTGTGGAAGCATGTGTAACTCAAGCTACAAAGAGTCATTTTTATACGAAAACCATTTACTGGATGCAGATGGAGAGCAGAATAGTTCCTCTGTCGTTCATTCTCCATAATCAGAGCTCGGCAATAGTTGAATCATTTCATTGCATCGATGGAGGAATAAGTTTGTTGACCTGTTTAACCCTTAGATGATGATTTCTTAGGGTTTGCTCTGGGAGGTCAGGCATATGGGTTCTGCATAGCAAGCATCTTTCAACTGTAATTGGCGCTAGAGAAATAAAACTGAACTGAATTGAAGGTGCATAAGTGGGTCATAAATGACCCGGTGCAAGATCTTTTTATCATTCTATATTCCAGCTATTACTCAAAAAACATGTTTTTGATACCATTACATTTACATTTTTAAGTTCCCTTTTATACTTTTAAAGAAATTGTAATATTTGTATTACTACCCCAAGCTCTTTATCTCTGGTAATATCATACAAGAGGTATGATGTAGCGCCCAAACTTGGAGGAAAATAATGGAAAAATGTCAACAAAATGGACCTTGGCATTCTTCTATTGCTGTTCTGTGTAATATTCTGATTTTCCAATAATCAAAATGGACAGAATCTGTTATAAAGTGGAAACTAAACATATTTCAATTATGAAATCATTCTTGTGTGGACAAAAATACAATACAAACAGTAATACAAGTGATTACTCTTAACCAAAATGACAAGAATGATTCTTATACGGGTCATTTGGACCCACTTATGGAAGAGTGTAGGGTCCAATCACTGGAGCATCTATGGGTTAAAAATATTCTCAAACATTCTTTTCTCCTATTTTTTTTTTTTAGATTTGGTCTCAGGAAGTACAGTACATTTACACAACAACTGCATGTTTTCATATTTTGCACATGGATTATTTGACATTTGATTTGGTGGGACATAAAATGTCCTCCACTTCTGGAAAGACCCACGAAGAGTCACTTTAATATGAAAGCCATTTACTGGATGCAGATGGAGAGCTTCTGTTCCTCTGTCGTTTATTCTCCGTAATCAGAGCTCAGCAGTAGTTAAATCATCTCATGACATGGATGGAGGAATGAGTTTGTTGGCCTGATTAAACATGCTTGTGTAGACGCGTATACTCGTACGTTGAGTCTTGCTTCGACATGCTGGACGTCTCCACACGGCTGAAGAAGAGCCTAATGACTCCTCGTTTCTGTGAAATAGGAAGACATTTTGTTCATTACCTCTGCTTCAGTGACACTCACATCCGACCAGATGGTCACTTTCCAATTGATTTGGCTCATCTGTGAGAGAAAAAATGAATTAAAACATTACGGCACCAAAGAGATGGTGCATAATGGCTCCGGCCTACATATGGGGGTTTCTCATGGTTCTTCAGCCGCGAATTCTTTACGAGCCTAATGTCATTGCAAAGGTTACATATGGCAGTAAACGGCAGCCTGGGAAGCCTTAAATAGAGGTTTGTCATTGGAGTAATAAAGTGCTATAACCCATGGAAATAGAGGTCCTGTGCACCAATCAAAGTCAATTACTGGCATGTTGGAACAACATTTCCAATAAGCACAAGTCAGAGGTTCACTGACTCCAGAGTTTTCTTTTTTTAAGTGAACAGCAAATTCTAAAGCTTGTTCATAAATAAAAATGAAATAAATGAAAATCTGCAGCGTTTTTAATGTTCCAGCTACATGTTGAGTCACTGTTTAGTGTCTTCTACGTAGCTGAGGCCGAAGAACTGCTATGGTTCTGGTGGAAGTCGTAGGTGATTAGAAACAGTGTCAACAGCCCATAATAAGGGTTGGACCAGTGCACGAGGTTGCCATGGTCACCAGATGGAGCTTTCCATGTTATATCTTATTGACTATGCTTTGATCCTTTTCTTCCTGCTGTTTAATTAGTGTAGAAAATAATAAAAAAAAAGATCCTTTACCTTTTTGATTGGTCGTAAAACCTGACATATAGGTTTTTGTGACGAATATATATTGTGACATGAAAGAAAACAGGAATCTTTAAGAGACTATATCATTCTAAAGGGAGTTGGATGACTCTTTTTTCATGGAATGCATTGGATCGGACTTTGTGCTGCTGATTTCAACGGTCAGATTAGTCGCGTTGAATCATGTAGTAGCAACAACAGCAATACTGTGCAGACAGAGAGGCTGTCTTTTTCTGCAAAAAGAACCCAGGTGCATGGAAATATTTCAACCAAGTTCTCATTTTCAGTGCACATGTGGAGCCTGCATGCCAACAAATTCAGCTTATTTGCAAATAAAGTGGAAAAAGCAGATAGAAGAACCCTTAAATCTGAATAAATGATGCTCAATCAGACAGACTTGTAGATTCGTCGTGTCAAGTGAAAACAGTGCTTTTTGGTTCCTTGTTTTTGAATCAAGCAGTAAGAAAACGTGTAGCCTGATGTGTTGTTGCATGACTTCATATTAAACCTCTTACAGTGTGACTATTTGAATCGAGATATTGTGCAGTTCTTTCCTTCCAGTCCTTGAGTAGCTTTGGATGCACTATAGTAGAGTGGAAGTACATCAAAGCTTATGATCTGATGTCTGAAGTGTGTTTTACCTGTGAAAAGGAGCTTTAAAAAATACTAAAAAACACAACTAGAAACTCCTCCTGCATGGACCTGGTTCCGCTCCGGTTAAATTTTGACTCGTTCCGAGCATTTCGACCAGAAATCTTCCCAGATGGAACCGAGAAATCACAGGTTTTCCTCGACCCGGAATGCGAAGCGTGACATCGGTGTCACGTATATGTGGCAGATGTGCAGTCGATGCCGCAGCCTCGATTAAAACGGTTCTGCTCGACGCTGGCACAAAGGTTCCAGCGGTGCTGAATAGACCTACAGTAGTCGGAGAACCAGAGCTAATTCGATGGAAAAGCTGCAGCCTCGTGGTCGGGGTTTTTTTGTTTTTCTTGTGAAGGCGGGGGGGATCTGAGTGCACGATGCGTGGCGCCATTTTGTTGCCTCAGCAGCCTCTTTGTAAAAAAGCTCAGAGGTAAAAATGAAAAAAAAAAGGTCCAGGAAACACAGCAACAAGTGCTTTGTGCTGCTCCAATTAACCGCTGAGCTTTTTCTAGAAGGAGGAAATCATTAAGCAAAAGAAACCCTCAGTGGATGCTTGATGCCGTCAATATTTGAACCCTCGCGCCGTATTGTTATTCCTGACATGTTTTACTGTCACCATATGGAAAGTAAATAATTTTCATAGCATGCATTCCCTGAATAATTATGCTAATGACCCCATGAGCAAAATAATGATTACTTTTCAGGCTCATTTGAATAATCACATTATTTAGTTAAGTGAGACAGTGAGCATTGGATGTGTTTATGTTAGATCCACTGTGATCGTATTATTCTGCTGTAATTGCGACGCGTGATCGATGGTGTTTTTGTTTCTTCATATTGTGTGTTTGAAAGCAGACAAAGAGGATTTATTTGATGTAGAAATGCTGCAATCGACCGTATAACAGATCCTAAACAACAAACAGATGTCAGAATAGCAGTGGAATCTACTTTTTTCTTGAGCTTTGTGGCAAATAATGACCAATAATTTCTAATTTTTGTCGTTAAAAAAGGAATTTTTGCAGACACACCACCACATGTTGATGTAGAAACGCTGCAGTCTACCATATAAAAGATCCTAAGCAGCAAACAGATGTTGGAATAGCAGTAGAAACATTTTTTTTCTGCTTTCTGGCCAATAATGACCAATAATTTATCATTTTTGTAGTTAAAAAGGGAATTTTTATTCCACCACCATATAAAGGATTTATTTGATGTATTTACAGAAATGTTGTGTTGAACAATATAAAAGAACTACAGAACTATAAAAAGAGACCAGAGGTCTGCATGGCAGGGCAAAGTATTTTAGATTTTTGACCAATGATGACCAATAATTCAGAATTGTTGTAGTTAAAAATGAAATTTTTGCAGCCACACTACCACAGCGAGGACTTATTTGATATAGAAACGCTGCGATGTAGAATATAAAAGATCCTAAGCAACAAACTGATGTCAGAATAGCAGTGAAAACTATTTTTCTTCAGTTTTTTTTAATCTAATAATGACCAATAATTTATACATTTTGTAGTTAAAAATGTAATTTTGCTGGCCTGAACCACTACAAAGAGGATGTATTTGATATGAAAACACTGCAGTGTACAACATAAAAGAACTTCAGCAAAACAACCGGATGTCAACATAGCAGTATAAACTACTTTTTTCTTGGGCTTTTTGGCCAGTAATGACCAGTAATTTCAAATTGTTGTAGTTAAAAAAAAAGGATTTTTTTGCAGACACAGTAGCACAAAGAGGATTTATCTGCTATAGAAATGCTGCAATGTACAATATAAAAGATCCCAAGCAACAAACAGATGTCCAAGTAGCAGAAGAAACTATTTTCTGAGCTTTTTATCCAGTAATGACCAATAATTGATCATTTTTGTAGTTAAAAATTTAATCACAGTACAATATAAAAGAACTAAAGCAACAACCACATGTCAGTATAGCAGTATAAACTGTTTTTTTTTTTTTTTTTTTTTTTACTCTGTTGGCCAATAATGCCCAATAATTTATCATTTTTGTAGCTAAAAATTGAATTTTTGCCAGCACACACCACCACATTTGTGAAATTTGTTTGTCAAGAGGTCGTATTTTCTGAGATATTTCAAATAAAAGTGCAATGAGTTGAACCTAAGTGAAATAATGATCAGACAAGAGGCTTAATCATCGACGTTTGAATAAAGAGTCGTTGAACTTAGTTTGCTGGACTGCTGGTTGTTCCTGTATCGATCCGACCGTGTCACTCATCTCCACATGAACCAAAAACACCATCTGACACCAGAGTGAGAAAGTAGTTCAGCCTCGGGCCTAATCAATGCACGGACGCTTTTGAAGGTTTTTTTTTGGCCACGCTTTCAAACCATGTTGCACAATAAAGCGCGCCGAGAGGACGGCAATCCAGAAATCCGCACACGAAAACATCCCGTTATTACAGAGCCTGTCATCAACAGAAGTTGCCGGCGTGTTTCAGGATTCCTTGAGCCTACATTTATCTCCTCATTGCCCCGGCTTCTGTTTTTCTATTTAAGCGGAGAGAAACTGACTGCTCGAAATCATAAAACCAGAGATGGTGAAGGCTCCGCGGAGTGATTTAAGTGTTTTAGCAGCGTTCCCGGAACACGGCGGGACCGAGGATCTGGAGATCAAACCCGGAGGTCGAACAAACGGCCAGAAAGCAGCTTAGAGTGGAAGAGAGCGAGTTAATGTACCCCACCTATAGATGAACGATTGATCCGCCCCCAGTCAATGCGACCTTTATAGTAAGACAAGCTCAGCTCTGGTCCGGTCTCAGCACAGCACTGGATAAACAAGCACTTATGATGAGTACACTGTAAAATAAATAAATAAATAAATCTGTGTTTTTCCTTTTAATTTCAAAATTTAAAAAATAGATTTTTTAAACCCACAAAAATATCAATAAATTAGAAAAATGAGCAGAATTCAATAAATCCAATGCAAGATAACATTTAAAAAATGAATAAAAAAGAATTTTACACATGATAAGATCTAAAATTAACTGTTTATTATTGTAATAGTAATAATACATTTATCTTATTAATCTAATTATATGTTTTTAAGAAATTAAGGAAATTCCATTAATTTTATAGATGGACAAGTGTGAAGTTCATATTACACATTATATACTCAATTTTTTCCTTTTCACAGATTTTTAAAAGATTTTTTAAAATCCACAAAGTTGTCAATAAATGAGAAAAATGGACTGAATTTAATAAATGCAATGCAAGATAACAAAAAATACAATCTTTTTTTGTGAAGTTATGTTTAAAAACTCATTTTACACTTGATATGATTGAAAATTAGCAGTTTGTTATTGTACTACTAATAATATATTTGTCTTACAACAGTAATTAAATGTGTTTACTACAATTTCCCAAAGGAAATTCCACGAATTTTACACATGATTTGATCTAAAATTAACAGAAAATGAAAGATTTTTTTTACACCAAATTATGTAATGAAACCTAATTAATTGTGGCACTTTTGTGCAGGATGAATCCTAATTATTTATATGATATATAAATGTTTATATGTAATTTCCATGTATTTTTTCTGAAGTAAAACCATCAATTTCAATTAATGGAGGATTCTTGCAGTTTGAAACAGAATTACTGGTTTTATGACCATATTCTGACCTTTTTTTATTCGAAATTCTATAATGAAACCCAACCAATAGTGACTCTTTTCGGCAGTATTGTACCTGATTATTGATCTTTTATTATTTAAGTGTATTTATAAATATTTTATTTAGTTTTTACACATGTGAATGTACTTCATTAAACTTTAAAAAGCTGTAAAAATACACATTAAGTAAAGTTACGGCTAGAAACAGTATTTTACTAGTTTTACAACTGTTGAGCAACCATGTTAAAGGTAATTGTGTTGTTTTTACACATGCAAATGTAGTTAATTAAACTTTAAAAAGCCAAAAAAATACAAGAAACTGTATTTCATTATTGGAGATGACTGTGTTTCTATGAGATTGGTATTTTCTGCTATATTAGAGCAGCTTTTGGAGACACAGCTGCTGAAGTATTGCAGTATTTTCAGCAGTATAGACTTTCATGATGTACAGAACACATTGCAGTATTAGATTAAGTGTTTGACATAGACCAGCGCTGCACTGGTGAGTCATAACGTCGTTTTCTTTCTGCTTATGTCTAGATACAGACAACACTCTCATGAATTATAGAAAAGTTTTTATGCTTCTCAGGTGCACCAGATGTGGAAAATATGAAAGCTGCCTTTTTATTTTTTCCTGACGAGACACCTGGAGAGAGAAGCAACAGACAAGTCTCCATTACACAGCTGCCATTATCACGTCCTGATTTGTGTGTGAAGGATGGTAACGTGGCGCTGAGTGATGTTTGACTGTCCGTTCGCTCGCTAAACGCCGGATTTCAGTGTTTTGGTGAAGCTCTGCTGGAGCGCTTTGACATGAACTCCAGATTGGCTGTCAAGTCTTGTTCCTAACATGCTGTGTTTTCACTTTTTCCACTCGGGCTTTTTCTCTCAAGCCAACATCTCTGATAAATTGTTTATCACCTTAAGCGTTTCTTTTTGGCTCCAGAGAGAGAAAAGAAAAGAAGAAATACAGCTGAAGCCCATCATGTTTGAAAGCCTTAACGTCTATTGGCCACATGAGAAAGTAAATCAAACTGTACAGCATTAAAACATCAGGAAAAAAAAACACTTTTTAGACAATATTTAAAACAAATTTTAGGTTGAAATGTTGACCTAAAATTCTTTATACATTTTTGGGTGCTTTAAACAATTCATAGCAAACATTTTCATAGGGATCTGTAGTAATAAATTAACTTTTCAGCAATATCATTAGCATTAAGCATTAGCATAAGTTTACTTGTTAGCATTAGCATTGGCATTAACACTAGCAATGCTAATAAGTGTACTGTTTAGCATTAACATTAGCATTAAGCATTAGCATAAGTTTACTTTTTAGCATTAACAGTAGCGGTGCTAATGCCAAAAAGTAAACTTATTAAAAGTAATGTTTGCTATTATTAAGTTTACTTTTTAGCATTACCATTAGCATTAAGAATTAGCATAAGTTTACTTTTTAGCATTAACATTTGCAATGGTAATAAGTTTACTTTTTAGTATTAAGATTAGTGATGCTAGCCTTAATGCTAAAAAATAATGTTTTCTTTATAGCATTAACATTGACATTAACATTAGCTTAACTTTGTAGCATAATGTTAAAAGTAAACTTATTAAAAGTCGTAAATTTACTTTTAATAAGTTTACTTTCTAGCATTACCATTAGCATTAAGCATAAGTTTACTTCATAGCATTAACATTAGAGATGCTAATAAGTTTACCTTTTAGCATAGTTAAAAGTAAACTTATGAAAAGTAATGTTTACTTTTAATAAGTTTACTTTTTAGCATTACCATTAGCATTAAACTTTAGCACAAGTTTGCTTTTTAGCATTCACATTAGCAACACTATTAAGTTTACTTTGTAGCATTAACATTAGTCATGCTAATGTTAATGCTAACAAGTAAAAATATTAAGTTTACATTTACTAATAAAACTGTTAATAAGTTAAGTTTTTGGCGATGCTAATGTTAATGCTAACAGACAGCTCCTTCTGCGGCTCAGCTGAAACAACACAATCAAATCACCAGAATAACATGGCTTCCGGCTTCTTCTTCTTCTTTTCCTCCTTAAGATGAACTAAAAGACCATTTGTAGTCTTTAGCTTGAGCAGGTTAGATTTTCAACTGGCAGCGACATATATTTGATTTGAGGTTGCTGCTTCTTTTAGAGGGTGTTCTGGGTGAGATTTTATTAAAGATTGTAAACAAGAATTTACACGAAAAGAATCTCTCACTCATGGAGACAAAAAGATCCTTCCCCGGTGATCGTTTGCTACCAAACAAATAAAGGAGGTTAGAAAGCCTGCCCTTCTCCTCACACATATATCCTTTGTTTACCCCAAGCTCTCCTCAGAAGAAGGATTTTCACCTGATTGGCGCACAAACGGAGGATCAGGCAATACAAACTGACATTTATCTTCCTTTGTAAAAGACCACAGCAGCGTTTCCCGGCGAGGAGCACAAAGCAGAATGCTAATCCCCTGCCACTGTAGCTTAGCATTTAATCAGACAAAGATAATTGTATTGGTAGTTAATTGATGAAGCATTCAATAGGGGCAAAATGAACTCAGCCTTTCTTTGCCAATTTAGTCCGACGTCTTTAAGTAAACTGCTGCGTCTCACGGCGGGGGAAAGGAAAAAAAGTCATCATGAGCACTTATGGATCAGTCCCACTTCCTGCTAAAGGCCTTGAAGAGGTGACAAAGTCACCACTTGGTGCAGCGACGCCAGTTATTATTCAGCGCCGCCAGTGGTTTAGTCCACAGAGGAGCAGCTGGAGATCTTTTTACGCTCTCCTTTCCAATGTGACATCCTAAAGTTGTGGAAAACTCTGACCTGAAGAGCAGATTTGGGTTTAGTTAAGCATGTAGTTCACTTTTAGTTTAAGTATGGCTTTTGGCATTGTTCATGTTTGCAGAGCCACAATATTGATTTACATTTTTTCTTTTTTTTTCTTCTCCAGCCGCCCTTCGGTTGTCAGTGCTGCGAAGTGGATTCAATTACATTCTTGATGTCATGCTTGTTGTTCTTTTTCATTTCGGATGGAAAAACGAGCGTCGCAAGTGAAACCACAAATTTCTGGCGATAGACTCTGTGATGACAGCGTGTTTTTTTTTTTTAAACACTCTGTTTATTGGGTTTTCAGATAAGCCAACATTTGTAAAATTATTGCACTAGCAAGATATTTGGCAGAAACATTAACGAAAATAATACAGAGGCATTCAGTGTGTGTGCATTCATAAACTCACATACATATGCAACAAAAATTTTTAAAAAAAGAAAAGAAAAAAGAAAAGAAAAAAGAAAGAAGGGTAGTTTACATATCAGCCAGATCAGAAATATTGTCCCTTACAGTGCACCATCCAGCTGTATGGCAGTGGTCCCATAGATCCAATCCCTTTTCACAAGTACATAAAGAATAAATACAAATTTAACTAGAAAAGCACTCAGAGAGTGCAGTCCTCCTCCAAGGCTGCTCATTCCCCCATATGGTATTGTTAGAAATGCAACATTTGTTTGTTAGTTATTGATGATCAGAAATCCCTGCAACATAGAATGTGTTCATTTAAAATAGATGTACCCACAAACAAAATGACCTTGCACTGAGCACAGGCATGTGTTATGCATGCAGTGTTTCCTCTAGGAACCTCTAGGAACACCCCCCCCCAGACTATAAGATGCATCACTGCCAAAATCTAATCACTTGGTCCTTGTGTCGTTTCTGACCTTCCCTGACAATTTCATTCAATTCTGTTACTCCGTTTTTGAGTAATGTTGCTAACAGACAGACAGACAGACAAACTGACAAACCATCGCCGATCGTCACAAAACTCCGTAAAGGAACGCGGTGGAGTTATGTGATGAAACCAAACATGTGAAAGTGTTTGTCATTCTGGAACTGCAGGGAAATGGAGTCGTTTGACGTAAGAAAAGATTGGAGCCCACGTTACAAGGAACCTATTTATAGATTACATATGAGTGCATGTCTAACTTTTTCAATTTTATACAACTTAAAATGTCCTGAATCCAGAGCGCATGGGAAGGGCGTGCAGACGACTTCCATCGTAGCAAAATTGAACGTCTGGCTGAAAAAGTGACGAAAGCAGCTACATCCTTTTTTTGTTTTAGTCAACAGCAGTGTGGGAGGGGAGATCCCAAACACTGCTGTTAGAGGGTGGGGTTCAATCCAGTTGTTTCTGATATTGTGTCAGAAATATTTGTCTGATAGTCCCTGAGTGATGGGCAATCCCAGGATGACAGTGGGGATACTGGGATACTGGGATACTGAAATGAAACAGCAGTGTGACAGTTCAAAAAAATAAATAAAACACAAAATGTTTTTACTGTCATACCAGCTGCTAAATCTCTGCTATCTGTGTTGTGTCAGTGCGCTGACGTCGGCGGTCACCGGGGGGGACAAGGCTCCAGACATTTAAGCCGACAAACTAGACTTTAATGACAATTATCGATTTTTTTTTCAGGACCAGTTAAGGCACGGGGATGACATACTAACACCATTAGCTCCCTGATGCGGTCCGGATCTGAAATGTCCGCTCAATATACTGATATATGTCAGGGCAGCCGTCCACCACGCCGGGGCTTCTGCCTTTTATATAGATTCATGATTTACGCTCTTTTGAATAAAATAACACGGAGCATGCATGAGGAAGCGTTTCTTTGTGTGTGATGTCTTTCTGCCGTTCAAAGCTTCTCGCCTCTGCAGCCGCACGTCTCCCTTCGATTTGCACTGACGGAGCTCTTCCTGCGTCTCTTCTCCCTCAGGGTTCAGCCGAGCCGCCCTGCCATTTGGCTTAGTCCGGAGAGAGCTGTCCTGCGAGGGCTACCCCATCGATCTGCGCTGCCCGGGAAGTGATGTCATCATGATCGAAAGTGCCAACTACGGCCGGACAGACGACAAAATCTGCGACGCCGACCCCTTCCAGATGGAGAACATCAACTGCTATCTTCCAGACGCCTACAAGATCATGTCACAAAGGTAAAAACCACACACATCTCTTTGCAATGAAAACAAATATATAACTCCAAAATGAGGCATCTGGCAAAGCGGCAAAAAATAATAGACCAGGCCCCAGTAATGGTTGGACCACTGTGGACCGTTTCAGTTTGTCCGGTTGCCCCCGTCGACATCTTTAAACAAACTTGAAACAACCACAGAAACACAGAAAAAGAGCAGAAAGAGACACAGAATGAACACAAACAGATGCTGATTCACTGCAAAACTCATCTTGGGCACAAAACTATAAAAGAGAGCTGAAAAAAGACGCATGAAACGACCAGAAAGAGATTTAAAATGATGTAAAGAGACACGAAATGAACACAAACAGATGTGAAATCAATGCAAACAGAAAAGACACACAAAATGACTTTAAACAAATACTGACAGCTGCTAAACAACCAAAAAAGAGACAGAAAGATGTGGAAAAACGGCAGGAAGTGACACAAACGACCACAGGAACACACAAAACGATGAAAAAAATTCACACAAAATGACCAGAAAGTTCAAAACTGATGAAAGCAGACGCAAAATGAACACAAAAACCAATGCAAACACAGAAACAACCACTTTTTAGACACACAAAGATGCAAATTGGCTGCAAAAGGGACACAAAATAATAAAAAAGCTGAAAAACAAACACAGAGTGTGAAGAAAGAGGTGAAAACTGATGCATACTTCCACCAAGGAGACTAGCAGAGCTGCTGTCGGATTGATTTACTCCATCAAAAATGGCAAAAGTGAATATACATGTGGAACCAAAAAAAGGAAAAAGGCCACGGTAGCCTGTCAGCATCGATGTCCCAGGAGACATTAATGTTCGCTCTGAGACAGCTGAACATGAACAAAACCAGAATCAGAAACTTCATTGAAAGCTCAGGAGGTGAAACAACGCTGACGAACAGAAGAGAGCAGATTAAAACATATAAAAATATAACAATAAACTCACAGCGGGCGCCAGAATTCAGTATTTACAATTCGTACAGAACAAATAAATGTTCCAAAAGCAGAAACATGAGTGAAGAAGATCTGATCCGGCTTGCATTTGGTAAATCTTCTGTTCACAGTAATTCCTTCTGATATTAATGTTACCTTGCAAATGTCCCCTTCAGATCCAGTCGTCCAACATTAATCTATCTTTTTTTTTCTGGATTATTAGTGAGGCTGACCTACTTGCTCTTACAGAAATCAGTTTAACCTTTAAGTGACTGAGTGGAGTCGTTTACAACCTCGGCCGTGTATTTATATGTGCCATCGTGATTTATGAAACTGAAAAGATGAATTTTTTCCTAGTATTTTACAGGAACTGACCCATTGTTGTGGCAAAAAACAATTTAAAAATTACATTATAGTCTCTCATTTTATTGTAATTGTCCGATTCTAACTACACTGGAGTGTTTTGCAATCAATTATTGATAGTTTTACTGCTGCAGGAGCCTCGAGGCCGACAGTTAATGCATCAAGTGACGATGAAAACAGCTCAGAGGTTAGTTTTTAAATTAAAAAAATGTGTGAAAACCAGAATTCTTGACATGACAGCATTTTAGAATATCTGTTCTAGATAAAACGAGCAGCACAGGTATGATAAAACAAGAATAAAAATAAATATAATGGGGTTATAAATGGCCTCACTCTGTCATTTCGGTCACTAACAAAGCTTAAGTGTTAATTTGAGTATTTTTGTGCTTCTACAAAACAAAGCAGGAAAGCGAAAGAAAAGAATTTAAACATCGGGGTACTAAGAGGCAGAAAAATAAAAATCTTGGTGTCAAAATTTAGAAAACAAACTGCAATACAATATTTTTGTCGAAATGTCTTTTTTTATTTACATAAATTCAACTAAAAGAGAGCTTTGTAATGCTTATTCTTCAGATAAACTTATCAGATTGCAGACAGAAGAACTGAAAGTGCAAAAAAACAGCAGTTCCTCAAACGACCACTCGAGGCTTCAGAAGTGAGTCAATCCCAATAAACCTCCATGTTAAAATATCCAACTTTACAGCAGAAATAAACACATTTACAGCCTGCTACAAGAAGAGTTTTGATCTCTATGGCTAACTTTTACATTCATGACATCATGTATGATGGTGAATTTTTATATGACTCATATGTTTAAATTGTATTAAGGCTTAAAATCATGCATAATTTCAGGCGTGGCCACTTTAAATGGTGCCGTCAGTTTATGAGCCACTGCAGCAAAAACCTGATTTTTTGAGTAAGTTAGATATGTACACAAAATAGCCATAACAAAGTGCCATTGCAGAATTTTTATGCCTTTTTATACACAGTCTGTAGAGGTGGTTGCAGGGAAGCTAAAGTTGCACATCTTTACCTGAAATTAAATTGTGGAATCGGTACAAAAAAGCTACAATCAGATAAATGCTAAATATCGGATCTGACAATCAGCCAGGTTGACTAACTCTAACAAATAATAATATTGACAACAACAATAATCGGTTTAATGAATAGTTTTCAGTTTAGTATTTGATGAAAATGGACAATATGATGTGAAACCTGACTGAATGTTCGAATGTTTTGTATTTTGTATTTGGGGTTTCTACTTGAGGGAACGTTCTCCTTACTTCTTCCACTCCTGGCATTCCCTTAACTTCTCCATACTGATCTTCTCTATTGGCTTTTTGGTAATTCCTGTCTGCAAGATTAAGGGCAGGCTGTTGGCAGGAGCGACTCAAAGACGCTCCTTATCTCCTAAACTCCCACTGATGGTCTGTTCGTTTTGGCTCCTGATGTTGATTCAGTTTATTTTTAGTTTTTTTTTTGTTGGAAATTTAGCTTTAGTTTCATTGACATATTAGCCACACTGAAGACATTTTAATCCGTGAGCGACGCTTCGGTGTAATTTTTTTGTGATTTTTACGAGCGTTTGGAGGCTGCTGCCGCTGTCTTTGTGCACGATGATGGCGGTTACATGTGTTATTCTCGTCTGTTGCAAGGTCAGTGGAAAAGGCTCAGTGACCCTCCAGCTCTGCAGCGATCCAACAGACAGATTCTCGTCTGTAAATCCAGTTAATGCTGCCGCTGCCAAACTCTGTTTCAGGTCACAACGGTAAAAGGAAATTCGTACATGGAGTTCACTTCATAAATCCTTTTTTTCATCAGATAACATTACTGACAGACACATAGCATGAGTGGATGTAAAGTGCTTCTTATTAGCAGCAGAGCAACAGGGCAACACAGATAAATCCACTGAACAAGAGGTGGTTTGTGCAGAAGCTAATCAGCAGCGTGTGATTGCACAGATGCTGCAGGTCACTGGATAAGAATGTGCATTAAAGCAGTGATTAGTGAGCATTTAGTTCATTCCTTCATCTTGAAATATCACTTTCTCGCCACAAGAGATTATCGGGGAATATTTTTCGGCACTGATGACATTAATGCTCTGATTGACGACGCATTTTAAAGCCACGCTTTGTAGCTGAAGTATGATTTTTTGCGTGTTTGAATTAGGTATTTGAAACATTATATTCTAATGAGGTGTGAGCAGCTTAATCGCAACAGATTTGTCTGAATGTTACATTGAGTTATTAAGGGAGGTTACAGCAGATTTGAATGAGTACTACAGATAAATAATCACATATTTCCTAGTTGTCAATAAATGTGACGCAGTTCTGGAGACTTCCACTATTTATATCGGTCACGTGTAAAAACTCATATTACATTTGATATGATGGAAAATTAGCAGTTCATTATTGTAATTATAATCATAAGGATTTGTTTTTTGACCGTAGTCTGGAAATTCTTCAAAGGTAAATATAATTTACAAGATTGGGACTAAAGATCTCAATAAACAAGATAGATACATAAGATTTTTATGTAAAACTAGAGCTGGGACTTTAACATGTTAATTACGATTAATTATTTACAGAAAAAATAACTTGTTAAAAAATTTACGGATTTAATCGCACCTTTCTTAGTTGCCGAAATTCTGGCACGCCAGTAACACTGATGAACACTCCAGTCCAGTAGGTGGCGCTAATGAACCTAAAGTCTCTTAAGAAGATGGTCAGGAGGCAGTGAGTGAATCAGCGCAGAAATGTCGGACCAACACGACAGCAAAAAATATTTCTGAAAGCATGTGAGGCAAGAAGAAAGCTGCTGAATCCGTCCTGGTTTTAGTTCAAAGACGGCTACTTTAGACGTTTAACCAAAGTTTCTCAATGCGTTGGACCTCTGCTCCCCGTGCCTCATTTGCATAAATGAAACTACTTCATGCAAATGACCTACGACAGTCCTGGTACTGGCAAACCATGCAGCCATCCCATAATAGACTACTTTTCGAGACTTTGAAAGTGATTGAGTTTACAAAAAGTCTTAAAATGTTGAATATGCCCACTAGAAGTGGACTTTGGGTTTGCAGTAATCTGTGAATGTAGTAGACAGATGAAAAATGCAAATAAATAGAAATGAAACAAACATTTTTGTCGTTTAGGTTCACATATACAGGGGGGCGTCTTTGACCTACGATGCTTTGTCATAACGTTGTAACCGGTCACGTGGAACTAGTTGGCGAGCAGAGCGTATGAATACGTTGTCACACGGCGTTATAAGACGGCTTTCTTTACATTCACTGGTTGTACGTCACCTTGGATTGTGGCTCCCAACCGCAAGTCAGACTCTTTTGATGGCAGTGCTTCGAAGAAAAGAAAAGCCGTCTCCATGGAAATCAAATTAGACATGATAAAATACTTGGAAAAGGACAAAACAGAAATGATATGGGATGCACATAACGGCTTTGTTTACATTTTCGCTGAAGTTTCAACTTACAGTGAAAATTGACTTACGTTGATCGGGAACTTTTATGTCTATTCATCGATTCAGTCGTCAATATTTATTTGAATTGAAAAACTTTGTTGATTGTGTTAAATATTGCTATTTGACAAAAATGTGATTATTTAATTGCAAAGCCTCTAATTAATTAGATAATTTTTTTTAATCGTGTCCCAACACTAGTAGAAACTCATATCCTGCTTGATAGGGTCTAAACTTGACAGCAGATTCTTGCATCTAGAAAGCTAGTTTAACAACAGTATTTTGTATAGTTTAAGTAAAATTCTAAGTTGTCAGTGGTTTTAAACAGTTTAAAAGCCAAGAAATTAAAGATATAAGTCTATTTACACATGTTCCCAGTAAACATGAATGTATTTAATGTGATTCAAGTTATTTTGTGGAATTTTTCCATATTTAGTATTTCTGAAATGCACAAAAATATCAATAAAATTGCAAAAACAGACCATGAGTTAAAACTAGCTTATCAACAGTATTGTGTATATTTTAAGTAAAATTCGTCACCGGAGAAACTTCGGACAGGTAATAAATGTTTATCCGTCTGATTAGTGAGCATTTCGTTCAGTTCTTTGTCTGGAAATGCGACTTTCTCACCACGGGGGATTATCGGGGAATATTTTTCGCCACTGATGACATGAACGCTCTGATTGACGAGACGCTTTAAAGCCACGCTTTGTAGCCGAAGTATGATTTATTGCGATGGAGGTGCACATGTTCTAGCAGGAACGCTGTATACATGAGACTTAATACATGAGACCAGTTGTCACACGGGGATGCCATGGGAGCCAAAGTGCACGGGATGGAATGACATATGACTGCCACTGAGAGAGATATTGGACGGTATGAGACCGTCAGCAACTCTGGCGAACCGCCTGGGGAAATAAAAAAATAATGAAATAAAACAGTGGAGGCCTTGTATTCAGGGGGTTTATTGTCAAGTCCTGTTTGATGAAGTCAGATAGCTGACTCACATTGTCTGTGTTGAAAGGCTGCAGTCGGCCCTCTCCGTGCCCGTGGCCTCATGCCTTACCTCGGACAAAAACAGCACACTGAATCACAAACAGACAGCGGCGACCCAGCAGGAGCCCGGCAACAAATCCCAAACAGCCTCTCGGAAACGTCTGCAGCGGACTCCGGTTCGTTCCTCATATGCATATTCTGAGGTCGCAGTTCACGTTTTTAGACGCGTTTTTGGCATTCCGGTGTCAGCGCTGAGCTATTGTACTGAGAAAGACGTGCATTCAGACGGAGAGAATGTGCGATGAAAGAGGTCGACTTCAAAACGGAGCCTCACAAGAGTTTACACTGCAGGAAGAAATAAGAAAAAATAGAAAATGCTCAAGTGATGCAGAAATATTACAACAGTGTTTTGTGCACGTTCTTCTGAGATGAGCAGATGAATTAATAGTTATTATGAGAGTACCATAAAAGTGAAAATGAAAAGAGATTCAAGGACGGCTTGACAAACGGCCAGGATTGCATATGGGACTAATTAGTGGTTCTTTTCCTCTTGTCCATTTATTTACAAGAATAGACTAAAAAAAGGAAGCAAATGTAATGAAAGAATGCACGCTGCCAAAAATCATCATCCTCAAGTAAGAAATGTGCCGATTTTTTTTGCCTTTTGTTTGGCAGACAGTGTTTGTTTCGTTGCTCCTCAAAACTCTGCTGTACTGAGATCCTCCTGATGTGGATCAAACCTCGACACACACGATGTGGAAATAGAAAAAGAAATACTTTTTGTCTTTCTGTTTCTTGCTTGTGTCATTTTTTGTCACATTTTTGTCGTTTGTCCTTTTTTTTGTGGCTTTGTAGCTTTTGTCTAATTTTTCTTTGTCTTTTTTGTTTTGTTTTGTGTCATTTGTGTATTTTCGTTGCTCGTTTCTATCGTTTTGTGTCTCATTTTTGTCATATTTTGTCTTGTTGTCTGACTTGTCATTTGTCTCATGTTTCTGTGTTTTTGTTAGTCAATTTTTTTGTCATTTCGTTTCTCGCTTTTGTCACTTTTTGTCTCATTTTTGTCCATTTTTTGTCACTTTCTACATTTTTTTAGTCTCTTTTTTGTAATTTCGTGTCTCTTGTCTCATTTTTTTGTCATTTTGTTTCTCGTTTTTGTCATTTTGTGTCTCATATTTGTAATATTTTGTCTTGTTTTTGTCTTTTTTGACTGACTTTTGTTTTGTCTCATCATGTTTTTGTTGTTTTGTTTCTTGTTTTTTGTCGTTTTGTGTTTCCTTTCTGTCTCACTTGTGTTTTTTGTCTCATGTTTCTCATTTTGTGTTTTGCTTTATTCGTTGTTTTGAGCATCGTTTTAGTCGTTTTGTGGTTTTTTTGTCTTCCTTTTGTTGTTTGTGTAATTTTTTGTCATTTTTGTCCATTTTTTGTTGCTTTGTAACTTTTTTCATCTAATTCTTTTGTCTCTTTGTTTTGTTTCATTTAGCTTATCTAATTTTTTGTCCTTTTGTGTCTCATTTTTGTACTATTTTGTCTTGTCTTTGTTGTTTTTTGTCTTTTTTGGGTCTTTCATTTGTCTGACTTGTTTGTCTCATGTTTTTGTTTCTCTTTTTTGTTAGTTTTTTTGCTTGTGTTGTTTGTCTTTTCTTGGTCATTTTGTTTCTAAGTTTTGTCATTTTTTGTCTCATTTTTGTTCATTTTTTGTCACTTTCTTTGTCTAATATTTTGTCTCTTGTTTCGTGTCATTTGTCTAATTTTTTGTCATTTTGTTTTTCGCTATTGTTTTCTGTCTCATTTTTGTCATTGTGTGTCTGATTTTTGCAACATTTTGTGTTGTTTTTTGTCTTTTTTTTGTCTGGCTTTAGTAGTTTTGCCGCTTTTGAGAGCCTCCTGATGTGGATAAGCCCTCTGCACACACTGTATATGGAAATAAAAGCAAAGCATCTTCTACTGTACACTAATAAAAGGATCGACGAGCCAAAAATATTTGTTGCCATAATTACTCTGGTCGGCTAATTTAAGCGTGTGGGGAAAAAAAAATAAATCACACAGTGTGGAAAACTGCGTTAACTTTTAAACATCCGAAATTGATGTGGCCCTGAATTGTGGAGAGTTGGATCGAGGCTTCGCTGAGTTTGATAGATCCTGTTGGCACTCCAAGTTGTTTTTATATCTGGCTGCCATATTATATTCATGAGCACAATGATTTTATGAAAATAGCCTCAGGACTGTTGTGGCTCAATTAGAACATTCAGCTGCAAGCAATTAGTCGACTCAAGTGGGTGATAATCTGTACAGGAATTTTTCAGATGGACACCTCTCCGGCAGATGTGAAATTGCGAGGCAGCGCACTTTCAAATCATTCATTCATTGATAATCATATTAAGTGATGGGATTTTTTTATTTCTTTTCGGATTTTTTAATTATTTACATTTCCACTGATTACATTAGGACTGATGATAATAATGACTACTTGTCACCTCACAGAAGATACCATCTACCACAGGGGTGTCAAACATGCGGCCCGCAGGCCAAAACCGGCCCTCCAGAGGGTCCAATCCGGCCCTCAAAGTGTAAAAATTCCAGAGAAGACATTAACTGCAGATTGTAACTTAGTAAAATTAGGAAAATTTAAAATAATTTCTATACAATGGCAAGTTGTTTTGATCATAAAGTAAAATACTAAGTTGCTCACTGTTCTTTTGTCATTTTGTGTCTCATTTTTCAAGTGTTTTTGTTGTTTTTTCTCTGACTTTGGTCATTTGTCTCATGTTTTTGTTTTGTTTCCTTTGTGTTGTTTGTGTATTTTTTGTTGTTAGTTTTATTTTGTTCTAACTTTTTTGGCATATTTTTTGTCTTGTTTTTTTCATGTCGCTTGTGTCATTTTCTTGTCATCTTTTTTGTCAGATTTTTGTTGTCTCATGTTTTTCTTGTTTCCTTTTTGTCTCGCTTGTGTGGTAGTCTATTTTTTGTTGTTTTGTTTCTCACTTCTGTCATTTCTTGTCTCTTTTTTGTCTCTTTTTTCTCACTTTGTGTCTCATTTTTGTCATTTTGTGTCTCATTTTTGTATTTTGTCTTGTTTTTTTTGTCTTTTTTAAGATAAAAAATCGTTCAGTCGCAGATACCTGTGACTAAATGTTTTGTTCCTTTGTGGACACTGTGATCTGGAGGTTGTAATGTGGAAATGATAAACTGAGACATAATGTTGTTCAAATTGAATGCATTTTTCTCAAGAAATTTCAGGTTGTTCATAATGTTTTGTAAAAAGATAATTCCTTTAATGTGAACATTTTCAGAATGTACTTTTTTTTGCACTAAAATGTTATTTATATGTTATTATGCTGTGATTTTACTGGTCACTTGAGATGAAATTGGGCTGGATGTTTCCCCTCAACTAAGTTTAGTTTGACACCCCTCCTCTACGAGATAAAAACTGCATGTAAATATTATTTCGTGTTGCATTTCCACTGATTCTTGTCACAGCAGAAAAAAAAAACACTGACACACACCAAAAAAAAAAGAAGAAATATTAGGATAAACACTAGAATGAGTGGCTCTCGCATTGATTCCTCTTTGACTAATGAGCTTCATTGTAAGTATTCGATAACAAGGTCATTGATCGCTGTAACATAACATGGTGGGTTCCTGCCATGCCTGTGGATTATGGGTTTTCCGAGGAGCGTATCATTGACGAAAGTGATCAATGCGGATCGCTCTCTAGCAGAGAAGATTAAATTCATCAGCGGGATTACAGGACAGCTGCGTTAGACTAAGTTAATTGTCATTAATAATGAAAATTAGGCATTTGGAACGTTATATTCTAATGACATATGAGCAACTTAAACGCAACAGATTTGTCTGAATGTTACATCGAGTTTTTCAGGGACGTTTACAGCAGATTTGAATGAGTATTATTGGTAAATAATTATATGTTTCCTAGTTGTCAATAAATGTGAGGCAGTTCTGGAGACTTCCACTATTTATATCGATGACAGTAGAACTCATATTGCATTTGATATGATGGAAAATTAGCAGTTTATTATTGTAATTATGATCACAGTTAATTGTTTATTGACCGTAGACTGGAAATTCTTCAAAGGTAGCTATTATTTACAAGATTAAGATTAAAGATCTCAAGTTGTATATACAAGATTTTTATGTAAAAAGTCATATCATGCTTGATATGGTCTAAACTAGTTAAACAGCAGTATTTTATATACGTTAAGTAAAATTCTGAGCCAAGAATTTAAAGGAATAAATCTCTTTACGCATTTGTTTCCGGTAAACATGAATGTAAAGAATATAATTCAAGTCATTTTGTGGAATTTTTTCCACATTTCGTATTTCTAAAATGCACAAAAATTTAAATAAAAATGCAAAGACAGACTGTGAATTTGTGTGTATGAATGTAAAATAGCTAAACTAAACTAAATATAGAAGATTTTTGTGTGAAGTCACATGTAAAAACCCATATTCCGTTGGTTGTTATTGAAAATTAGTAGTTTATTATTATAATTATAATCAGAATTATTTGTTTATTTGACCGTAATCTGGAAGTTCTTTAAAAGTAATTATTATTTACAAGATTAGGATTTAAGATCTCAATAGACAGATTATATAATCAAGATTTTTATGTAAAAACTCATATCAAGCTCGATACGGTGTAAATAATAACTAGTTTAACAACAGTGTTTTGTATGTTTTAAGTAAAATTCCACAATAAAAACCTAACTAATGGCAGTGTTAAGCTTGATTATTTGTACTGTTTGTATTTCTATGTAATTTCATTGTTTTTATAAATATCTTCTTTGTGAAATTACATGTAAAAGCTCATTTCACACCCTTGATCTGATCTCAAATTAACAATAGATTCTTGGAAACTGATTAAATTCATCAGCGGGATTACAAGACAGCTGAATTAATTGTCATTAATAGTGAAAATTAGGTGTTTGAAAGATTTGTCTGTATGTTACATCGAGTTATTCAGCGAGGTTTCAGCAGATTTAAATGAGTATTACTGGTAAATAATCCTATATTTCCTAGCTGTTGTCAATAAACGTGAGGCCGTTCTGGAGTCTAAGTGCTTCCACTATTTATATCGGTGACAGGACTGCTAGCGAGGCTCTCCGAGGAGCTCCATTGTTGCCGCCTGACAGCGCGCCGCCTTGTTCTTCCTCTCTGTACATACGGTGTTGGTGTTTATTTAAAGCGCAGCAGATTAAGATTTCATAAAGATCCAGATTCAGCTCGGGCGTTTCAGAGGGGTGTGCAAAAGTTCATGAGGCATGAAACTGCTCTCTACCCAATTGGTGATGGTGTGCTAAATAAAAAGTGTATGAAGAGTCATCAGTGATTCTCATTAACCCAATAACTGCAAACGCCAGCGTTAAATTACATAAAACGCTGGAGGAAGAGATTTACAAACAAATATTACATCATGTTATGCTACTGTGACTGCAGGGTTTGGTAATTCTGTGATGATATAAAGACTTTAGCCAGAGATTTTGGGTTTAGTCCAAATCTCTGAATGTATTAGACAACTGTGGGCACTTTAACCAATAAAACCTTGATTTGTCAGCTATTACATTCATAAACAGTTTCTAGGTTGAACTCTTGGTAATCTTATTATGTCATGTATTACAATTTAAAACCGTATGCATCACGGTTAGACATTTTGTCCGTGCGACCTCCTTCTGTCAACGTTCAAGGTGCTTTAAACAACATTCAGAACTGCTCCATGTCAAACTGGAGCATCAGCATCTCAGACTGGAACAAACTGGTATGTTGGCAGCACGATCCTCCTCCCTTCATGTTTCATTCACAGCCAGGGAGGCTGAGTACACAAGAGACAGCGAAAAGTACCACAGCCACAAGTACTGCTGTAAGATATATATCGAGTGGTTGTAGCTAACGTTGTCTTTACTAGCTCTGCTCTGGTTCATGTGTGTCGGTTTCACTGTAAAGCACTGAAAAGAAGTCACAAATGGTGACAAAGAGAGTAACAAAACAGGCGATATTCTTCTATTTCAGACTATATGGCAGAATACTATCAGAACAAACATGGCAGTTGTTTAAAATATGTCCTGCCCCTACTCACAAAAAAGAATCATCTGCTTGTAACGGCAAAATCAGGAAACCTCTGAGTAGAGATGCAAATTTAGATCAATCAGTCACACAGACTGGGTGTAGTGGACGTTGGTCGCTATACTAATAGCCACCGGACATGTATTAAAAGAGTTGTAGCATGTATAAAAGCTCAGTTAAACATGCCACTAGATTATAGGAATGATGTGACTCTTGTAAAACACATGAGCTTTGGTAGGGAGTCATTAACCATCATAGTAGTCTTTGTCATGATGCTCATTGCTAGCTAAACCAAACAGATCACAACCATCTAGCCTTTGTTGCAGAAATATCTTACATACATGTGCATTTGGACAATAGGAACACCATCCTAGCTCACCTCAGTTAACACTGAATATGCTAGCTCTGCCGCAGAGGCATTAAGTGTCACTGAAGTCTTTGTCATGGTGCCCGCTGCTAGCTAAACCCCTATAATGCTCTCTACTTGCCAACATGAACTGTAGTCTGAGTCTCTACAGCATTAAACAGTAAGAGCCACCTCGTGGAACAACCAGGTACTACAGCTTTTTGGTTAACGACGTCTAACATCACTGCTCACTGGCTCTAAAGCATCACACTCTACTTGTTGAAACTTTGGATAAAATTCTTGCAAGACGTTCTTCACCACTGTTGAAATTTTCAGGTTTTATCATACAATAGCATTGATTTAACATAGATTTAATTTATGGAATTCCGTTCCTACAGCGCGACTTAACTCGATTTTCACCGTAAGTCGGAACTCACATACCATGATGTATGTGGCGTACAACCAGCGAAAGTAAACAAAACTGTCTTCCTCATATAGCGCCACATATTCGTCTGCTCCGCTCGCCAACTAGTTCCTGCGTGAAATTTGTTTTAACATTGCGAACACTGTACGTTGGAATGATGGAACAAGACTTTATGGGAGATGGCGACATAACCACGAAACGCCGTAGGTCGAGGACGTCGTAAACCGAGGACCTGGTGTATCTGCAAAAAATAATCTTGACCTAGAGTGACCTAAATGATCCACTACTACAAAATACAGAATATCTGAGTGATTGAGTATCATTTCATCCCAGCTTTGGCTAGGTGGGGATGTTTCTGCACCATCTTCACTTATCTGCAGTTTTTCCTCCATCTTTCTTTCGCTCTTCCTGATTGCATTAAGACATAGAGTCTGACTGGGTCACTCCAGGACGTCAGCGTCGTTGCTTTTAATCCATTTCTGTGCAGCTCCGTCATCTTGTAAAGGTCACAGTAGTATTCCCATTGACTCTGGTGACACGGCGATATACCTTTTCTAGTTTAAAAATCAATATGCTCAATGGAGACGGACGGATGTGGGACAGACGGCCATCCCCCCTCCTGACTCTTTAAGAGACTGGAATCCCTCCGTTGAGCACCGTTGGCAGTAAATATGGCATAAACACAAGCATATGACAGTAATTAGGAGTTAGAGCGACGTCTTATCCGGATATTGGGTCAGACCTCCAGTTTAAGGCGGGATGCTAATGGTTAATTTCTAATGACCTATTTCCTGAAACGTTTATTGGGCCACCCCCTCGGAAAACGCTCTAAATATACTGATACTGGAGGTGATTATGCTCATGACGTGTGTAGTCGATGCACATGTGTGTGGTTTTGTGTGCCGCTCACGACGGATTGTTTCTTTAGCTGCCATTCCGTGGCCCTGGAAATGATTTAATTTTTCAATGGCCTGTCTGCTATCAACAGGCTTGCCTCTTGAGAGAGATGTCTGCCTTGATAATTGTGCCATGAACCTCATCAGCATTTCAGATGAAATGGAGCTAGACGGGTCACTTTGAGTTTAAGAGACGCTAATTTGATTGAAATTCAAACTGGGAGCACCAGGAAGTAGATTGTGCCTTTTGCTGTAATGTGCTCCCCTCACTCATGTCGCTTTTCTCCTCCAGTTACACAGCGATTGTTTTTGCTGCTGCTGCTGTTTTTTTTCTTTTTTATTGTGAATTACAAATGGCTGCTTAGGATTCCTGCGTATTGAGGGATAGAAAATTGGAGCCGAGCAATCTGGGAGTCAGAAATTAAGGCGCGTCTTCCCGTTAGTCTAAACTGGACGGGTCACATGATGGAGAGGAGAAACTTCAGACGGATGATAAGTGGAAAAGACTTCTGTGGTTTTAAACTGTTTAAAAGAAAAGAATTTAAAGGTATAAGTCTATTTACGCATAGGTTTTTGGTAAGCATGAAAAAATGTTCTGCTTCTGTGAGTAGAAAACACAAACAACCAGTTTAAAGTAAGTTTTCTGATATTTGATAATCAAGAAATTGTAACCAAGCACAGAAAAAACGTGTCTTGGCATTTCTGCAGCGCAATTTCTGTTACTAATTGGCAGATAATGTCAGGTTTGTGCTAAACAGCATCAGTCCAAATGTCTGCTTCACTATAACTTGTTCATTTGAGCTAAAATAAAGGAGGTATATGAATAAAATATTCTGAGCTGAGCCTGTGGTGTTTGCTGATCGACTGTACAAAGCAGAATTGATTAAAGCAAGGATTTGTAGGGGAAAAAAAAATTTAAGAAATATACTCTTTTCTACTTTTTTCATCTTTTTATATCTTGTGATATACAAATAAATAAATGTGTTTTGTTCCGAAGCAGTTAGCTGCATGTTAGCCGTATGTAAGCCCCACCGGAAACAGTGGAAACGAGTCTCCTCTGTGTTTGTTTCAGCATCCTAACTGCGGTGGAGGTCGACGGCCTGAACCGGTCCAAACTGGTCTGAACCGGTCCATACTGGTCTGAACCAGTCCAAACCGGTCATAGCTTTGAGTTGTGTCGTTTCTTTAGATTCCTGCTGCGTTTGTTGTCGTCGTCCGAACCGGTCCAAACTGGTCCAAACTGGTCAGAGCGCTGAGTCGTGTGGTTTCTTCAGATTCCTGCTGGGTTTATTGTCGGACTTTGTGGTTTAGATGTCGTCGGATCAGCGAAGTAGAGGACTTCTGACACTGAAAACCTCTTCACCTCCTCTTCATGTTTCTGTAGATTTGACTTCATGTTGTTGTCTTTGAGGTTTTAGTCCAAACTGGGTTGATTCGGCCAACATCTCGACATTTTTATAATAAAAGTCTTCCTACCAACACACTGGATGGTCTCAGAAACACCTCCTGATATATTTGTTCCTGGAAATGCGGCAGTTTTCTCATGTGAGGCAATTTATTATTCAATTAGCGCGTTATCTTCACGTGGATTTATTCGTGCAACGTGCTTTATGGTGACAGCGAGAAAGGTTAAATTGCGGCATCGGGAGCGCTATCAGTTACACCTTGTTGGCGTCTCACCGCAGCTCCTCCGCCGCTGTCAGCAGGGAGTGCTCATTTTTTAAGAGAGATTTGCATCAAATCCTCGCAGCGTTTTCTATGACACTCTAATTGTACTGATGTCTGCCTCTTTCAAAAGGTCAGAGATGCGATGGGATTACATGTGGAATACTTCAGTGTGATTAACAGGCCGCTGGGAGAAACGGAGGCAATCAGGGTGGAAACAGAGCTCCATCCTGCACTTAAATGGAGTTTCACTTCCACAAAAATGTGTCTTGCCTCTAATTCTTGATATTCCGCAGCTATTTTAATGATTGTATTTTTCGAAACAAATCACAAATCTTTCAACCCTCCCGTTAGGAACAACAAAGTGTCATGTTTAACCCTTAGACCAGCTGTCCCCGACAATTTTTCAGCATCCACGGATCGGTTTAATGTCAGACAATATTTTCACGGACCGGCCTTTAAGGTGTGATGGATAAATACATCAAAATTAAATGATACGACCGGCATAAAAACTGTGATATTTTCTAAATATAATAATAAACATAAATCCACTGCGTACTCGTATGCAACTTTATTAACATCGAGTGAGTCATAGACGGATGGAACGGAGAGAATCCGGTCATTTTTCAAAATAAAACATCATTCAGATTCAGATGATAAATAAAACCGAAATAATCTTTATTTATTATATAAAGTTATTTATTCTTTTTCTGTGGCCCGGTACCGGTCAACGGCCCTTGGAATCATAAGTGGGTCAAAAAATACCCGGTGAGGTCGTTTCTGCAATATCTTTGTTCCGTTTTCTGATATCATTCCACTTCAATTTTTAAGTTACCTTTTATACTTTTAAAGAAATTCTAACACTTGTATTTTAAGAGGTGATGCAAAAAATAATGGAAAAATGTCAACAGAATGGACGTTGACATTCTTCTATTGCTGTTCTGTGTAATATTCTTCTTTTTCAATAATCAAAATGTCCAAAATCTGTTATAAAATGAAAAATAAACAGATTTCAAACATGAAATCATTCTTGTGTGGACAAAAATATGATCAAAACAACAATACAAGTCATTATTCTTAACCAAAATGACATAGAAACACATTGATTCTCCATTATTAATCATTTCTGTTAATATTTAATGCAGTGGTGTTTCTAACCTCTAACAGATCATGGTTCAATGAGGACAAGTCACTCGTTTTTCATAAAAAATGCAGTTAAAACTTGTTTTAATGTATATTGGAAAGACCTACATCGAAAATACAGTAGTTTTACATGACATTGGTTTTTTTAAAGAATTTATTTCATGTGTAAAATAGCTAAACTAAACTAAATATAGAAGATTTTTATGTAAATCACATGTAAAAACTCATATTACATTTGATATGATGGAAAATTAGCAATTTGTTATTAGAATTATAATCAGAATTATTTGTTTATTTGACAGTAGTCTGGAAATTCTTCAAAGGGAACTGTTATTTTTAATAGTTTATGATAAAAGATCTCAGTAAGCAAGATTTTTATGTAAAAACTCATATCAAGCTTGATATGGTCCAAAGTTAACAGTAGATTCTTGCAACTAGAAAACAAATAAGTAGTTTACCAACAGTATTTTGTATATTTTAAGTAAAATTCTAAGACCTTAGCAGTTTTGCACAGTTTAAAAGTCAAGAATTTGAAGGTATAAACCTATTTACACATATGTTTACGGTAAACATGGACGTAATTAATGTGATTCAAGTCATTTTGTGGAATTTTTCCATATTTAATATTTTTAAATTGCACAAAAATGCCAATAAAATTGTCAAAACAGACTGTGAATTTAGATGTTGAATGTAAAATAGCGAAACTGAAGTAAATATAGAAGGTTTTTGTATAAAGTCACAAGTAAAAACTCGTATTACATTTAAAATGGGTCAATTTGACTGGAAACACAAGAGGAGGGTCATTAGTTGAAAACCAGGGGCTGTTTCTGCTGCAGATTTTTCGATAAAGCGCACTGGAAACGTGTCTTTTTTTGTTCTCGTTTTTGAGCTGGCAACCTTCAGTAAAACATGTCACGAAGCTGTTAAACACAAAGTGAGTACATCTCCTCACGCAGATGGCTTTGTATATCTGCCTCGATTAAACAGAAACTAAAACAGAAGGATCACCAAACTATTAGATAATACCCCTGCTGAAAAGGATTCCAACGATTCTCCAAAAAAAAAAGAGCTCCTTTTCCAAACGGTTAATTACTCTTTCTCTTTATTACGAGACGGGATAAATTAGTATTCTTTGCACTTTTGCTTCTGTCAAATCCAGCACAGCAATCAAGGTATTTATAGACGAAGAATGTTTCACTCTGGAGGAAAGTGGAGAAAAGATTCCTTTGACTTAATATTCATTATGTACATGATTAATTACTATATAGCCTCAGACTATCAAAAGATAGTCAGAGATATCATATTTTACATGTATTTAATTAGTGTGCACTCTGAGACCTGTGCCCCGGCAAACCCGAACGCTGAACTTCTTTACGGGAGGAATTTCAATTACGCGCTCTCTCTCAAAACGAGGGCCAGGCCTGTGCATGGGAGAAGTCATTAGGGCTTTTTCAATTGGTCTCGGGAGATGCCCGAGGTTTCACAGATGAGACGGGAATCAGAGTCGCACGATCCCATAGATCAGGGCGCCGCTGCCGCACGGCGCTGAAATTAGGGCGATATATCAGCCGCAGCTCTCAACGCTTATGTCAACATTGTTTCAGGAGAAATATGAGGTTTTTTCAGCCCTCATGTCCTGTTGTTTAATACGTTCGCCTGAGTGATGACGGCAGCTCCACGTCTCGTTAGTGTCACAAATTTTATTTTCCATATCATTCTGTTTCATGTGGCCAACATAAACCTTGAATATTTTAACATTTTGCAGCCTCAACGTCAGATATGAACTTTTATTGTTGCATTTTTTTTTAACAGTAACTTTGGAAATATTCAAATTTAATGTTAAAAGATGCTAAGATAAGTGTTTATATCTTATGAACATTTATTAACTTTGAATATTTTTATAAGCCTCACCATAAGATACAGACATTTATTTTTGCATTTTTTGAACAATAACTTTAAATATTTTGCAGCCACAACATTAAATCTGAGCATTTATTTTTTTGCAATTTTTAACAATAACTTTGAATATTTTCAAATATTTTCATTTATTTTTGCATTTTACACAGTATATTTGAATATTATTTTGCAGCCTCACATCAGATACAAACATTTATCTTTGCATTTTTTTTAACAATAACTGAATATTTTGCAGCTAGAACATGAAATATGAACATTTATTTTTGCACTTTTTTTAATAACTTTGAAAATTTAATTAAATTTAATTTCTTGCAGCCTCACCATAAGATATAAACATCTATTTTTGCATTTTTTTAAAACAATAATTTGGAGTATTTTGCCACCACAAAATAAGATATGAGCATTTATGTGTAATTTTTAACAATAATTTAGAATATTTTGCAAATAGAACATAAAATATTAACTTTTTAAAAAAAAATAAATTTAACAGTCACCTTGAATATTATAATATATTGCAGCCACAACATGAGATTGGAACATTTATTTTTGTATTTTAAACAATAACTGAATATTTAAAAATTTTGCCGCCTCAACATGAGATGTGAGCATTTATTTTTGCATTTTTTGACAATAGCTTTAAATATTTTGCGGCCACAACATTAAATCTGAACATTTATCTTTTCTTATGTCCTGTTGTTTAATACGTTTTCCTGAATAATGATGGCCGCTCTACGTCTCATTAGTGTCACACATTTTATTTTTGAGATCATTCTGTTTCATGCGGCCAACATAAAGCCTCTAGCTGGATAAAACATGGCGGTTTATGGGATATGATCTGCTTATGCATGAGCAGAGGAGACGCAGTCATCAAAGTGACCATGTGATTTATGGAAGGAGCTGCACATTCGTGAAATATTAACCACAAAAAACAAGCAGCGTATTATTGTCCCAGCATGAGGCGCGCCTTTTTAATTCCAAAACAGTAATTCATTTCCACGAGAAGAATGTGCTGATATTTTCATCCGTTATGCACGTGGAGGTCATTAATAAAGAGAGACGCCCCCTGAGATCCTCACTGAACACAGATGTGGACATAAATGTGTGTTTATGTCATTAGCTGGTTCTGTGACGTAATGGACTGTTCTAGAAAGACAGAAAAAGACAAAGAAAGGAAGAAAAAGCCCTTTTGGTTTAGACTTAGTAGATTCTTGCAAGTAGAAACAGTATTTTGTATTTTTTATGTACAATTCTCCATTAAAATGAGCCACAGGAGAAACTTCAGATGGATAATAAATGGAAAAGACCTCAGTGGTTTTAAACGCTGCTTCACTTTCACAGCTTTGTATTTAAAGTTTATTTGCACGTATTCGTCTCAGCTGAAATATGAACGTACTTGAAGTAATTCATCCACTACAAAAATGTTACCGTGTTTTTGAAATGCAAAGAAAACATCAGTAAATTACAAACATAAACTGAACTGAATGTCTAATTTAAAATTCCGAAACTAAACATTTAAATATCAAAGATTTTTATGTAAAATGATTTTGGTAGATAATTGGTTTGGGGCATTTTTAAAGTCTTCTTAAATGTGAATATTTACAAGTTTCCTTCCTCCTTTGTTTAACTTTCTGGACATGTTTTTTTTTAATTATTATTTTTGCACTAAAACTCGTGTAAATTCCTGATCTGCAGCTAAAATCGTCTTGTTTTCAACCTGGAACCCAAACAGCACCAATTCCCGGCCTCCTTCCGTCTCCTCAGCGCCGAGCTGCCTGATATTATATTAATAAGGTTTGGACACAGAGCAGTGATTCCCTCTGCAGACCAAAAACACAGGCAAAACCCAAAGCACAGTACAATACAAGCAGTAATACATTTTCCAATGATCTGCTGCAAATGGGCGCACTGGTCTGTGGTAAGAAACAAATATTATCTCTGGTCGCTGCTAAATCAGCAGAACACACTTATTGATCGGGCTCCTCGCGTCGCCGATAGAATTTTAAGTCCCTTCGGCTGAACCGCTCGGGGTATTGATGTCATTATCGTGAAGTGAGAGCAGCCAGAGGGTGGTCACCTGCAGATCCCAGACCTCCGAGCTTCATCTGCCCTCCAGATGTTAAACCCAGAGATCCAAATTAACTTCTGACATCGCGGCCGAGATGAAAAACTAAACGTGTAAATGTGAAATGTGATTGTTTTCTTGGTGAGAAAAGCTCCCAGATCACGTCTGCGCTTATTCATCTTAGTTCAGGTTCCACATTCAGCCTAGTTTGAGCTCCAGTGACCAGTAAAATCACAGCATAATAACCACAGAAATAACCACAACTCCACATGTTTCCTTTGTTTCAGTGCAAAAAACGTACATTCTGAAAATGTTCACATTTAAGGAATTATCTTTTTACAAAACACCATGAACAACCTGAAATTTCTTAATAGAAATAAATTCAATTCAATTCAATTTCAACAACATTCAGCTTCAAATTATCATTTCGACATTACAAGTTTCAGATCATGGATTGTCTACAAAGGAACACAACATTTAGTCATCTGGAATGGAATGATACAGTATTTTAGTTTTTTTACAAAATGAGAAAAGTCAGACAAAAAAAACCAAGGCAAAATATTCCAAAAATGAGATGCAAAACAACACAAAATGAGACAACCGACACAAAATAAAACAAAGACCGGACAAAAAATTACACAAATGACACAAGACCAAAAATGACAAATAAAGAAACAAAATGACAAAAATAGACAAAAAACACAAGTGAGACAAAAAGGAAACACAATGACAAAAACAGAAAGCAAAATGACTGAAACATGAGATTAACGACAAAAGTCAGAAAAAAAGACAAAAAACCAACAAAAACAGGACAAAATATTACAAAAATGAAACACAAAATGAGAAAAACGAGAAACAAAATGACAAAAAAATGAGAAACCAAACGACACGAAACAAAACAAAAAAGAAATAAAATTTAGACAAAAAAAGTTACAATGCGCCGAAAAAAAATATACAAACGACACAAACAACCAAAAATGACAAAAGCGAGAAATAAAACAACAAAAAAGTAGTCAAACAACACAAGCAAGACAAAAAAGCACAAAATGACACAACAAATAAAGCAAAGTACAAAAACAAGAAACAAAATGACAAATACATGAGACAAATGACAAAAGTCAGACAAAAAAAGACAGAAAAACAACAAAAACAAGACAAAACGACAAAAGAACAATGAACAATCTAGTATTTTACTCCATGATCAAAACAACTTGTCGTGGTGTAGAAATTATTTTAAATTTATAGTTTTACTAATTTACAATCTGCAGTTAATGTCTTCAGAGGAAGTTTTCCACACTGAGGGCCGAATTGGACCCTCTGGAGGGCCGCTTTTGGCCCACGGGCCGCATGTTTGACATCCCTGGTTTAGATTTTTTTTTTTTAAAGTAAATCATCAGGATTCTTTCATTCTCTCGTTTGAATAATATTTCGGTGTTTTTGGTCCTCGTGGGTTCAGAATTTCCGAGGCTGCGGTGATAATTAATGAGACCTTTGATGGCATTTGGGCTCCTCGTCTCGCGGCTCAGCATGGCGACCCGTTCAAGCAGCAGCCGGCTCCAATCAATAAGTCGGGACATTTGAGGTTGTTTACCCCGAGCAGAATCCTGCCCCACAAAACAGCGAGGCGGGGGGTAAATTCCAAGATCGCATGAGGTCCCCCCAACATGTACCAGGCTTTATCTGTTTCCGCTGATATTTGTTGTCATAAATCCTGCTGATCTGCATTTAGTTTCATTTCTAATTTCACTTTCTTCACAGAGCAGCTGTACAGAATGCTTGGATCTGACTCAAACTTTCAAAACAGACTCTGAAAAGTTAGAATTGACTCAGTTCTGACCAGGAAAAATGATTTAGCATTATAGCAGGAGAAAAAAACACTGAAGAGGATTTCTTGGATTCTTTCTTGGCACATATGGAGCATAAAGACGTATGAGCTCAGAGTGAAAAGAAACGCAGCTGGCCATGACTTTACTGCTAGCAGAGTAAATGGCATCGCTATGTGATAACGGAGTCCATTTAGTTCTTTGAATCAGAATCAGGTTTTATTGCCAAGGAAGTTTCAGTAGATCTCAGTAAACAGCAACATTTAGATTAAAAGGCAACGCCAGTCACAGGTGTTTGATGCAGAATTTGAATATTTTGCAGCCACAACATTAAATTTGAACATTTAAATTTTTGCATTTTTAACAGTAACTTTGAATATTTTGCAGCCAGAACGTGAAATCTAAACATTTATTTTTGCATTTATAACAACATCTTTGAATATTATAATATTTTGCTGCATCAACATGAGTTTTTTAACATTTATTTTTGCATTTTTCAACACTAACTTTGAATATTTTCAAAATTATTGTTAGAAAAATGCTAAAATAAATGTTTATATCTAATGAACATTTATTAACTTTGAATATTTTAATATTTTGCAGCCAGAACATGAGATAGGAGCATTTATTTTTTCTTTTTTTAGCAAATATTTTTAAATAATTATTAAAGCTATTGCTTGAAGAAATTATAAAATAAATATCTATATCTTATGGACATTCAATAACTTTGAATATTTTGATATTTTGCAGCTTCAACATGAGATATAAATATTTGTTTTTGTAATTTTTTAATAATAAATTTGGATATTTTGCAGCCAGAAAATGAGATATGAGCATTTATTTTTCCATTTTTTCTGAAAAATTGTAATTATATAGCAGGTCAAAAAAAGAAAACAAGGATACCACTGAACAACAGAAAGCTGGTCAGCCCAAACACAGGGAGAAATAGAGTTAAACATTGTGAAAGATTTACAAAATGAACGAAAAAAGAACCAAATATGCCACATCTGAGTCCGAAAAAAGAGGATTAATAGAAAGTGAAGCCCAACAGTCATAAATAATAATAAAATATTTTGCGAGACTCTGTGCCACTTCTACAGAGTGTAGATTTTTTTTATTTAGTGTGTTTGAGAAGGCTAGCATCATTTATGGTTTCTTCTCTCTGCTTTCTCTTCTCAGATGCAACAATCGGACCCAGTGCATCGTGATCACGGGTTCGGACGTCTTCCCCGACCCCTGCCCAGGAACCTACAAGTACCTGGAGGTCCAGTATGAGTGTGTGCCCTACAGTAAGTACCACCCTTCTGCTGTCGTCAGTTAAAACCTCTTCCTCCTCCTGTTTCCCTCCTCCACACCTTCCCATCCTCAGGCCCTTCTCCTCTCTGTCTCTTCTTCTTCTCCTTCTGTGTTTTTACACCACTTCCTGTCCCATTTCTTCCCTCACCTTGTCCGGACGGTTCTGCAAGCATCCTCCCAGCACCCTTTCTCCTTCCATCCGTGTCGCACCGAGAACTTCTCCATGACCTGTAACACCTTTTTGGTCCTTCTTCTTCTCCTTCTTCTTCTTCTTCTTCTTCTTCTTCTTCTTCTTCTTCTGCACTCCCCTTGTTATTGCTGTGCTCACCGTGTTTCCAGCCTGGTTATGAGGGTAGCAGAATAGAGGGGAGGGCAGAGGAAGTCACGAGATAGATCCACCGCTCAAGTCTTAGCAGGCCACCTTGATGGCTTAATATACGTTCAGACAACAGGTGCTGGAGAACGCTAACAGCTGTTTCATTATGTAAGCGAGCAGAATGGCTCCAGCTCAACAAGGTAATATTTCATCCAAAGAGATAGTGTTAACATTTCGCCCGTTCCTTGGATGTTGAAATATTCATCGCCATTCAGCTTCCAAACAATCTTTAGATTGCCCTTTGTATTAAAATTCCCCTTTGTCCTTTAAGCTGCCATGTTCATTTGCAATTTGTGAAGGAAATTCCCCCGCGTAACCTTTCCAGACTGATTAATGACGAAGATTTAGATGAATTGCCAAAATCACTAATCAGGTGGAACTGAAATAATTAGAGCGGGAGTGATGGGACGATGGTGTTTGGCAGCTCACATGAGTATTTTCTACCCTGATGTCTTTAGATGTGTTTCAGTTGTGAGATTGAATCGCAGAGTCTAAATAAATAATGCACCTTTATTCTACAGTTCTCTCCATGTCTATTTAACACATCTGTTCTACATTGCTCATTACCAGCATACCTGTCGAAGCTGTTCCCCTTAGTGTTGAATCCAAATGCATTAGTGAGCATCATTAGATGGTGGAACTCATTACAACCTAAAGGTTAACCTCTCTGAGGCTTTGAGGACCTGTAATTAAAAATGGAATAAGCCATAATGGGTATTTGAGTCCGACTTATCGAGCAAAGACAAATCCTGTAGCTTTTACCTTAAACTGCTTGTATTTGTGCTGCTTTTCTTTTGTTTTTTTATTTCTTTACCTGCCTTATAGTTAAGCAAAGTATTGATCCTATGTCTTGCTGTGTTACCTCAAACCTTAATAGCAGGATTAGCCTCAAGGTGCACTCATGTCCACCCACTGTTATGATTGTCTTTTGCCTCCGTCTTGCACCAATAAAGCAGTCGAGACGGCTGTAGTTCGTTGGAAAAATAAAAGTTCTGCCCAAGGACTCTCAGTCCTCACACAGGTCCTCATTTCACTCTAAGTCGGTTTCAAACATGCATGTCTGTAGCCCCATCTTTTTGCTTCTCAAGGTCCATGCCCAACCAGAATAGGACCAAGAACACAGAATGTTTCCTATCGCAACTGCCCCGGTAAGTGTTTAGTGTTCTCCCCGTCTGATTCAGTCCACACCAGCCCAGTCCAGCCTTTTCCTGCTCAAGCCCTGCTGTAAAACTGTGATAGAGTTTGATTTTAGAGACCCCGTTTTGTTGCTTCCCTTCTACGCATCCCGCGTCTCCTCTTCCCCCCCCGTCTGAATGTAACGCCGATCCCACGCATCTGTTTGTAGTGTCAGAATAAAGCAGAGGAGCAGAGATCTCGCTGCCGTAGAAAAGCCCTTCACTGCCGTTTTCTAGTGTTCAGCCGGAGTAGATCACACGCCAAGATCTGTGATTAAAAAACATTTCGGCGCTCCAGGAGCTTAGGATCCAGTGGATTTGCCGGAACACAAGACTTGAGAAGATGTTTTGCAAGAGAACGCATTAAATCCGCCGTTAATCCGATCAGCGACGGGGCCACAGACATCGTCCTCGTTTTCGACCAGCTCCTCAAAATCCAACCAAATTTAAACACAACTTTAACCGTTTTTTTTTGTTGTTGTTGTTTTTTGTTGTTGTTTTTTGTTTTGTTTTGTTTTTTCCGTCACCGACTGAATGCATTTAATTCATTCATTCTATTGTCCGAGAATTTGCATGATCACACGAGCAATTTGGGCTTTTTTTTCCCCCCACTTCTGTGCAACAAGTTGCCTCCATTTCCACCATTTTCATCCTTTTGGCTTTCTAATTTGGTTCCTGTCATGAACCGCCCTCATTAGCAGCGCTATCTTCATATTCCAGCCAAGGATGTAAATTTTTGCCTTCACCTGGCACCGAGTCCTCCTCTGAATTGGCTCCAGTAATTGCTTGAATCAAGCAACATAAAAGCCAAGATGTTTCTTTATTAAGGCTGTTCCGTGCGGGCTATTCTGAAACGGAGGAGAGGAAAAAAAAAAAAAGAGTACCTTGTAAAAGTGTCGAGTCGTGCCAGTGGGCATAAACAGTCCTCACTGCTAATGTTTTCATTTTCATCACATGCTAATGCCGGTAAATCCTCAGCTCCATGTGACAGTGATGGCCAGATTATGAAAATGAGTGAAAAAAATAAATGTATAACAGCACAAGTGTTGGATCCCCTTCGGTGATTTGTTCAGTCCGTCCCCCGTTATTTATTCAGTGTTAATGCCTTAATTTAATTCAACACCTGACAGCAGTTAATATTAACGGTCATCACAGTTTAATTAGAGGTAGTTGGTAGAAAGCAGGCATTTTTTTTTAGTAAATGCTGGATAAAGTTTGGGGTTTAATGTGGGCTGGGATTGTCTCATGTTTTGTTCTGCTGTTGCTGTTTAAAACCTGACTGACTCTCTTCCCTTCCCCCTGTGCAATCTGCAGGAAACCTCCTCGGCTTTCTGACTCACTCTCTTCATCCACTGACCGATTTCTGATCACACTGATCGCTGATTTTCTATTTTTACATTTCCACTAACGTCATCAGGTCTTCCGTCACTGTGTTTCTCCTTTTCTTTCCAGACTTCCTCCTTCACGCCATCATCTTCCTCTGTCCTCCGCCTCTGGCCGAGGCGGCGTCTCAGAAAGCTGCTGTTAATTTGTTTGCCTCCCATCCATATTTGATCTCTCGGTTAGGTGCGACACACTCGAGTTTCTCCAGCAGAGCATCCTTCTGAATCTCTAGTTTTTCTTTTGCACCGCTGAAGCCTCGGTCAGACTCAAACGTTTCTGACGGATTCAAATTCTGATATGAACTAAGTGGAGCAGGAGGGTTTCAAGAAATCTCATTTACGATTGCTCACGTCATCCCGTGGTGGAAAAAAATGTACATGTTGAGAAAGACTCAGTCAGAAACCAGTAAAAGTCTGCAAAATAACTGACATATGCAGTCTGTATAAGTAGTAATAAGCACTATGTATTGTTAAGAATAAATCTCAAAATATATGACATCAGAAGAATATAATTTTTCATGCAAACAGGAAAAAAATAGCTCAAATGCTGTTTGATAAACGGTGGTTTTGTAATTATATTGCAGACAGAAGAAGGCAATTCTTCAGCCTCAACATGAGATATGAACATTTATTTTTGCATTTTAAAAACTAACTTTGAATATTTTAATATTTTGCAGCCTCAACATACGATGTAAACATTTATTTGTGGGTTTTTTTTTAATCAACAATAACTTTGAATATTTTGCAGCCAGAACATGAAATATTAACTTTTATTTTTGCATTTTAAACAAGAACTTTGAATATTTTAATATTTTGCAGCCTTAACATCAGATATGGACATTTATTTTTGCATTTTTTGACAATAACTTTGAAAATATTCAAAATTATCGTTTAAAAATGATAAAATAAATGTTTATAGCTTAGGAATATTCATTAACTTTGAATATTTTGAAGCATTGTTAAGAATAAATCTCAAAATCTATGACATCGAACAGCATCATGCGTGATTCAGTTAGAAGAATCTAATTTTTCATGCAAACAGGACAAAAATAGCTCAAGTGCTATTTGATAAACAGTGGTTTTGTAATTTAATTAAACATAGAAGAGTCACAGGATGCAAATCTTTATTACAACAATGAGTTAATTTGATTTGCGCTTTGCTTTGAGTGTTATTTTGCACATTCCTTTCTTATTTTTCCTAAATCTAACACGCGTGAGCTACTGGACACCTTGAATTTCCTCCAAGGGATAAAAAAAAAAAAAAAAAAAAAAAGCAGTCTATTTCTGTATATAATCCATCAGCAAACACACCAGTTACTAAACGTTAAAGTCTATATTCTGACCCAGGCTTCAGACTAAGCTGAGAAACGTGTGTTTACTTTGCGTTGTTCTAGTTAAAAACATACAGTGCTAATGCATATGATATTGTGTTTTACGTCTTGCGATGTGTTTTACTGACCATTGGCATCTCAGATTAATGGACTGGCTAATGCTTCTTTGCACAGGTGCATTCAGTGCCTTCTTAAAGTGCCGCTCTTGTTGAAAACCAGCGGAAACAACTGTGGAATATGTGTAGAATTAAATGCATCTTTCGACAGCGAGCGCACCGAAGCTATATTCATGCATTTTGCTCCAACAATTTGCACTGATTACCTGTTTCCTTGGGGCACAGTTAGCTTGGTTTTTTTTTTCTTTTCTATTCTTTCTGTGTGTATCCAGCTTGATCATTTTAAAAGTGCAAAAGTATGAAAGTATTACACGGAGACTTTTGTAGTTATTAGTCAAGCATTACTTTGTCCGGAATGTTAAATCACATCTTTATTGTGTTAACATCTATTTCAAGGATGTGTCAAAGCGCTATCTATATTTAACATACATTTTTCTGCAGCAGGAAAAAAAAAAAAAGCGCTTTTTGATGGATTTCTGTTTGGTTTGTGGCGGTGGTGGGTGGATTTAAAGAGATAGTTTGCATTTACGCAGTAAAGTACATAAATAAAGTCATGCCACACATCACACTTTACTGCTGATGCATCTATTATGTGCCTTTTACTCTATAATATATGCACTAGCATTCAAAGGTTTTGGGTCATCCCATGTTTTCCATGAAAACTCCCACTTTTATTCATGTGCTAACATAGCTGCACAAGGGTTTTCTAATCATCAATTAGCCTTTCAACGCCATTAGCTAACACAGTGTAGCATTAGAACACAGGAGTGATGGTTGCTATGTAGATATTCCATTAAAAATCAACTGTTTCCAGCTAGAATAATCGTTTACCACATTAACATCATGTCTAGACTGGATTTATCATTCATTTAATGTTATCTTCATTGAAAAAAAACTGCTTTTCTTTCAAAATTAAGGACATTTCTAAGTGATTCCAAACTTTTGAATATTAGTGTGTATATTATCTTACTGTATTTATGACTAAACAGACATCCTTCTGTCAGAATCTGGATTGTTGTTCTTTTCAAACTAAAATCAAACTTCCTGTAGTTGCGGATGTCTGACGCTGGTGCATCCTAAAGCTCAGAAGTCAAATAAAAGACATTAAAAAAACCATCCACCACTGTGCCACAAACCATTTGATCATGATCACGTCCATTTCTGGTGTTCTAACCGAAACCCTTTTTCTGAGACAGGAGCTCGTCAGCGGCGCGTCACCTCTCTCTTTAATAGGCGTAGCCGTCTTTGTCCGTGTCTCATAACATGTTTCTGCATATGTGACCGTAGCAATGACAGTTAATTCATATTAATCTCTTTTTTTCCCCTTGCACCCCTTTCATTCTCTCTTCCAACGCTTAAAATAGAAGTGGAGCAAAAAGGTAAATAACAGACACGACCCAAACCCTAGCTCCTTGTTTTTGTGGCATCTGGTTGTAAATGACCTATTTTCCCATGGTGGCCTCAGACGTTATCGTCAGAAAAAAGAAAAGAAAAAAAAAAAAAAAACCCACCCCAAACTGTAATGTTAACGACCGGTGTAGCGCTACAAGGGAAGTGAAAAAAAGACAGCACACAAGCAGCCAAAAGATGTAAATGGGGGTGTGTTGGCTGCAGTCCATAGGGGCATCCTCTTCTCATTCTCCCTGGGTGCTTTCGCTACTCAGCAGAATCTCATATTGCCTGGCTTCCAAACCCTTTTCCATAGCATGCCATGGTAACACTGTTTCTTGGCCCTCTTTTCGAGCTATTGCTTTCTACTGTCCCTTCTCTCTCCAAGCCTCCTCTCACTCTTTTCCCCCATTATTCTCACCTGACCACTTGCTGCTCTTTCCTCTTTTGATTCTTACGCCTCAGAGCAACAACCTAAACACCTCCAGAGACCCCTACTGAAAGTTTTTTTTTTTTCTCTTAAAACAATCCTAGCGGTCGTGACATTTGCACCGCTTGGTAATGACGAGGCTCTCAGCTCTATACTGTAGAAACGGCGGTGTAACTGAGACACATCTAAGCGCACACATTTTGCAGACTCCGCTGACTCCTGCTCTCTCATAACCTCTCCCGTCTGTTGCCAAGTGACTTTAGTTGGCTGCATTTTTTCTATTTCTTTTTCGTTTGTTTGTTTTTCGTTCACAGGACCAATTGTTCTGTTAAGTTTCGTTCTGTTTCCCCTCATTTGTGTTCTACTCAACAGTAAATGTCTATGAGGCCAACCTTCCTTTTGTTTCAGACTACTTTACATATATATATGTATATATATTTAAACGTTATGCTTGATAACTTTTCCTTTTTTCTTTCTATGCACAAAACCAAAATCCTTATACTGCTTGTGACTATTGGCTCTAGATGTTAGTTGTGTTTTTTGGCCACTCTTTACTATGTGTTTGTCCCCCAACTCCTATTGGACAACCTGTAAAACAAAATGAAGACATTAGAGATGACATCAGAGATTTGACTGTTCAAATTTTAACCCGTGTCTTTTTCTCGTTCTACTCTTCTCCCATTGCTAGTTTTTCTTTGTCCTGGGACTCTGAAAGCTGTCGGTGATCCTTCCTTTTTATTTGAAGCGGAGCAACAAGCCGGCGCCTGGTGCAAAGACCCGCTGCAAGCCGGCGACAAAATCTACTTCATGCCCTGGACTCCTTACAGGACAGACACCCTCATTGAGTACTCCTCCCTGGACGACTTCCAGAACGCCCGGCAGACCATCACCTACAAGCTGCCTCACCGGGTGGACGGGACTGGATTTGTGGTGTATGACGGCGCCGTGTTTTTCAACAAGGAGCGCACCCGCAACATCGTCAAGTTCGACCTGCGGACTCGAATCAAAAGCGGCGAGGCCATCATCAACAACGCCAACTACCACGACACGTCGCCCTACAAGTGGGGAGGCAAGACGGACATCGACCTGGCGGTGGACGAGAACGGCCTGTGGGTGATCTACGCCACGGAGCAGAACAACGGCATGATGGTGATCAGCCAGCTGAACCCGTACACGCTGCGCTTTGAGGCGACCTGGGACACGGCCTACGACAAGCGCTCGGCCTCCAACGCCTTCATGATTTGTGGAGTACTGTACGTGGTGCGCTCCACCTACGAGGACAACGAAAGCGAGGTCAGCAAGAGCCTGATCGATTACATTTACAATACCAAGCAGAACCGTGGGGAATACGTTGACATCCACTTTCCCAACCAGTACCAGTACATCGCGGCTGTGGATTACAATCCGCGAGACAACCAGCTGTATGTGTGGAATAACTTTTACATCCTGCGGTACAATCTGGAGTTCGGCCCGCCAGATCCAGCGCATGGTAAGAAGCCGTCGCCCCGATCACTCCCACCGCAGACAATAATACTAAATTGCATTGCTGAGATTGTGATTTTTAGATGCTGTCAAGTGCATTTTGATACTCCTTCGGTATTCCACATCTATGTATCAAGTGTCACAGCTGACTGATTTTTAATTTAGAATCTAATATGTGCCAGATATGTTATGGGAAGCTTTGGAGTGGAGGAAAGCATCTCGGGGGTGAAGTGAGCGGGGCTCTGTGGTAAACAACACCTCGAAGCCAGTTACCATATCATAAGGGATCGGTATCTGGGGGATTTGGGGAGGTTTACCATCCGGGCGTTCCCTGAGTCCCTGGTGCTAAGGCTCTAGGGATCCCTGCTAGCATATCCCTTTTTTTCAGAGTGGGTAAGGCAGGGAGAGAGAGAGAGATATACTCTCACCTCTGGAAACATACGTGCCTGGACAGGTGCAAAGTCTGGCCTGGGGCAAGGTTAGATCATTCCCCCAGTGATGCTGAAACTCCAAATCTCCATCGGCTATTAAAAACTGGAGGAAGAAAAAGAAGAAACTCTTCACACTCTGTAGCCGCAGCGTGAGGATTCACGGTTCTGCGTACGAAAGATGTTCGACACGAGGGAGAAGGATCAATCATCCAGGGTCACGTCGGCAACCTGTGTTTTTAATTTAGCTGTCAAGAGCCGAGCGGAGGCTAGCCGAGGCCTGCGCTAGTCCTTACACTGAGAATATAATAACAGTAATTATCCTAATCCCCTCCACACCCAGAGTCCTAAGTCCACGTAATGCTCCACGCAGTCAGCGATGAGCCACGGAGGTCAAGCAACTTTTCCACAGATTATCCGAGAGCTCAATATTTATTAATGTGTTCGTTCGTCCACTTTGGTATTGATAGGACGTGGGCCAGGGCTGCTAAATTGGGTTCAGCCAGTGGAACAGCATCAGTCTAGCCAGACTAAGGCAAGTATTACTGTGACAAAGACTGTAGTCCAGGTCTGAAAGCAGGAGTTATATGCAGAGGTTTCACTGAACAGAATACTGCAGCAATCATAAGGAGGAAGATTAAAAAAAAAACGCTTTCTCTTTTTATTTCTCCACCTCTGAATAACGCGTTTGAAGATTCTCCCCTGCAAATAAGACAGATACTGAGGGATTTTTTAATGAAATATTTGCATATTTGAAGTAAATTTAGAGCAATTGAGGAGCATGCTACAGTCAAAATGTCTTTTCTCATTTCAGTCATGTCCAAAAAATAATTTCACACACAAAGAAAATTGAAAATGAGCTGATTCTAACCAGAGCTTTAAATTTGCAGGCAGCTGCGGCTGTAAAAGCAGTCATAGCGCAGTTCGTGATATCTAATAGGGATAAAGTGGAGCATGTTTTTAAATGCCATTATGTGTTTATGAACAGTAAACTGATTACGAAGCAGTCGGGCGACAGCTTTTATTCTCAGCTTAGCTGATATGGATTCTGGGAATAAGCTGTGTATAAGCAGGCTGCACGCTCAATTGATTTATTCATTTGTTGAATGGACACTGATTACCGATAGCAAAATCCGAGGCTTTAAAAGAAGAAATGGGAGCAGATTCCAGCTGTTTGTGTGCATTGTCACCGTGTGTTTCAGACGCACACTTGGTGAGTGCGTTCATTCAGGTCCAGAAGAGGCCTCTTCCCGGCTTGTTTAGGAAAATACAGTACCTGACATTCACTGCTGGCTGCTCTTTATTCATACATCTTGATTTTAATGTCAACGAGGACTCTGTTCTCTCCTCCTGACAAATGAGACACGAGCCTGGCTCTGCTGCTGACTAATGTATGTTGAGTTGCAGTCGATGAGTGCGAGGCAGAATGGTCCAGGATGATCATCAAGATGTCAATAAACTTGTCCTCCCACATGGCTGATGTTGACACATAAATGATGGCACTTTTTTCTGGCTGTCACAGGACGCCCTCTCTCTGATATCGTGATGCTCGTTTCGCTGCCTGCTTCACTTCAAACCAGCGTCAGAGTGGTTTGGTGGCGTTAACCAGTCCAAGGTATGCATTTTGAGTGGAAAAAATAAATGAAAATAAAAACGAAAAGAGCGTTTTAGCTTTGCTCACATTCAAATCATATCAAGCACATGTGAAAGCTCAGCGCCGTGCAGAAAGAACCGTTTCTGCCGCTGCCACTGGGCCGTTCTGAATGAAAAGTGACAGACTTCACAGTGATTGAAGGCACAAACAATCCAGATAAAAATACCGGCAGCAACAATAGAGGCTCACTTTGTAAGAAGTCTGCTGGTTTCTGAGCAGCTCTGTCATCTATAGGGGCACAGACTTGTTGAATCGCTGGGAGAGCTCAAGACACAAAATGCTACCAAGCATTTTTTAGCTAAATGTAAATGCAGATTCCACAGCCGGTCGATCATCTGACCTTTCGCCTTCGAGTAAGAAAAAGAACCTGCGGGCTTCTAATTTGTCTTTTTCAGATTTCTCCTCTTCGAGGGAATTTGAAAAAGGGATGAGTCACTGATGCAGTTGTCGGCTGATACTGTATTCATGTGCACTTCCAGCTTCGTTTATTCCTGCATCTCTCAGGCGGACAAACAGCTCAGTCGCTTGATTCGCTCCGTCACGGAATGCAAAACATCAAAGTGATGTTGGGACGCTGTGCGACAGACAGTTGGATTCTTGTCAAGTCCAATAACGTCGCTCGTGTACAGACAAGATCATCTCTTGTAGGATTATGGGGGAGTGGACGGGGTCGCGTCCAACAAGCAGCTCCACTGGAAGTGGACATTAAATGGGTCAGTAAGTCCCTCTCTTGGCTTTGACCAACTGCACCATAATCCACTCGTTTAACCGCTCGTGCTTCCTCTTCTTGCACATATGAGCTCATAAAAAGAGTTATTCCTTTGTCGCATCTTGTAAGTGAGATGATTAAATTGATTTAAATGATGTGTTCCCAGAGAAAACTCATTATGCACCCATTTCTGTGCAGCGTTTATTCACGCCAAGCTCTGATATGTGGCCTCAAACCACCGAGTAAGCATATCGGAAGCTATTTTCACAGGAAGCGGACTCTGACGCCGCCTCGATGGGACACAGGTGAGCCTCGGAAACCTTTTATTTATCCCCCGTTGCAAAATCACAACTGTATAAAAGCCCCCGGTGCTGCAGTTACCGCCCACACAAATCAAGACCTCCTCTTTAATTGTTCAAATGTCAATACATTTGCATACAGTCTCAATCTTCGCTGCACCCTCAAATTATACATCTGCGAGCGGGGATCGTAACAAAGGAAATGAGCCAATTTGTTTAAAATTATAAGGTGCAGTTCACTGACGCGGCTTGCCAATTAGCTTACAAAACTCTGCATGTGGCCTAAACAATGCCCCGTAGTTTGTGTGTTGCCAAAGTGCTTCACGATGCAGAAATGCTCGGCTGTTACAGATGCTTGTGACTCACATGCAGTCACCCCAGAGAGCTTCCCTCTTGCAGTCTGATGAATACGCAGCTCTCTAATAAGCGCCGCCGCCATCCGTTCCCGTCGTCTCACACGGAGGTCAACGTGTGCGCGAGAGGAAGCAAGAAAAGCCAGAAAGGCAGGGTTTGGAAGCGAAGCTCTCTGTGAGGAGCTCAGGTAAAGCGGCAGAGGCTCCTTTCTTCTCGCCGCCGGTGCAGGAACAGGCATCAGGACGCGTTAAAAACGGCCAATTTGTTTGTTTGCCTGAACAACAACCCCCGCTCTCCCCAGCCCCCTGTCAGCTGCACAAGTGGACACAGTGCTGTGAAAGGAGAAGGTATTCATGTGGAAAATCACTCTTTTTTGTTTTCCTGTCCTGTCATCTTCCGGATCCCATTGTTTCTCCCTCCGTCTGCTTCCATCTTATTGTTTCTCTCTTTCATTAGCTCTCTATTGCGTTCAGTTTGGCCGTATTTTACCTTCCCCTCCTCTCACCTGTGGACCCATTTTTTCCGCATCCAGATAGTTCTGCCTCCACGTAGGGGCATCTGTTTGACTTCTCTCCCGAAGTCGGGCTAAAACCCGGGTCAGACAGCTCAAACAAAGCCCAGCGAGACGCACTAAATGACAGGATTTCAGCAAATCCTTCCCTCTGCCTCCCAGGAAACTGTACACACAACAAGACAAAGATGGCCTCGATCACATGCTGCTCACTTTTATTATTCATGAATACTTTCTCCAGGTAAAACAGATTTGACATTTTTCTTGCTTCACATATAATTTTAAGTCCTCCACATATGAGTGAAAACTCTTCTCTGTTGATCTGACCTGCTGTTTAATCCAAACTTTGCCAATCAAACCAAACATCTGACTGCGTAATCTGCAGCCGTGTTTCAGAATTCATGTTAAAATTCCTCCAAAGTGAGCCGACCTCTTGTCTGTCGGTCACCCAGTAGACAAAAGTTAGTTCATCAAGCTTGGTTTTTGGTTGTTGAGGAACCTAAAATGCATCTGTTTGGCTAAAGCCGGGGTCAGACTGCTCAAATAAAGCCCAGCAGGATGCACTAAATGACAGGATTTAAGTAAATCCTTCGCTCTGCCTCCCAGGAAAATGTACACACAAGACAGAGATAGCCACCATCACACGCTGCTCACTTTTACTATTCATGAATACTTTTTCCAGGTAAAACAGGGATTTTATTACATTTTTCTTGCTTGAAATGTATTTTTAAGTTAAAATCTTAATTGCATCCTCCACATATGAGTGAAAACTCTTCTCTGTTGATCTGACCCACTATTTAATCCAAACATCTGACTGCATCTGCAGCAGTGTTTCAGAGTTTATGTTAAAATTCCTCCAAAGTGAGCCGACCTCTTGTTTGTTGATTGCCTAGTAGAGAAAAGTTAGTTCATCAGCTTGGTTTTTGGTTGTTGAAGCACCTAAAATGCATCAGTTTGACTAAAACCCGGGTCAGACTGCTCAAATAATACCCAGCGAAACAGGGGTTCATTACGCTTTTCTTGCTTGAAACGTGCTTTTAAGTTAATATCTTTATTGCACACTCTACATATGAGTGAAAACTGTTATCTGTTGATCTGACCCACTATTTAATCCAAACATCTGACTGTATAATCTGCAGCAGTGTTTCAGAATTTATGCTAAAATTCCTCCACAGTGAGCCGACTTCTGAAAGTTAGCTGAGTATTTTGGTTGTTGAGGAACCTAAAAGTGTCTTTAAAGCTCAGGAACTTCACCCCATCTCTGTAGTGTTTAGATTTGTGTGAACTGGGAGTAAATTTCACAGCTTTAGGGCTCTATTCAGCCGTGTGTCTTTAACTAAAGGCCAACCTATACGCAGCTCGTCACATATTCTTTTATATATTCTGTGTGCGTCGTGACCCACTGGTCTCATTCAGGAGGTGAATTTAACTACGACGATAAAAACGGGGAAATTCCACAAAGGGTGGGGGGATTTACGGTCTTTTCCACAGTGCTCTCTGATATTACATGGCAGGATAACACTGTGGTGGTAAAGGCTACGCAGCGCACAGGTCAGGGGTCGCCTGCTTCCTCTGAAACGACGATCCTGGTTTCTGCCGTTGCCTCTGCAGACATCGCCGGTCGCTAAGGCAGATAAGAGAAAGAGAATCCGAATAACACACCTCGACGTAATGTTTTCTCATAGTCCCAAGCTGCTAGTTATCACTTCTCCGGGAAAGTCGTAGCCGCTGATGTTACTGCTGCACGCAGAGCGGCCAAATGATCTCCACCGGCAGCGAGCAACAGTAAACCTGAGGTCATGATTTAGAATGTCACAAAGAGTTGTTTTACATAGAAGAGAGGCGAGAGAGGAGGGTGTGATTATGGTTACACTGAGTCCTGTAGCCGAGGGGATCCACAGCCTCTTGTTTGATTACAGTCTGACTGTGAAGCAAGGCGTATTAAAAGAATTATTACTCAGACATCACAATGGTCCCCCATCACTCCCTGACACACGCCTTTGAGGAGATTTATTTCGCGCAGGCCTGATTATTGCGTCTGAGGGAGTCCGTGTTTCTCTAATCTGTGCGCATATCGTGCTGTTGTGTACGTGCAGCCCCTTCGGTGTGTTTGACCGTCCCGAAATAGACGCTTCTCCCGCGTTGCACATCAGTCTGCCCGGCGCTCTCACGGTTAACGCTTGAAATTTGAAGCACGTACAGTACAGAAAGCTGCAAGGAGAAGAAAAACAGGCGGTAGTCTGGCAGCTGCTACGTCTATTCTCTATACTTTGGTGTCATTTTGTGTGTGTGTGTGTGCGAGGGCGTATATGCGAGCGTGTACTTGTGTTTATGTGTCCTTTGCGTGGGTGTGAGTGGGAGTGCGCTGTGTCCGCATGAATCAATGCGTTGGTACAGTAGGGAAAGGAGAAACATCGGAGACGGCAGTAAATAACATAATCCAGCTATTAGGTTTTGTTCCGTAAGACATGGATGTGTACTGTACACACCTCACAAGGACATGACTCGTGGGAAATTATATGAATTTTCACTCCGCTTTCTTCATATTTACTGCTGATACACAGGCAATCATACAGCGCGTTCCTCTCCACGGCTACAAATGCGGCGTGGAGCGAAAGACGCCTAATCCAATTTCCTTTGTGTATTATTGTTACTATTGGTAGATATCGAAATGCATCGCAAACGTATTATAAATCATCACACCATTTCATACTCAACAGCGGCTCCATTTCCATATGAACTGAGATGCAGGGCTGCATCCGGGGAGGATCCGGCCTGATGCACGTTGGCGATGCTTCGGCAGCATTAGCACAGACGGTTATTTACACTTTTCCTTCACAGTTCAGCACCTCATTTCAATAAACTTATGCTCGACGTCGAGCAACTTGAAAGCCGATTCATTTGTTTTTTGCCCTCACAAAGGCCAAACCTGGAGGCTGTTTGACGGCAGAAGGAGCCCTTGAATCGCTCGAGGTTCCTCCGGCTTGTTAACATTTGCTATTCCTCTTTAATTAAGGTGTGATTACCGCACTGAGGACAGTGTAAAGGCTTAACGCAAGTACGTCATTCCAGATTTGGAGGACATTCGGGCTTCAAGATGTTTGAAAAATAAACCTTTTACAGTTTCCTGCTCCATGTTCATCGATAATAGGCAATAAACTATCAAAGCCTTGACTGGCTCAGCTTACAAATCAATGGAACCATTTTTATTCCATGTTTTATGTGTTGTTTGCCAACCCCACTCTAATCACAGTAACAGGGTTGCTAATCCATGCTAATGTTAGCGTTTTCTCAGCAGTAGAAGCTAGATATTTAGCTAGCTGTTACTGCTGACCAAGAGGACAAACTGACTGATGGAAAATATGGAAAATAGAAGAGAGGACATAGCTTTGTTGTACCCATTCTTTTGGAAAACTGTTTGATGATGTTAATTCCTACATATCATGTGAATCACTGTTTTCTTTTTCTTCTACCAGCTGAAAAGGTTTTGCTAACAGGGATGTTGTGGGACACATGCATGCAAATTATTATTTAAAATATTATGTTGTTTAAAAGAATGTTCCCACAAAAATAATATCAACAAAAAAGAGATTTTAATTTCGTTTTAAAAGTAATTCCACAATTGGAGGACATGTTTGAAAAATAAACCTTTTCTTTGATGATTTTCTGCTCCATATTCGTCAATAATAGCTAATAAACTATCAACAGCTTGATTGGCTCAGCTTACACATCAATGGTACCATTTTTATTCCATGTTTTATTTGTTGTTTGCTAACCCTACTGTAATCACACTAACAGGTTTGCTAATTCATGCTAATGTTCCTTTTTTTTCCGGTCCATGCATAATTATTATTATTAAAATATTATGTTGATTAAAAAAAAAAAAAAATCTCACAATTACAAAACATATCAATTAAACAAATAATAGTGAAAAAGGAGATTTAAATTTCATTTTAACTGTTTTATTCGAGATTCAATTTGGTCATCACTGGGGTGGGACAAGACAAAACTGGTGTTTTAGGGGGAACTCCAGACTTATTTGGTATTTAAAAAATATTTTCAAACATTGTTTTCTCCTAATTTTTCTAGATTTGGTCTCAGGACAAGTACATTTCCACAACAACTTGCATGTTTTAGTATTTTGTACGTATTATTGTCTGTATTATTTGAAATCTGAAGTGTAAAACATCCTCCAATTCTGCAATGATCCTCAAAGCAATTACAGAAACCCGAACAAAGAGCTGAATCTTCACGGTGAGATTAACAAAGAAGGGGATGAGCACCATCTAATAATTCTTTTAACTTTTTTAAAAAAAAGTGTGTGTGTGTGTGTGTGTGTGTGTGTGGCAAATTAGCTGAAACAAATGCTAAATATGTGTTCCCTCACCACTTCCCCACTCCCCTGACAAGATAAACGGCACCTGATAATGTGTATGAAACATTACCCTGATGAACAAGCATGCGGTGCCTGCTGAAAGTGAAGCCATTAAACATAATATAAAAGACACACACACTGTCGGTTTTCATTTGTCGCCCCGGCGTGAATGCCGGTAATCTGGGCTGCATGTGTGTGTGTGTGCGTCTGAGCGTGGGCGTTGCGTTTTGTGTGTGTGCATATGCTCTGACAACACTCGACAAGCCGTGCTCCTCTCCTGGATTCCTGTCTCGTTGTCTATCGTCAGCCCCAGACCTTATAACCCTGCTAGTAATAACACAACCGCCAAGGTACATTCAAGTGCAACAATGTGTGGGTGTTGAATCATACAAAGAGGTTATGAATAAGTCTGAGCTGACTATTGGCGGCGCTTTGGAGAATATCACTCCGTGCACTCACACTCTGACAGCTAATTGAAGCTTCCCCTTGGGCTGAGTGCAGCACAGACATAATAATCAAGGATCCCGTCCTGGTTTTTTGCCATATAGCCGGAATTTGCTTCTTTTTGTCATAATCAAGGAAGGGATATTGCATAGGGAACCACATGTTTCCTCGTGCTGCAGCAGCAGATCAATAGTCATCCTTCACAGTCTAAAACCTACGGGTCATTCCAGGATCGGTGGACATTTTAGGTCCCACCCATCAAATTTCAAGTAATCTTTGTACATAATACTAAAACATGCAGTTATTGTGTAAATTTACTTGCACTGAGACGAAATCTAAAAAGACTAAGAGGAAAGAATGTTTGAAAAAAATGTTTAGAATACCAAATAAGTCTGGAGTTCCCCCTAAAATGTCCTTTTTCTCTTGTCCCACCCCCCTGATGACCAAATTCAATCTCAAAACAGTTGAAATGAAATTGAAATCTTTTTTTTTTGGTATTATTTTTTTCATTGATATCTTTTGTAATTGTGGGAACATTTTTTTTCATCAACATGATATTTTAATAGTAATTAATATGCATGGAACAGAAAAAAGCTGACATTGGCATGGATTAGCCACGCTTTTACTGTAATTAAAGTAGGGTTGGCAAACAACAAATAAAATATGGAATAAAAATGCTACCATTGATGTGTAAGTTGAGTCAATCAAGCCGTCGATAGTTTATTACCTATTATTGATGAACATGGAGCAGAAAACTGTAAAAGAGAAGGTTTATTTTTCAAACATTTTGAAGCCCAAACGTCCTCCAAATCTGGACTGACCCTTATCCACTTGGACATCTCATCGGTGAAGGAGGGACTACCTGAGAGGAGTGTCCATTTTAATACTCATGTGTTAATTCCTCCCAGCTTTCGTTGGATTAAATTAAACCAAGCTACGGCATAAAGGTAATAAGATTATTGTGTTGCTGGCAGGATTACGGGAACGACACGCTTTTGTACACAGGAATGGCAGTGGTCAGAGACGCCGCATTGTTTATGCGCGGATCTCTGCGGGAAGTACAGCCCACATTCACATTAGCCTCGTTCTCACACAGGAAAGAGGATTAGTTTGCATCATAAACACGACACGAAACCCCCGACAGGATTATTTTAGCCCCTTTATGTAATATGTTCTCTTTATGTTTCTCATTAATGAAGCTTTCTGGCTGTATTCTGCGGCGGTGCACACTCAGAGCAGCGTTTTTTCTGTTTTTTTTTTTTTTTTTTTTTTTTTTAGCAACGCTAGCACGGATTTCCTTGCACCGACATTTACACATTTTCAAATCCACCCCTTTGCATCCAGTTTGCTGTGGGGCATTCCCTCTTCGACAGAGAGCTTCAGGAGAGCCAAACCCATTAGTTCTAGCCTCGTATTAACCGAGTCTAACATCAATTATCTCTCGCTGATAGCAGGTACCAACAAAAAAAAAAAAGCCTGTGAGAAACATACTTCAAAGAGATTGAACTGTACACGCTGTAAGTGGAGCGTTGAGCTCGGCGTCCCAGCAAGCCGTGACAAGCAGCCTGCTGAATGAGGGGTGTAGACAAGATACAGTTGTTAGTTGACATGCAGAAGGAATGTGCTTGGATTACAGCAGACGCCCCTTTGATTTATTGGTTGTAGTTGTGAGCTCTTTATCTTAAATCACGCCGCCGAACAGCGATTCATTTTCATTTTATTTCTGTCTGGATTCTAAACCCCCCACCCACGGAGACCGGCATCTTATCGTCATCATCTTTCATACTCTGGAAATGAGAAACCTCAGAAGGGCCCCACACTTTCTGGGGATTCTTCTGGAAGTTTGCCAGGCAACTCTGACCCAGATGTTGCCGAAGAAACCGTGATGATAATTTATACACCGTGTTGACACACATTGGTTTGCCAAGCGTGTAAACGTAACCAGAAATTTGCAAAGCCATTTCTCCGGCGACTATTACTCTCAGCTCTGCGAGTTCTTTTCTCGGCGAGTCATGGAAAACAAGGCTCATAGCAATGAAGGGGTATTGGTGCAGAACAAAGACAGGCATTTCTCCCAGCCGGCTAAATGCTAGTAGTGAAAGGGCGCTAAGCACGGGTTGCCTCTCAGCCGCTGTGACAGGCCGAGCAGCCCAAAATCTCACCGCGCTGAGTAAAAGGATACAGGTGGGGGAGGAGGCCGAGGTGAAGCCAGCCAGCCAGATCTGCCTTCAGCTCAGTGTCAGAACAGCCAGTCAGCTGTGTACACCTTCATGTCACCTGCTTGTGTGCGCCTGTGTGTGTGTGTGTGTGCATTTGTGTGTGTAGCCAACAACAGGAGGCAGCACACAGAGTCGTCTCCTCTGGTCAATAGAGCCTAATTCGCCACAGGTAGCAGCCAGCCTCAAAGGCGATTTCCCTTCAGCTCGACTGTGCCGAAGCCTCTCATCCACACCGTGGGGCCCGTCGTGATAGTAGCAGCGCTGTGTGCCGGGGAAGGGGGGTAGGGGCAGGAAGGGCTGGGGTTCGCTATCAACCGGACCCATTATCCAATGGAGGCAATAGATACGGAGGTGTTTCCGCCCGGGGTCCGACTGCATCTCCTCCAATTCAAGAAGCCGCCGTTGTTTCTGAATCTTCCTGTCATCACCTTCTGTGTTTTCCATCATCCTTCCTTCCTTCCCTCCATCATCATCATCATCGTCTCTTCTCTCCTCTCTGTGTTTCCTCTGGTTCAACCACTGTGCTCAACTCAAGCAGTGTAACAGCACCTCTTCACATTCCCTGCATGCTCTACAGGCAGCCTAATGGAGGAAATCAAAGTGCTCAAATGCGATTAGATTCAGTATGCACATTGCATTCCAATCAGAGCTCCTTTGATGGATATAGCTTACCCTTTTAAATTCAACCAACAAATATTTTTTTTTTCGAGGAGCTGTGGAGGGGTGGTGGTGGCTCTGCTTTCTTTTTGCACTCGGTGGTTTGGAGCAGATTTATATCAAATAGTTAGTGTTGATCAACATTTCATCTGTGAAACTCCCTCATGTACAACTTCTATGAAATGTAATTACAGTGTTACTCGCACTCCTGCAGTGTATCACATGAAAAATGTCCTCATAGTTTTTCCTTAGTGGCTCATGTTAAATGTAAGAAGTGTACTATTTTCTCCCTTCCTGGGACTGAAACATATTGTTTTTGCCTGGGGCATTGCAAGAGTTACTGCACACCTGCTTTATCAGAGTATGAGTTGTAGGGGGGAAACAACTGTAAAATGAATGTTCTGGCAAACCACGGCTACACATGGACAGGTTCTGTGTTGCTCTCGTGAAATTTAATCAGCCATGCCACAAAATCTCCCAGGCAAGAATGATTGCCAGGCAGGAGGATGTTACTGTAATTATTGTCTTGTTCGCTTCAGACTGAGTGCCTTGGATAAGCCATAGTCAACGGGAAAGCAAATACGCTTGTTGCACAAAGCACTTAGCGGCAATTTACACAACAGGGTACTTGGATGTATAAGCATTACAGTGTTGAACATGTTGAGAAAAAAATTAGGAATGTTACTTACATGGGGCAGAGGGAGGGGGACTGTTAATGTTAGCGCCCACCCGAAGGTCGGGCTTCAACTCCACATTGTGCACCTACTTTTTAGTCCGCCATGGAACACGGCGGAGTAAAAAGTACGTTTGTTTGTCCGTCTGTTATTTCGTCCGTGCGCAACATTTCTCAGAAACGGATTTGGATGAAATTTTCAGGGAAGGTCAGAAATGACACAAGGGCCAAGTGATTAGATTTTGGCAGAGATGCGGCTTGTAGTCTGGATGCACAGATTTGTTCAAGATTTCTGTGTCATTGCGAGTTACTGGCACGGCATCACTGTCACCATGACAACAAGTGAACACTATGTCAGCTGCCTGCTGACGATCACATGACTGTGATCCTACTACAAATCCACCACTGCAGACTTATTGGGACTTATCCACTGGAAATGATACAAGGAATAATTGATTAAATTATGGGGGTGTTTCCAAGTCCTATCAATTATCGCCGCCCGCTACATATTTAGGTCACGCAATTCGGTATAATGTACACATGCATAACACACACATAACTTAAAATATTCACATTTAAGACTGTGGAATCACAGAATTTAGACGTTCTTTTAAAGAAATTACTCAAACCGATTAATTGATTATCAAAGTAGTTGGCGATTAATTTAATAGTTGACAATTATTCGATTAATCGTTGTAGCTCTACTTCCAGTTAGCCTAACCCGTGTACCTGGAATGTGGGAAGAGACAGAGACGAGAAGATGCTTGTACAATAATTACATTGATCAGTGCTGTGAAGGCTCATGCAGAGCACATTATTGAGCAGAAGGACCAGACTCTGCTCAGGTCATTTTGTTTGTGCATACATCTATATTAAATGGACACATTCTACGGTGCCGTGATTTCTGATCATCAATAACTACTAAACAAATGCTGCATTTATAAAAAAAACAATGCTGCATTTCTGACAATGCCATATGGGGGAATAAGCAGCCTTGGCGGAGTACTGCGCTCTCTGAGTGCTTTTCTAGTTATTCCATGTTTTATTTGTTGTTTGCTAACCCTACTCTAATGTTAGCGTTTTCTCAGCAGTAGAAGCTAGACATTTAGCTAGCTGTTTCTGCTGACCAAGAGGACAAACTTACTGATGGAAAACAGTCAACAATAAATCAAAAGAATTTGTCTCATCCTGATAAAATGAGGTATAGTGAGACATTCAATCGAGGCTGACAATGTTATGAAAATATCAATGCCATATGGGGGAATGAGCAGCCTTGGAGGAGCACTGCGCTCTCTGAGTGCTTTTCTTGTTATTTCTGTTTTCATAAAATGGACAAACGTGAGATTAAATTAAGGGTTTTTTCTCCACCCAGACGTGACGCCTCTCTCTTTGCTCTCTCTCCCCTCACAGCTCCGCCCCTGTCAGAAGTCACCACGTCCCCCCAGCCGCCCAGAACCACCACCACCACCACCACCACCACCACGGCACACTGGGGCGTGGCCAACACCACCACCACCACCGGGTTCAGGGAGGGCAGCAGGGGAGCGCCCAAACCGCCGCCCGTAATCCCGCAGACTACCTCCCCTCCGCCCCTGGAGTCCTTCCCTTTGCCTGAGCGCTTCTGCAAGGCCACCGAGAAAAGAGACATAATGTGGCCTCAGACCCAGAGGGGCATGCTGGTGGAGCGGCCCTGTCCGAAGGGAACCCGAGGTAAACAGCTCTGGAACATCCCTCACATGTTTTTATCCACAAAGACTCGGCGATGGGGGTGTTAGATTTTAGCTGTGTCATTCTACGTGCAAACGTGACTAAGCGATCTGTAACGGCTGTGTTGCAGAGGAGCAGTTGTTCCCCCCCTGAAGCCCGCGAAGAGATGAGCATCCCTCATTTGATTGTGTGTGAAATTGTGTTAGCGCTCAGAGTTCATCAGACGCCGGGGATAATTAGGACGGAAAAAATAGCTGCCACTTCTGTCGGAAAAAAAGCTGCATGAATAATTTTGCGAAAGCAGAATCAGTGACTCTGCATGTTTCTGTGCAAATCATTTATTAACAGCAATGTTAAAAAATAGAATCTCCAGGCCGACTCTCTTTACACGTTGGATAAATTATGTTTCTGAACAAATCATTTATTAACAGCAAAATCAACCCTTAAAGACTTACCATTGTGCACCAGGACATATTTTTACATTTCTACATACTGTAGTGCAATTTTTTTTGGAATGTTTTTATTTGCTTTTCATCAATATAACCCTTATATCCCAAGTTTTAATAATATGCATTGACTTATGTCTTAACTATTACAATAAGTTGCTGGAAAGTGCAAAAAACCTAAAAAAATTAAAAGTTGTTTTTTCATATATATTTCAAAATACAGTAACTGCATAGCTGTATCAGTTGAATTTGTAAATGTAAAAAAGTTGCACAACATCCTGTGGTCTCGTTCATAAAGATTTTTGTTATGTGCGCTTTATTGTGTATTTTTACAAACTCATCACTGCAACGAGAAAACGCTCTGAGACCTGGTGAATGTGTGAAATTATTAGTGGAATTCCCCAGAGTTCATATGCAAAAAGAACAACAGATCTATCTGGTCTGGTTTCAAATCTACCGCCAATCAATCATGAATATGCGATCGTAGCGCTACGCTGGGCTCTATAGGGTTAAAAAATAAAATCTCCATCCGGGCCGACTCTCTTTACATGTTAGATAAATTATGACTCTGCATGTTTCTTCTTTTCATCTCTTTTTCTGTCCTTCGTTGTCCCGACTCCATGGAACAATAGCTTTGATTTGACTCGAGTGAACTTGACTACTCTCCTCTTGTTTTCGCCGACAGGCACGGCGTCTTATTTATGTGTCCTTTCCACCGGGGACTGGCACCCGAAGGGCCCCGATCTCAGCAACTGCACCTCCCACTGGGTGAACCAAGTCGCCCAGAAGGTTCGTATGAGCTCCGCCGCTCTGTTTTCCTCCTCAGCCGTTTCTTAAAAACACACACAAGCAGGTGGAAAAAATAATGGACACGCGCTCTTTGTAAGGGGACTCTGAAGTAACTCAGCAGCAAATCTGGGTCACGTTGACTTGGAAAGGACTCGAGTGTCCTGCGTGGTTTCAGAAGACGACTAATGAGATTGCAGAGATTAGTATCTGTGGAAAAACTGCAGGCGCATCAATCAGAAGAACTGCAATATTGTATGTCGAGGAAAATTACGCAGCAAAAATAAATAAATAGGAAAAGCCACAGACAGTAGCCTGTAAGGATATTATGGATGGATTCAGCTTTGCAAAATAAATTCTAACATTTTCTGCATCTTCTGCATGATGTGTGTCATAGTAACAGCCGATACCGAGCAAAAACCTGCAGCTTCTCCTGCACGAAGAAAGCCCAAAACCCCCATTTTCATAACTGGCATTTCAAGGACTCACTGAGGCGTAATTTTCCGTTAGAAACAAGGAACCCTACGAATCTGTCTCCTCGTATTCTCGTGAACATTATTCATCTTCTTTCCCCCCGCAGATCCGCAGCGGTGAAAATGCAGCTAACTTGGCCAACGAGTTAGCCAAGCACACCAAAGGGCCCATCTTCGCCGGGGACGTCAGCTCTTCGGTGCGCCTGATGGAGCAGCTGGTGGACATCCTGGATGCTCAGCTGCAGGAGCTCCGGCCCAGCGAGAAGGATTCCGCAGGACGGAGCTTCAACAAGGTAACCACCGAAAAACAGGAAAACTAATGTGGCACTGCGTCCAGGAAAACATTAAAGCCAACTCTCTCTTTCTGAAGTACTCTGCAGGCTTTGATGCTTTATGGACCAAGTTCTTAGAGGACAACTTCAGAATTTATTTTGTTCCTTTAAATGAAGTCAGTGTTCTGTTTTCTGTCCTGTTTATTTCACAAAAAGCTGGAAGACAGATGAAATAAAAAAACAGAAAAGCAGTTAAAATATTTCAAACTCTGACAAGAAGCAGACTCACTGTGAAACACCATGAAGAAATGTAATCCTTTCTACTCCTATTTTGTAATTTTCTTATTGTAAGTTTTACTCATTTCTAGTTAATCGAATTTGAAGTGTCTGATTTTTAGTGAAGTTAGTTTAGTTATTAAGTTTATAAGAAGCAAAAATTAGCAGAAAAGCTAAAAACTCCCCATAGACTCTTGTTTTTTTGGTGGTTTTAGAAAACCGACATGATGGAAACTTGCCGTGTTTCTTTGTTAAATTATGGTTTTCATAATTATCAAAACGTCTCCAACAATGACACAGGTTGGTGCTGAATTCAGTTCCTTCACCTTTGATTTATCTTTTATCTCCAGCCTCGCAGAACGTCTTTGTTCTGACTCGGCTTCAGTCGTCGGAGGCTTTTTTGACCAAAGTTAAATGGAAAAGAAACTCCTTGAACTCAGAAAGTATAAAAGAAAAAGCAAGTCTGTCTGCAAACCGCGAGTTATGCAACTTCTTGAACTTGTTTTCTGGAGTTCAGGTTGTTCAACTCAGCTAGTTTTGCACTTTCGCGGCTCATAAGTTGAACTAATTAATCAAGCGAAGTGCGGTTAACTCCCATTTTTAAGGCAGCGGAGGGACTTAAGCTGAAGGAACTTCATGCATTTATAGATTTACTGTAATGGCCATCACGCCTCTGTGATGTGTCAGGAAAGGTGTGAAAAAGAGAAAATGAGACGTTCTGTCACGACTTTACTCTTAGATTTCAGGTTGAACGCGGCGCCGCTCTGGTCATTCAACAGCTAATGTGTACATCTTGTTTCTTGCAAATCCTTTAACTCAAGCTCATGTGTTAAAAAAGGAAAAAAAAAATGTCAACTTTCATCTGTTCTGTTTCTTTTCCTAATAAAAAAAAAAAAAAGCTTCAAAAGCGAGAGAGGACTTGCAGGGCGTACATGAAGGTACGGACGCTTGCTGCTGTCCCCTCCTGTTCCTGCACTACTGTATCTGCAGCAGCATGCCTCCTCTGCACCGTCACGTCCTCCCTCCTCCCCGTGCTTCCTGCTTTTTTTTTTGAGTAATTGCTTTACACGCAGCCACAGTCGTGCTCAGTGCTTTCTAAGTCAAACACGAGTCATCTGCAATTACTGAGGTGCCTTCTTTTTCGTGGATGTGTCCGTGTTTTTCTGTGTTTTGTTTGTTTTTTTTCCCTTCCTCCTCCTTCTGTGCATTGACAGCTATGGTTGTATTTTGTTATTCATCCTGTTTTTTCTTCCCCCTATTGTGTGTTTTTATTGTGTTTACCCGAGATTGCACGCCTGGATGCATAACACCGCAACCCGAGCAAACATCCCTACTCTTACATCCCTCTCATTATTCATTTGATGGAGGATTTTCTGCTTTGTTGCAATTTTTTTTATAGTGAGAGCTCAATTAAATATACGACACTCACTTGTGATTTATTAAAACCTTTTTTTGTTCTTTTTTTTATTCCAAGGACCTGACCTTTCACTGCATGCGAAGTAAAGAAACGGTGCCTCTTTTGTACCACAAGGACGCAGGTTTTAGGTCATTTGTTTCATAAATTAAAAGGTGGAGATGTAGTTAACAGGGTTACTGCAGGTCGGACTGTATTCTTTTCGCTTTTATTTTACGTATTTTTTTATATTTGCCTCCACTAACATCAGTGTCCTCCACCTGCCACCAAAGTCAACCCCCTTCAATCTGTCCGTCGGGAGGGTATTAAAATGGATCAAGCTTATTAGTCAGTCAATGGCCGTGCGCTCATAAAAGAAAGCAGAAAAAAAAAGTGCGCTTCATCACCACATCATCTTTATTTTCGCAGGCTGCAGGTTTAGAAGCGGCCGCATCGACGCCGATTCCAACGTTTATTCCACTAACGACAGCGACGAGGGGACGGAGATGGCTGAGTCAGCAGTATCTGACAGCAGCCATACTTGACGCAACATCGCAGTCGCTCCATCCCCCTACCCTCCTCCCTTTTCCGCCGGCCGTCGCCAGCATTGATTACCCGATTAGGCGCATTGATTGTATTATTTCCCGAAGAAAAACCCCGCATTGTCTGGATCTGTCGCCCAGTTTCTCCTCTTTTCCTTTGAGCTTTTAGGTGCCAAAAAAAAAATGTTCAGAACTGAACATACTGCGCACATTTTCAAACCTCTTTTTTTTTTTTTAGTGCCTTCTGCAGGGAATGAGTTTTTCTGTACAGTAAAGTGTCTCCACGGGTTGAAAGTTAAAGGAAAGTTTCCACTATGAACTTTGCAACTAGAGAATTTTTAATTAACTCAATGCCAGAGTAAATAAAAAAATAAACAGTTAATTAAAGGGTGATGCAGGAATCCCTCGTCGATGGTTTCAAAATGACACCAGACGCTGATTATAAACCATCATCGCCTCGAAAATCAGCAAGATTAAATGTTTTGCAGATGATGTCAGCATGTATGTTTTTAATATGGATCATGAGAAGTCAGATTATCTCACATTTGGCTAAAAGATGCAACTGTAGGTCAAAAAATCGCACATTTTTTTACTCTCCTGGATAAATGTGTCCAATAACCATGTTCGATCTGATCAGAGAAGCGTTTTCCGTTTGATATTTTGTAAATAAGCCGAAAATAATCGGAGAAAACCGCAACCAGGACTTTTAAAAGCTCCGATTCTCTTCTCATTTCTCTGCCAAGACCACTTGAAGAACTAAAGCGTTTAGTCGTTCTGTCTGTTAACAGGTTTCACATTGAAAACGATGATTTTTTTGCAGCTTTTGGTGGTTTGACTTTCATCAGGCCGTCTCTTAATATCCTGTTATCGGACAGACCTGATAGACTCAACACACGGTGACCCTAATCGTTGATGCAGCGTCCTTGAAAAGGAAACTGAATCCTCCCCTGTTCATCTCTCCCTCAGCAGTTCCTCCTTCGCGGTCAATACCCTTTTTAAAACCAGCCAGTAAATGTCTCTGATTGACTGTTGCTTTAAAGAATAAACATCCTCTTTTTTTAGCCTCTTTATTTCCCCTCATGTCCATTTTTAATTCCTGCAGATGTGATGCTAAAGCGCAGCATTGCATCGATTCATCTCGGTGTTTGCATGTCGCTGCTCGTCCCTGCAAACACTTTGTCCGCTTCATCCAAAGTTGCTCAAGCGGTCTTTCTTTGTGTGGTTTGCCTGCAGGCCATCGTGGACACCGTGGACAACCTGCTGCGACCGGAGGCCCTGAAGTCGTGGCAGGACATGAACAGCACGGAGCAAACCCACGCCGCCACCATGCTGCTGGACACTCTGGAGGAAGGCGCCTTCGTCCTCGCCGACAACCTCATGGAGCCCGCCATCGTCAAAGTTCCCGCCGATAACATAAGTAAGCAGAGCAAGAGGGTTTGCCGAGCGACGGGTGATTGATGCGAGCTCCGTTAATTTGATTACCCTCAGTTCATTGAAAGAGCACGGCCTGCCTCGTAAAATAAAAAGAAAAAAAAGGGGGGACTTTGTTTTCATAATAAGCGTTTGAACCTCCGGGGGAAGCGAAAAACAACGCATATTAGGTTTAACGAGTCGCTTACTGACAACGTGATGAATATCAGACAATTAAATAGACTGGATTCTCTGATTGCGCGCTGACTTTATAAATGTGCGCGTCTAGACCCTGTAACTCTATACATTAATGCGAACATTAGTGGAGTCAGAAAACGGGCCTCACTTTCCTAAGACCCTATCAGGGAGGCTTTTTGTTCCCAGCGCTGTTTTATTCATATTATTAGAGTCTCGGCGGGACCAAACAATCACTTTGCGAGTGACGTTTTATGGTGTAGCTTCGCTGTCACTAAGATTTACTGTTCACATGAGACGCCCTTGTGTCCTTTGGTCGGCAGAGATGTGAAGCTCTGCTGTCGATATTCTCCACTCTTTTGCTCCTGTGCTTTAGAGCCCAACAGCCTCTGATAACCGATATTCTTCCCTGTTTCTGCCTGGTCTTCTTTCCTCTCCCTGCAGTCCTGGATGTGTACGTCCTCAGCACCGATGGTCAGGTCCAGGATTTTAAATTCCCACAGACCAGCAAAGGCGGCATCTCGATCCAGCTCTCAGCCAACACAGTGAAGCTCAACAGCCGGAATGGTGAGGCCAAAAATATTCAAGTAAAAGAGAGAAGCTTGGTCAAAATAATTCTGGAAACTTGAAGACAAACAAATGATTATTTATTATTTGAGAAACACGAAATACTAAAATTCTAAAGGTCCATCAGTGGCTCCACCTGACCCCTCAGAATTATGTAGATTTTTTATGTGCAAGAAATCGAATATATTTGAAGAAACCATGCAACGTTTTCCCTTCATGCTATGAATATTTTCAGAGATAAAGACCCTTAAAGTGCACAAGGGCAACTTGAAAGATTGCGCTTTTTATTTTGCATATTTTTTTCCCAGCTTTTTTGAGTAACTTCATAAGTACAGTAGATGGACTTGTGGAAAATCAGAGCTAAAAAGCATACTTTAGCTTTGTTAAAAAATAGTTTGACACAGAATGAATCACATCTAGAAGATGATCCTGAAACAAAATGATCCTTTTATTGTCTATAACTTGTTCTGACCAACCACCTATCTATCACATATGCTGATATGAGCCTTGAAAGTTTACCCAGAATGCACTTTTTAAAGTTTTCTCAGGTGAATTATCAGAAAACAGATCCACAACACACATCCATCCACATCCAGGGTCCCAATGATTGTTTCTGTGACTCTATGTCATCAACATTAAACTGCTGCATAATATCGATGCTCAAAGATAGTTAGAATGTTGACTGAAAGGTTTTAAAGCATTCTAGATGAGCCCGAAGTCTATTGCGAGACCATTTTAGACAAGTCTCAAGTGATTTCAGACCTTTTTAAAGTCATTTTGTGTCATTTTTAACTCATTCAAGGAAGGTTTTGAATAGTTTTGGATACGTTGTTGGCAAAGTTTTGAGTCATTTTTGTGCCGTTGGGATGAATTATGGAGCATTTTGAGTCATTTTAGACAGACTTAAACAACCAAATGAACAAAAAACAGATTTAATGTACAGACTGTGATACCTGGATGGATGTAAAACTGAACTGCTGTCAGTTTTTACCAGAACTCAAATGTGTTTTTCCTGCTAAAATGTCATGTTTCGATCTGCTGTACTGATGAAGTCCTGATGCTCAGACATGATGGAAAAAGCCAGTTAAGAAGTGATCAATGTAAACCCACCTCTGTGGACGTCATGGGCCTGGACCTGGGGAAATATTCATAGTATTAATGTGAAATGTTGCAGGGCATTAATAGAAATACTAAAGTTACTGTAGATAAAAAAAAAAAAAGCTGATTCTGAGGAGGTGAGGTGGGGACTTTTTTCAGATTTGTTTGATTTTAAATGGAACAATGCAGTTTATCTAAAAAAACCAACACCTGGGATTTCAACCACTCATAAAAGTTTGTTTCTCACTTTCTGCATCTGTGTTGTTTTCATGCAGGTAATTTGTTGAATAATTTAAACTCAATCAGGAATTTGAGTGTTGAAATATTCTTGGTCTTGCTGTGTTCTGAATATTTTGTCCGCACCGCTTTCCTCTTCATTAGTTACTCTGGTAATTTCCCCACTTTCTGAAAGTTTTTTCCCCACTCTCTTTTACACTGCAGGAGTTGCCAAGCTGGTTTTTGTTCTCTACAAAAACTTGAGCCAGTTCCTCAGCACTGAAAACGCCACCATCAAGATGGCGAACGAGGCCTACAGCCGCAATGTGTCGGTGGCCGTCAACTCGGACATCATCGCTGCCTCAATCAACAAGGAGTCCAGCCGCGTGTTCATCAATGACCCGGTGATTTTCACCCTGGAGCACATCGACGTGAGTGTCCCCGCCGGAGCCGATGGAGAGGTCATATTAAAAAGCACCAGGAGGGAACGTCCAGAGTAGACAGAGATCCGCAATTTGAATTGTAAATGTCTGGCTGGGTCAGTCGGCAGTTTATTTAAGTCATTGAACATCAAATTAAAGGAGTCTTTAGAACCTAAGTGAATTCTTAATGAAAACTAATTCTTTAATCAACATTGGGATATAAATGATGCCCATTTTCTTTTATAGTAGGGGAAATTAACTCCTAGATTAGCCCCACAATCTAGGATGAAATTACTGGAGCCCCAATTATCTTTCGTCTTTTAAAGTTGTCACTGGAGTTCCCAGAGGGCCGCGCGCGACTCCATTCTTTATCAGAGAAATTGTGCAATTCCAAAGACATGCCGTCAAACAATTATGCCTCTCTGTTATTAAGGCCTCATATAGCCGACCACGCTCCGGTTGATTTGGCGAGCATGTGCCAAATGAGATACAACGTATGAATTGCTCCACGAGAGCTGTGAAGTGAAAAATCCTCATCCATATCAGCGCGGAGAAATACTTTGTATGAGTAGGGGGTAAATGGCCTCTGTGTTCTACATGTGCTTCAATTTCAGGAAGTCAATTATTTGGACACTTAACCATATCTCTTGTTATCTGCAGATGGAGCACTACTTCAACTCCAATTGCTCCTTCTGGAATTACTCTGAGAGGAGCATGATGGGCTACTGGTCCACCCAAGGCTGCAAACTCCTGGACTCCAATAAAACGCACACCACCTGCTCCTGCAGCCACCTCACCAACTTCGCCATCCTCATGGCGCATCGGGAAATCTCGGTAGGTCGTGATGGTTTTTTTGTTGTTGTTGTTTTTTTTATCTCCATCATTCCAGAATTGGAATTAGGCCATCAAATTTCAAATAATCCACGTACAAAATACAGAAACATGCGGTTGTTGTGGAAATGTTCTTGTCCTGAGACTAAATCAAAAAAAAAAAAAAAACTAGAAGAAAAGAATGTTTGAAAATGTTTTTAAAATACAAGATAAGTCTAGAGTTCCCCCTAAAATGCCATTTTTCTCTTGTCCCACCCCCCAGATGACCAAACTGAATCTCAAATAAAACGTTTAAATGAAATTTAATTCTCCTTTTTTGGTATTATTTGTTTCATTTATGTCTCTTGTAATTGTGTTAGCATTTTTTTTAAATTAACATAATATTTTAAATAATAATTATCATGCATGGAACATGTTAGGATAACCTTTTTAGCATGGAGCAAAGCTATGTCCTCTCTTCTATTTTTTCATCTTTTCATCCCATTGTCAGCCTTGATTGAATGTCTCATTCTACCTCATATTATCAGGATCAGACTCATTCTTTTGACTGTTTTCCATCAGTCAGTTTGTCCTCTTGGTCAGCAGTAGCAGCTAGCTAAATATCTAGCTTCTACTGCTGAGAAAAAGATCACATTAGCATGGATTAGCAACCCTGTTACTGTGATTAGAGTAGGGTTAGCAAACAACACAGAAAACATGGAATAAAGATGCCACCATTGATGTGGAAGCTGAGCCAATCAAGCCTTTGATAGTTTATTACCTATTATTGATAAATATGGGGCAGAAAATTGAAAAGAGAAGGTAAATTTTTCCAACATTCTGAAGCCCAAATGTCCTCCAGTTCTAGAATGACCCAAGTGTTTAAAACTGTGCTCTCAATCGGAGCCGTAACATTCACATTTCTGGGTATTAAAGCGGCGATCCCAACCAGTCAAAGAGCCATAAAAATGATCAGTCGAAAAAAATGTTGAGATCCAACAAACCCATTATTCCTTCAGTTAAAATTGTGGAAATTTCACGGCATAGTAGATTATAACATTCTGAAAATTCTGTATAAAGATCATAAAGAAAGAGATTTGCAAAAAGAGAAAGTAAGTAAAAGGAACAGAGATCTTCATAAAACCAAGATTTAGGACCAAATTAATGAAACGTTGCAGTTCTGTAGAAGGGATCAATTTATGGAACAATCTAGACGAGGAATCAAAAGAATCTAAATCACACACAAGATTTAAAAATGGAATTAAAACCAGCATATTGTTAAAATACAAAGAAATGAAATAAGAGTCTCATAGTGTTTGTTATGAAAGAAAACTCTGATATTAGTCACTTAGTTTGTTGTTTGTTTTTAATGCTCATTGTGAACTAATTGTTGGATATAAAGGGGCAGGTTGCATAAGTTTATTCTTCTTTCTGCTCCCTTTCATACAGAAGTTTGGAAACTTTTGTTTTTGTGTTGTATTGAATTGTTTTTTGAATGAATGAAATCAAAACTAACTAAGGTTCCATTTACACTGATGTTGCCGCTCACCGCTTCATTCATTAGATGTTTAATTTAGCAAACTGGCGCGTCGTCTGCTTCAAAATATTTAGAACAAACAAGACGGCAAGAAATTAGATTGTTTCACTTGGAGGATATTTAGAGGCCTAGAGAGGTGAAAATATCAATTTTACATCTGTGGGAAGTGGGAATGAAAGGAGAGCCGGCATGCCAGCAAATCGATTGTGAAGCTGGTGTTTTAAGGTGAAATAGTTGCTTTAAGAGGAAAAACTAGACTCAGATTGTAATATGATTTTGTGTACAAAGAAAGATGTTTTTATGATTATTTTATGGCTTTAAATCATTACGCGGCTTCCCTCGGATTTGCCGGATCAGCCTTCGGAGGTACAGATGTACACAGATGAAGTCGGCTCATGTTCAACATCTGCTGGAGGAGCTGCTTGTTAGAATTTAAATCTGAGAGATCAAAGAGGGGGAGTTTAGAGCCTCTGACAAGATCGTATAGAATTTAACAATAAATGCTCCTCTCCCCTCACAGACACGTTTTGTGTTTTTATTTCCAGGTCAACGGCGAAGTGCACGAGCTGCTGCTGACCGTCATCACTCGCGTCGGCATCGTGGTTTCCCTCGTCTGCCTCACCATCAGCATCTTCACCTTCTGCTTCTTCAGGGGCCTGCAGAGCGATCGCAACACCATCCACAAGAACCTGTGCATTAATCTCTTCATCGCAGAGTTAATATTCCTAATTGGTATCGATATGACGGAGCCCAGGGTAAGCTGGAACGATCTCGCCCTATTGATTCGGTTTTGATTCATTCCCTCTCACTTTATCTCCTCCAGCCCCCAAAACAAAAGACCCCTTCAGAGTGAAATGGATGAGACTTTAAGCATTGTTTGTTTCTAACCTTCGCTGGTTTGTCCCTGACATGACATGAGTGGAGCAGCGCCATTAATATAGATTACTAAGGGGACACATCTCCCTCTTGACTGGTCTTTTTTCCTCTTTCAGTTGAAGCCGCAGTTGGCTGAGCTGCATCCAGACCATTTTTAACTTCTTCTTCTTCTTCTCCCTGCATTTTCATTTCAATCTCTGGAAATCACAAAAGCATTTTTTTTCCTGCGTGCAGCTGGGAGTCAAAGCCTCCAAAGCTGAGCTGTGTGATTAAATCTGCTAACCTCACAATACGAGCTGTATTTAAATTCCTCCTGCGCTGATGGAAAGGCAAACGGATGCGCGGTCCGAACCCATGCGGTGAATGAATATTCATTACCGCCTTCGCTGATATGTGTTCCACTGAATGGAGCTTTTCAGTGGGTTTTAATAAAAGAAGATGATGTGAGATGTGTCTTGTTTAAATCGTTCTCGGCTTACAGGTAGATGTTTTACGTCTCCCGGATGGTCTAATGTTGGTTGTGGTTCCGCCTCAGATTGGATGCGCCATCATCGCGGGGATCCTCCACTTCTTCTTCCTGGCCTCCTTCTCCTGGATGTGTCTGGAGGGCGTCCAGCTGTACCTCATGCTGGTGGAGGTCTTCGAGAGCGAATACTCCCGGAAGAAGTACTACTACGTGTCCGGGTACCTCTTCCCGGCCATCGTGGTCGGCGTCTCGGCGGCGATCGACTACAGGAGCTACGGGACCAAGAAAGCGTGAGTGCAGCTTTTTTTTTTCCTGGTTCTTGGAAATGCAGAACAGACGTCGCAGGATGCCGCAGTCACCTGCTGCGTCTCTGCGCGGCGGGTTTCAGAAAAAAAGAAAAACCTGCTCGGCATTTCTGCCAGCACCTTATGTGGATCCCCGGAGACGACACCAAAACATTTGAGCTCCTTTTGCGCGGGGATGGGCAGCTGTTCAATTTTTTATGTCATTTGAAAGTGGCTGACAGACTCAACACTGTGGTTTCAGGGGAGCATGCAGCTACATTAATGTCTCTCTGCTCAAAGACCCTCCTGTGACCTCTTGTTTGTAAATGCTTTCTTAAAGAGAGGAGCACGGTGCAGAAAAAGCCTTTTACATAGATTAATGGCCACATCTCGGTGAAGGCTGGGCTATTAAGAGGGGCTACTTGGGGTCCTCTCTCTGTTTTCTGTATTAATGTTCAACCTGTGAAAGCGCTCCAAGTTAAATATTGATAATAAAATAACAGCGACTAAATTACACACTCAGTATCATCGGCCCAAGTAACCAAAAATTAATTTCTTTCCATTAGTATTTGGCCGCAGGAGCGTGATATTGTTTTTGCAGGCCGAAGCTGAAGTGTGTGTTTCTTTTTTTCCTAGGTGCTGGCTGAGTGTGGATAATCATTTCATATGGAGTTTTATAGGACCTGTCACCTTTATCATCATGGTAAGCTGTTTTATTTTTTCCTCTGAATACTGAGACTGACAGAGTGAGGAAGGGACTGAGAGGAGGAGATGAAAGAGATGTAGGAGGGAGATAAAGGCAGCGAGATGCTTGAACTGAAGGGAAAAGTCAGCAGGATTTTTTTTTTTGAGTCTCCTCAGTGATGACAGGGTAATTTTGCGCCAAAAGACCGATTTGGAGGATTCTTCCTGCCTCTCACCACCTGACAAGAATCAGCACTTGATAGTGTACAGGGTGTCCCTAACGTCTGGACACATAGGAAATCGCATTAACTATTATGTTTTAGCCTCCACAGATGAAATATGACTTTGATGAAAGAAGAAAGAGCTGAACTGGTACTTCTCAGTGGACGTGAAGGATGGACATATGGAAAGATAGGGTTAGGGTTAGGGTTAGTAGGGTTAGGATTAGGGAAGTGTTATTTTGGGGCTGGCATGAATTTTAGAACGGGGTTTGTCCATGACACTGCCTGTTTCTTTAAACCTTTTAACCACCATCGCCACCGTGGAAAAGCCAAGTGGAATCCTCCTTGGATGACGTGCATTAAATTCATCTGCTATCTTTCGATATGTCCATCTTTCACATCCACTGAGAAGCCGCCACAGATTAAATATGGCTTTGATGAAAGAAGAAAGAGTTGAACTGGTACTTCGCAGTGAACGTGAAGGATGGACAAAGATAGCAGATGAATTTAATGCACGCCATCCAAGGACGATTCCACTTGGCTTTTCCGCGGTGGCGAAGGTGGTTAAAAAGTTTCAAGCAGTGCCATGGACAAACCCTGTTCTGGACGACCAAATGTTTAACCAAAGAAGTGATCCTGGCTAAAATTTATGCTAGCCCTAAAAAAATCACTTCCCGAACCCTAACCCTAGCGCCCTATCTCTAGCCCTATCTTTGGATATGTCCATCCTTCACGTCCACTGAGAAGTACCAGTTCAACACTTCCTTCTTCTGACAAAGCCATATTAAATCTGTGGAGGCAAAACAATTATAGTTAATGAGATTTCCTTTGTTGCGGCACAGTGACTTGGTGTGGTTAGTATTTTTGGTTTGCAGCTAGAAGATCCCCCGTTCGCATCCCGGCCGTCCTGGGATCTTTCTACATGGAGTTTGCATGTTCTCCCTGTGCATGCGTAGGTTTCCTCCAGGTTCTCTGACTTCCTCCCACAATCCAAAAACATGCTGTGGTCTAAGTTGTCCGTAGGTGTGAATGTGAGTGTGATTCTTTGTCTCTATATGTGGCCCTGCAATAGACTGTTACCTGTCCAGGTGAACCTTCGCCCTAAGTCAGCTGGGATAGACTCCAACCCCCTAGAAACCTATTGAGGATTAAGCCTTGTATAGATAATGGATGGATGAATGGATGGATGGATGGATGGAGATTTCCTATGTGTCCAGACTTTAAGGACACCCTGTACTCTCACCTCACATTAACACAACTTGCACATGTCACCTAATGACCTTCAGGTTTTTAAATATTTCTGTTTTATAGCTAAAAATATTAAAGGTTGTTCAAGTTTAGAGCTCATTTTTTCCCTCCTCTGCAGCCGCCTCCTTGTGTTTTCGTCCGGCTGCAGTAAATAGCAGATGACAGTGTAGGGCAGAAGAAAAGCAAGGGCACCTCTCTGTTTGGTCAAGGACCGTCAAGGGTGAAGGACATATAGCATATCATATTGACATATGTCCCATTGAGGCATGCAATTATTTACTGGTCATGACATTATTATCTCCCGCTCCATCAGAGAGGCTCAGAAGAATGAGACCGTAGGGAGTCTTACTTCCCTGCACGAGGGGGGGGAAAAAAGAAATAGCAGGTGGTTTTCCTCCCATAGATCCTCTCAGCCTACAGTATTGCTTTGCCCTCCGAGGAAGCTCTGCAAACCCGTGTGGCTGCTGTGCAGGGAGGATGGGTGGTATTTGTTCAGTGCTGTGTTCATTATCCAGCCTAATGGTTGGTACTGTATCTACAGACGCAGTGACCTCTGTTGAACATCAAGCTGACACTGAAAATATACTAGAGAGAAGGGGCAGCCATGTCAAATTCCAGCGAGTCTGTGCACACTATTGGCAGACTGCGAGGAGCTTTCAGAGTAAAGATACAGCTCGGCTCTTTGTCTGTGTGCTAGCAGGATAAATAAAAGACGAATCGGCTCACTGGACTGCATTTCACAGTTTTCTCCAGCACAGACTTTGCCACTCGATGTAGCATTTAAAGGTGGAAGTGCACAGAAGACCTGACGAAGCCGGTGTTGGACTCACTCAGAGCGAATGCTGAAATGCCCGTTTCTTGTTTTTTCATTGATTTTTTTTTTTCCTTCCTCCGCGCACCCTGCTTTGAATGTGTGAGCTTATAATTGAGGAAAAGCTAACGTTGTATTAAAGCAAACATACATTTCTCCCTGTCTCAGCAAATGCTCCATCAGCCACACAGGAATATGTTTCCTTTCCTTAAATTGGGCCCTCATTGTTTTCCAGTCGAGTGTTGCTCTCATAATGATTTGCATGAAAAATACGTCTGCGGTGGAAATGATGATCAGGATCCCGGCGGTGATGACCGGAGAGATAGAATCATGACCCTGTGAGGAGCTAATGTATTGTAGCAGAGCTAATGTGTGACAGGAATGAGGTTTTCTTGCACCGGTTTGGGCTTCGCTGTGATTCTGTGCAACAATTGACTCAAAAAGACAAAGTACCGTGGAAAGGGGGATCTCAGGGGAGCGTGCAGGAGCAAGGTTTGTCTACACCATCCGTGACCCTGGTTTCTCTACAAATTGGCTTTGTCCTTGTCAATGAGAGAGAGAAGGCGAAAAGGCACATGAGCCAGAGAAATGGAGGAAAAACAGTGCTGCGTCCTCCACATGCTGCACAAACACAGTTTTTTTCTGCTAAGCAACGCCGGTTTTTCACCCGGGGTGGTTGTGTTTTGTGTAGTTTCTTCGGGGCACGACAACGACAATGGTTTCAGGATGAAACGCAAAGGTTTTGTTGCGTTGCAGCCTCCAGTTTACACAGAAGCAGCGTTTTAGAAGACCAAAAACGAGTTGCCAGAGTTTTTTGTGCATTGGCATTGTGATGCTACAGGTGAAATTCTTGGATGGGTGCAAGACAAAAAGCAAAAGAATTTGCCAAGAATGTTTTCATAAATCTGTTGAACTAATTGAACATGTTGGCTAAAAAAATAAAACATTTGTAACTTATTTTTTGTAAAGATGCTTTGATCAAGTGATCCCACCTCAGGCCCACTGGATCGTAGATGTTTTCTGCCCGACACATTTGTTAACACAAGATTATAAAAAGAAAAAATCTTTGTTAAAATTGGTGTTTTTGAAGGAGAGTGTTCCTAAACTTGTGTCGTATTTTGTCCTTTAGGTTGAAGTAGTGAGTGACTTTAGGTGGCTGAAGTTGTTAGGCATCTTGTTTTATATATAATTTTAAAATGCGTTGATTGGATTTTTTCATGTTCAAAAGTATATTATGTGTTTTTTAGCAACCGCACAAATCATGGGAAAATGCCAGTTTGTCACATGTAGTTTTCTCTTTTTTGAAAAAAAAAAAAAAGCCTTGTATAAAATGCATTTGTAGGGGGAAAAAATAACCTGCACCAGAGTTGAGGGAGTTTAGGGGAGCGATTCTCATTCATAGACATCCACTTTACTTTTATTGTAGTCGCCATGCGCTAACTGTATGACAGCAGGATCAGTGGCGGACTACCGTGTTGGGCTGTTGGGTCTACTGAATTTACTGAATCTCCTTCAGCAAAGTGCGCATTTGTTGCACCATTACTGATAATCAGCCCACCTCTGCATCGCTGGCTGTACTTCTGGTCTGTGGAGGACCCGGTAGTGGTCATGTGGGGTGTTCCTCTACAAAGTTAGATCGGCGACTACCTTCCCGGCATTCCAGCGTTCCGATGTAAACGCAGATTTTTTTCACTCCGCTGTCGTGTAAACCCAACATAGCAAAGGAAGTGCTTTCGTGTTTTCGAGTGAAACGTTGTCATTTAACGGGGCCTTCAGCTCTTCCTGCCCCGCTCCTTGTTTTTGCTCGTGGCTGAAACAGGTTCAGAGGTGGGCATTTAGATCCATGTTGGTAGGCTGAGGTTTGCCCCGTCTCCAGGCACAAGAGGTATTAGCTCCATGAAAGGGGAACATGGAAGTAATGAGTGGTGGGGGGAGCCATTAGTATGCTTGAGATAGCTTCAACACAAGGCCTCTTGGATCATGACACGTCGCGAGCAGTTCTTGTCATCCGGACAGCTCCATCTGCACCTTTAATATTTTATCCCCAGCAGTTCATTTGGAGTTCAGTGTGTACACACACAGTCCACTTCAGAAAAAAGCTTTCTCCTCGGTCCCAGTGTGGCGAGGTGCTTCTGCATGGCTTGCAGTGATGATTCAGAGACAGAGTGAAGGATGGAGGCGAGGCAGGCCCACTCCAGCAGGAGGGATCCCCCCGGGAAGGGCTGCGAAAGCATGTCGGTGGGGGAGGGAACATGTGCCGCGCTGCTAGGTTACTTTAAAGTACTGTGTCCCTCTCCTCTGTCTCATTGGATCCATGTCACCACTCCAGGCTGTGTGAAAGGCTTTTTTAAAAGTCCTCCTGTCCCTGCCCCGCCCCCACCTCACCGTCTGACTCATGCAGGCGGCTGACAGAAATAATGGCTGATAGCAGCAAAACAAAACAGTTTCAGCGCCGTCTGTGATATAAAAGAAGATTTTTTTTCCCTCTCTGTCTCCCTTTCTCTTTCTGTGTTTTTTTTTTTTTGCAGTCGTGCCTTTCCTTTCGAGCCTGGCTTATTGTGAGCGGCTCCATGAGTTGATTGCATGTGGAGGGGTGATGTATTGATCACAGGCAGCCTTTTGATAGCAGCGTGCAACAGAACACTGAGAATTTCTGTGAAAGAGCGAACGGCTGTGGTCTGAGTCCAGCTCACAAAGGTCCCTCGCATCGGCAATCCGTCTCCATTTTTCTTTTGCCAGTGCTTTGGCATTCTAAAGATAACACGGAAATGCGCTGTTTGTGAGTCTCCCCTGAACAAAAGCTCGTCACTGTCATTGCAAACGTGTTTATTTGTGCGTCTTTCTTTTTTGGTCCACTGATACAGTAGCGCGCGTGTATTTTTCTGCTTTATTTTGGTGTTTGTTTGATCCTTTGATATGCTCTATTGGAGGCACACATCTCAATTTTTCCTCCTCAGATATTCCTTGACATTATTTATACATGCCTGGCTTGCAGTACAAACACAGTGTGCTCGGTCTGCTGTGAGTGCATGTACATGCTGCGTCGGGGACTAGTTCGCCCCGGAATAAATGTTTTTGAAGTAAATTATTTTGGAGAGCCTCCTTGCTGGACCATTCAGTCTTTGTGTGTCTAAATCACGGTATTGATTTTTAAGGTAGCGAATAAAAGTGCTGAGAACCACGGCACATAGTCTCCCTGTTTCAGCCCGATGTGTGCCACCGGCTCCCTTAAGATTTAATACGTTAAAAACAAGCAAGCGTCTCCTACTCCCTTTTCCTATGTCTCTCCTCATCTGGCCACACACAGGAAATACACCGTGTTTCCTGAAGCCTTCTGCAGCTGCTTATAATATTTCACTATAAAATGATACGCAGTTGTTTTGTACAACAAGAGGCTCTCTTCTTTCTCCTGCTACTTTTCATTCCCTGCTGCCAGACTGCTGCTGTGTGGCTGCTTCTTCTCTTTCTTTTTTTTTCCCCTAACAGTGATGGATTTTAATGCATTTCCATGCTCTTATTGATATAGAATGACACTAAATTTGGCGCCAGTCGGCCCGTCTGAGACTAGCTGGAACGATAGATGTTTATTGGATTAGTCTGTGGACATGCACAGAGTTGAAGGCTCTCCTCTTTTAATACTTATAGACAAATTAACAGTTTTTTTTTCCCCCCTCCCCGCTCCGTCTGCTGTGTCTCGAGTCGTGCATCTTCATGTATTAACGCTGCCATTACTCTGTTTTGACAGCTCAATCTCATCTTCCTGGTGATCACGATGTACAAAATGGTGAAGCACTCCACCACCCTGAAACCAGACTCCAGCCGACTGGAGAATATAAAGTAAGTGAAGCTTCACAGTCTCCTGCTCATCACGCTGTGTTTTCTTGTCGCTTATACCAGAAAAAAACCTAACATTTCTTTGACTTCTTCTCCCTTCGAGCCAAGTTTCAATTAGCATATTTCCTTTTGTCGAGGCTGAAGATCGGACGGAATTCGCCGGATGTCTGGGTGACCCTAAACTTTTGAACGGTTGTGTAGGTCCACCTTAACTCATTTAGAGCAACTTTAACTCATTTAGAGCAACTTTAAATAATATAGAGCAACTTTAATGTAGAGCAACTTTAATGTAGAGCAACTTTAATAATATCAACTTTAGGTAATATAGAGCGACTTTAACTCATTTTTGAGCAACTTTTACTAATGTAGAGCAACTTAAACTAATAAAGAGCAACTTTAATTCATGGACTCTACCGTTCAAAAGTTTCGGTCGCTTAGAAATGTAATTATTTTTGAAAGAAAAGCAATTTTTTTCAATGAAGATAACATTAAATGCATGATAAATCCAGTCTAGACATCGTCAATGTGGTAAATGACTATTCTAGCTGCAAACGGCTGATTTTTAAGTCCCTGAATTGTGACTGAGATGTAGTCTTTGTGCCAGTTTCACTGTCACAATCACTACAAACGTGCTCTGAGTTTTTGTGCTTTGTTGTTTTGCTCCAAAAACCACACAATCCGCAGAATTGCGCTGGCATGACACATGAGTCCACGGCTGCCACTTACCTCTGCGCTGTTGGATCTGGCAGGGCGGGGTGCAGCCCAACAGCTACCATGTGTGTTTGCAACTGGAACATGTCAAAACCTTTTCTTTTTTTTTATAGATCCCAGCTTTCTAATCCTAGGCAGAGAAGAAAAAAAAAAATCATTCCAAACACAACCACTGACCATGTTTCTGAGTCACCTCAACATCCAGTTCTGGGAAGGAAAGCAGTGTTTTCTGAGTTGTTTTTCTGCATTTGCATGACCGTTCAAAAGTTTGGGGTCACTCAGAAATGTCCGTATTTTTAAAAAGAAAGGGAGTTTTTTTCAGTGAAGATAACATTGAATGAATCATGAATCCAGTCTAGACATTGTTACTGTGGGAAATGACTATTCTAGCTGGAAACGGCTGATTTGTAGGTCAACCTTAACTCATTTAGAGCAACATTAATCAATATGGAGCAACTTCAACAAATTTTTGAGCAACTTTAACTCATTATGAGCAATTTTAACTAATAATACCAACTTTTACAAATACAGAGCAACTTTAACCAATGTAGAGCAACATAAACTAATATGGATAAACTTTAACTAATATAGAGCAACTTTAATTAATTCTGGAGTAACTTTAAGATAGAACAACTTTAACCAATAATATCAACTTTAACTAATAGAGTAGCTTTCACTCATTTAGAGCAACTTCAACTCATTTAGAGCAACTTTACCTAATATGGAGACACTTTAACTAATATAGAGCAACTTTAATATCGAGCAACTTCAACCACTAATATCAACATTAAGTTATATAGAGCAACTTTAAACATATTATCAACTTTAACTATTACAGAGCAACTTTAACTCACTATAGAGCAACTTTAACAAATATAGAGCAACTTTAACAAATATAGAGCAACTTTAACTAATATAGAGCAACTTTAATTAATATAGAACTGAATGTAGAACCCAAACTTTTGAACGGTAGTGTATAAGGTAAAAAAAAAACAAACAAACAAAAAAAACCCTCAATATTTATTGCTGTTTGCTAGATTTCAGAGCTCTGCAGCCCTGTGTCAGTTTGCACCGTTATAATTTCACCAAGGCACGCGTTGGTCTGTCTGTCCGTCTGTCTGTCTGTTAGCAACATTACTCAAAAACGGACCAACGGATTTGGATGACATTTTTGGGGAAGGTCAGAAATGACACAAGGACCAAGTGATTAGATTTTGGCAGTGATGCAGCTTATAGTCTGGATCCACGGATTTGTTAAAGATTTCTGTATCATTGCGAGATAGCAGCACGGTGTCACTGTAACTATGACAACAAGTGAACGCTACGTCACATGATTGTGATCCTACTGCAAATTCACCACCGCAGACCACGAGTTTTTTAAAGATTTCATCTGTCGGAAATCATACAAAGCTTGAGCAGCCTTGGCGGAGCGCTCTGAGAGTCTTCCTTGTGATATTTTGTGTTTCACCTTCTACCAGTCTGTGCAGCAGCAGCAGCATTGCTATTTTTTTCTCCAGTGTTTGTTATTTTTCATTTTCCCTTAATGAATGTATGCAACACTGTGGTCAAACCGCAATCAGGGAGAACAGTCAGAAAAGGGCTTATTTAGACTTCTTGGTTTATTTGAGATCGGCTACTCCCTTATCAAGGAGACCACAACAGAACACGCTGCTGGGATTTTATTCTTAGACTCCGCCGAATACACATTGTGCACTAATAGCTGCTTCTTTGTGATCATTTTCTCTGTGTTCCCCAGAGTCGCTTTGACACGACGGTCATTGCATGTTGCATGTGAAGGCGAAGTTAACGCTCAGCTTCTCCTTTCTTTTTCTCCCCCCATCACTCTCCTCCTCTCTCTGTTCTGCGATCCACACCAGTAATTATCGCGTTTGTGACGGCTACTATAATACCGATTTGCCCGGGTAAGCTTTTACGACGCACCTCAGATAATTTTTAGCCACACAGCAACACCACCACCCACGCACACAGTAGCATAAATGCTAATTCAACCACAGACGATGTGCTCTGAACGAATGCTTTACATGGAGTTTCATAATTGAATCATCAACAGCAAAAATAAAACGTGCAGTTCTTGTTAGAGCCTTAATTTCATTGCCTCCCGTGATTTCCCTTGGATCAAAGTTGAAGATATCTTACTCAGAATGCAGACTAACCCACGCTTCTAATCTAATTGTGTTTCTCTCTTCCTGCCTATCATGCTCTCTAGCTATGAAGATAATAAACGGTTTATCAAGTAAGAACATGTTGCCCAGAAGTCCCCTCTTCAGCTCTTATACTTTACTCTCTCTGCTCTCCCTTTAGTCTTTCTTTTGTTTCCTTCTTCCTGTCTTTTTTCCTTCCTTTCACCCTCTCCCCAAACCGCGGCTTCAGAGCTACTCATCCATCGTCCTTGTGGCCTCCACCGTGTCCATCATCTTGAGATGCAGTGTTGTTGTTATTGTTGTGTGTCTGAGCGTTGAACTGTGACCGCTGCTGGTGTCTGAAGGCTCCGCAGGACCTTCACACATGAAGCCGGGACTTTCTCCTTCAACTCTTCCCACATCTCCACCTCTGATAACACCCTCTCTAGATAAATATTTAGCAGACCATAGTGTGTAATGCTTGTTTTTGTGCTATTTTTGGTGCTTTCTGCTGTTCTAAGAGGTTATTTACAGAAAACCAGGTGAAGGTTTTGAATCCTTCTTGTCTGTTTGAAGGCAGAAACTAAAACTTGTTTTATCCAGGTTGTTTTCTCCTGACTAGATCCTTGCCTGTGTTACTCATTTTTGAGCAACTTTAAATAATATAGAGCAATTTTAGGTAACAGAGCAACTTAAAGTCAGTTTGAGCAACTTTAAATAACATAGAGCAACTTGAGCTAATTTAGAGCAACTTTAAAATAGAGCAACTTTAACCAATTTTTGAGCAACTTCAAATAATAGAGAGCAACTTTCACTATTAAAGAGCAGCTTTAACTAATGTAGAGCAACTTCAGCTAATGTAGGGCAACTTTGACTCATTTAGAGCAGCTTTAACTAATAATATGAACTTTAGCTAAAAAAGAGCAACTTTTGTTCATGTACACTACTGTTCAAAAGTTTGAGGTCACTTCTTTTTTTCATTTTTTTCCAATGAAGATAACATTAAATCAATCATACTTCCAGTCTAGACATTTGTTAATGTGGTAAATGACTATTCTAGCTGGAAACGGCTGCCGGGACTTTTTCCTTCATCTCTTCCCACATGTCCACCTCTGATAACACCCTCTCTAGATAAATATTTAGCAGACGATAGCGTTTAATGCTTTTATTGTGCTTTCTGCTGTTCCAACGCGTGAAGACGCTGATTCCTTCTTGTCTGTTTGAAGGCAGGAACTAAACTCGTTTCATGGCTCATGTCCAGGTCGTTTTCTCCTGACTAGATCCCTGCTTGTGTTGTATCTATGTGCCGTGCTTTGGATAAAAGCGTCTGCTAAATGAAACCACAGACTTGTAGGATCTGCTGAGAGTGTGTGTGGATGGAGGGACGGTGAGGACGGCATGTGTGTGTTTTCTGTCATTTTATGGTTTTACAGCCTTTTCCCCCCGAGTGTTTCATAAATCCCAGCCGCCGTTCCTGTCCCCGAACGCCTCTCACACCGGGCCCGTCCTCTCCCTGTCCCCCTCAGATCCTGGACCATGGGGGCTTTCGCTCTGCTGTGCCTGCTGGGCCTCACGTGGTCCTTCGGCCTCTTCTTCATCAGCGAGGCCTCCATCGTCATGGCGTACCTCTTCACCATATTCAACACCTTCCAAGGAATGTTTATCTTCATCTTCCACTGCCTTCTCCAGAAAAAAGTGAGTTTTTTTCTCCTTCCCCCTCTATCTCTCTCAAGGTGAAATTCAAGGCCGAACCTGAACTCGGCGAGTTCACAAAGCGCCACGTGCTGATATAAAGAACAAACAGTGATGTGGGCTAAGTCATATGTAAAGTCAACACTGTATGTAAACACGCGGCTGTTTGCTGGCGCAGGTCCGCAAAGAGTACAGCAAGTGCTTCCGACACACGTACTGCTGCGGAGGGCTGCCGACCGAGAGCTCGCACGGTTCCGCAAAGACGTCCACGGCACGGACCAGCGCTCGCTATTCCTCCGGTACACAGGTAGACCGGCCACTTTACCGCACATCACAGCCGCACGGTTCAAGCAGTTGCTCAGGAGAAATGTGCTTTCATCGTGTAAGTATTCCAGAAAGGAAAGAAGAAAAAAAAAAGAAATGCACATTCTGCGTTTTAGCTTCAGAGGTAGATGAAGAGACACAAACATTATTCCACATTTTACAAGCAGCATCTGCTGTACTGCATGAGTACCTTTCTTCTGTTCTGCCCCCTTTAGCACTTGCTTTTATCTTTTCTCTCACTAACGTCATGTGCATGGGAAAACAGTACCGCACTGTTTAAAGAGCATCGCAGGCACATTTTACTGCGGGGGAGAGACGAAATTGCAGAAAACATACGTATTTGCTTTATCCCTTCCTTATTAAAGGCTAACGGACCTGAGGAGACGATAGCTCCAGATGTGTAGTGCGCTGATGGAGGAACACTTAGACCTCCGGCCTTATTCAAAAAGAAGGGATGCCTGAACCCAGGGGTGTCAAACTCATCTCAGTTCAGGGGAAACATTCAGCCAAATTTGATCTCCAGTGACCAGTAAAACCACAGAATAATAACCTATAAATAACCACAACTCCAAATAGTTCCTTTGTTTTAGTGCAAAAAATGTTCACATTTAAGGAATTGTCTTTTTACTAAACATTAGGAATAACCTGAAATTTCTGAAGAAAAATAAGTTAAATTACATCAACATTATGTCTCAGTTGAGTGTCTACAAAGGAAAAAAACATTTATTTATCTGGAACTGAGGGATGTAGTATTTTACTTTGTGATCAAAACGGCAAAAGTCAGACAAAAAAAGATGAAAAACAGCAAAAACAAGACAAAATATTAGAAAAATGAGACACAAAATGAAAAAAGAACAATGAACAATCCAGTATTTTACTTTCTGATCAAAACAACTTATGGTCTAGAAATTATTTAACATTTATAGTTTTACTAATTTACAATCTGCAGTTAATGTCTTCTCTGGAATTTTTACACTTTGAGGGCCGGATTGGACCCTCTGGAGGGCCGCTTTTGGCCCGCGGGCCGCATGTTTGACACCCCTGCCTTAACCTGAAGTTGTTCAGAAGCACATCCAACTAGTTGCGAGACTCGCTGAGCAGTTTGTAGAAAACACGGAAAGCAGATGAACGTTTATCTGAAAGGTGAGGCTTGTCTAGAGTCCTAACGACTGTCCCTTGTTGACCTGACAGAGTCGTATCAGGAGAATGTGGAATGACACCGTAAGAAAGCAATCTGAGTCCTCCTTTATCTCAGGTGACATCAACAGCACCTCCACCCTTAACCAAGGTCAGTTCACGCCTCATCTCTCTCCACATGCACACCTATGTTTCATCATCCCACTAAAAATACCTCCTTCAGGTTCCCGCGATCTCGCCGGGTCCACACTCTGGTAATAAATGCCTTCAGCTTGAAAAGACAGAGCAGTGCGATAAAAAAACAAATAAATAAATAAAGTAAAGATTTAGGCCTTTAGTGCAGCCTCCCTGTTCTGCCAGCAAAGGATTACAAAAATCCGTCCTCAAATACTCTGTGCGCTGTCATTCTGGCCGCTAACGTCAGCCTCAAATTGGAGCGAGGCTGGAGGAGCGTTTTTTTATTTAAGTGCTGCCTGTCCAGAGTTCATATCCAGGCTCAGGGGAAGCAGAGACAAACCTAAAAACACGGAAAAGGGGAGTTTTATTTTCAGAAAATCTTAGCATGCCGCAGAAGGCCATTTGTTGCCTGGCATCTAAGGTGACCTCTGTTACTTTACGGGAGGATTTATGAGGGCGGGAGGATGGAAAAAAAAAAAAAACTGTCATTTATTATTTAGCTTGAGCACAAATATGATGATGAGAAGATGATGTTCAACTCTGGCTGACCCGGAGCGCTTAGTGCGTTGTTCGGCTTTCGGCTGCCTCTGAAATGGCTTTCCAAGCATGCGAGGGGGAAGGAAGAGGGTTTTACACCGAGGCAGCTTAACTTCCCTCCTCTCCTCTGACTCCTGTCGCTGCTGCTCTTTGCCTGGTCTTTCCTTTTTTCTTTTCTTTTCGCTGTCACTTCCCACAAGGTAAAACATCTGAAGCACATTCTGACTCGCTGATACATCGGTAACAACGTAGGAGGTTTTTTTGTTGGTTTTTTTTTCTCCCCTCCCAGAGATGTTAATGTAAAGGTTGGATATTGATCACTCCGGGGCGTAGTAGCCTAGTTACCCCGGAGAGTCGGCGCACTGAAGGAGGCCTCTATCTCCTAGAAGCACTTCCCTGTCATTAAAAACGTCCCTGGAGACTTCTCAACATGACAGATGGCATTTAAATGCAGGTGATAAATGGCAGTGGAAATACCTCAGATCCTTAAAACGCACCGAGAGCTCGAGTAACAATGAGGAAAGTGGAGAAATTTTAGTCGGAATCAGAAATTTGATGTCAAAATGTTGAGAAATTGGAGTGGACTTATATTTGCAGCTGGTTTAAACTGTAGAACATTTGGAATTTTGCAGAAATGCAACTCGGTATTTATGATTAACGTATGAAAACCACTGATGACTGCTGAGCTGAAATATCTCAGATCCTTAAAACACACTGAGACCCGAGGTTTAAAAATGAGAGGAAGATGAGATTTTAGATGAATATGGATAAATTAGATGTGAGAATTTACAAGGATATTGATGCATTTATATATTTGCAGCTGTTTTTTAGCTGTAAAACATTAGCACTTTTGCAGAAATGCAACTGGCTATTTATGATAAACGTGTAAAAATCACTGATGACTGCAATAATGAACACAGTGACTGAAAATGCCTCAGATCCTTAAAACACATTGAAAGCTGAGGTTTGAAAATGAGAGAAAGATGAGCTTTGAGAGGAACGTGGAGAAGATTTATTTGGAATCAGAAATTTGATGTAAAAATGTTGAGGAATTGAAGTGAATTTATATTTGCAGCTGCTTTAAACTGTAAAACATGATCCGTTTTGCAGAAATGCATCTTATTATTTATGATAAACATGTGAAATCCACTGATGGCTGCAATAATGAACACAGTGTGCAGAGCTGAAACGCACTGAGAGCTGAGCTTTAAAAATGAGGGAAAGATGAGCTTTGGGAGGAAATTGGTGTGAATTTTTATTTGCAGGTGCTTCAGACTGTAAAACCTTGACATTTTTGCAGGAATGCAACCTGATAAGCAGATAAAAAAAAAGACTCTGCAATAATGAACACAGTGAGTGAAAATACCACAAATCATTAAAACAGACTGAGAGCTGATGTTTAAAAATGAGAGGAAGATGAGATTTTGAAGGAAAATGGATAATATTGATTTGAAACCTTGCAAGGATTTCGGTGAATTTATATTTGCAGCTGTTTTTAACTGTAAATCATTAGCATTTTTGCAGAAAAGCAACTAGTTATTTATGATAAACTTGTGAAATGTACTGATGACTCTGCAATTAATGAACACAGTGAGTGGAAATACCTCAGATCCTTAAAACACATGGAAAGCTGAGGTTTAAAAATGAGAGGAAGGGAGGAAAAGTGATCAGTTTTAGTCAGAATATGAATCTTGATGTGAAATTTGGAAGGACTGAGTTGAATTTGTATTTGCAGCTGGTTCAGACGGTGAAACCTTCACGTTTTTGCAGAAATGCAACCTGCTAAGCAGCTAAAAGGACTGAACTGTACTGATGACACTTCAGTAGTGAACACAATGAGTGGAAATATCTCGAATCCTTGAAACACTGAGAGCTGAGGTGTAAAACTGAGAATAAAGTTAGCTTTGGGAGGAAAACAGTGAAATTTTGAAGCGAAAACTTGGAAGAATTGAGGTGAATTTTTGTGTTTTTAGCTGATTCAGACACTGAAACGTTTGCATTTTTGCAGAAATGTAACTTGCTATTTATGAAAAATGTATGAAAAACCGCTGATGACACTTAAATCCTTGAAACACACTGCAAGCTGGGGTTTAAAAATAAGAATCAAATTAGCTGTGGGAGGAAAACGGAGACATTTTGATGTGAAAACTTGGAAGAATTGAGGTGAATTTCTATATTTCCAGCTGCTTTAAACTGTAAAGCCTTTGCCTTTATGCAGAAAAGCAACTTGCTAGTTTGAATAAACGTCTGAAAAGCACTGATGACGCTGCAGCTATGAACACTGAGAGCTGGTTGGTTAATAAAATGGGTCATGAATGACGAGCGGCACAGAGAAATAAACCAAAACGTTCAGGAACAGCTGCTCTCTCGCTTCTCAGGCTTGATTTTCTCTTCACAACTTTCGAATCTGATCTGGTGCCGAACTGACTGACTCTTTTCTTCATTTCTTTTCTTCAGTGAATCTTATCTGTTCCTCTTCTGTCTGCCACTCCAGGAATGACCGGGAACTATCTACTAACAAACCCTCTGCTGCGACCACAAGGCACTAACAACCCTTATAACACCTTGCTGGCTGAGACAGTCGTATGTAATACCCCCACGGCTCCAGTGTTTAACTCGCCAGGTGTGCAAACTGAACACTTTCACCTGCATTTTCTGCCTTTTCAGTCTTTTCTCTCCCTCCTCGGTCGAACACGCGGCAAACGAAAAGTTCTGCAGTATCGCCTTTCCTTCTGACTCGCCGTCTCCTGATGCCAGACTTAGCGTGTGTCGGTGTGTGAAAACATGTTTTGGTGCAGGACAGAGATTTGTGCGGTCGATCCAGCCTCTGCGTTCTCATATTTCTCTTATCCAAACTCTGAAACGGGACATGATGATTAAGATGGGAAAGAGATACTCCATGTTCTGCCTGGAGATAATGTAAACAGCGGCGCAGACCTGAAGCTCTAGTCTAAACTGCATGCTTATTAAGATGAATTCTCCCGGGTTTATCGGGTCGTTTGTTACTTTTTGTGTGTTTTAGAGCAGTGGTCTCCAACCATTTGGTACCAGGCGGCACAGAGAGGATAAAAACGGTTTATTTTACATTTTGTTTCTGGCGGTTTTATTTAGAAAAATGACTAGATGGTCTTCCCGTCGCTTCCGTCTGCGCACGTTTCCCACACTTGATGTTAAATGAAGCCGTCAATCTGTCAAAGTTAATAAAAAAATAAACATCTCTGGAGAACTTCTTTTAAAAGAGGGAGAGACTTGATGCTGACAGAAGAAAAAGTAAGTAAATGTTTAGCGATAAGTCATTTTTAGGGCTGGGACTTTGACGCGTTAATTATGATTAATTAATTACAGAAAACAACGCGTTTAAAAAAAAATGCACATTGCTGAGTTCCCTAATTTGTGGCACACCAGTAACACTGATGAACACTCCAGCCCAGTAGGTGGCGCTAATGAACCTAAAGTCTGTTTTCCAGCCGCAAAGTGAATCAGTGCAGAAATGTCGGACCGACAGAGCAAACACTGTTCAGCAAAAAGCATTTCTGAAGGCATTTAAGGTGAGAAATAAGCTGCTGAATCTGTCCTCATTTTAGTTGAACAACGGCTAGTTTAAACGTGTAACCAAAGTTTCGCGATGCGTCAGACCTCCGCTCCCTGCACCTCATTTGCATAAATGAAACTACTTTATGTAAATGAGCTCCGGGGCGACACACCAAACGTTACCTAGGACAATCCTGGTACCGGCTAACAGTGTAGCCATCCCACAATAGACCACTTTTCAAGACATTGAAAGTTCTTCAGTTTACAAAAAGTCTTACAATGTTGAATATAATCGCTGTAATTGCACTTTGAGTTTGCAGTAATCTGTGAATGTAGTAGACAGATGAAAAATGCAGATAAATAGACGTGAAACAAGCATTTTCGTTGTTTGAGTTCACATATATGTCTATTCATCCATTCAGTCGTCAAGCAACATTTATTTGAGTTGAAAAACTTTGCTTATTGTGTTAAATATTGTTGTTTGACCAAAATGTGATTAATACCGATTAATTAATTACAGCTTCTAATTAGTTTGATTAGTTTTTCAATCACATCCCACCACTAGTAATTTCATTTGTTTAGGACTCTTTAAAAAAAAAAAAAGATCATTATTACTCATTATTATTATTAGGAGTTATGTGACGATCGACGTACGTTTGTCTGTCTGTCTGTCCGTGTGTCTCTTAGCAACATTACTCAAAAACAGACCAACGGATTTGGATGAAATTTCCAGGGAAGGTCAGAAATGACACAAGGACCAAGTGATTAGATTTTTTCAGTGATGCGGCTTTTAGTCTGGATTGACGGATTTGTTAAAGATTCCTGTATCATTGCGAGATCGCGGCATGGCGTCACTGTAACCATGACAACAAGTGAACGCTACGTCAACTGCCTGCTGACGATCACATGATTGTGATCCTACTACAAATCCACCGCTAAGGACTTATCAGGACTTATCCATCAGAAATGATCCAAGGAACAATTGATTAAATTGTGGGGGTGTTTCTGAGTCCCATCAATTCCCGCAGACTGCTACATATTTAGGTCACGTGATCCAGTATCCGTACATAACGTACACATGCATAACACACGCCTGTGCTCAGCGCAAGGTAGTTTTTTATTAAAGATTTTGTCTGTAGGTAATGATACGGTGCGTAGAAAATGATCTTGCTTGAATCCGGTTGGAGACCGCTGTTTTAGAGGGAGCTTTTTTTTTTTTTTTGCTAAAAACGTCTTAAACTGCAAGCAAAATCTCCTGCATGCATGTGTGTATATGTACATATGTTATAAATTCAGAATATCTCCGTTGCACATGACATTTAAACATATATCACACTGTAAAGACTGTCTGTGACTATATGTGCTCTCTTACTTTGATACTGAAATGGCATCTTCTGTCATGTTTTGTGCTTTTCCCCTGTGCTTCCCTCTAGTGACCTACAGAGAGACAAGTATGGGAGTAAAACTTAACTTTGCCTATCAAATGTAAATTTTTTTCAGCATGCCTATTAAAAAAAAAAAAAAAAAAACAACCCAAACCCCCTCCCGGCACAATCACTGGTTTACTTTTAGGCCATTAACACACACTCAGTGAGCAAGTGGTTCACAAAATTGCCTCCAAATTCTGCTCTGATCGGGAAATAAATCAACTTTGGGAGTCAGATTTATCTCTGCTTTTCTCTCTTCTGCTTAATTTGTGGTTTTCAACCGGCCAAGAAAAGAAAAAAAAGGGCCATTTATCAGAAAGGTTTTCTTTTCTTTTCTGTTTTTTATTCTCCCCAATCGCCTGTCCTCGCGTGGCACTCAGCGGTGTCCAGTAGTATTCCCCTCACACCTTCCCAGACAACAGCTGTCTGGACGCTAAATTGCCTCCTAGCAGGCGTAAACACATGGATGTCATGGCAGCAGCTGTTCACTACTTTACTCTGCTTTAGTTTTCAGCCATTTTTCCCCTAATTTCCAAAAATCCTCTTTAAAAACGGCACCACGGCGTCGCTGTAAGGGTCGTTCCAGAACTGGAGGACATTTGGGCTTCAGAATGTTTGAAAAATAAACCTTCTCTTTTACAGTTTTCTGCTCTATAATGATCATTAATAGGTGATAAACTATCAAAGGCTTGATTGGTCACATCAATGGTAGCATCTTTATTCCATGTTTTCTGTGTTGTTTGCTAACCCTACTCTAATCACAGTAACAGGGTTGCTAATCCCTGTTAATGTTAGCTTTTTCTCAGCAGTAGAAGCTAGATATTTAGCTAGCTGTTACTGCTGACCAAGAGGACAAACTGACTGATGGAAAACAGTCAAAAGAATGAGTCTGATCCTGATAATATGAGGTAGAATGAGACGTTCAATCAAGGCTGACAATGTGATGAAAATATGAAAAATAGAAGAGAGGACACAGGTTTGCTCTACCCATTCTTTAGGAAAACTGTTTGATGATGTTAATGACAAAAAGAAGACATAAAACAACAAAAAATAAGACAAAACAACAAGAACAAGACTGAAAATCACAAAAGCAAGACAGAAAAGGACAGAAATGAGACACAAAACGACAAAAACAAGACACAAAATGACAGAAATGACACAAAATGACAAAAACGAGACAGAAAATAACAAAAACAAGACAGAAAAGGACAAAAGTAAGACACAAAATGACAGAAACGAGACAGAAAAGGACAAAAACGTTATCAACAGGTTGTGGGTTAAATGTTCCATGCATAATAATTATCAGATAAAATATTATGTTGGTTAAACATAATGTTCCCACAATTACAAGAGACATCAATGAAAAAAATTAAACCTAAAAAAGTAGATTTAAATTTCATCTGAACTGTTTTATTTGAGATTCAGTTTGGTCATCAGAGGGGTGGGACAAGAGAAAAACGGTATTTTAGGGGGAACTCCAGACCTTTTTTGTATTTTTAAAAACATTTTCAAACAGATTTGGTCTCAGGACAAGTACATTTACACAACGACAGCATGTTTTAGTATTTGGATTATTTGAAATCTCATGGGTGGGACGTAAAATGTCCTCCAGTTCTGGAATGAGCCTTAAAACCCTGGAACTGCCTCCGTCTTCATTTGTTATTCTACAAGGAGGCACATTCTCCCTTTATCTCCTCTCTCAATCACGGCGTAGCTAATATTTATCCTTCCTGCCGCTGCTTTCCGTGACCTCCGTGCTTTGAGAGATTCCTAACATGACTAGGCGTGACCTCTGCAGTCGGCTGCGTTTTCTCCAGCCGTCCTGCTAGTGGCCGAGGTCTCGCTGGGAACCGTGACGGATGCCAAGTGCCGAGCTCCGGGCCAGCGCTGACCTTTTGCCAGCTTTGGGTACACGAGCTGCCAACTAATGGACAGCAAGTGTACCAACACAAACTCAACTCCAAAAGAAAAAGAAAGGGGGGGAAAAAAAAAAGGAAAAATCGACAAGAAAAGTAGCTGTTGGCATTTAATTGCTGACAGCAAAAGCGGTTTAATGCTTATTTATTTCATTTGCTGAACCCTTGCTCTCGCTAAGTTGCAGTTAAGACCTTTACTTTACATTCTGTTGTTCTTTTGAGTGATTCTCCATGTTACAATAAATCATTTTACTTTCTTTTGTACATCAGCTGCTCTTAGACCAGATAGCCTGAGCAGACAGACATGATGTGAGTTGTCTAAAGTGAGTCTTTTCACCTGCTGTGTGTGGTGATGGTGGAGTGCTGCTTGTGGGCTCCCCTTGTAGTGAGAACAAAGATGGCTGTCCCATGTTGAAACATAACTACTTTCCCTTTTCTGTCCGTGTCATCTTTTCCCATCTGTCCTTTCCTTTTGCGTTCCTTCAGCACATCCACCCTATTAGTTGCTAGAGAACCTCTCAGTGTCGTAGCTTGTTGCCCGTCCGTGGCTTCATCCTTGTGGACATCTACTTTTTTGCCCGGTGTGTTGTGATGGTGGTTCCTGTTTGTTTCTTAATGTTGTTTGGGATCTTTTTCATTGCTTTGTCACCTTTTGTGGCAGATTTAAGCGCACAGTTCCCTGCTTATTTTAAAAGACACTTTTAAAAAGGGAAAGCCAAAGTGAATATGTGAGAAAGTAAAATGATTTCTCCTCGCCAGTAGTGCATGCCTCTGTATTGTATGTTAAGGGTTGTGCCTAACTAACGGATGACGGCATGGCTTAATTCTACCTGAGTTTTTTTTTTTTTTTTTTTTTTTAATGTGAAACTGCATCCTAAACAGCATTAAACTTGTGTCTCTTCCTCTCGTGGTTATGGTTGGTGACTAATGGAAGATCCCCTCACGTCTTTCCTTTCTTTGCAGGGCACTCACTGAACAATGCGGTGAGGGATACAAGTGCAATGGATACTCTACCGCTAAATGGTAACTTTAATAATAGCTACTCGCTCCGCAACGGGGACTTTGGCGACAGTGTGCAGGTAGTAGACTGCGGCCTCAGCCTGGACGATGCTGCCTTCGAGAAAATGATCATCTCCGAGCTAGTACACAACAACCTGCGTGCCTGTAACAAAAGCCACCAACAGCAACAGCAGCAGCACCACAGTTTACACCACCCGCCCCACCACCAGCAGCCGCTGCAGTACCACCGTCACCACCACACGGAGCGGGCTCCGCCCAAGGTGACGGTGGTCGGCGGCGGCGGCAGCGAAGACGGCGCCGTCGTAGCCGACGCCTCGTCTTTGGTCCACGTGGGCGACACGGTGGGCCTGGAGCTGCACCACCAGCAGGAGCTGGAGGCGCCGCTCATCCCCCAGCGGACTCACTCGCTTCTGTACGCGCCCCAGAAGAAGGTGAGGACCGACGGGGGAGTGGAAACCCTGGTCAGCCAGCTGACGCCCACCAACCCCGATGAAAGCCTGCAGTCCCCCAACAGAGACTCCTTGTACACTAGCATGCCCAACCTGAGAGACTCTCCGTTCCCCGAGAGCAGCCCGGACGTTGTGGAGGACCTGAGTCCGTCAAAGAGGAGCGAGAACGAGGACGTTTACTACAAGAGCATGCCCAACTTAGGGGCCGGCCACCAGCTCCAGGCCTACTACCAGATAGGCCGAGGGAGCAGCAGCGACGGCTACATCATCCCCATCACTAAAGAGGGCTGCATCCCCGAGGGCGACGTACGAGAAGGACAGATGCAGTTAGTGACAAGCCTTTAAATGTATTTAAATCACCCCAGACCTCCTGGAGGACGCCAGCCAGGGGAAGGGAAGGAAGCGTTTGTATTATTTTTGAAGGGAGCCTCGTCGCCCCGTCATGTACAACCCCCCCATCTGCATCGCCATCTCCTCCACCCTCCACAAACATGCCACTCTTCCTCCCTCCCCTCCCATCCCTCCCCCGCAGGCCGATGGACTCGGAGCACGGCGACGGCGGTGCAACGTTTTAAGGAGACTGTACATAAAAATGCAGAGTCAGATTTCAATTTTAAGAGACAAGCCAACTATGTATTTAAATGTGCTGCTGCTGTTGAATAATTGAGAAAATTTTAAGGTACGAAAATGAAAAAAAAAAAGGCAAAAAAATCTAAAAAACGAATTAAAAAAAAAAAAAAAAAACATTACTGGCTACATCCAATCAGCAATTTTCCCAGTCAAAAGGTTGTACATACACTCCCCAACATCCTAGTTGAAGCCTGTTTTTTTTTAATCGTGAACAAATCGACACCCGGCGGCCAGGACACGGACACGTTTGTAACATATTCCTGATCAGACTGGTAGAGAAGGAATATCAGGTCCTGGTCGCCCTCCACCACCATGAAGTTTGGATTGTATAACCACTAGCAATCAAGCCCCTGGCCTTATATTTTCTCAACTGTACCTTGAACCTGTCGTCAAGGCAAATGGCTAAAATATATATTTTGTTGTATTGCTAGTGTAAAATAAGAATTCATGGGAAACCATAAATATGAAGAAAAACCTTTTAATTGCAAAATTTAACGTTTGAGAGACTATTGTGTAGAAGTTGCACATATGTTATACGGTGTGTTTATGGTTCCGACACTTCATTCATGGTAGTACGGCTTAGAAAAAGAAAGAAGGAATCAACGAATTACAAAGATGCATTATCACATTTTCCACTTGTGAACAGTGTTTTTTTTTTTTTGTTTTGTTTTGTTTTGGGGTGTTTTGGAGTTTCATCGATATCGCCCATCGACTTTATTTGCCAAAGTGGCATTACTTTAGTAGAATGCAACAACCCAGTTAAGGTGATTTTATGCATTGCACAGTTTTTTTGTGTAATTCCGGTTGAACTAGATCTTTTAGGAGCGATGGGCAAAACGAAGTGAAACCGACTTTTGACAACAAAGTTTCTATCATAAATGTAGTTCTTCCGCTTGGGTTTGGATATTTTATTTATTAAAATCTTTCCAAAAAAAATAAAAGAAAAGAAGAAAAGATAAATGGGAAATGTGTGGATATTTTCCAGCACTGGTATACATGCTGTACTGTAGCTCATGTTTTCTATGTAAACATGTTTCCAAGGGGCTCATCACTTAAGACTGATGTAAAGTTCAACACTTGTTTAACGAATACAATAAATGTGAGATTTTTTGTCAAATGCCAGTTGCTTTTTAATGCTTTGTGTTTTTGGTACTATTTGAGAAAAAAAGAAAAAAAAAAACAGGTTTGATGATTTCGCTATGGACAAAACACACTTCTGACTCAGGTTATAAGTAAGTCCCGAGCACCTTGAACGGCAAATTGGTGAATTTGTTTTCTGTTCTGTTTTGTTTTTGTTTTGCTATTTCTTCAGTCGCTGCAGAGTAGAAACAGCTCATTCCACCGTGTGTGTTAGAGAAGCCAAATCTTTCCATGTGATTCAAAGATGAGAAAACTCAGGTAGGAAAAACTGCATTGTAAATGTTCCTCTGTGTGGTTGTAACACTAATAAAGGTTAAAAAAAAAACACAAAACGGCACTGGTTCAAAGCATTGTCCACTTAGTATATTATTGAGTGAGGGACCATTAAAGCAGCCCTGTAGTAAGATGTTGGCTTTAATGCTGTGTGGAAGCGGAAATGTGTCCACAGACCTAACAAGGGGTCAATGTTACACTCGGCTGCGGTTGGAGAAATATATTATACATAATATGTCCGGCTATGACACATATTTGCTCTAATTAATGTCTGCTGCTGCTGCTGCTGCTACTGAAGCCCACAGTCACTTCCCGTACGCTTTACGCCTCAGGTAATGCTAATTTATGAAGCATTTTAATACAACACCAGTTGAGGCGGAGTGACAGCTCTCAGCAGGGTTGCTGGAAATTGCACTGTTTACCATTTGGCATTGAAGGAAATGACTCAGAACTTAGCAAAAAAAAAAAAAAAAAAAAGGGAAAAAAGCACTTTATGTCAGTGCGCATAATGCTGTGTGGGCTGCGTGTTGTTTTGACTTTTCCAACAATTATGCGACATTTTGTGCAATTATCTGAGGCTCCAAATTGTCATAGAAGAATTATGTTCTTTTTTCGCTTGATCTCTCGTACAGACCCCCTTCTGAATGTCAGTTTGGAATCCGGTGTTGGGGCGATTGTTGACTGTTGAAATGGCAGACGCATGATGACGAGTGTAAGAATGAGAAAAAATATCACATTGATTCCTAAGACTGCATTGTAAAACATGCGATAGATAGATAGATAGATAGATAGATAGATAGATAGATAGATAGATAGATAGATAGATAGATAGATAGATAGATAGATAGATAGATAGATAGATAGATAGATAGATAGATAGATAGATAGATAGACTATAGATAGATAGATAGATAGATAGATAGATAGATAGATAGATAGATAGATAGATAGATATAGATAGATAGATAGATAGATAGATAGATAGATAGATAGATAGATAGATAGATAGATAGATAGATAGATATAGATAGATAGATAGATAGATAGATAGATAGATAGATAGATAGATAGATAGATAGATAGATAGATATAGTTTGGGGTCACTTAGAAATGTCCTTATTTTTCAAAGAAATACAGTTTTGTTCAATGAAGATAACATTAAATGAATGATAAATCCAGTCTAGACATAGTTAATGTGGTAAATGACTATTCTAGCTGGAAACGGCTGATTTTTAATGGAATATCTCCATAGGGATACAGAGGAACATTTCCAGCAACCATCACTCCTGTGTTCTAATGCTACATTGTGTTAGCTAATGGTGCTGAAAGGCTCACTGATGATTAGAAAACCCTTGTGCAGTTGTGTTAGCACATGGATAAAAGTGGGAGTTTTCATGGAAAACGTGGAATTGTCTGGATGACCCCAAACTTTTGAGTATATATTTAAATCCATTTAACGTCTTTTTTTTTTTTTAGACTTTAAATGGGAGCAACTTTAACCCGATCATGTTCCCCTCAGGGATCAATAATCTGATTCTGAGACAAAAGATGGACTCCGTGGTGGAATCTTCATTATATAAATACAAAATGTGCATCACATTATCTGGAAGCAGCACTGTCTTTATAATTGATAAATGAAAAATAATGTGCAATAATTACTTTTCTGTGCAAAAACACCAATAGAACTATTATTTATTAAACTGTATAGTTATATTACTAGTGTAATGTACATTTTTGCATTATATGCCACAGCTTTTCTACTTATGTTTATATTTTAGGACTTATTTTCAGCTCGTGTTTGTCTTATATTTGTGTCAGACTTTAAACTTTAACCTGAACAAGTTCCCCTCTGGGATCAATAATGTGATTCTGAGACAAAAGATGAACTCCTTAGACAGTTGGTGGAATCTTCATTATATAAATTCTTAATATGCATCACATTGTCTGACAGCAGCACTGTCTTTATAATTAATAAATGAAAATTAATGAGCAATAAATGGTGCAAAAACACCAATGTAACTAGTATTTATTACATTTATGTATACTTATTTTACTAGTGCAATGTGCATTTTTGCATTTTATGCTTATACTTTGGTACTTATGTTTATCTTTTAGTTAATATTTTCTACTCATCTTATATTTTGTTTGACTTTAAATGGGAGCAACTCTAACATTTCCCCTCAGGGATGAATAATCTGATTCTAAGACAAAAGATGGACTCCTTAGACATTATATAAATACAAATTATGCATCACATTATCTGGGAGCAGCACTGTCTTTATAATTGATAAATGAAAAATAATGTGGAATAACTACTTCACTGTGAAAAAACACCTGTTGAACTATTATTTATTCCACTGTATGTTTTTTTTTGCGAGTGTAATGTCTTTTTTTTTTTTGCTTTTTATGCTTAAAGTTTTTTACTTTTGTTTATATTTTAGAATGTATTATCTACTCGTGTTTATCTTAATAATGTGATTGTGAGACAAAACATGGACTCTCCTTAGACAGAAACTCCCCAAAAAACTCAACAATCGATGTGTAGAAACCAGCAGTGCACTGACAGCCTTCGCAAAAAAAAGCAGGATTAAAAAAGTGATGAAAAATTAAATAAACTCTCCATCGTATGTGCAATATTTCAGCGGAGCCAACAGCTGCCCACCTCCATCCGAAGGCCGCTTTTCCAACTTTAAAGCGTCCGTGAGACACTTGATCTCATCAATGATTTAACCAAACCTAGAGAGAATCTAAAAGTAGCTGTAACGACATGCATAACGGTGAGAAAAAAAACCAGACTGATTTCTAAGCCTGCGTTGTAAAACATGCAGTATCAGTCTAAAAGTTTTTTAAGAAGGAAAATGAAATGTAGGAGACGATCCATGCAGACGAGTCCACATCTGCAGAAGGAAAACCCTCAGTCTTCTCTGCAGCGCCGCTAAAAGCCTCGTCATGAAGCTGTTCTCACCTGTCTGTTCTGTTTTCCTTCACCTCTCTCCAGGTTCTTCTGTTCACCTGTGAATGAAAACAGAAATGCAGGATTCTGTACAAACCATGGGTGTCAAACATGTGGCCCCGCGGGCCAAAAGCGGTCCTCCAGAGGGTCCAATCTGGCCCTCAAAGTGTAAAAATTCCAGAGAAGACATTAACTGCAGATTGCAAATTTGTAAAAGTTTAAATTTAAATTTTTCTAAACTTGTAGATTTATAGACCTTTGTTTGTTTTGACCATATAGTAAAATACTAGATTGTTCATAGTTCTTTTGTCTTTTTGTGCCTCGTTTTTGTCATGTTTTGTCTTGTTTTTGTCGTTTTTATCTCATTTTTTTGTGTGACTTGTTGGTTGCATCCTGTTTTTGTCATTTTGTTTCTCGTTTTTGTCGTTTTGTGTTTCCTTTTTGTCTAGCTTGTGTTGTGTCTAATTTTTGTCATTTTGTGTTTCGATTTATTCATTGTTTTTTGTCTCGCTTGTGTCATTTCTCCATTTATTTTGTCACTTTGTGTCTCATTTTTGTCATATTTTGTCTCGTTTTTTTTGTCTGATTGCTGTTGTTTTGATCATCAAGTAAAATACTACATCGTTCAGTTCCAGATACCTGTGACTAAATGTTTTGTGCCTTCGTAGACAAACTGTGATCTGTAGATTGTAAATGATAAACTGAGGCATAATGTTGTTGAAAATGAACTCATTATTCTTAAGAAATTTCAGGTTCTTCATAATGTTTTGTAAAAAGATAATTCCTTAAATGTGAACATTTTCAGAATGTACTTTTTTGCACTAAAACAAAACTAAATAGTTGGAGTTATGTTGTGATTTTGCTGGTCACTTGAGATCAAACTGGGCTGAATGTGGAACCTGAACTGAAATGAGTTGGACACCCCTGGAATAAACGGTAAGATAAAACCCTCGCTAGCAGCACAATCTTCCATTTCAGCGGCGTCACTGGTTAGCGTACATGCAGACAGATAATTGCTCTCCTCGCCCCTCCGCCTCACTGCAGTTTGTTTATTCTGACACGGTGACCTTAGAAGCGGATAAACTTTGCGGGTAAGCAGGTTTATTTTCATTATTAGGAGCAGGGAAACGTGATCTCGGACTGAGTGTTGGTGGGAGAACGTGGACTCGGCAGCCTCTAGCTTTGCGTGTGGCCTCCTCTCCTCGCCGTGCTACAGCCTCCTCGCTAATTCCCCGTCTTTTGCTCAGGGAGAGACTCGCCCTTTGTCAAACATTGATTCAGAAGTAGGCCAGGAGCTGAGGGGCCGAGAGCTCGGTTCCTCCCACAGAGGAAACAGAGCTGGAGGATCCTGTCAGCAGAATGGGAGTGGAAGCGCTAAAGATGGATGTGTTATTGACTAAACACAGGCATGAGACTAATGTGCGACCAAACACAGATAGCCGTGACTGTCGAGTCAGAGATCATTTCCAGGATCTAAGGATTTCTGTAGGATATGATGCAACTGCATGAAAGGCATTTTCTTGGTGATGAAAGATTTTATGTGTTTTTTTTTTCTCCCCTAAATCCCAGAATGCAGCGAAGGTCTCCCCCATGCTGAGGAGACGCAGAACAATGGAGCTTCTGGTAAGTGCTCTCGCTATTCTGGTCACAGACGGATTAAACAAACATTTAATTAACTCATCGTCTGTTTACGACCAACTGTGACCATCTTCAGCAACTTAAACAGGAATCATGTGCTTCTTTAATTCACTCCACTTTAGTCATACATCCCTGCAGGAGCAAACAAGCCTTTCTGTGTGTTTCGTAAACCTCAACCCAAAGAAAGAAACGGAGCAGACTACGACTGCTCTCGCAAGTGTGTTTGTTGAAAGTTCAGTTTAAGAAGTTCCTTTTCAAACCCTCGGGGATTTCTCTGAGGTTATCGATAGCTGCTGCAATAGCTGCTGCAGCAGCTCCTCCTGTGAACGGAAAACACTGCCAATTATAGATGGCATCAACGTGGATGAAAGCCACTGTGTACAAGGAAAGGAAAAAAAACCTCTGAAGCCACAAACAGTAACTGGCAAGGCAAAAGTAACTTCCCCAACTCTTGAAGTCAAAGAGGACCCTTTAACTGCTTCCTCTTTTCTTCCCCCAGCCTCTTTTGTCCTGTCCCCAACTTCAAATGTGCAGATTTGCGGCCCATGGGCGACTTAGATCCGGTCCCGTCGAGGTGAAAAATCCAATTAACCTGCAGCTCCAGCTGCCTACGTTCTAATCCCCTCCCATAATTATGAAATTACTAGATGCAGGATTTCAAATGAAAAAAGGATGAGAGCGACTGACTCAGAAAAAAAAAAGATGAAATAAAGCATTCGCTGGCGGCAATGTTCCCTCTAATTTTTCATGAGTCTGAGCAAACACACAAACTCCCTGAGCGTCCCTTGGACCACTGTGAGCCACATCAGACGTGTGCACTGGGTCGTAATGTTTTTTGAGCAACACACCATACTATGACGTTTTTACAATGATGGTTCTACTATGGAACCAGTTTGACATGTTCAGGTGTTCTTTATGTGAAAACTCAGAAATTTCAGGTATCAGAAGGTGGTTTTCAACTTTCTTTATTAACTTTCTGCTTCAACTTTAAACTAAATTTCCTTCACTAACCCAGGCCTCTGGACTTCCAGTAAGCTGTGTTCCTATTGGCTGTCCAGGTGGCTGCTTGGTGTTATCAGGAACACCTGAGCAGCTCAGTGTCTTCCTGCTTTATTGGGCTGCAGACAAACATTTCCTCTGCTTCTGTTCACCACTGAACCGGGTTTGGTTCTGTTGCTTTAGTTTGTTCTTTAGGTGTTGGCTTGCAGCTTCCAGCAGTAAAATACTTTAATGTGTTTCTTGGTGTCTTTTAGGGCTTTGTACTGGATAGTTGTCTTGGTAAATGTGGTTCTTTAGCTACAGTTAGCACATGGTACTAATGTGTGCAGTAATTAGTGGATTTGGTGCACCTGAGTTGTGTCTTTGTCTTGGCTGTAGTGAGTCTTCAGAGGTTTTTGGTCAGACACATTCTGTATTCTTGTTTGAGAACCAACGTTGGTTGTCCAGAAGGTAAGAGTTCCTGTCCTGATTCTGTTTAAAGAGGTTCTCTGGTAGGCTGCAGGAGACTTTAGCGTTTGGGTTGTGCTAGTTTGGTTTTTGTACGGTTTCATTTGGACGACTATCTTGAGGCCCTTCCATGTGGTTTAGTGAGGTTTTCTGCAACAGTTCTACAAAGCAACCTGCAGCAGAAGAGACTTTGAGAGTTTTTATGAAGTTCTGGAGACCAGACTTTAGAGCACCAGAAAGATTTGTCAGCAGTTTGAGCAGGAGAAGGTGATCTTCAGAGTAGAAATGAGAAGGAAACTTTGACCCGTGTGGTGAGGTCCTGTACCAAGAGTTTGAGCAGGTTGTGAAGAGTCTGTAGTTCTTTGGTCTGAAAGCACAAGAGTCGACTCATTAAAGGAGAAAACAGGAGATATTGTTGGTTCTTCTGTCACTCTGCAGTTTCCTTAGACTGAATATCAAGTTTCTATTTTAAATGATTTCCCATGTGAGCCCAAGAAGGCTTCAATAAACTCCCTCCATCCCCTGGACACAACATATTTTATTACCGTGTTAAATCTTTTTTTTTTTTTTTAAATATGTTTTTGAGTTTTAATCATAGTTTTAGCGTAGTTTTTTCTCTTTGCTTGTTTAGTGTTGTCATCTTTGAAAGGTGCTAAACAAATAAAGTTGAATTGATAAAGTGAATAATTGACTAACTCATGATTGTGATAACAGAAGTATTCTCATTGTGATTTAAGGGTTTATTTCATTTTTAAGGTTGGGGTTAAAATGTTGACGAAAAAAGATTAAACAAATAAATTGCATTTAAAAAAGCAATTAAATCAAAGGAAAAAACAGTTAATACAATAAAACCTTTAACAAGAAAGTTAAACATTAAATACAATTAAATTATATTGGAGACAAAATATTTAATTAGATAATTAAATGGAAGATACAAAACATGTAATTATGATATTAAACAAATGTTTTTAAACAAAAATATTAAACATTAAAGATGAAATATTTGAGATCATTAAACATTTAAAAAATACAATTAAACAAGAAGAATATTAAACATTTTTTAAAAATACAAAACATTTAATTAGATTATTAAACCTTTAAAAAGACAAAACATTTAATTAAAAAATTAAATGTTTAATTCGAAAATTAAATCTTAAAGACAATAAAAATTTAAATAGGAATTAAACAGAAAATACAATGAAGCATTTAAAAAGAAAATGAAACATTAAAAGGTGGTAAAACATTTAAAAAGAAAATCCTTAACAAAGATTTAATCAAAAAATTAAACATTGGGAAAGAAAAAGGAATTTTTCAAATAAGCCAATAAAACATTTGAAAAAACAACAAACATTAACAAGACAAAACATTTCAAAATCAAATCAGACATTAGAAAAGAATCAAAGGTGAGAAAAGAGCAAAACTAAACATTTAAGAAGAATCAAACTAAAGACAAAACATTTGAAAAGACACCAGTTAAACATTAGAAGATCAAATTAAACAGAAGAGACAATAAAAAGATGAAAAAGCAAAAACAGATGAAGGTATTAAAGCATTTTCTAGTCTGAAATGAAAACATCAAGTTGCTTCTTCAAACATTTCCTCTTTCTATGTTCTTGGTTTGATTCTGGACAGATTTACTAAGAACTCATTTCAGAAAACTGCTTTCCAGATAAAGTCTACTAGTAGTTGAAGGCATTTATCAAACTAATGTTACCTTCTGATCTCCACAAACTTTACTGTTCAGTGAAGAGAATCAAAGTTTGTTGAGGATTTCTAAAAAACCCACAGGTGAAGGTCTGAGAAGAACTCAGATGGATGATCTAAATGTGAAATCAAGACTCATGGTCACAAGTTTTAAGGCTTCTGTTAACCAGAAAGTTCAAACTAACAGAGAAGTACTGAGAAACTTTTAAAACTTCAGTCCTCAGACTGTCTGAAGGTTCAAACTAACAGAGAACTACTCAAGAACTTTTAAGATTTCAGTCCTCGGACTGTCGAAAGGTTCAAACTAACAGAGAAGTACTGAGAAACTTTTAAAACTTCAGTCCTCAGACTGTCTGAAGGTTCAAACTAACAGAGAAGTACTCAGGAACTTAGGAAATTTCAGTCCTCAGACTGTCTGAAGGTTCAAACTAACAGAGAAGTACTGTGGGACTTAGAAAATTTCAGCCCTCAGACTGTGTGAAAGCTCAGGTCCTGAGGACTCGGGAGGTGTCGAGGCTTTGGAAGGTCTTGGAACTGAGGGTTCCACCCTCCAGCACAAAGGCCGAAGTCCAACCTCCTGAGAAAAACGGTCGAGTCGAGACTCGAGTTTAAAAAAAAATCGAAAACGACAAAAAATAGATGATAAATGCGCAAAAAAAAGATAAATTTGTATCTGAGCGAGTAGCTCAGGAGGATAAGAGGAGTGACTACAGAATGGAAGGTCGCCGGTTCAAGACCGGCCAGTGGCAGTTTTCTTTCTTTGTCTTTGTCAGGATTTTGATAAAATTTAAGAAGGGTCTGGTCTTGAACCGGCGACCTGCAGCTCCATAGGCAAATCCTTAACTCACTGAGCTACAGATCATATAAAAAGAAATAAATTCGTCCTCCCTTTGACATCGTAGTTGATGAAGTCACCACATGGGCAGGGCCAAGGCGGAGTCTGGGTGGAGTCAGGGCGGAGAGTAGGCGGGGAGGTGGGTGGCGGCCTCCCCCCTCTACTCCCCCACCTCCCCCCACCGCCCACCACACCTTCCCCCGCCCGTCGAGTTCTTCGAGTCTCCACGAGTTCTTCGAGTCTCCACAGGTTTTCCCGAGTTTCTGGAGTTTCCACCAGGTCGGAGGCAGAACAAGTTGTCATGAAGAGGTGTTGAAGTCAGCCAGGATGGACTGACTTTTTACAGTGACTAGAAGGAAGACCAGTAGAAGAGCAGGTCTTTAACCACCATCCATAAAATCCGAGTCGCTCCAGAGAAATGAAGGGAGGTCAACTTTTATCAACCTCCATCCACATGTTCAACTTCATATCTTTACTTGGACATTTTTAGCACCACAAACCTTTAGCATCACACTTTATTATCATTTATTAGGACTTCAATGGAATCCACCAGCAGATTTACTTTTTGTTGACAAACTTTATTCTTGTCGTCGTGGGACTGCAGTATTTAAAACTGTTCTTTCTATTTGACCTCATGTTTATTAGTTTTAGTGGAGAAAGTTATTTTAATTGTCGATTAATCTCTTAAAAACCAAATAATAAATTGGGTTAGTCAAGAGCTTTAAATTTCTTACTTTGTCATATTTTAAGGATGACAAAAAAATATAAAAATAAAGCGTCTTGAGACAATTTGACCTGTAATTGGCGTTATATAAATAAAATAGAATTTAAATTGTATGTATCTTGTAATGTTGGAGTAATTCAGCCATATGTGTTGGAAAACACATTTTCTTTGTCCATTAATCTATCGTTTTCTCCAGTAATTCATTTCTTGTTTTGGTTTATAAAATGTCAAACCCAAATATATTCAGTTTACTGTCATAAAAACCAAAAAGATTTACATTCATGATGCAGGAATCAGGCAGTTTTTCACTTTTTATCTTAGTTTAGTCAGAAAGATAGTTGATAATGTGTGAATTGTTGCAGCTTGTGAGCTGTAGAAGGTTTTAATCTTAGGGGCCGAGTGTCAAAAAACATTTAGATACCAACATCAACAAAGCACTCAACAAAGGGAAATCCGACTTTTGCATGACAATGTCTAATTAAAGGACATTTATTTCCAATGTAAATGTGTGATATTCATCCTCTGGAGCTTTCTCTTCACATCATCTTCCACCTGGACTGGTTTGGTCGGGAGCATATGCAACAAACATTTGAGAAACTGCACTTTAACATCAATGAATGACACTGAAGTTTAATCTCTACATAAATGAGACTGAGTCTGGATGTGCTGCTCTGTCATTAACTCCTAAGTTTAGGGAAAGTTAAAACAAAAGAGGACAGTTCAGATAAGACTTGAGAATGAGCTTATTTTGAACAAACATCTCAGACTTTCTGAGCTTCAGCACCTCTAGCAAGATATTTTAACAACAAGCAACTCAAGAGATCCAGAAGTTGGAGAGAGTTAGCTTTAGCTGAGCCAAAGAACATGTGGGACGCTAACCTAGCAAAGATTTCAGACTTTTCTCTGTGAATTCTGAGAAATAATTTACTATTTAATGACAGAGCTACACATCTTAACTCAGTCTCATTAAAACAGACTCTAATTCAGTGTCATCCATCCATATTAAAGTGCCGTTACCCAAAGTGTTTGTTGCATGAGCTCCAACAAAACCTGTCCAGGTAGAAGGCCACTTTGACAAACAGGAAGTGGAAGATTCCAAGCAGATTTATAGAAGGGGGAACCAGACTGTACTAAGTGTCATCGAGTATAGAGGGGTGTTTTGTGGGTTTTTAAGGCTGATAATGATTATTAGTGAGACATTTGGAGTAGATATTCACTTGCAGTAAATGAAAATATTTAAAATCTTGGAGTTAAACTTAGAAGAACACAAACTCTAACAGAAAACTTTGTTGATACGTTTTTGTTTTGTTTACAGATGTTAAGTTAAAGGAGTTTTATTCGTTACGTATAACCAATCAAATCACTCCAGAAGACAGCGAGCACAGGTAGATAAAGGTTCAGAGCCAAAGTAGCGCCATTTTTAAATGTATTTATTACCGTAAATCAGTAAAAAATAAAATACTGATAATCAGTAAATCAGTCAGCCCACAATTACTACAATTCTACAATGTATGTCTCTTTGCTTTGACTTGTTATTTGTACAATATACGATGTATATGATGGTGTTTTTTCATACCAAAGGCTATACTATGATGTTTTCTAAAAGACATACCATGCTACTCTGGTTGTTCTGGCTGCTGCACTCCTCCTCTGTTGTTTTCTGTATTGTACTCAGCTTCATGTCTTCGTCCATCCGGCCTCCGTTGACTCGTCCCGCCTGCCGTCTCTAGAGCTGAAGCTGGATTGGAACAGACCAAAGTACAGTCCAATCACGATGCCAGCTGCCTCTCAAAAGGCTCCTTCATCTGGTGGAACTTCTTCTGAGGGGAAGCTGAGCTGGCCCGGCAGAACTTTGGAGATGTGTTCCAGTGGTTGGTGGATGTGTGGGGAGATAGAGAGGGACCTTTGAATTGTTCAGAAAGGAAAACAGGGAACCCATTGGTAGTTTTAGTTTAGGGTGCCACTGCGGTGTGTTTTTGGGTTTTAAGAGGTGGACAGGAAGAGTTTTTTTTCGTATTGATTATCTTTTACTTTGTTCCTGGTTGGAATGCCCATCAATGTCAACATGAAGTTCACTTTTAGTTCTGTTGATTTATTTTTATTTTACTAACACCCATTTGTTTTTAACTCCCTCACATGTTGTGTTGTTGTAAACTTACTCTTTCAAATAAATTCTCGTCTAACCCTCTGGAAGCCAGTGTTTGGACTGTTTTTGTGTTGCTCCTCACCTACTGACAGCTGTGGACTAAAGGCTATACTGTGACGTTTTTAGAGCAACATGCTATACTATGATGTTTGTTGGGCGACACGCTATACTATAGGCTTTTTTAATTGACATATTACTGTGACGTTTTTTTTTTAGTTTTTTTGCAGGTTTTTTTTAGCAACATACAACAATTCAAACAGTTTTAAAAGTTACTATACTTTTACTTGTGCAATGAAATTATTATTCTATGGCATTTTTTAGATGACATATTATACTCTGATGTTTTCTTGAATTGCATACTATTTTGACAATATACTGCACTATGACATTTTTTGAACCACATATCATACATGACAATTTTAGGCAACATCCTATCATTTTGCGCTTTTTGAACCACATAATAATCTTTGTTTTATTTTTTTTTTCTTGCCAACATGCTGTACTATGAACTACAGGCCATACTATGTTATTCTTGAGTAAAGCATACTATACTTTGACATTTTATGAACTACATCCTATACCAGTGTTTCTCAAATAGTGGGGCGCGCCCCCCTGGGGGGGTGCAGAGGCACGTCAAGGGGGGCGCGAGCGACTGAGAGGAAAAGGTCCATCTACACGGAACTAATTAGCTGAACTATTGTTTTAACATCGGCCTGTTTTTCGCGCCGTACAACAATACTGAAATTGCGCTGGCCCATAGACTGTATATGCGCTGGCCATTCGGACTCGGAAGTACAGACTCCAGAGAACGGGAGAACGCATCGTTGATGTGCAGTCAGAACACCAGCGTACTTGATCACATCACGTATTCGACTCATCTACTCCGATTATTTTTACCAGCGAGGTCAAACATACGGCCCGCCGGCCAAAATCGGCCCGCCAGACGGTCCATTTCGGCCCGCAGAACGGATAAAAATTACTGTATTTGGTAAATTTGTAAAACTGTAAATTTCAAATAATTTCTAGACCTTGACAAGTTGTTTTGATCATGAAGTAAAATACTAGATTGTTCAGTTCCAGATAGCTGTGACTGAATGTTTTGTGTTTTTGTAGATAAACTGTGATCTGGCAGCTACAATGCATGTTTAAATGATGAACCGAGGCATAATAAGCTACTGTTGAAACTGAACGTGTTTTCCATACGAAATTTCAGGTTCATGATGTTTTGTAAAAAAGATAGTTCATTAAATGTGAACACACAATGTACTTATTTTTCAAAAACTAAAACAAAGGGGAAAAGTTAGAGTTGTGGTTATTTATAGGTTATTATGCTTTGATTTTACTGGTAGGGCCCACTGGAGATCAGATTGGGCTTTATGTGGTCCCTGGACATACTGCACATACTCTGAGTTTGACATTCCTGATTTTTACTGTGAAAAACAACAAAATGAAATCAGATAAAATAACACAGCCCTGCACATTCACGTTTTAATATTAAAACAGTTTGGTTTTTTTTTTTTGTTTTGTTTTTTTTTATATTTATATATATATATATATATATATATATATATATATATATATATATATATATATATATATATATACACACACACACAAAGTTATTGGGGGGGGGGGTGCGCAGAAGTTTTTTGTCCTCCGAAGGGGGGCCCTACAGAAAAAATTGGAGAACCACTGTCCTATACTATGGCGTTATACACAGAGTGCTTTGGTTACATGTTGATTTATAATCTAGATTTTTTCTGTTTTGTTTTTTGACGGGATTACCACAGACCTGACTGTGAACACCGTTGACACCCACCTCAGGGAGACGCTGCCTAAGATCTCAAGGCTGCTTGGTCGTGGTCTTTCTGGCACGGACTCTTCCAAGATGAGCCGGGAAGTTTAACACTGATGGAATGACACCAGGTCTAAGCCGACAAACTTCCACTTCCTCCTCAACCCATAGTCTCTGGGAAACCTACATGGAGTAAGAAAAGTAGACAGAGAAGTAATTAAGTCTGTACACAACATATTAAAAAGAAATCATGCTAATAAATTAAGTACAAAGAACCAAATTCGCCAATATACTGGAGACCAGAGCTATTTAATTTGATAAGTATAACCTTGTTTAGTAACATTTCAATTATTTGAGAGCAGTCCTAAAGAACTGCCTGTAATCCCAATCATAAAATGGGTTTGGAGGAAGGATATAGATGGTAATCTGGATATACATGAGTTAGGCTTTATAACTACTATTGGTAGTATTGGTGGTAGTAATAGCAATGTGACTACTACTAGTAGTAGTGGTGGTACACTGACTACTGCTACTGATACTGGCACTGCTACTACAACTTGTAATACTATTACAAATCCTGATACTACTTCTACGACTCTAACAGCTGTTTATACTACTACTGCTGCTTGTACTTTTAGTATTACTACTACTGCTTGTACAACTATACTACAGCTACTATTAATCGTCTGGTATTTGGTTGTCAAGCTGCTAGCTTGCCTTAGCGTTTTGCTAGTGGCTAACTAGTTAGCTCTCATAGACTGGAAGCTCTCAACAAGATTTAATACTGGAAAAAGAGCCAAAAACTATTCTTACCTATGAAAAGTCATTCCAAGTTTCCTTGTCTCAGTCGTACGACGCAGTGTGCAATTGTATGCAGCACAGTGAGCCGGCATTAGGGTTGCCACCTTTCAGAAATGAAAATAAAGGATGCCCACCACGGTCCTCGTGGCCACAGTTCAGTAAAGTTGGAAAGATATTCACAGATTCAGACTTTCAGCATCAATAACTCATTAGATATATGTTGTGAAAACATAAACGATGCCTCTTTCCCATCATTGTAAGGTAGACAATGTGCTCCAAGCCCAGTTTTATCAACAGTAGCTGTCTTTCAAGTTGCAGGAATAACATTGGTGTCAACAGGAGCCAGTTGAAGGCTGCAGTGATTTTGGTGACACTACAGAGTACAAGACTTAGGTTATTGAATTTTTGAGTCTCTCTTTGCTGTTGCAGCGGTTTTGCAGACAGTGCCTGTGCATTCGTCACACAGCCGGCTGCATATAGACATCAATGTTATTTGTGCAGCTTGAAAGACAGCTACTGTTGATAAAACTGGCCTTGTAGCACATTGTCTGCCTTACAACGATGGAAAAGAGGCATTGTTTATGTTTTGATAACCTATATCTAACGAGTTATTGATGCCGGAAGTCCGAATCTGTGAATATCTTTCCAACTTTATTGAACTTGGGGCCACTACCACCCAAGGAGTGATATATTCAATTTTGAAAAAAGCTTTTAGCCATACTTAAAGCTTTAAGTGCTTTATTAACACAAAACTAAGAATATTGTATTGTTTTATGATCACAGGTTCTGCCTGAACAGAAGTGGCATCATTTTAAACTGTGAAACCATACTAATGAAGTAAAATGTAATGAGCAACCAGTGTGCAATACTGTATCCTGCAAAAACATAAACAACTGAATGCAGAATACTGGACAAAGAAATTCTCTACAGACATTTTTTTCATCTAAATGTAAATCTTAAAACAGTTAATGTATTAACTTATTTATGTGTGTATGCATGTATTTGTTGATTTATTTAGTGCTGTTAGCATATCAGAGTTCTGAGTTTTTCTTTAGATAGGCAAAGGCCATTTATTGATTACATATTGCCATTATATAAACGTTTATTAAAAACTAAAAGGCATTAAAAACTACTAAACAACTTAGGCATTTATTGAGTCACTAAAATACTGTAGAGTCTATGAACACATCAGCATGATTATAAGCATCCTCTGGTAAATTAACAACCATATACTGATGTTCCTTACCATATGGACTTCAAGAGATGATGAGATGATGATAAACTGTGACCTGCTGGTTGGGTTCTCTCTGTTCTCATGTTTCTTACATGTTGGTCTCCTGATGCTGCCTTACTTCAGCCAGTCCATGAGCAACAGAAAACACAGTTTGCCTTGTTCTCGTTGCCAGGGATTTCTCTCTTCCCACTCACGTCGGTAATTTTGCAAACGTTTTTGCTTCTGTGGACGTGGTGGAGTTTCGAGTGTAAACATTTTTAAACGCGCGGGTGCAGCGTGATCTGCTGGACCTCGCATCGGGTCCTCGCTACGTGGGTCCTACGAAGTTTAAATTGGCTGCCCTTAATATTTCCTGTGTTTTATTTTGTTGCTTATGCAGTTTTGATGAGTGTCTGACAGACGTGTACGGGGCGTTTATGAAGATACGGAACAATTTGCGTCCCGTATTGATTCAATACGGGACGCAACAATTAAATGTCAAAGGAAGGACGATTCCGTATTTTAAGGGACGGGTGGCAACCCTAGCCGGCATACTTGTTTCCGTTTTCACGCCGTCTACATCAACGGAATGCACTGAAACTTCGCCCCCACTAGCTTAGCCTCGCCGTAGCACGCAGCTCAAAGGGGCATGTCCTATCTACTCATTCATATCTATGACAACAACGGTGGCTGCACATAAGGACGCCTGACGTTGATTAGCTGCGTAAATACCATTATATACAGTCTATGGTAAATACGTATGTGAATCGCATCATTGGCTTCAGCAGCCAGTCACCGGTCACTCACTGACTCACATTGAAAAATAGCACAGAATGAATCGTTACGTGTTTATTTTATTTACAATTTAGGTTGGATTTTTTTTTTGTGCGCAGCGCAGATTTTCTGTGCGCGGAGACCGTGTCAGCAGTGCGCAATTGCGCACACACGCAGCTTAGAGGGAACAGTGGCTGGCGGTATGCAGATGAGGAACAGTTCATTCTTAGGGCTGAATTTGAAGGTGAGACCCTCAGAAGCTTTTGTAATCAGAAGAAGGAATATCCTAACAAAAACACGAGGGTGGAGGATCCTGAACCGGCCTTTCAGATATCCGGATACACTCCTGCATGCTCTGCATTTAGACTTTTCAAATGAATCTGGATCTGGACTCATTGAAACAGATCAGAGACGCTCTGTGGACTCTCTGCTGCTACACAGGTTCACTTTTCAAGGACTTTGAGAATTAAAACCTGAGAGGAATTTTATAAAAACCTGCTTCAGCTTCCTCCTGGTTTGATCTGCAGTGAAGATGCAGCTCATAAATAAGCAGCAGTGAGATACAGTGTAGGCAAAACGAATGAGGTCTGATGCATCATTTTCTCATCTAATTAAAAGTAGTCGCTCCGGCCTTTCAGCTCTGCATGAGTGGTGAGAAAAAGAACATTCATCACGTGGTCACACATTCAGCAGAGGTCCTTCCAGCTCAGCAAGGTCTGATTCTGCTTCTCTAAACGTTAAAACCACTGATTCCTGCAGCAATAAAACACTGACGTTACTCTGGAAGATTAATACGTGACTGCTCTCTTTAATAGAAGTGAAACTAATCAAATAATTCACGGATTAAACTGTTTATTTATGCAGCAACAACTAAAGAGAAAAAGCAGAAAACATGAAAACATAAATCTGAGACAAAACATGGACTCCTTGGTGGAATCTTCATTATATAAATTCTAAATGTGCATCACATAATCTGACAGCAGCACTGTCTTTATAATTAATAAATGAAAAATAATGTGCAGAAACTACTTCCCTGTGCAAAAACACCAATATAATTATTATTTATTAAACTTATGTATATGCTTATACTTTTGTAAATGTTGTGTTCCTTTGTCGACACTCTGTGATCTGGAAGTTGTAATGTGAAAATGATAAACTGAGGCTAAATGTGAGCATTTTCAGAATGTACTTTTTTGCACTAAAACAAAGGAAACATTAGGAGTTGTGGTTATTTATGCTGTGATTTTACTGGTCAGTGGAGATCAAACTGGGCTGAATGTGGAACTAAAATGAGTTTGACACTCCTGGTCTAAGGAGTTCATCTTTTGTCTCAGAATAAGATTATTGATCATTGATTATGAGTAGAAAATAAGTCCTAAAATATAAAGACAAGTAGAAAAATATCTGCATAAAATGTAAAAATATACACAGTACTAGGAAAATACAAACATAAGTATACGTAAGTGTAATAAATAATAGTTCTATTGGTGTTTTTGCACATTATTTTTGATTTATAAATGATAAAGACAGTGCTGCTGTCAGATAATGTGACTATAAATCCCACTATTTACACATGAATATATCTCATGAAAAAGCAGAAAACATACATCTTCACGATATGAAAAAGATGATTATATCACCATTACTGCTACTAATAATAATATTAATAACAGTCCCATTCTGTCCTGGAAGCAGTTCTTCAGGAATATTTGTGACTCATGCATGAATAAATAGTAGAATACAATCTCCTTACGTAACGCTCTGAGTTACGGCATTGTTTCCCAGTAATCAGGGACGATGTATTCCTCACGTCTGCCGTTCAGGTCCTTCACTGCAGAGAGGCTCTATCTCATCACTGAATCTAATATTCATCTGATAAACTCACTGGCACTCGCCGGAGGGAAGCCTGGAGCAATAACTACAGGGTCTCCTGCTGCGTACAAGCTTCTGCAGGCCAATGATAACTCCCACTCACTAGACACCTTACTGTATGCCGAGTCTCATGCAAAATAATCCATTACAGCGCCGCGCTCACGCCGCATCCCTATTCATCATTTGGCAAGAAGAGGAGGAACATGTGAGGATTTAATGGCTGCTCGCCGACCCTATTTGTTTCTAAAGGATGCTTAAGAAGCAAACGGTGTAGGTGGGACGGCGGCGTCCGTCTGTACACTCGGGGGAACTGCTGCTATTGTAATAACACACAGATGAGAAAACGCGCTTTGCCAGGACTCTTAAATTGGACGTCTCGGACATCTAAGCAAAAACCCATCACATCAAAAGTTTGCTGCTTGCTGCGGAGGACGGACGAGGAGTTAACGCACTTCTTCAGTTGATACTCAATGGCAATAATGTGCAATAACTACTTCTCTGTGCAAAAACACCAATAGAACCAGTATTTATTACACTTATATTTTTCTAGTACAGTTAATATTTTAGGAGTTACTTTCTACTCTTAATCAATTTTAAATTCAATATTAACAACTTTATGCCTCATTTTATTATTTACACATTACAACTTCCAAATCACAGTGTCGACAAAGGGACAAAACAGTTAGTCATCTGGAACTGAACGCTATAGGATTTTACTTTATGACCAAAACCACCAAAGTCAGACCAAAAAATAGACAAAATATTACAAAAATGAGACACAAAATGACAAACAAAATGAGACAAACGACACAAAACTAAACACAAAAAATTTGTCAAAAAAATTACAAAGCAACAAAAAAATGGAAAAACGACACAAACGAAACAAAAAATGACAAAAGTGAGAAACAAAATAACAAAAATAGACAAACAACACAAGTGAGACCAAAAACGACACAAACAATACACAAAACAACAAATAAAGCAAAGCACAAAATGACAAAACAAGACAAAAAGCACAGTGAGACAAATAAAAGTCAGACAAAAAAAGACAAAAAACAACAAAAACAAGACAAAATATCACAAAAATGACACACAAAATGACAAAAGAACAAGGAAAAATATAGTATTTTATTTTATGATCAAAACAACTTGTAATGGTCTAGAAATTATTTTAAATTTATAGTTTTACTAGTTTACAATCTGCAGTTAATGTCTTCTCTGGAATTTTTACACTTTGAGGGCCGGATTGGATCCTTTGGAGCAGTGTTTCTCAACTGGTGGGTCGCGACCCAAAAGTGGGTCGCGGGGCCGTTTTTGGTGGGTCGCGAGCCTTTTTCTAAAAAGAGAGAAAAATAAAGATAATCCAATTTAGTGGCGAGTCATTGTAGTTCCCCTCCGCACCCGCAGGGGGTCGTCGTGTCAGCAGCGACCGGTGAGGACGCTCGTATTACTGTAGAAGAAACTGCATGTTTTCATAGCAACAGCAGCATGGCTAAACGTAAGTGTTGTATCACGCTGAGGTTCGTTGGCTTTCCAGGGGTAAAGTTTTGTCCCGTTTTTATGAACTACGAGCTGAAATTGCTGCATTTCTCAGCCAGAACAACTCACCTCTTGCCGACGTTTTTAGTAGCAAGGGGTGGCTTGCACTTGTTGCATACCTGACTGATATTTTTGAACACTTAAATATGTTAAATGTGTCTGTGCAAGGAAGAGGACACAACATTCTTGAACGTGATAAGATTGATGCCTTCAAAAAGAAGATCTCTTTGTGGATAAACCATGTTTCTAACAAACGACTGGATATGTTCCCAAATGCTTGTTACGAGCAACAACAGCTGGACGCGGCGGGGAAAAAGACAATGACGAAAACAATAAGCACGCATCTGAATAAACTTTTCCAGCGGTTTAGCGACTACTTTCCCGATAAACAACCCGAGGACGACTGGATGCGCGACCCGTTTGGAATAAACATGGAAAGCATCACGTTGCCTAGCAGCGATGAATGTCAGCTGGTGGAGCTATCATGTGACCGCACTCTCAGAAAGAAATTCACAGAGGTAAGCCTTTCCCAGTTCTGGTGCAACGATGTGATGAGAGAGTATCCCTCCATTGCTAGTCGAGCTGTAAAAATCCTCCTACCATTCAGCACCACATACCTCTGTGAATGTGGCTTCTCAGCTCTTGTTCAGCTGAAAACAAAATACCGAAATAAACTGAACATTGAGCATGACCTCAGAGTTGCTTTATCATGCATACAGCCAGATTTTGAGACTCTTGTAAAGGCCAAAAAGCATCCTCAGCTAAGCCATTAGAACTTCATGTAGTTCTGCAGTACTTTTATTGTGACTTGTGACTTTTGTTTATTTGTAAGTGCTTAAAAACACACTTTTCTTTCAATATTGCACACTATTTTTTTCCCCAAATATTGGCTTTCAAATATAGTTAAGCCCTTTGAAAAATGTTTTATTGTGTTTACATTTTGAGATTGATCAGAACATTAAGCATTTCTTCACTTTAATAATTTGTTGAATGCACTTCATCAGTTTTCATGTTTTGGACTCTTTTGCACATATTTCTATACATAGTTTCTCCAGCTACAACAGCAATGTTGCAGACTTGTGCAGTATTATGAGAAGCTACTGGTTTTGTTGAATTGCACTTTTTTTGTCGAAAAAAAATGCACTTTTATATATCCTGAGAACTACTTGAGGCTATTGTTCTACTTGTTTCAAAGTCCTCAGTACTTGAATTAGTATTGCTGCTTGATTTTGAGTTGTTGTGAAGTACTTGAGTTCAGGTTTAAAAGTTTTGTCTTCGAACGCTCAATCAATATATTGTTGATTTTTGGAGAAATATTGTTTGGGTCACGACTTGTCATTTGAGTTTTATGGTGGGTCCCAGGCCCAGACCAGTTGAGAACCACTGCTTTGGAGGACCGGTTTTGGCCCGCAAGCCGCATGTTTGACACCCCTGCCTTAGACAGTTGGTGGAATCTTTCATATATAAATTCTAAATATGCATTATCTGTGAGCAGCACTGTCTTTACAATTAATAAATGAAAAATATTGTGCAGTTACTCCGTCTCTGTGCAAAAACACCAGTAGAACTATTATTTATTACACTTCTGTAGACTTGCTTTGCTAGTGCAATGTGCATTTTTACATTTTTTGCTTATACTTTTGTACTTATGCTTATATTTTAGGATGCATTTTCTACTCAGTTTATACAGTCCTTAGACAGTTAGTAGAATCTTGTGTTTTGCAGACATTCCAAAATGACAATCATCCTGTTATTACTAAACAACTAAATGTGAGATATCTCTCAATATTCACTAAGTCAAGATCAGGCAGCTGCAGTTGATCCAGAACTCTGCCACCAGAGTCCTAACCAACACCAGGAAACTGGACCACCTTACACACTGACTTCCTGTTAGTCAAAGGACAGAGTTCAGACTCTGACTCCTGGCCTATTATACAAAGCAATGGATGATCTTGGACCAAAATCCATCCTGGACTTACTAGCTCCATATGAAGCATCCAGAGCCCTCAGGTCATCAGGTACAAGTCTTGGTTCTGTTCCCAGAACCAGAACCAAGACTAGTGAAGCAGCATCCAGCTATGATGCTCCTCACCTGTGGAACAAACTTCCTGAACACCTGAGGTCTGCTCAGACTGTCGCCTCTTTTAAATCAGGCCTGAAAACCAGATTGTTTAGTGCAGCTTTCTCTTAGATGCTCAGTCTGTTTCTGTGTCACGTTTATGTTTTATTTCTATGATTTTAATGTATCTTTAAATCATTTTTCTGAATGGATTTCTTTGCCATTGTAAAGCACCTTGAGTCGCTTTGTGTATGAATTGTGCTCGACAAACAAGAAAATCACTCGGAGAGCACAGTACTCCTCCAAGGCTGCTCAGTCATTGTCATTTCTGACGGATGAAATCTTGAAAAAGTTCATGGCAGAACTCACGGCACTATAGAATGTGTCCATTATAGATGTACCCACAAACAAAATGACCTTGCGCTGAGCACAAGTGTGTGTCATCCTGATCCTGAACTCCTTCTTGACTTTGCAGCTGCTCCGTTTTACCTTCCGCTCACTGAAACTCCAAGGTGGGGTTTTAAAATTCATGCAGTCTGCTCCGAGTGCTAAAACAGAGAAGGCAAAAGCTGTGTTTGTAACCGAAGCCGCCCTGGTGCAGATGTACTCTCGTCTCCTCGTTTTGTTTCTCCGCCGCTCCGATTAACCCCGTTAAGATGGCCTGCAGGATCGATATAAATGTTTGATTTCAGACTCGCTTTCCTGCAGAATGTTAAAGCGCAGACATGTGGCCGTCCTGTGGTTCCTCCCGACATCAGCCGAGGATCTAATTCCACTGATCTGCCCGTCACAGCTGTGAGCTATAACATCAGTCGTAATGCGGCTCCTGCTTGATGTCACCTTCAAGCCCAGAAAGCCCCCGACGCACTCGAGACAAAACAACCATTCAACATCTGTTAGAATCCCCCCGGCCCCGCGATGCATGTGCAGGGAGGAAATATTTCAGGTCCCCACAAGACTGATAGCAAAGCGAGCGTTTGCCGTAATGATTGCGCTGCATTGGATTAGAAAAGCCGGGCCTCAGTCTGTCATTAAAACCATATTCCACTAAGGAGATGTGCAGACTTGTGCCGCACATAAAGGTTGAAACGAATCAATCAGGTGGCAATTCCACCGTATTCCATTACACTCCGCGTTATTGAAATACATTCATATTAAAAGTCTATTTCCAGGGCCTCTGCTGGAACACGTAATGGGCACCATTCATAGAGCTGAGTGTCAATACTGTGATTATCACAAATAAGCTCAGAGCCATTCACCTGCTGGATTAACGGACGGACGAGTCGGAGGGCGGCAGCGTCTCTGACATTACACCGTCTGATCACTTCAATCTATTTCTGATTGTTGGATATACGAAACCTCCGCTCAGGTATCATTAATTGCTTTTCCTGCTTTTTTTTCCCTCCAGTCAACATAATGCTCTCCTGCCTCCCCGTCCGCAACGCGATCCATCGAGTCCCAGATGTAATTTGCGTGATTGACACGACGTTTTATTGTCATTTGTGAGACATCAGACATAAGAAGTTTAAGAAGGAGGATTTAAAGGTCATGCCGGTAATTTCATCAGCTAAGAAACGTTCTGCGGGGAGATTTCAGGGATTTCCTCTGAGGAAGAATCTGTGGCGCTGGACAGGAATCCTCCTCTGCAGCATCATCCATATCCAAGATCAAGTGTACGCTGTAAGAAATGAAAGGAAATGATTTTACAAATGGACGCCGCTATTTGGCAGAAAAAAAATACGCATATAAACTATTATTTTACACATTTTCCCTTAAATTACAGATAATGTCTCGCAAAAACACAGAAAACGAGCAATAATTTCCATGTTAACCATTAAAATAATAATAATAATAATAAAAAACATACATTTAAAAAAGTTCACATAGTTTTTTTTGCAGAATTTGGCAATAAAACTACAATACTATTACTTATTGATTTTAAAATAGTAAATTCTTTTTTGAACAATTTACTGTTATTTTACAGATTTTCCTTGTTTTGTTAAATTACAGATAAAATCTAGTAACCTCAGAGGAAAAAAATACTATTTCCTGTAAAAATGTCCAACAAAAACCTGCGTTTATTAAACAACTGCAATTCATTTGTATCCAGTGCTTGACCTTGAAATTGTTTTTTCTATGTATTTAAATCAGAAAACAATCTTTATTTCACAGATGGATGCTGGTATTTGTCAAGAAAAATATATATATAAATGATGGAAAATGGTAAATACTTTTTATCTGCCATTTTTACCCATTTTTCAAAAATCTGTATTTTTAATAAATTTTTCTTTTACATGTTTTGACAAAAACAATTTCACTACTTTTTTAGTTTTTTTTTTAAAAAGGTAACTTTTTAAAACAACTTACTGTACATTTTTTCCTTGTTTTATAAATTACAAATATTACATGAAAGAGTATTAATTTGCTTATTAACCTGAGGGGAAAAAAATGGTAAAAACTGTAAAAAAAAACAAAAAAACAAACCAAAAAAACAAAAAAAGAAAAAGGAAAAGAAAAGAAAAAGAAAGAAAAAAGTTCTTCAAAAACCTATATTTTTCAACAATTCATTATTATCCAACATAACATTACATTCAAAAATTACAGTCTTTTACTGTATTTAAATCAGCAAAAAACAAAAATAAATACTGGGCTCATCAAAAATCTGCAATATGGAAGAAAAAATAAGTATAATAATATTGAAAAGCAGCAAATAATTTTCAGTTATTTTACAGATTTTCCTTATTTTAATAAATTAATTACTATTTTTACATGTCAACTGCAAAAACAATCAAACAAAAAGACCAGACAGACCAATTCTATAAATGTTCACGTCAAAAATCTGTATTTTTACAATCTTTTACAACGTGGAACTATAAAATTACAGTTTTGCTTTCTTTAAATCAGCTAAAAATATAATGACTTGACAGATATTTGCTGTAATTTTCAGCATTGCATTATTCCAACATACTTTTACTGCACCTTGGATGCCAGACTTTTACTTTTTCATGGATATGTTTTATTTACTGTGTATTTTTGATTTGTTTTTAGCATACAAAGTGGAAAAATGTTATCTTTTGTTTACTTTGTTCTTATTTCAGCTTTGGCCGGCCTTTATTATTTACGCTTTTCTGCGATAATGAATATTTGATCTTCATATGAAGCTGCGTTTTTTTCTTTTTCTTGTGGGTATTGAAATCAAATTTGTCGTCCTTTTTAATGCGTATTTGCAAATCGCCAGAGAAACACGGCCATGGGTGAAATAAACCGTTGATACGCATCAGAAAAGTGCAACTGATTCCTCGAAATGCTTTCTCATTTTAATAAAAATGAAATCAGATTACATCTCACAACACTTCACTCAGGCTATATTGAAAGTGACCTGCAGTTCAGTAGACATTAAATTATACAGCACCCAGTCTACTCTGGTGTTTTCCTCTTTCTCAGATCCTCTTTCTTCTTCTTATTTAGGTGTAATTACATTTCAACTCATTAATAACATGAGTGACCTGTGTTTCTGTTAACACTTGTTGAGCTGAATCTCTGCTGATTTGAATAATAGAAAAGGTATATGTGTGTTCTCCTTTAACGGAGCGGAGAAATGGAACAAACTGTGTCTTCTATTTGACTAAGACAAACTGCTACACAAATAGGACAATGACAATACAAAGGCAGCGGAGGTAATGTGGCAAAGATCACAGGTAAGAAGTGTTCTTTGAGATGTAGCAGCCGGACCCGGTGGGACCGCTTGCCCAGGATTAGCATGACAAGGTTCCCCTGCAACGACCCGACTGAATCCTAATGAGGAAGCACAATCCAGCGGAGACATTCATAATATATTTTATATCTTCTCTTCATAGTCTTCCTTCACATTTGCCACCAGCAAGGAAACTCGCAATCAATATTCAGCTGCGGTGCAGCGCCGATGCTCAAGGTTACACCTGTTTTTTTTCCATTTTTTTTTCTTAATTTATCAATTATAAAGACATTCTCAGATATTGTGATGATAAATTCCAGTATTTACACATGAATGTATCTCATTTACATGTTTCCTTACATGACATTAGCATTAATTCTTTCTTTGTTTATTGAGTGATTTTTTTTGTTTGTTTTTTCCTTGCACCTTAGTGATTCTCTTTACGTTTGGTTAAATCAAAGTGTCTCTTGGACTCTTTAAAGTTGAAAAAGCGACCTTCGGATGGAGGTGGGCAGCTGTTGGCTCCGCTGAAATATTGCACATACGATGGAGAGTTTATTTCATTTTTCATCAATTTTTTAATCCTGCTTTTTTTTTTTTCGAAGGCTGTCAGTGCACTGCTGGTTTCTACACATCGATTGTTGAGGTTTTGGGGGTTTTCTGTCTAAGGAGAGTCCATCTTTTGTTTCACAATCACATTATTGATTATGATAAACACGAGCAGAAAAAAGTCCTAAAATATAAACATAAGTAGAAAACTTTAAGCATAAAAAGCATAAAAAACAGGCATTATACTAGCAAAATATAAGTATACAGTGAAATAAATAATAGTTCTATTGGTGTTTTTAATATATACATATATATATATATATATATATATATATATATATATATATATATATATATATATATATATATATATATATATATATATATATAAATGCATTTGTGAAATATTGCATGAAGCATCAGCTACCATAGGGATGTAGCTGTGTAGTATCAGTGTCAGTTACCATGGTGATCTAGTTGTGCAGCATCAGTTACCATGGCGATCCAGGTGCGCAACATTGGTTACCATGGTAATCTAGCAGGTTAACAGAGAGAGAATAACGCTAAACTTTCGGCTCAATAGACCTCTTTAATTCATCAATCTCGCTTCATATTGCAGAGATTTACCTGTTTATATCTAGTTCAGGTGTTTCTCTGACTAAAACATCCTGGACCTGCTATCGTAGGAGATATTTTCACACAAAACCTGCATGTTAAGAAACTCAGTGTACATACTGTAGAGTAACAAACAGCTTTTTGGTTCAGTTGACAAACAAGATTAAACACTTATATTCCAGAGGCTCCCTGAAGGCCAGCAGCAGACTCCATCTCTGCCCACACGGACTGACTGCAACCTCTGCATTCAGTGGCTGTAAATGGGGTCATTTCGTAGCACGCCTGCCAATCCTATTAAGTTTGTCGAGTTGCAGATGCCGCGGTGAGATTTGTGTTTTTCTTTTTTTTTTTCGATGTAAAAGCGAAGCCACTTAGATTTGTATTCAGAGGGCGGCTCCTGTGTCTGCAGGGCCCGTCTTTATGTGGCCAGTGTGCCAGCGGCGTTGGAGGTGGACCAGATGCAACGAATCACAAGTGAAAGCGAGGCCACAGCCGCCGTATCAACATGTGTCATCGGGATAGACGTGTCAATTTAAGTGCGCCGTGTGCAACGTGTTGCGCCTTGAGCTGCGCTCCCTGCATTAATTTCCTGTTGTCTGAGTTCAAAGTGTTTGTCACCCGGTGTCACTCACATCGCCGCTTCCTCTCGCTGCTCGGGGACCTTCGCCGCCGTCGCTGGAAATGTTGTTTTCCCTCAACAGTACACTGGGTCACTTGGTCGATGGTGGCAGAGGTCCGCTGGGGTCAGGGCGGCTGTCACCACGCTGTGATAAAACGCCGCCAGGCTCTGAATGCTGCAGGACGGACGGACGGCACAACAGAACCTCCTCTCTGCTGCTGCTCTGATCAATAATAATGACCGTACGAAAGTGCAGGGCTGCTGGACAAACTCGACCGGACAAAACAAAGGTCCACTTGATTAAAACAGCGCCGCAGATTAACCGGGGGCCTCTGTACATATTTGCTCAGAGGCATTAATCAACAGCGGATAGACCACTCTGAATAATAAGCGAGGTGATTATACGGCGCTGAAATGCTCCTCTCGTTCGTGATTCTGGGCATGAGCTGGTTTACAAGCCACTTGTTGGTTGGAAGTGATATAACAACACCAATTGTGAAACACAATAGTAAATCAGTGAGCAATCAGCGAGTCTTGTTTACTTAAAATTTTGGGCCTCCCCCGAAAACATATTTGATTAATGGCTTAATTTAACATCTGCATGAAATCAGAAGTGATGTTAAAGAACAACATGTTGGTATTTGATTCGCCGTGCGCTGAATTCAATCAACAAATGTCTCCATTTTGTGCAAATAAATCTGACATAATGTTTGAGGAGCATCACAGGGTATTATTAATATTCTGTCAATATACAGTAGATCATTGACATCATGTATATCAGTGATCTGGGTCTAAATGTGTCAGATGCTAATTTGTATTTTTATGCTGATGACAGAGTTATTTACTGCTGTGGATCAACTCTTTTCCAGTCTGTTGAACCCTGCAGAAAGCCTTTGTTGCCATCCAGAACTCATTACTTCACCTGGAACTTGTCCTCAGTGCAGACCAGACTGAGCTAATGTTGTTTTCCAATTCTAGGACATGGCCAGAAATGATTCCCTCAGTGTCCATGCTTGAGGGAAATGAAGTTGAGGCTGTTGACGTGTAAAAATACCCGGAATAGACTCCAGCTCACCCTAATGAGGATTAAGTGGTGTATAGATAGTGGATGTATATATAGTGTCTTCATTGTGTTTTAACTGTGTCATTTCGTAACTGTGTTTTGTATTTTCTGCTGCCTATCTTGGCCAGAACTCCCTTGATAAAAAGGTTCTTGATCTCAATGGGATTTCTCCAGGTTACATAAAGAGTAATATAAAAAAAAAGATCAATAATGAAGCTTATTTTTCTCTGTGGCCACTGAAAGTTTCTCCAGAACTGACAGTCGGTGTAATAAAGGACTGCTAATTCACAGCGAGCACAACTAACGGTTGATTAAAACCCTCTCTGACAGCAGCTCCAAACTATTTACTGGAACACAAACAGCTAAAACCTGCCAGCCTCGGAGGAAGAATCCACTCCTAATATCTATATAATCGACACTGATTTGCAATCTGACACCTTTCAGCGCCGGTTTCTATTTGCCAACGGACACGATAATGAAAAGGTATCATTTTAGCACATCCTGTAATTAACCTCATGAATATATATTGGTTTGTTTAGTTTTTCCAGCATCTAAGATTTTCACCTTTTGCATCTAATCAACACCCTCAGCAGCAACTCAGTCTTATTAAGCCACTGAGGGAAAATGCTGACTTATCCTTTTGTAGCGGCGCCATGTTTCTCCGCATAGAAAGATGATTTAAAAAAAGAAAAATCTGTCAGAGATAACCGACTGATGGGCAGGAGACAGTGTCATTTCCAAACTTCCCTCACGCTGACTGACAATGATCGCCTTAAATCCGCCTCACAGGATTGCGGCGCTCACAGTAATGGAGATAAGTACTAATTGGGGTCATATACTTCATGCTTAATTCCCTCAGCCTTTACAATATCGCGCACGTGGTATCATGAGTCTGCTCGCAGTCAATCTGCAAAATCCATTACATCAATTAGAAAAAGTTGACAGCAGTCAATTAATATTAGAGGAGCGGCGCGGTGGGCGAGCCGCTCGGCCGTCTTAGAAATGTTTGCAAGTGAAAGTATTAGCGGGGATTAGGAAATTAATCGTGTAAAAGTGCGAGCAGGTGACAGGGACCTCGTTGCTGGAAAATTTAAACTGGTCATAGTGGATTAAAGGGAGAGTCGGTCTCCGAGCAGACTGCAGTGTTTCCGTGGGTTTTCCAAACTTTGCTGCATAAAAAGGGACAAAAGAGGCAGAAAGTTTCCCAGAAACTCGTTTTATTTCTACATTTCAGTTTGATGCTGGTGGTGGGTGGACAGGTATCGATACCTGGCACCAGAAATACATTCTAAATAACATCTCAGCCCAACAAGATTAATACTGAGGCTGTTTTTTAACCATCGCTAACAGCATCAGGTCTGGCTGTGTCTGTTTCTTCCTTATTCTGTCTATTAGAACAGTGACTTATAGTCCAATAGACACAACATTTGGCCTGATGCACATTTTGCTTCAATATTTGTTAAAATTACCACCATCGCATGCAGGTTTGGACTTCTAATAGCACTATAGAGTTTGTTTTTCCTGTTATTTCGTCTCTGTTTTGCTTATCTAGCACAACAAAAATGAAAAATTAACATTTGCATAAGACAGTTTCATTCACAGAATCTTCAAATGAAATTATGTGTTACGATTTTCTTTGAGGCTCAGGAACAGAGATGGAGACAAAGCTGAAACCAACAAGAATACTTTTATTGACAAGCGTAGGACCAAAAACTACAACTCCCAGTAGCTGGTTCCCGGAAACGGGAACTGAAAAAAGCCCACTCAATACCAGGGCAAGGAAGTCCCTAGCGGCGGGTGGACTAGATGAACATTTCTAATACTAAATGCAGACTCAAAGCGAAAGAGCAACTAAGCTCACTAGAAAACAGAACGCAGACTCAAAGCGAAAGAGCAACTAAGCTCACTCTAAATACCTCAACCTGGCTCGTGCTGGGGACGGACAGCTGACTAGGGGAGGGGGTAACGGACTGAGGGCTGAACTGAAGGTAGAGGCAGCGACGGCAGAATGGAGTCCAGACTGAAGATGGCGAGTGGGTGGCGAGAACTCCGATGTCTGCCTGGAACTGTAGCTGCAGGGAAGTCCAAAGAGACGGTTCGGTCACAGGAGCATGTGAGGGTCCCACTGAAAGGGAGAGAAAATCAAATTACAAAAAAAAAATCCAACGTTAGGTTTGGCTAGAGTGAACAAACAGCAGAACTGACTATGTGCATTCACAATCCGGCATCCAAGTGGTGACTGGCGTCTGAATATATAGAGGGGAGGTGGAAGGCTGACTGGCTCCGACACACCTGTTCCTACTTCAGCTGATGCCCCTGATTGTTCACCTGCCGTCGCTGCCACAACACTCTGGATACCTAAAAAAGGAAGAAACACAAAAGGAGGGAGGAGCCCTAGCCAGAGCCTGCTGGAGCAGCCCTGACATTATGCTCAATCAACAAACTACAGAGGATTTGGGGAAGTAGTTCTATTAGATCTGCAATGAAAGGTTTTTTTACTGTTGTGTTAAGTCCTATCTGTCTGGAATATTTGTATATTCTTCTGAAAATGGCATTTTAATGTTGCAGTTTGTCAAATTTTAGATCATTTTAACAACTCCTTACCTCAGTTATTCTATGAAAAGCATTTTTTTTTTTTTTAAAGCATTTGTTCTTCATAAAATCTCAATCTACATTCTGGAAAACGATGTTTGAGCTCAACAAAAGTAAATAACACAACAGTTGCATCCGTCTTTTTGAGTTATGACAACTTCTAATGATGGAATATTCAACCAACAAACTACATCGAATTAGAGGAATTAGCTCCAACATCTACAATCAAAAGTAGCTTGGTATTATTATCTATTTCATGCACATTTTCCCAAAAAGAAAAATGCATTTTAGTGTTGTAGTTTGTCAAATTTGAGATAATTTCAACAAAATTTCTCTTAGGAAGCATATTTAGGTATCTGTTGTACGTAAAATCTCAATATCTCACTGAGTATTTACATTTATGTATTTTTAATAAACTGCCTTAAATTGTCCAGGTGTAGAAGGTAGATCCTGAACTTCAGCTGTAGAATAATGAAGTTGTTAAGCTACTTTTATTAATCTACCTCAAGTGGAATTTGGTTTTACATCAACTAATGCAGAAATTTCTGTTTAATGTACAATATTAATAATAAGTTTAGTAGAAACGTGGATGTTAAAGGTGTAGCGGTGTGTTTTGGAGGATATAAATAAAACTTTTCTGCTTTGTGATTTTCTCTTTTGCTTCTCAGACTGTGGACAACAGAAGGCTGGAGGCTTCTTCTCCTGCATCTCTTCTGTGGAATCCATTTCTGATCGAATGCTCATTGATTTGACTCACCTGTCCGACGCTATAAAGGTCACCGCGATGGTCTGTGGCTCGTAGAGTTAAAGCTGAGACGACTGCAGCTTCCTTCCCTCTTTCCCAGAGGAGGTTTACATTCTTTCAGTTGACAGTGACTCAGAAATAAATAATCATGAAAGAGCATCAACCTCCAAACTCTGCTGCTGCAGGTAGCCGCTGTGGGTCGTTCACCTTTTGTCCAACAACTCGTAGACTCTCCTTCATCTCTGTCCACTTTCTTATCACACCTGGCAACATGTCTGCCTTAAAGCAGAGCAAGCCTTGAGAAAAAACGTTCACCTTGGTCAGTGTAGAGGTAAAATCACCCAGCAGCCATTTAAAGAGGAGCTGCACTGTAAAATATCTCTAATTTTATGGTGTTTTCCTACATAGAAATATGCAAAATTAATTAAATTAATAGTGAATTTACAACAACCTTAAAAATCTTTAGGTTTATGGACTTTTTCCATAAAAATGTCAAGAATGAATAAATAAATAGTGAATTTCCATGTCGAATATGAAATAACCTTAAAAACCTGCAACCGCATGCTCATAAAATGTAAATTTTTAAATGAAAATGCTAAATTTTAAAATGAAAATGCTGTTGAAATCCAGAAGTTCACAAATGTATTGCAGTTTCACAATGTTTTCTTTTTATTTAATTGTTTAAACTGTTGAATTCAAGTTTATTTCTATAATAATACAATGAAAATTACATATATTTAGTGACGATTTATTGAAAAAGTTGTGTTGGTTCTACATCATAACAGAATTGTTTGTTAAATGAGCGATATCTTGTATAATAGTGCAAAATTTTTCCTGCAGTTTGCATTATGAGTTAGTGGAAGAGCTGATGTTAAAGAGATTGTATTATATTTCTAATGAAATTCCCAAGTAAAAGGTGTCATGTATATGAATTTGAATTGTAAAAGTAGGACAAGTCGCCTATAGTTTGCTCTGCATGGCCTTGAGTTGCTGTAATGTGGCTGCTTTTCTTTGTTGCGTTGCTACAGAAGTCCATGCATGCTACAGAAAGAGCATAGCCGGTCCTCATACGTACGTTAGCAGAGCTGTGATTATGTGCATGCAGCGAGTCAGAACCCAGATGAGCGGGGAGGATCGGGTCGCTGCGAGCCCGCCGAGCCAACTGAAAGAGGGGAAAGGGGGAGGCTAATGTGGAAATGGAGTGTCATTGTGTTTCACCTTCATTAGCCGGAGTCGCCACACCCGGCCTCGGCGCCGCTCGCCACGCATAATGACAAAGTGCAGTAAAATGAGGGGAAACAGGGTGACACCCGCCTGGGGAGGGAGCGGCTGCTGACGAATATCATCCTCCATCAGTCATTTATTAGCCGCTTTATCACCGCTGTCAACAGGGGAAGAAAAAAACCACCACAGCAGCCAAGGTTCTGGTCGTTTTCATGTCAACCTTAACCCTTAGATGCTCCAGTGATCGGACCCTACACTCTACTATAAGTGGCTCCAAAATGATCCATATAGGAATTGATGAAGAAAATAGCACACCTTTAGCTACAGTTACCTTCTAGTGTCACTCCTTCCTTCCATTTACCACTGTTATTTATTTGTTGTGTGTCAGACCTCTTACCTTTTGTTGTCTGCCAGAGCACTTGATTCAGTTACTTTTAGTTCTTTGTTGTCTTAAGGCCACTGTCTACGGTGCGATTTTCGGCCATCTCAGACGGAAGATAACAATCGAGAGAGAATCATGGCGATATCTTTGGTCTTGGCTCTAAGTCGGTGGTCCTACGTTGCACTGTGAGACAGGTTCAGGGACGGCAATCAAATTCTCACTGTCAGAAATCTGGGGTGATTGTCTCACAGTGTGTCTGCTGCTGCAACCTGACTAACCAATAGAAATGCAGGATGAAATGACGTACTGATCAGCGCCTCACTGGCGCTGAACCCAAATAGATGATTTGCGGCAACAATATCTTTAAAAAAAATTAAAAACAAAAAAAATCCAAGAAGCCTTAAATCAGAGAAGACGATGTTCTAGCAGACCTCTTTCATAGATTAGTTGTAAAAAATGGGAACCCTGCATGTTTTTTTTTCTGCATCAAGCACCAAAAGTAAAGTTGTAGCGCGATGCCAAAGCGATATATTGTGGAACCAGTTTGAGAAAGTACAGGTCGGAAGCACAGAACTACTCCTGCTACATCCACACAGTAGTTTGTCTGAGAGCCCACTTGTTGTTGTTGTCACCTCGTAGCTTTAGTGGTTAAGATTCATGCAGCTGCAACTCCCCCCGACCGGGTTCCTAACTTATTCTGCACCGAGTTAAAAATTCATAGTCTACAAGCAGAACCGGCCTTGAACTCCTGTGGGGGACGTTCATTAGCTGCACTGTCACTCCTGTTTCCTTCAGCAAAGGATGGTGCTGCTTTGTCTTTAATGCGAACCGGAGGAAACCAGGAGAAACTAGACCTGAAACCATTTAGCACAGCGGTAAATCTGAACTCACCTGTTAGTTTGTCAGTCAGATGAGGCTGCAGAGGAAGTTTTACAGTGAAACAACAAATTAGGCTGTTAATCAGTCTGAACAGTTAATGTTTAAACTTGGCTTCTTTTGTTTAAACTCTGTGCATTTGTTTCTAAACCTGCATCCAACTTCAGCCATTTAAAGGTGCTACTATTACAATCTATCCATCATATCTTTGTGCAGACATGCTTTCAGGTTACAATAATAAATTCTAATTCTAATTTTAGTGCGTTCTGCAGTGAAAACTATGGGTTTTAACACAATATTCTGCACACGAACAGTAGTTTTTTGCTTGCATGGACTGCCTCTTGCCATTACTTCTTGCTGTTTTTTTTAGACATACTTATATATTACATGTAATTTTATTGTCTTTACGCATAAATATATTTCATAAACATTCAAAAAGATGAAAAAATATGCATTATCTCATAAAATTAAGCATAAAATTTCATTCTAACAACAGAAAATAATTGCATTTTCATGGAGGTGGCTATTTCCCATAATTTTTAAGTTTTGTTTTGGGTTTTTTCTCCCTCAGCTGCTGAATTGTTGCAGGTTTTTACAATTTTTTTCTGTATTTAGTTGTTTTTTTGTGCTTCTTAGATTAACATCCAGGCTAATGAGTCTGAACACTGGTTCAAAATAGAAGCAGATAATTTAAGAGAAAAATAGTGCGAAGATTTTCCGGTAAAGCTGTAATCTGCATTATGACAGTTAGTGGAAGAGAATGATGTTAAAGAGATTGTACCTGCATACATTTATATTTCACTTTTAACATGATATTCTGCACAGAAAAAGAAGTTTTTTTGCCAGCGTGGATTACCTCTAGCAATTGCTTCTTGCAGTTTTTTAAATATACTCTATATTGCATGTACTTTTATTGTTTTTAACGCACAAATATATTTCAAAAAGATTTAAAAAGATGAAAAAAAACATGTATTATCTCAAAAAATTAAGCCTATGAAGCTTGAAGCAGATACAGTCTTTGTTCTGGCAGCAGCTCGTGTTAAAACAATCCGCCCGGCGGTGTGTCGGCGTACCTGGGAAAACGCCGTCGTTATTAAAATGTGTCACTTTATGACACCCGGATGCTTGAGAAATATGAAGCTGTCACGTAGCGAGCAGCATCCTGTTGACTCACCGCTATCAAGACGCCCAGATCTCCTCACTCACTTTGGGTTGGAAGGTAAAGAAACGCTTCCCGGGAGTTTGAGGGGGGGGGGAAATAACGCTTTGCAGACAGAACGACGATAACAATTAAAGTCCATTAAGATAAACATAAAAACCGACATGAATGAGACAAATGAATTAGGCAAGACTGAAACAAGCAACTGTGACAACAATAAAACAGGCATCAAGTCATTGGGATGACTTTGAGATGCGCGCGGGCATGTTTAATGATGAGCCCCGGCTTTTTCCTTTTTGTACATTTATTTATCCTTTTTTATGGCGGAGCGTTTTATTGCTGCAGCTGTTGTTTTCCGTGTCGTTTGTATTAAGGAGTGAGGAAGCATGCTCTGCCATCATTGGAAACACTGACACCACCGTGATTTATAATCCCCGTGAATAATTTGCAAAACATTCCATCTCTCTCTCTCTCTCTTTCGGTGCAGATAGACGGATAGAAACCTCATTTAAGGCGGCCCGTGGGACGCTCAGGACAGAATCTCTTTCAACACAGTCGCTGTAGGTTGCAGCCGTGCACGCTTGGCTGCACTGGACTTGTTAGAGCAATGTCATTAGTTGTTTAACTTTCTTCTGGCAAAGTTGTGTTTCTGGCCATTATACAGAGCAAATCTCCTCGCTTGCATCATGAAACTGTAACAGGAAGCGTGTTTTCTGAGCGGACAGATATGCAGAACTTGTCCTCAAGCTGCTGGGTATGTTTTTCTTCATTTGCATTGCCGCATAGATAAATCACTTGACACCTTTATAGTTTGTGACTACAGAGAGTTGCTTTTTCTGGAGGAATGCGGTACCTTTGTGTACGTAACCGCATGCTCGTCGATTTATCATTACAGTAATTTAAGTAATTAGGGCGGTGATAAATCTAATTTTCTGTAGAGAAAGAAAAGGTTCAGGGACAATTGTGCTGTTGAATAGTGGTTCAAACTGCATTTTATACAAAGAGCAGCGTATCCAGAGGCCACAGGCGCCATTTATCTTTGTTCTTTTTAGTCAAGTTTCAGGTGGCGTCATTAGAGAACAAGAAAAGCAGAGTGCAGTACTCCTCCAAGGCTGCTCATTCTCATATATGGCAATGTAGCATTTGTTTTAGAAATGCAGCATGTTTTTTATTAGTTATTGATGATCAGAAATCACGGCACCATAGAATGTGTCCATTTAATATTGATGTACCCACCAACAAAATGACCTACCGCTGAGCACAGGCATGTGTTATGCATGTGTACGTTATGTACGGATACAGAATCACGTGACCTAAATATGTAGCGGGCGGCAGGAACTGATGGGACTCAGAAACACCCCCACAATTTAATCAGTTGTTCCTGGTATGATTTCCGACGGATAAGTCCTCAGCGGTGGATTTATAGTAGGATCACATTCATGTGATTATCAGCCGGCAGCTGACGTAGTGTTCACTTGTTGTCATGGTTACAGTGACGCCATGCCACTATCTTGCAATGATACAGAAATCTTTATCAAATCCGTGGATCCAGACTATAAGCCGCATCACTGCCAAAATCTGATCACTTGGTCCTTGTATCATTTCTGACCTTCCTGAAAATTTCATTCAAATCCGTTAGTCTGTTTTTGAACAAAGTTGCGCACAGATGGAATAACAGACAGACAGACAAACGTACGCCGATCGTCATATAACTCCACCGTGTTCCTTGGCGGAGTAACAATGATAACATGCAGAAATCTGTGACCGGTGTACGAATTAAAAAAAACCCAAACATATATTACTTCCACTGTTCTTCTGTTGTTCCATTATCACCATCGACGTCAATGCTACAGACAGACAGACAGACAGACAGACAGACAGACAGACAGACAGACAGACAGACAGACCAACGCTGATTGTCACATAACTCTGCCGCATTCCTTAGCGGAGTCATAAACTCTCCCACTCCGGTTCAAATGCACATTTCTGTTCAGGAAAATGAGTAAAAGCATTGTTTACTAAAGTCAAGCACAACAGCTCAAGGGTTGAATCAAATGCTTCCCTTTTTTTCCCCCGTATATTTTGGAGGCAATTCGTAGATACAACAGTCCCGATCTCCTCTGAGGCGTGCCCCAGATGAAACAAAGCATACACCTCAATAGGTCTCCGTGGGACCGGCGGCTATCTGACTGGCTCTTGGAAGATTGACAAGTGAGCATTATTTTTCACAGTAAAGTGGCAGGCAGTCCCTTATGTGATATGGAGGCATGTGAAGGGCTGCTCTCTATCTTCCTCTCTATCTGTCTTTCTTTTTTCCCCCTTTTTTTTAACACCTCTGCTATTCAAGCAAGCCTCTGAGCATTTAAATGATCAGAATTCTGCAGCATGGCTGTCTGCCCCCGTGCTGTCAAATTTGGACGGATATGTTTCAGCGAGTGAGAGAGGTGGACATGGACGCTACACGTACACTACATCGAAAACTACACACCAACACACACTCGCACATTTGCCCACGAGTCCGGCCTCGCTCCTCCAGACAGGCTAACGCCTCTCGGCATACCCGGCAGTTGAGCCGGGCAGAAAAGTGGAAAAATGTGCTCCTCAGTGGAGATGCAGTCAATCATACAGCTGTCCAAAACCAGCAGCTATCTGTTCAGTTAGAGACCAGAGGGCAAAAGGCCAGAGTCTTTTTGTTGAACTTTCACTCATTCGTCAACGAGAAATCTGGAGCGAATCGTCATCTTTTCTGTTCTGTTTCACGGGAAAAAACAGCCCTTCTTCAAGATGATGTGTTTTAAATGATGCTGCACTGCTTTGAGGGTAGTCAGATCAAAGCAAGTAAATAAAGAATCCAAAAAAAACCACATCTCTCCATAAGCAAAACTCTTCAAGAACATATATACAAACAGCAGTTTGTCTTAAAGCTGACGTTTTGTCCAATTTTTATTCATTTGTCAACTCAATTCGTCAGTTTTTTAAGGAAAATATTCCGTTTTAATGAGCCAAGATGATGTGTTTTTAAATCATGCTTTACTGCTTTGAAGATAGTCAGAATAAAGCAGGAAAAAAAAAGAATCCTAACAACCTTCCTAGATAAATATCGGAGGATTTCAGATCCATAAAAACACATCTCTCCATAAGAGAAGCTCTTTAAGAACATGTGTGACCAAACCAAAACCAAACCAAAAAGCACGTCTGTGACCTTTTCTAAACTACTAGATAGGTATTTTATTCGTGCCCTTGGGGAAAGTCAAGACAGATTCAAGAATAACAAGGAAACCAATGTGCAAAAGAACGTGCAAAACCACGTGAAAATCGTGCTGGTTGAAGAAGTAAGGTGCCAGTAAAGGTGCCAAAATTGCTCTTTTTTTTTTTTTACAGTAAAAACATACCAAGTATACCAAGTACAGTGTAGAAATAGATGTAAATGCTATTTTATACTGCCACTCTAAACCATTTCTGCAACATCCAAGCAGTAGTTTGTCTAAAAGTTGACATGTTGTTGTCAAAGACTTTTTGTTGAACTTTTACTTATTTGTCAGCTATAAATCTAGAATGAATCGCCTTCTTCTACTCAGTTTAAGGAAAATATTCATGAGTCAAGATGACATGTTTTTAAATGATGCTTTATTGCTTTGAGTATAGTCGGACCAAAGAAGGAAAATGAAAAATCCTAAAAACCTTCCTAAATAAACATCTGAGGATTTTAGATCCATAAAAACACATCTCTCCATAAGAGAAGCTCTTTAAGAACATATGTGACTAAACCCAAAAAGCACGTCTGTCATCTTCTCTACACTAATAGATAGGGACTTTATTCATGTCCTTGGGGAAAGTCAAGGTAGATTCAGGAAAAGCAAGATAACCAATGTGCAAAACAACGTGCAACAACACGTGCAAATCATGTTGGTTGAAGATATAAAAGTTAAAGTTGCCAAAATTGCTGGTTTTTACAATATAGGTGGAAACATTGCTGATATTTACAATAAAAAAGACCATTAAAAATACGTACAGTGCACAAATACAACTAATGAGCATATAGGAGGGGTACTTAGGTCCTGGAGGGTCAGAATTATTGATTTTATTACACTAATTTATGCTACTTTATACAATAAACTACGTCTGCAACATCCCAACAGTAGTTTGCCTTAAAGCTGATTTGTTGAGTCTTTTTGTCAAACTTTCACTCATTCATCAACTGTAATTCTTGACTGAGTCGCCTTCTTCTGTTTAGTGTCTTAAGGAAAATATTCCTTCTTCACGAGTCAAGACGATGTGTTTTTCAATCATGCTTTATTGCTTTGAGGATAGTCAGACCAAAGCAGGAAAAGAAGAATCCAAAAACCCTTCCTAGATAAATATCAGAGGATTTCAGAGCTTTGTGCTGCAGTGACGGGTCAACACAGATCCATAAAAACACATCTCTCCATAAGCGAAGCTCTTTAACGACATATGTGACTATACCAAAATTAGATGGTCAATTGCATCTTCAAACAGGACCGTCCAATTATACATTACTGCCATATGACACGAAACAATCCAAATATGTACACGGATCTTAACTGGTAGCATTTGGATATTGCTGAGCACAGATGTCACTGTCAACACAGACTGATTAAAGCTGATAAGCAAATAAATAAGCCACAGGCAGTCATTGTTATTGACAACACCATAGTGTGCCTCTAGTGAGCCAGAGCTTGCCAATTTTCTGGAAAAAAAAAGAACAATTTAGTCAGCGAGGCTAGATCTGTGTACGTGGCTGCCTGCTGGCACTGAGGGGAATATGGCTTCCTCCCGTGCTCTTACTGCTCGTCATTTGAATAAAACATGTTTATGTTGCTATGCTAAACAGTGGCGCACTCAGGAGCTCCTTTTAAGTGGTAATGGTTTGTCTAGATTTAGACTAAACGAGAGCGAAATTAACATTCACAGACCAAGACAACGGGGCAGGTGTCACCTTTCAACATTTAAGCCACTTTAAGAGGAGAAATGTGAGCGTCTCTTCTATTTAAAGGGAATTTAACAGAATTCCATCCAACAGAAAGCAAATTGCAATTAAAGCTGCAAGCAGCGTTGATTGGGTCCTTGCATCCTTGCTGGTCAGCGAATCCAAGCATGTCCACCAGGTGGCGCTGTGACTGAGAGTGGATTTAGGCCTATGTGCCTGTTGAAATCCTGTCTCTGATCACACATATAAAGTTTCGGGCAGATTAAAGCATGTACAGGCTATTTAGACAGCACTTCCTGTTTCATGGCGAGACATCCAAAATGTCTGCCAGGTGGTGCTATGACTGTCAGTGTATATTGGATTATGGATGTAATTAGGGCCAGACTCTGATCAAACATGTAAAGTCTGAGGCAGGATTGGTGCATGTACAGGCTAGTTAGACAGCACTTCCTGTTTCATGGCGAAACATCGAAATTCCGACACCCGCCATTTCCACACCATCATACTTTTGAGGAGCATTTTGATAACTTTTGATCACCCATGGCTAGTGTATATCCTGGCCAAATTTGAGCTCTTGGGGTTACCTTGCTTGAGTTTATAGCTTTTGAAAATATCCAAAAACTCCCCAAAATCAGCCAAAATATGACACAGAATTCAAAATGGCTGACTTCCTGTCGTGTTTTGGGCATGGATATCAATTACATTTTTGTGTGTCTTGATAAGTTACATGTGTGTACCAAATTTGATAAGTCTAGGTCCCATGTACTGGTCGTAATAAATGTTTGCAATTTTCCAGGGGGCGCTATTGAGCCATTTTAGCATACACACGTGCCATTCCCCTAAAATATCAAAGTTTTCACTGGTCCAGTATTTTTAGTGCCACAAAAAATGTGTTCCTTTCATCACATGAAGAAAGTATAACAATAAACCCATAGGTTTCAATAGGGTCTTCACATCCTTGGTGCTCTAATCTTAATGAGTCCACTTGTTTCTGAAGTCACCAAGACAAGCAGTGGGATGACTGCATCCTCCTACATCAGTCTGAAGAGAAGCGCCTTGTGAAAAGTAGATACGCAGCTGAGAGCTGGGCTGCTGCCAGAACTGATCGATCTGGAAATGTTATCGTTTGGGTGATTTATCTGGAGGCTGCTATTTTTGTCCCTATTTTTTAAAATGATTATTCCAATGGCTTAATGAAATCTGGAACATCTCTCATATCTCGCCTGGCAGAATTGAATTTTGCCAAATATGACTGACCTGAGATAGTCGAGTTCATTTCAGTTCATTAGTAAGTCTTTTTCAATCGGATCTCATGCATAATAATCTCAATTAGCATATTATCTAAAACTCTGTGGTGGATTTTAGGTGAAAAACTGACGACGGGGAGCAGAGCCTGAGCCTCACTTCGCTCCAACTGTGCGCCTGGTCTTGAGCTGACCCCGTCGGCTGAACAGAATGTTAATAAATCGCCACCGAGCAATCTCTCCACACCGAGCTTTTGCTGGTCAGCAGAACATGTGTCTGCTTAGGCTGAGAGGTGTCAGAACCTGCCTTCCACGCCGCTCGCAAACAGACTGGAAAAAATTGACATATTGGTCACAAATAGTTTCATCTGCCGGGTAAATCCAATATCCCCGGATATCTCTGGGAATCATCCGTTTCACCGTGTGCACAGGATTCTGAAGAGACCTTGGAGTCCTAAAGCAGGATGTGTGAGCATTACGATGGCTATGATACACAACATTGACATTCTGAAAACGGCCCGTTCTTTGGATTTTCACATGGGTGAAATTGAACAAATCAAATATACTGTATCTAGACAGTGATCTAAATCCTCAGAGCCCTTTTCAAACTATTTGGAAATGAGATGCATCGCTAACTTTGTGCAGAGGAAGCCTCCACATGTCACGCTGTTCACTTTGACCCGCTCAGACTGTCTAAAGGGGGATATATTGAGTTTCAATCCGTGGAAAAGTTCAGCTTTGCGGGTGAGTTGCGTTTTCCCTCTGAAGTTCTGAAGCTGGAGTCGCAGCACGGTAATGGTTTTGTATTTGTTAGACTTAAATAAACACGTTTTCTTGCATAAGCCCTAATGAAACCGAGTGTTGGGTTTCAGATCCGCTGTAATGATTGTTGGCAGAGTTTAAGGTTGGGAACAGCTGTACGCTCCCCACGAGCAGCAAGCAAAGTATGTGTGTGGGAAATATATGCAAACACGAAGGATCTTTTCACTGCAAATGTCCTTCACAGGGCGTAATTCACGGATAGGCCACAGAGGAAGCAGGGTCTGACATGACTAATCTTCTAATTCTCTGACAAATAGATAATGTGGAAGGAGGCTGGAATATAAAGGCGTTCCAACAGCTTCAGTGTTGCATGCATGAGAATCATAATTGTCCTTTTTTTGAAACATCCAAGGCCATTTTCTCCAAGATGCAGTGTCTTTGGACACGTTTTCCTGGAATATGACTTCCACAGACACTCTGCAGACACAGCAGCTCTGATTTGACTAAATTCGGTGAAAATAGCAAATCCGTTGCTGGTATTTACAGTAAAAAAAAACAAACAAAAACAAACTACTAAGTACACTAATTACAGTAGAACTAAATGCTATTTTAAAATCTACTTCTGCAACATCCAAACAGCGGTTTGTCTTAAAGCTAACGTGTTGTTGTCAAAAAGATGTAGAGTCTTTTTGTCCAACTTTCACTCATTCGTCAAGTAGAAATCTGGAGCAAATCGCCTTTCTGTTCAGTTTTAAGGAAAATATTTCTTCTTCATGAGTCAAGATGACATGTTTTTAAATCATGCTTTATTGCTTTGAGGATAGTCGGACCAAAGCAGGAAGATAAAGAATCCTGAAAACCTTCCTAAATAAACATCTGAGGATTTCAGATCCATAAAAACACATCTCTCCATAAGAGAAGCTCTTTAAGAACATGTGTGACCAAACCAATAAGCACGTCTGTCACCTTTTCTAAACTACTAGATAGGTACTTTATTCATGCCCTTGGGGAAAGTCAAGGTAGATTCAAGACAAACAATTAAACAAAAGTGCAAAGGAATGTGCAAAAACACATGCAACTCGTGCTGGTTGAAGAAAAGAGGTACCAAAAGTGGTGAGATTTTCAAAGGTGCCAAATTGCTGTTTTTTACAGTAAAAACATACCAGGTACACCAAGTACAGTGTAAAAATAGATGTAAATGCTACTTTATACTACTACTCTAAACCAGTGTTTCTCAACTGGTGGGTCGCGAGCCTTTTTCTAAAAAGAGAGAAAAATAAAGATAATCCAATTTAGTGGCGAGTCATTGTAGTTCCCCTCCGCACCCGCAGGGGGTCGTCGTGTCAGCAGCGACCGGTGAGGACGCTCGTATTACTGTAGAAGAAACTGCATGTTTTCATAGCAACAGCAGCATGGCTAAACGTAAGTGTTGTATCACGCTGAGGTGCGTTGGCTTTCCAGGGGTAAAGTTTTGTCCCGTTTTTATGAACTACGAGCTGAAATTGCTGCATTTCTCAGCCAGAACAACTCACCTCTTGCCGACGTTTTTAGTAGCAAGGGGTGGCTTGCACTTGTTGCATACCTGACTGATATTTTTGAACACTTAAATGTTAACTGTGTCTGTGCAAGGAAGAGGACACAACATTCTTGAACAACGTGATAAGATTGATGCCTTCAAAAAGAAGATCTCTTTGTGGATAAACCATGTTTCTAACAAACGACTGGATATGTTCCCAAATGCTTGTTACGAGCAACAACAGCTGGACGCGGCGGGGAAAAAGACAATGACGAAAACAATAAGCACGCATCTGAATAAACTTTTCCAGCGGTTTAGCGACTACTTTTCCGATAAACAACCCGAGGACGACTGGATGCGCGACCCGTTTGGAATAAACATGGAAAGCATCACGTTGCCTAGCAGCGATGAATGTCAGCTGGTGGAGCTATGGTGTGACCGCACTCTCAGAAAGAAATTCACAGAGGTAAGCCTTTCCCAGTTCTGGTGCAACGATGTGATGAGAGAGTATCCCTCCATTGCTAGTCGAGCTGTAAAAATCCTCCTACCATTCAGCACCACATACCTCTGTGAATGTGGCTTCTCAGCTCTTGTTCAGCTGAAAACAAAATACCGAAATAAACTGAACATTGAGCATGACCTCAGAGTTGCTTTATCATGCATACAGCCAGATTTTGAGACTCTTGTAAAGGCCAAAAAGCATCCTCAGCTAAGCCATTAGAACTTCATGTAGTTCTGCAGTACTTTTATTGTGACTTGTGACTTTTGTTTATTTGTAAGTGCTTAAAAACACACTTTTCTTTCAATATTGCACACTATTTTTTTCCCCAAATATTGGCTTTCAAATATAGTTAAGCCCTTTGAAAAATGTTTTATTGTGTTTACATTTTGAGATTGATCAGAACATTAAGCATTTCTTCACTTTAATAATTTGTTGAATGCACTTCATCAGTTTTCATGTTTTGGACTCTTTTGCACATATTTCTATACATAGTTTCTCCAGCTACAACAGCAATGTTGCAGACTTGTGCAGTATTATGAGAAGCTACTGGTTTTGTTGAATTGCACTTTTTTTGTCGAAAAAAAATGCACTTTTATATATCCTGAGAACTACTTGAGGCTATTGATCTACTTGTTTCAAAGTCCTCAGTACTTGAATTAGTATTGCTGCTTGATTTTGAGTTGTTGTGAAGTACTTGAGTTCAGGTTTAAAAGTTTTGTCTTCGAACGCTCAATCAATATATTGTTGATTTTTGGAGAAATATTGTTTGGGTCACGACTTGTCATTTCAGTTTTATGGTGGGTCCCAGGCCCAGACCAGTTGAGAACCACTGATCTAAACCACTTCTGCCACATCCAAACAGTAGTTTGTCTACAAGCTGACTTGTTGTTGTCAAAAGGTCTTTTTGTTGAACTTTCAATCATTTGTCAACTATAAATGTGGACCAAATTGCCTTTTTCTGTTCAATTGAAAGAAAATATTCCATCTTCACGAGTTAAGATGATGTGTTTTTAAATCATCCTATTGTTTCATGCCTATGGGGTAAGTCTAGGTAGATTAAAGAAAAACAAGGAAACAAATTTGCAAAGGAACGTGCAACAACAAGTACAAATCATGCTGGTAGAAGAAATAAGGTGCTAAAATTGGTGAGATTTACATTAAAGGTGCAAAATTGATGTTTTTTTTAACAATAAAAGCATACCAGGTACACCAAGTACAGTGTAAAATAGATCTACCTGATACTTTATACTGCTACTCTAAACTACTTCTGCCACATCCAAACAGTAGTTTGTCTAAAAGCTGATTTTGTTGAACTTTCAGTCATTCGTCAACAGTAAATCTGGAGCGAATCGTCTTTTTCTTTTCAGTTTTAAGGAAAGTATTCCATCTTCACGAGTCAAGATGTGTTTTTAAATGATGCTTTATTGCTTTGAGGATAGTCAGACCAAAGCAGTAAAATAAAGAATTCTAAAAACCTTCCTAGATAAACATCAGAAGATTTCAGATCCACAAAAACACATCTCTCCATTAGCCAAGCTCTCCAAGTTGCAGCGTCTTTGGACACGTTTTCCTGAAATACGACGTCCTCAGACACTCTGCAGACACAGCAGCTCAGATTTAACTGAATTTGGTGGAAATAGCAAAGACCTGAATCCATAAAAAGGGGTATATTTTTTGAACTTCATTTGAGGCTCTCATCACCGGCGTCTTTGTTAGACGGAGATCAAAGACTCGCTGCTAATTAATACCATGTTCCGAGGTCTTCTTCACCTGGATGAAAGACTTCGTAATTTGAAATTATCTTTGTTTCAGACGGAAATTCGTTCGGAACAAGTTGCACTGCCACGCCTGCTGGCATTTAACAAAAAAAAAAAAAAAAATGCACAAGTTTAGTGTTTTAAAGGAACAAGTCGAAGGTAAAAAGCGGAACTGCAATTAAGAGTGTGTCAGAAGTTAAGTGTGGCTGAGTGGTGCTCCTCTGGCATTTGAAGTTAGAGAGACGGCACAAAGGGGGAAAAGAAAAGCTCTGTGATTGGAAAACAACATTCTCTTTAATATTTATTAGCCGTGGCTTTGTGTACGAGGGTCCACATCTTTGTTACACAGTAAAATATTTCAGCAACTATTGAAAGGACTGAAATTTGTCAGACTTTTTTGATTGTTGGTTGATAAATCCTGATGATTTTTAGTGACATTTCCATGAGATTCTCTGACTGAGGCTCCCTCCATGACCACATGTTGAGCTCTTTTATGTAGAAAGGTGGACGTTAATCACAGCATTTAGTTCCTTGTTTGTTTCGTTTAATTGCAGAATTCCATCCTCCACAGACAGAATTATATTTCACCCCAAAGCTGTTTTTTTTTTTTTTTTATTGAAGCAAACTGCCTTTTTAAAAGAACATTAACCTCTAAAAACCCAGAACCTGTCAGGAACTGTCTCTGCTCTGCAATTTAAAGAGGGGTCAGCCTGAAAAGCTGCTCTTTTATTGGTAGATGAGTAGGTGTGGTCTCAAATATGACTGGACAATAGATGTGCGATGAAATTCAAAGTAATTAAAGTAAATATTGAATGAAGCACAAATGTTTGGTTCATTTTAAATGTTCATTATTGATGGTTGATGGTGTTTCCATATATCGAAGCCTTGTTGTTGGAAGAATCTTCAGAAATTCATGCTTATTTGCTGTTACCTTGGTCGACGCCCCTCTAGAGCTGCGAGCTGATTGGTCAGTGTGTATTTGAATGATTAAATGAATGAACTGGGAGGGAAGCAGATGGTCTGTTCTGAAGACAGCTACATGCTGTTGTTGTGTTTGAAAGTTTGTCCTCCAAGATTTTTCCTTTTCCCATTATTGGTATCTTCCTAGTTGGAGGCTGCTCTTTATGTTTGAAGTTTTTTTTTTGAGTGTTTGGCGGTCACAAATAAATGGCCTCCTATTTTCCAAGTGTCGCCAACAAAACCTTTTGTTCTCCACATGCCGCCCTAGAAAATGGGCAGAATTTCAATTCTACAAAGCTACAATATCCCTTTCATTTTTGATCCAGCAATGATAAATCAAACTGTTGATTGATCCTTTAATTTATCTGCAATTCTAAATGCATCCATCCTAACTGATTTAAAGACATGAAGGCCTCACAATATATGAGATTCCCCCAAGTGTAGCCCTGCTAAACCCCTCAACTGGAGGAGAAATCTGGCCTTGGCCTTGATCTAAACCAATGTTCAACCCAGATTATCTGCTAATGTTTCTTAAACCTCCCAGTCTGCTCAGACTCATCAGAATCAACCCAATAAATCCAAACATGTTTGATATTTAGGAGTGAAAATCAGGATGGTTGGGTCCTCGAGGCTAACATTAGATACAGATATTTAGACTGATTCTCGCTGAAGAATAAACACGTTGATCACCTATTCTCAATCATTACCTCATCCAGACTTCTTCACTCTTTTACTTTGCTTTTTTTTTCTTATTGCAATGTCTCCATTTGAATTTTACCTTGTGGTGCCTGATGTGCCATTTATTTTCCAACCTTTTAGTGTGTGCTAGTAATCAAGCCAATTTCATCGAGTTACCTCAACTTAAATCTGATTTTAAGTCAGTTAATGAAAAAAAAAGTTTAAATTGCAAACGAGATTAAGTTGATGCAACCCTTTAGCTCATCTAATCTATGAAATGCATATTTTAGCTAATTATGTCACGTATGTTGCACTTAAAATCTCAATCCACACCAAAAAAAAAATAATAAAATGTTTGAGCCCAACGGAACAATTAATGCAACAGTTTTCATCAATCTTTTTGAGTTTTGGCAACTTCTAAAGCAATGACGTTCAACCAACAAACGACATCAAGCTCAGGGAATTAGCTTTTATTCACAATCAAAGGATAATTCGAACGACTCTTTACCTTAATCTATACTAGGCATATTTTAGCTGATTATGTCGCCTATGTTGCACAAAATCTCAATCTACACCAAAAAAAATTGTTTGAGCCCAACGGAACAATCAACGCAACCGTTTACATCAATCCTTTTGAGTTTTGGCAACTTCTAAAGAAATTATGTTTAATCAACAAGCTACATCAAGTTGGGGGAATTAGCTTTTATTCTCAATCAAAAGGTAATTCAACTATTTTTTTTCCCTTAATCTATCAAAGGCATATTTCTGATAATCGTATTGTATCTTTGCACAACAAACCTCATAGTGTACAATCAGTGATTTAAGATGCAGAGATGGCGTTTGTATTTTCTGAAGCTTTTATTGACTGCTGAAGTGGAACCATCAGCGTATTGACACATTTCCTGAAGGACACGTGGATGTTGAGGGACATGAAGAGCTTTCAGTCGGTCTGGAGTCTCTTTCATCGTCAGACACTCTGCTATTATACCAACGCCGAGGAAAACATAAAAGATTGCATGGGCTGTGAGAGGCAGGTGACTTTTCCACATGTCATTAGGCGGCGAGGAAACATCTTCGTACGAGAATGTGCCGCAAGGAGACAAACATTCATCACCCTGGCTGTGTTATCTTTTGAGTCACGCGCTCATATGCAGCAACACCAGGAAAATAAAGAAATGAAAACACATCTTCAATTTACAGCGGCACGTCTCCCCTGCTGGGTTGGCGTGTACAGCATCAATCCATTCACAGTAGGAAAACATTACACAGTTAACACGCGTGCAAACACAGAAACAAACATACTCCATATACATATCAAAGATTCCTAACAGAGCTCCCCAGGTCTGGTTCTACATTTCTTTTCGAGCCTTTCTCCATATGTGCGATACGTCAAAGTCTTATTTCCATGTCCTGGCGCCACTTATACTCAAGGCAAACACGGGCCAGTATGTGTTGATGATTGTCAGCAGTGGCCATTTATCATCTGTCAAGCTTCTGTCCTCTGAGGAGGTAAATACACCCAGTGAATTATGGTTGTTTTAGTCTGCAGGCGGAGTCCCACATGACAGCCAGCAGAAGGCCATGACAAAATCGTTTATGAGGAAATAGTTTATCATGGCCGCCGTAAACATTGTCCATCATGCGCGAGAAGAGCAATGGATCCGTGAGTTTGACGCCCAGCGACTCCGATCGTAGGCGTTTGGGAGCTGAAGTGGAGGCATGAAATATGTGATTCGACGTAAAGGGAGGGAAAAGTGACATAATCATCATGTTTTTGTTGTCTCATTTGTTCGATATTGGTGTATCTGTCTGGAAAATGGGGGCAAAGATTATAATTCATGTCCAACTCAAAATGGGACTGGAGTTTACACTTTACATGAATCATAGATTTCAGGGTTTTTTGGGGGTTTTTTTTGAAAATATTGAATCTAGGGTACCTCTTAGTGACAGAAGACGTATGAAAATGCTTTAGTTAAGCAAACGTAAAGGTATCAAAGCACTCAGTATGAAGAATTTCCCCTTTTGAGTGAAGTTATTTTATGCACCTTTGTCTAAAAATGGGATTTTAATGTTGTATTTCATAACATTTGAGATAATTTCAAGATTTACTTGATGTATTTAAAGTTTTTTGTGTGTCTGATGTACGTAAAATCTCAATCTACACTCAAAAAAAAGACATTTGGGCTGCAGGAAAGTTTCCTCACAGTTAGTGCAGATGGAAGATGTGTTGAAAAGCAACGAGTGTCGGTGCAAACACACCTCTTCCTACAAACTGGGCCAATCGTTACCAGGTCCGAGCCTGCTTTTCCTGTCTGCAACGGAGAGTTCTGGCCGGTGCTGCATTTCTCTGAGAGCCCTGAGGCGATCCCAGCAAATAGCCCCCAACATATGGAGAGACGCCTGAGTTTCAAGTTTTCTAATGATGTGGGCTTCGGCTAACGAGAGCTCATCACACTACAGGAGTTTACACTTGTCGGATCGTGTAATCTGGAAGGTCAAATAGCCTTCAACCACTGCCAAGAACATCTGTATGCAGGCAGGTGTTTGTCACGCTAAGTCTCAATATGGACCGATCCGACGAAACCACAGTTGCTCAGAATCTCATATAAAGTTGTGAAATGACAAGACCTTGATAGTTTTTTTTCCCCGCCCTAATCCTCTGGCACCGTTTCAAAATATCTGGGTTTAAAAATAATGACTCCTGCAGCCATCGCTTCGCTCACCCAGTCATTTCGGCCTCAAAGCACGACTCGCGGCACTATTTGCTTCGGGAAAGAAACCGTGAAAGTCGTGCGTTTCTGTTTGGACAGTTCCCTAATAACGTGCTGAAAATTGGTGCGCATGCTGTCAAAGCGTTGGAATGATATTTCAGATGAAGGAATCATTAATGATGATGGAAGCCAATCAGGAGGTGACCCGTAAATGTCCAGGTATTGGTAGGCGTGTCTGTTTTGGCGAGCAGCAAATGGTGCATTCAAGCGTCGGAGCCACTTTATATTCCATTTGGAGAATAGGATCAGTCATGCATTAAGGAATATCTTGTTACAGTTGGTATTGAAGTGTCTCCGCTGAGAAATGCAACTGTCCAAATTGAAAATTAAAAATAATTTCACAACCTATTTCACTCAATTTAAGACATTTTTATGATTATTTTTGACACATTAATTATGTATAAGTCCGAGAAAGGAAAAAGCAACTTGACCGAGGAGTGCAAAAGGTTTCTGTCTTTTTTTTTTGTTCTGCTTTTTATTCGAACGTACTTTTTAAGACTTCAAACGAGTCTTGCTCGTGGTTAAATTATACAGACACAAATGTAAACCAGAGCAGCGGCATTCGGTGCTCACGGTGAGTTTGCAACCACAGAACTCTTTGAATTTTGGCCTTTTCACTTGGATATTCTCCTTGAAATGCACATTTAAATACATTTATTCTCCAACTACTGCGTGCATAACCCCTGTAGAAATAACTTCATATTCATTACTCCCAGACAAGAATTTAACTGTCTGTTGAAACAAAAAGTTAATCTGCCCTTGGACAGAGAATTTGTGTTTTGTGATGTGGCAGCTGGCCAAGAACCTGTTTTAATAAAAATTTTAAAAAAAGCCTGATATGATGCAGTGCCTTCACAGGAACTCGCTTCAGTTTCACCTGCTGATACCGTATTCTTCCTCCTGTTAGCTGCTTTTTTTAAATTTGTGTGTTTTTTTCCCCCTCCCATCTCCTCTGGTGATCAAAATAATTAACAGAAACATTCATGCCTGTTTATGCTCAGATACACTCAGGAAAACGGAGCCGTGACGCTCTAATTCCAGCTATTTTTAACATGCAGTTGCTGATTTCTGCAGCGTGTGCACATTGTAAGGTGTGATGCAAACATGCCAGCAGTTTTCACCTCTGGAACATGTTGAGAATGAGATGTGCACTGGGAAGAAAAATGCAACCCAGAGCTTAATAAAATAGCACAAGAAGAAACAAACACTCCAAAAGTAACCTAAAGAGCTTCATTTATTAGCGGCTGAATGGTCAAAAACAACGAACCCATTCACCTACTCAAACAAGGCTAGGTGATGGAAATTAGCCTCAAGCTGACTCTGGTGTAATACATCAAATGGAAACGTTTATATTTAATATTGTCCATGGTACCTTTTTAAATAAACTGATGATGATAATATAATATTCACCTTCAAGTTGCAACAGTTGCTTTCCTTCCTTTTGAAAATCTCATCTTCACACACTTGAAATTTAATTTCCTTTCATGTTTGTTTCTTTTTCTTTCTGTGCTGCTGGAAGCTCAGCTAGGAAATGGTTGCTAATTATTATTATTATAGGAGCTGTTTTAACCAGAAGGTCTGAAGCTGGACGATGTCACTTGCAGGAACACGAATGTTATAAAACTTGTCACTTGTGACTTAAAATGTATCCAAAGTCATTCAGAAAATGTGTCCAGAATGCCTCAAAACTCATCTAAAATTAGAACAAATTTTCCAAATAAAATGACTCAGACAGTCAAATATGACTGAAATTCTCCAAATTCACTTGAGATTTCTCTAAAATTGCTTTAAACTTGTTCAAAATTACCAAAAACATTTCCAAAATGACAGAAACCTATTTCAGATGGTTAAAAATGTGTCCAAAATGACTCAAAAAAGGTTCAACATGACAAAAACTGGCCTTAAATTATTCAAAATGGTCCTAGATAAGCAAACCTTGTCCAAAATGACGTCTGATCAGTCATTAAAAACAGCAAAAGCTTTTTTTGTTCATTGCTACGTTTCACTTTAGGACTTCTCGGCACCTGAAGAGCCAAGCGTTTATTTATTAGCGACTAAATTTACAAAAACAACGAACCCATTCACCCACTCAAGTTACAATATTCACCTTTAAGTTACAACAGTTTCTTTCTTTCCCTTTGAAAATCTCCTCTTCACACACTTAGTAAATATAAATTTCATTTCTTTTCTTGTTTGTGTTTTTTTCTTTCTGTGCTTTCAGCTGGGAAATGGCTGCTAGTTATTATCATTATATGAGCTGTTTTAACCAGAAGGTCTGTTTCCCTCGTGAGTGTTATTGCTCAGCTCTCGTTAATGGTGATTCTAGCCGAACGTTTCGCTGGTTTATTGGCACATGTTCCGTCCGCACAATGAAGAGAACAAAGAGAAGTAAAGATAAATACTGAAGAAGTGAGGTGGACCGATGAAACCCATTAGTGTCACCAAGTAATTAAAACACAGAAGGAGAGTGGTTCTCCCGCTCCTCTCTCCATTTGTTTGCAGTTTAATTTAAATAGCAAACATAATAACACATCATACAGAACACAGAGAGCTTTGATGGAATCATTAGCGACAATGCAGGAATACAGTACGGCGGAAATGAAACAAACCGAGGCCGTATTTCAAGCAAAAACGGTTAAGAAGTCCAACTAATTATCTGCTTCTTTATTGAGTAGAATTGGATTTGTGGAGCTGCTTACAGGTCATACTCCACTTCCACCTCCGATAAGCACAAAGTTGTTTAATTTTGCTTGATTCAGCAGCGTTGAGGCTCTGGAGCAGCCAGCCCTTCGTTTCACACTCCCCGAGGTGCAGCAGCTTTTAAAGATGTGGTTTTACTCAGTCTGTGAGCTCATAGTTTATATGGGCCAATATATTTTTTGTAACATAGTTGACAGGCATCATAGTTGACATTTTTGCTGTTTTCAGGCCTAAAATCAACATGGCCGCCTATTGACATGGCATAAATCCACACTTGAATCACACATTACTTTACATTAAATAACTCAAAGCCTTGGAGTCTCTCCAGTCTTTTCTTCAGGAGGAAATGACATCATGTGAAGCAGGTCATGTGATCTGGAATTAACACACTTCCTTGAGAGGTGTTTTTGTAATGGGGAACTGAGCAGAAAGTGATTTAATTAGTTATTTTCCATAGAAAATGTGATATATTGCCCAAAAAAGAAATATCTGTCATGATTATCTCAACTTAATTTTAATTTCCCCCTGGGGACAAATAAGTTGTCTGAATGAATAAAAAGAACACAACCAAAACATTTTTTGAATGAGCTTATTTTCTTATTGTTTAGCTAATAAGAATTTGGTTGTTATTAAATTCAGACGGTTATTTAATTGACATTTTAGTGATATCCAGTCATTTTTTATTACTAAATGATTTTTCCATAATAAATTACTATGGAAATGGAGACACAAAGTGACAACAACAAGACACGAAATGACAAAACTGAGACAGAAAACAACAAAACCGAGACACAAAATGACAAAAACAAGGCATGAAACAGCTATAGTGATACACAAACTGACAAAAATTAGACACAAAATGACAAAAACGAAACACAAAATGTCAAAAACGACACAAAATGACAAAATCAAGGCAGAATACGACAAAACCAAGACACAAAATGACAATAACAAGACACAAAATGACAAAACAGGACACGAAACAACAAAATCGAGAGAGAAAACAACAAAACTGAGACACAAAATGACAAAAACAAGACACGAAACAACAAAACCAAGACACAAAATGACAAAAACAAGACACAGAGTGACAAAACAATTTCTGAATCAGCTCATTATTGTTTAGCTAATTAGAAGGTGGTTGTTTTTAAATTCGGACGGTTATTTAATTGCCATTTTAGTGATATTCAGTCATTTATTATTAATAAATGATTGTTTCCATAATAAATAATTATGTAATTTGTGAAGACATGATCATAATGAACATAAAAAACATCAGTTTTTTTTTACTTTTAATAAAAATGTATGCAAGATATATCCCATGGATATATTGACCCATAAAGCTGCATTAAAACTTTGCAAACAGACAAGATAGTACTATTAAACATATAAAATATGGATGTTAAACGTCATCTGAAGAAAACTGCAGTATTTCAGCCAACATAAACCTCTTCCTGTGATGTAATTGCACGAAACAAAGTAGATAAACAACTCGGCAGCAGAACTCGGTATAATTTCGTATCACAAAAGGTGGCGTTCGGTTTGAGCTCCTCCGTTTGTCGGCCGCTAATCACAACAGTTAGGAAGGAATCCCTCGCGGTTCGGGGTTTATTTTTGGACGTTCCCTTGATGATATGAAAGTTGGAGTTGCAGCGTATGAAGCGCCAAAACATCGGCGGAGCGAGAACGCTCATCGTGCAATCAAAGGTTTTTCATCAGACTCCTCTCTGTAAACACTGGCATCCCTCAGCAAACCGCAAAGTGATTAAGAGGAGTCCGCAGTTTTTCACCGAGACTTTCAACTTCTGCCAGAAGTTTCAGAATGATCAAGAGAGGCATGTTGTTTTCTTTCTCTATCTCCACGGATATTCATCAGTCGGCGGCTGCAATTAGCCCATAAACCCCCCGATGATCAACTTTTGACTCTCTTTGTGATCCTCTGTGAGTTCCGTTGCAGCGACGTCTCTAAAGTCTCCCTGATTTTGCAGCTTCTCTGTTTCCTAAAGGACTTTGTGGTACGAGGATCGAGAGCGTTTGGCTTCGTTCTGCGGATCATGTTTTATGTGAGAAGTGAATTCCATGTTGTAATTCTTGGCTACAAATCCGCCGTGATGTTCTATCAGTGCACGGACTCTGGATCTAAAAACCTCTGGATGCCTGACAGAAGTGAACAAAGAAAAAAAACAACAAAATCGAGACAAAACGACAAAAAAAGACACAAAATGACAAAACCAAGACACAGAATGACAACAACCAAACAGAAAATGGCAAAAATGAGACACAAAATGACAAAAACCTCTGGATGCCTGACAGATGAGAACCGAGCTGAATGATAATTTAGATTTGTGATGACTAGTTATGGCTGAACTCTGGTGAAAATCAGATAAAATCTTTAACTGCTGCTCCGGAAAACAAAACCTAACGTGACCCTCTGACCCAACATCGTTGGCCTCCTGCAGACATCCAGCAAGATAAACGCTGGAGCTCGCTTTAATCTTCTTTGTCCATCAGAGAGGATTGGATTGACGACGTTGGAGATTCAGCATCTTTAAGTGGAGATAAAAACGTGGAAATGTGAAAGCTGGTTTATACAACCTCCAGTCTTTGGAGGAACCGTGAGTAAAATGTCAAACAAGAAACATGCTGAACTTTCTGTTCCTGATCATTTGCTGTGCAGAGCTGGTTGAGAACGTCTTAAACACACTGCAACAAACACACGCCTTCTGAACGTGTGCAGGAAATAAACTGTTTGATTCAATCATTAAAGACAGCAAAAGCTTTTATGTATTTCAGTTGTGATCCTCTCTGCACCTGAAGAAGTCAAGAAAAATGTTGTGGAATGAAGATCAAAGCTGAGTATTTATGTGTGTCTAGTCCTTTTAAATGTTTTCTGTATAAACCAGGAGCTGATTTTTTTTATTCTCTGAAGCTGGATGACGTCACTTGCAGGATTATTTGCAGTTTCCAGGAACGCTGAAGTGTCGGGACGTAAAAACATCTTTTTCAAAGCGTGCAGAGTAAATGTCATGATCTCAGACTGATGTCCTCCGGCCTGGAGTGATGAGCGTCTTCATCAGTCAGGACCTCGTTGACGGAGGCTCCAGGCTCTGCTGAGGACTTGGAGGCCATCCGTCTGGTGCAGATCGAACCCTGAGGACTGGGTTCCTGCCAGCGCCGCTCTGGGGAGGCCTCCCAACAAACGGGTGCAGAAAAGCCGGGCAGGATTTATGGGAGGGAATGTAGCTGCCTGGTTAACTGTACGAGGGAAGAAAGAAGACAGATTCCCGTCCATTTATGAAGAGGTGAAGTTGTGCTGTCAGCAGCAGGAGGCGAGGAGCTGCCAAGCTGCTGCAAAACGTCACAGAAAGTGATCAATAGATGTTTGATAGAACTCAACACAGCCGTCATCAGGTTGGAATGTAAAGCCGAGCGTCGTGTCATCGAGGTTACTCAACAGAACGCTTCGTTTTGACTGAGGATCTGTAGAGTAAAGAAATAAAGTGTGATATTTTCCCAGCCGCGATCTTTTTTGTTGTTCTTCCATTCTGGAGACATCCACTATTTTCAGCCTGAAGGTTTCCTTTAGTCGGCAGAATGTTCTTAAAACAGGATAACAGAAGATGTTCTAAAATGTTTGGTGATAATATTGTTAGTTATTATGCCCTAATTTTGCCAAAACTGAACGTTGCACTGAGAATGTTTTTCCTTTGTTATCGTTGTTGCACTAAAAGAACGTTCATAATGTTGTAACTTTAATACATCGCATTACAGGAATGTTTTAAAACTCGTCTAAAATCACACAAAATGTCCAAAATGACTCTAAACCCAAACAAAATAAGAATAAATTATCCAAGTTAATTTTTTTTTCTTTTTCCCCAAAGTGACTCAAACAGTCCAATATGACTGAAATTGTCCAAATTGACTTAAAACTTGTCCAGAATAACTTTGAACTTGTGAAGAATTACAAAATTATGTCCAAAATGACTTGGAAAAAGTGTCCAAAGCTTTCTAAAATGATTAAAATGGCTAAAAATGTTTAAAGAAACAATACATCATAGTATAGGAAGGTCATAAAACTTGTCACTTGTGACTTAAAACGTGTCTAAAATCCCTCAAATCCCTTTGTCCAGAATGCCTCCAAACTCTTCCAAAATAAGAGCAAATTATCCAAATTAAATCCTTTTTTCCACCCAAAATGACGAATGAACAATCCAGTATGACTGAAGCTGTCCAAAATGACTTTGAATTTGTTCAGAATTCCAAAATATCTCCAAAATGACTTGAATAATTGTCTACAAACCTGTCTTAAATGGTACTAATGGCCCAAAATTGTCCAAATTGACTTGAAAGCTGTCCAAGATTCCATTCAAAATGAATCAAATCATGGGTTCTATGTGACAAAAACTGACTTAAAATGGTCCAAAATAACAGAACCTTGTCCAAAATGACATCTGAAGCCTCGCTAACATCTGGAAAACATTTTTTGAGCATTGGCTTAAGAACGTTCCACTATGATGGAACGTTTCCTACGCTCCTGACAGCATCCTCTGAATGCTGACATTAAAACTTTATATTAACATTATAGGAACATTTATTTAAAGAATCATTAGAACCTGTATGTAACGCTCTCTGATGTTGTGGGAACGTTCTCTGCCTGCAGGGTCGGAGGCTGTTGGATTCTGATGATTAGCAAAGTTTACGAGAGTTAAACTTTTAATAAACACTTTGGTTCTTCGGCCCCAAACTTCAACTTTAATTAGTGCGGTTCAGTATTAAAGCTGAAAGTTCTGCTTCAGATCCGGACCCAAGTTTTCATCGGCTTTAAGAACAACTGCACTGAAGAATTTAAGAGGAGCACATCTCTGATCAGAATCTCCACAACAGGATGCCAGAAGAGTTCCTCTGCCAGCTCCGTGTCTGATTAATTAAAGATAGAGTTTGTGGTAAAACAGTGGCAGCTGTGGTTGTCACTATTTTACTGCTCTCATTTTTATTTATTTAAACAGTTAATTGACTGCAGAACTCTCCGGTAGAATCTCAGATTTGCTGTTTAACTAGATTTTCCAATAATAAACTGTATTTATATTCTGTTGCCACTATAATCAACATTCACTCTAACTGCAGTTTCCTGCAAATTACCATATTTTCTTCCTTTAAAGCTGAATTGCAGACATTTAGCATAAACGAAAAGCATAATAAAAGCATGGGCAGCACATAATGCCCACAATAACTGCATCAGAAGGACCACTGTTGTTGTATTTATGCACATAGCACTAAAAAACCTACAAAAATAAAGTTTTAAAGATGAGGCAAGTTCCATTTTTATTGATTCGGGACATTTGTTCAAACGCAGCAATGTAACCAAGGAGAAATAATTTGAATTTGTTTAAAAACAGAGGAAAAAATTGTAAAAATGTCTTATCGGGGTAAATGTATGAATCATTTTCTTATGTCTTAAGTTATGACTAAACAGAACTTTTTTGTTATATTTTACAGCCTCATTTTTGTTTTTTGCTCCAAAAAAATATCTAATTTTGAGATTTTAACTGTATTTCGGTTAAGATTTTACTGTGTTTTTATTGCAGTGCTTAGTTATTATACACTGGGACTAATGGAGGCCTTTTGTTATAAAGTTTTCTATATTCTTAGCTGTTTAATGCACTACTAAACAGAGCTTTATGAGCTGTTGTGTGAATATTTGGGTTCAATTTTCATGTTTTTGACTCCAAGAAAGCATCATATTGTATAACTCTAACTGCATTCTGATTAGTATTTTACTGTATTTTTTCAGTAATTAATCACACTGTGCAGTTATTATACAGTGGGACTAATGGAGGCCTGTGTTATGAACTAATCTGTTAACAGTGTGATAAGTCAACCAGTTCTTCCGTCCTGTAAAGCTGCTGCTGCTGCTGTTTTTCCAACACCCTCCTCGACATGTTTGAATGTTGTGCGAACAGAAATACAGTCGCTGTTGGTACGCGGCGCCATGAGCGTCTGCCCTGAAACGTTTCAGACGTACGTACGAGTCTCTGTGGAGTATTTAAATCCAGCTGAGATGACTGATGACTGCAGCTGCCACAGAAGCTGAAGCTGCAGCCGCTTTCTGGAAAAGCAAAGATTTGGTAAACAAGTGCAGTGAAGCGCTGAAGACAAATCGTTCCTATCACCCAAATTCATTTATCTCCTCAGCTACTGATTTATTTAATTTCTTATGTAGTAAAAAAAAAAAAAAAAAAGAAGAAGAAGAGGCATTATCCCATTCTGGTGATGCCCACCTACCTGGCCAAGACTGCTCTCAATTCCACTCATTATCTTCTGGGCATGGAAAGAAGCTATTTTAATATGTGTCAGGACTATATTTAAGCAGCATCTTCAGGGAGTTTTCTGAGGGAGACTGGATGAGTAATATGGAGATCTTTATTTCCTCGCAGCCAATAATTAAAAATCTAATGTGGACATTTCCAAAAGTCCGACTTTCAGTGTAGCACAGTATTTAAAACCCTCCCTTCCAGGCAGATTTCGTCAACTAAACATGTCACAACTACATTTCACATCAGTTTGACTATTTTCACTGAATAATTAGAAAATGGAGAGAATAGAAAGTCACACAAAGGCTAAAGATTCTTCAAAAGCATCATTTTTGAAATGAAAGATCGTTAATTTTTGTGTTAGAATGTAAAAACGTGGAGATTTTTGGGTGTTTTGTTGCATCTGGACCACCTTAGACCAGGGCCAGATCAAAAGTCAGCGAGCTTAGGTGGGTCAAATCTTGAATAGATTGTCATGCAAAGGCTAAAGACTCTTCAAAGTATAATTTTTGATGTGGAAAACCATTATTTTCTGTGTTAGAATGTAAAAACATGGAGATTTTAGTGCTTTTTTTTGTATCTGGACCACTTTAGACCAGGTACAGATCAAAAACCAGTGAGCTTAGGTGAGTCAAGTCTGGAATAAATTGTCATACAAACGCTAGACTCTTTAAAGCAGTGTTTGGCTTTCAAATATAGTTAAGCCCTTTGAAAAATGTTTTATTGTGTTTACATTTTGAGATTGATCAGAACATTAAGCATTTCTTCACTTTAATAATTTGTTGAATGCGCTTCATCAGTTTTCATGTTTTGGACTCTTTTGCACATATTTCTATACATAGTTTCTCCAGCTACAACAGCAATGTTGCAGACTTGTGCAGTATTATGAGAAGCTACTGGTTTTGTTGAATTGCACTTTTTTTATAGAAAAAAAAATGCACTTTTATATATCCTGAGAACTACTTGAGGCTATTGTTCTACTTGTTTCAAAGTCCTCAGTACTTGAATTAGTATTGCTGCTTGATTTTGAGTTGTTGTGAAGTACTTGAGTTCAGGTTTAAAAGTTTTGTCTTCGAACGCTCAATCAATATATTGTTGATTTTTGGAGAAATATTGTTTGGGTCACGAGTTGTCATTTCAGTTTTATGGTGGGTCCCAGGCCCAGACCAGTTGAGAACCACTGCTTTAAAGCATACTTTTAAAAATGGAAAACCATTAAAAACACGGAGATTTTAGTGCATTTTTTTTTTTCATCTGAACCACTTTAGACCAGGTCTAGATCAAAAACCACTAGATGGGTTGAATCTGGAATAGATTGTTGTTCGAAGGCTAAAGACTCTTTAAAACATAGTTTTTGATATGGAAAACCATTATGTTCTTTGCTGAAATGTAAAAACATGGAGATTTTATTGCATTATTTGTGTTTGGACCACTTAAGACCAGGTCCAGACCAAAAACCAGTGAGCTTAGATGGGTTAAATCTGTATTTGTCATACAAAGGCTAAAGAGTCTATAAACCACAATTTTTAAAATGGAAAACCATTATTTTTTGCATTAGAAGTCCGACTTTAAGTGCAGCACGGTTTTCAAAACCCTCCCTTGCAGGCAGATTTAGTCAAACAAACATGTCACAACTACATCTGGCCTCAGTTTGACTATTTTCGCTAAATAATTACCATAATGTTTGGGCCGACGCCCCCCTGGAAAAGCCTCTAATCAGGTTTACCACACTGGAAGTGGAGAAGTCTGGGTTTGTCAGCCGCTCACAGTTCAGTATTGTGACTGTTGTTCCTGAGACACTTATTCAAATTCATGGGCTTTAATTCATTTAAGTGTCTGGCCAGCAGTGACTGCATGGCACAGCGTGTTGTTTCTACCCGGTCTGGAAGATCTCAATTTACCAAGCAGTGTTTGCTCGGCCACAGAGCGACGGATTTAATTGGTTCTCAGATTCCAACATGTAATGCCCCCCTTTTGCCAGCTAATCAATTAATTCTGTCCCGAGCACAAATGCCAGAAAAGCGGAAAAAAGCTGGCGAGTTTGTCACCAGAATGTATTTCCAGAATCCTGATATTAAAGCTGGGGGAGTAATAACAACACTGTGGTTTCAATAATGCATAAATCCTGTTTTGTTAGGTTCCAAATAGTGTAACCAATTAGCTCCTGACCTGCCTTCGGTGTTACAGTGCCGAGGTGGAGCACATCAAAGCGTGTTTGCAGGTCTTGGAGGTTGTGTAACTACATGAAGCTGCTGGAGAAGTTGTGGCTTGTTGAGCGTCTCCGGAGGCGGAAAGCAGTTAGAAAGAGGCCAACCTCTGCAGCGGCTCTTCATCTCTGCCTGAGGCCCGGCAGCTCCAGGCTACGTTAGCTGCACTCACAATTACCACTTAAGTTTCACAGCTCGTTGCATTGTGGGTAACGGAGGATCGACAAGGAAGAAGAATGCATTGAATAGAAAGATATTTCAAGTTCTGCTGCATCAGTTTATCACCTTCTTTTATTGTTTAAATTGTCAATGAGTCTGACAATTTAACAAGTGATTCTAGGCTCATTTAGATTTTAAATGTATAAATATGTGTGTGTGTGTGCGCGTGTGTGTGTGTGAAAATGTAAATATATATTCAGTGTATAATGTATTTGATAATTTAAGCAAATACCAATGTTTGGAATAAAATTCATGGTAAAATAAACATAATCAATAATCATAGATGACTGCATTGAATAAATTCAAATCAATGCACTAATGAATATTTTCAAGCTTCAAGACCTTTATAGACACAATTATAGACAGTATAACACAAAGTGAACTGCATTGTGTACCTGCTCCAGAACGCAACAATAAGAATAATAAGAATGAAGAATAAAAAACTGCACACAAGGCGAAAAGTAAACAGGATAGTGAACAGAATTTGCAAGTTTGATTGCCTATTAAGTCTGTTTCTCATGTTCAGATGATTATACCCTATTTATATATAATAATTTCTATCATTTACAAAATTATTTCAAATTTTCATGTCAATGCAGCTCTTCCATGTGCATTTTGTTTGATTTCTGTAGTTTTTTTTTTTTTTTAAACGACAGCTTCTTCATTTCCTGTGTGATGTGACGTTTAAATATTTCACACAGAAAAAAAACGTAAGGAGTAAAACCTGTCAGAAAACCTTTATGTTTTCAAACCGTTGAGCCTGTCAGCTGAAACAAAAGCTCAAAGCGGATCGTCAGAAGTTCGGTTGAATGTGAGGTCTGCTGACGGCGTCTTTACAACCTTCCTGTCAGACGCCGCTCCTCGCTGCCATTGTGACTCCGTGAAATAAGAAAGGTTTAATCTTTCAGAGGAGAAAGCTTAGTACAATTTCAGGGGATTATACTTATTTTAACACAGGGTTTAAGTTCTTCTCGTACAGGAGATTAATGCCGCACATTGATTTGATACTTAGGAGTCCAACAGTTTCCTTTCTTATTACGGGTAATTTTGTCTAATTGTGTCATCTGGTTTATCTGTTCCGGTCAGTTTGAGGCCACCTTGGTGGGTTTAAAACGTCACTGCTGTTTCTGCCATCAGGTCCAGGATTTATTCACTCAGCCAGACTCCACTTTTACAGCTTCCAGAAACTCGATTGGAAGTGCATTAAAAACAGATAACGGCCCAAAAGGAGGGAAAAAAAACAGTCCAGGAAGTCGTGCAGGTAGTGTTGAACAGAGCAGAGATGAGATGCAGGATCGGGGGAATATCTCTTACAGATGTTTACTTCATTGCTCACATCTGGATGATATGATATCAGGCATCTTGTTGATGTTTGAGAATAACAAGCCTGGGATCAGATTCCAGCAGTTTGATCCAACATTTTTCTGTTGGAATACTTGAACAGAAAAGAGAAAACGAAAGAAGAGAGCTGATTGCAGGTTTGCGGCTTTGGGAAAATATGCATTTTACAGAGTCGGCAGATTTTCTGTGCAGCTAAACAATGGATTAATCCCTGACATGTGCTACTGTCATCAAGTTCTTTTCCAAATTCAAAATCACATACGAGAATAACGGTTTAGAAAAGAGTTTCTCTGTGTTGGACGTCGGTTCACCTTCAGCAACACAACATCCTTTAGGTCAGGAGTGTCAAACTCATCTTAGTTCAGGTTCCACATTCAGTCCAGTCTGATCTCCAGTGACCAGTAAAATCATAGCATAATAACCTATAAATAACCACAACTCCTAATGTTTCCTTTGTTTGCGCGCACAGAAGTCCAGTCTGAAAATATTCACATTTAAGGAATTATCTTTTTACAAAACATCATGAACAACCTGACAACATTCAGCCTCAGTTTATCATTTCCACATTACAACTTCCAGATCACAGAGCGTCTTCAAAGGAACACAACATTTAGTCATCTGGAACTGAACCATAGAGGATTTCACTTTATGATCAAAACAACAACAACAAAAAACAAAACAAAAAAAGACAAATCAACAAAAACAAGACAATATATTACAAAAATGAGATGTAAAATGACAAGAATGTGAAACAAAATGACCAAAATACGAGACAAACGACACAAAACAGAAGAAAAGAGATTAAAAAATGAGACAAAAAAGTTACAAAGCAACAAGGAAATGGACAAACGACAAAAACGAGACAAAAATTGATAAAAGCGAGAAACAAAAGAACAAAAACGTGACAAAATATTACAAAAACGAGACACAAAATGACAAAAAATAGACAAACAACATGAAACAAAACAAAAAAAGAGAAAAATTTAGACAAAAAAGTTACAAAGCGACAAAAAAATGGACAAATGAAAAAAATTTGAAAGAAATTACATGAATTACACAAACAAGACAAAAAATGACAAAAGCGAGAAACAAAATGACAAAAACATGAGACAAACGACAAAAGTCAGTCAAAAAACAAACAAAAAAAATAGACAAAATATTACAAAAATGAGACACAAAATGACAAAAGAACAATGAGCAATCTAGTATTTTACTTTATGATCAGAACAACTTGTCCTGGTCTGAAAATGATTTTAAATTTATAGTTTTACTAATTTACAATCTGCAGTTAATATCTTCTCTGGAATTTTTACACTTTGAGGGCCGGATTGGACCCTCTGGAGGACCGCTTTTGGCCCCGCGGACCACATGTTGGACACTCCTGATTTAAATCCTGCTGCAACAAAACTGCTTGTTTTGTCTCTGATTTTACAAAAGCTGTTCAATGCTGAAGCATATGAGGCTAAAATATTCAGACTTTTATTCTTTTATTTGGCTCAAACACCCGGAAAAAATCCTTTCCCGACATACATCTGTTTCCACAAGCTGAGTGTGAAACTGCAGCTTTAAACTGATAGTCTACTCAGCATCTATGTTTGATGAATGTTCTAAATATTAAAGTCTGGCTTTTTAGTCTGCTCCTTCATGCAGGACACAATGTAAGATTCATGTTTGTGCTTTGACGCTCCAAAGAAACAGATTTAACAGCAGCCGAGGCCGAGATGTTCTGACTTGCTTACTCCTTTTGTGTGAGTCGAGCACCAACAAAAACACTTTCCATAAAAATAATCAGCTCAGTAACAGCTGCAAAATGTCTTTACAGAACCCAGAGAACAACACTTACAGGTGGACAAATTCTGCTCTAAAAATCTAACATTATGCTTAAAAATGCAGTTAACCCTCCTGTTGCTGGTCAAACTGACCCATTTTAAAGTATGTCCATCTCATATTTGGCCAGTTTTTTGTGCATGTCATGGAGTAAAACATGTAAAATCTGGTTTCATAGGTAACATTAGATTATGACTTCAACATTCTTAAAGTGGAGTCAGGTTGGTTTTTGCACAATTTTCTTGGCACCAATCTGTTGGATTGATGTTTAAAGAGTCATAACTTGAGAAATGATGCAGCTGGAATCCTGAAATTTTGCAGAGTCAGTGATATGTACATCTGGTCTTTAATGGTACAAACCTGCTTTGATAGAATAAAACAAACCAGTTATATGATGGTGCAAAATTGCTGCTATCAACTTTCCCCGACAAACAGTTTCTATGTGACTAACTCTTTGCTAACAAGGTTATAATAAATGAACACAGATCTTAACCCTCCTGTTATGTTGCTGGTCAAATTGACAAATTTTAAAGTAAAAGAAATCTTTAAAAAATAGTTAAAAGCACTTTTTCGGTATGAAACTTCTTCTGCTCGGCTTAATAAATGTAATCAACATATAAAATGAAAATCTTTCATACATTTGCACATCCACTCTGTTAATTGATCAACTCCATGAAAAGAAAAAATTAAAAATGTACAATAAAATTAAAAAAACAAAAATCAATGTCATGTTAAACTATTGCATTTTATGTATATAGTGGTTGAAAAACTTTTGGGACACCCCATACAATTATGAAATATTGCAATAAGAATAACTCTTAGGTCTTGGAGCATAGCATCTTTTAGTACAATTACAGCATAACACTAAACAAATCCTTTAAAAAAAAGCCATTAAAAACTTAAAATTGATTGGTTCCATAAAAATAAGAAATATTGAGTATTGGGTCATTTTGGTAGAATTTAGTTTTCATTAGTTTTTCTTGTAAACAATGAACAAAAAAAATGTCATTTGTATTTGTTTGTGTCTGTCTAATGCAGCCACACCTTTAGAAACACAAAAAAGATCTTTCCACAAATATTTCATGACAGTATTTGAGATTCTGTAAAATTTTAAGTATGTCTGAAAAGTTTTTTCCACCGCTGTACACAACCCTTCACCCAGACAGATTCATGTTTTCCATGAAAACTCCCACTTTTATTCATGTACTAATATAACTAATCATCAGTGAGCCTTTCAACACCATTAGCTAACACAATGTAGCGTTAGAACACAGGAGTGATGGTTGCTGGAAATGTTCCTCTGTACCCCTATGGAGATATTCCATTAAGAATCAGCCGTTTCCAGCTAGAATAGTCATTTGCCACATTAACAATGTCTAGACTGGATTTATCATTCATTTAATGTTATCTTCATTGGAAAAAACTGCTTTTCTTTCAACAATAAGGACATTTTTAAGTGACCTCAAACTTTTGAACGGTTGTGTAGGTCTTTCCAGTGTACATGAACATACATTTTTTATGAAAAACGAGTGAATTACCCTCACTGAACCATGATCCATGAGAGCTAAAGAACACCACTGCACTAAATATTGATAGAAATGTTTAGTAATGGAGTTAATAATGAGATATAAACAACGTTTATTGGGATATTTTGCTTTGCTGTTCCTGAGAAATGAACCTAACAGGAGGGTTAAACTATCCGATTCGTCCTCAGGTAAAGTTGTCAGCGAAGCCCGACCACAGCGAAGTGAAACCGCCTGATCCTGTGCGACTGTGACACTATCAGAGTCCAGCGTCTCTGCATCAGGTACGCTTCATAAAAAATTCAAAACACTTTTCCAGGCGGTTGTAGCCTGCGGCTCTCAAGGTTTGTCTTTGTAACAATTTGATAATACTGGTCACACTGTACCGCTTGTCCTTGAGCACCGACAAGGGCGAGGGATTTGTTTATGAGTCCATGCAGACGCACGGGAGGAGGGGAAAAAATAAAATAATAATAAAAAGATAATAATAAATCCAGGTACCGGAACGTCTCTGCAATCGTCTTGAATGACAAGGTTGACAATTCTCAGAGTGCATTATTAAATATTACCTTTGAAAGAAGCCGAAGCGCAACAGAGCGAGACGTTTGTTAAAGTGGAGGTTTGAAAGTATGTGAAGGTAACAACAGACATATTTAATAGAACCACGTAGCATCCGGATGATTCATGCCGCCATTACGCCCAGCAATGAAGTGTTATTGGGAATATGAAATTCTAATACACATGCATAATCTCTGCGTCGTAACCTGCTTACTGTGTCTGCACGATGATTCCTCCGTTTTAACCCTTTCACAGTTAAAACATGGTAACTGATGACTTGCCAGATCCACTAAATAAAGCAGCTTAGCTCCGGTGTCTCTAATCTACTTATCAATCAGAAATTGGATTCATCTGCAGCGACAAAACAAAAACACAAAGTGCAGCTCGGTGAGAGTCGTGTGTCTCTGAAACTTATTAAGTTTCGGAAATGAAGGAACATTTTTCATCCCTCCGCCCATCTCTGCTTTAAGATAAAACTTTCATACCCCCTCTGGCTCTTATTGCTTTAGATTTAACTGCAGTATTCACCAAAAAAAACCAACATTTTTTGTCTTTTTAAATGTGATCAATCACCAATTATTGGAATTATCTAAAATGATCAATTGTCGATCGTCTAGTTGATGGGTTTTTGATGTCCGTATTATTGCACGGTTCACCTTATCCTGGATGTGTTCTTCAGTCTGAGCGGATCAATTCTTGCACATCTATTCCCTCCTGAGAGTTCCTCCAAACTCTCAGTAACTTTTCTAAAAAGTTGAGTCAAAAATGTCCGGACCTTCAGCTAGCAGTAGGTGTTATCTACTGTACTTAATCTAACCATATCTATTTATCTGCCCAGAGTGCAGAGCAGGAGGATCAATGCGGCTGAGAACAGTTGTGAGGGTTGATCACCTTACGTCGAGCCTTGTTCCCAATCAATGAGTTTGATGTCGGTTCAGTTGCTGGGAACGATTGACTGCAGGGAGACCTAATTGGTCTCATTTGACACTGCAGCGGCTCGGATTCATCGAAGAAGATGCAGAGTGGATCAGGTGTGCACTCTGAGGCGCTTTTCTACAGTTAAATTTCCTTTGAAAAGGGTAACAACAATGAGAATAATGACGGATTTAGCAGCATGAATTCTTTAAAACAGCATTTTCCAAGTCTAAAAGAACCTTTTGAATGAATACAAGTCATGATAGCAGCTAAGGTTCAAACCTTTACCAGCGGTTAACTGTAAATTAGTACAGTTTTTTGGTCTTTTAAAATGTATAAAAGCACATCAGTGAATGGCAAACAAAACAACGTATCTTTAATATTCATGATGCAGAACTGAGATCTGCAAACTGTGTTTAACATTTTAAAACGTATACAAGAATAAGACAAAAGGAAGATTAGCTTATATGTCTATGGCAGCAACGTACAACAAATTGTTAATTAAATTTACTTTAGACAAGAGAAGAATGTAAAAATGTCCTACCTCAGGGCATCGCTCAAGTTATTAAGAATATTCTTTGCTGTCTAAATGAAGTCACTAGTTTAAATATTTACCTTAGAATAGAGAAAACTTCAGAGCCGGACTGAAGAAGATGCAGAGTGGATCAGGGGTGCGCTCCAACATGCTTTTCTAGAGTTAAACTTTACTACAATCAGAGTAATCATTTGAAGTGTAATAACAAGAATAATGACGGATTTAGCAGCGTGAATGCTTACAAACTGTATTTTTCAAATCTAAAACAACCTTTTGAAAGAGTGCAAGAGTCGTGATAGCAGCTATGATTCAGACTGAACCTGTTTTTCAAAGCATAAACCAGGTTTTATTGATACATACTTTCAATTTCAAAGAAAAAATGTGGAGTTGTGGTTATTTATAGGTTATTACGCTGTGATTTAATGGTCACTGGAGATCAAATTGGGCTGAATGTGGAACCTGAACTAAAATTAGTTTGACACCCCTGAGTTAAAGAAAGGTTTTTATAGTTTTGCAAAAAAGCTTCAGTTTGTCCTTTGTTTTAATGTTTCTAAATGAAGACCGTGCTTCTGTCAGCAGAGGTCGGCGAGTTAAATATTGGATTCTGCAAGAACAAAGTAATTACAGTAATGATAGTGAGTAATGGCGGACTAATGCAAATTTGGACCTTTTTTAGAAAATTGACTTCAGAAGTTTGCATGATCTCTCTCTTTTCTCGAGCTGAATGTGTCAAACAAAAGCAAATAAGACGGCAAAGTCACGGCGGATTACACAGGAAGAGGCTGAGACGCAATTAACCTCCGACAGCAACGTTAGCTGCACTTCAGACAAATTATAAACACAACAAATTGTCAAACAGCGGGGCCTTTTTCTGATAACCCAGAATAAACGCAACCATTTCTGGGGCAAATTTGTTTTGAACTTACGTTGCCCGTCCAAAAAAAAGTTGCGCACACTAATATTTCATTGGACTGCCTTTATCTCTGAAAATAGCACACATTGGCCATGGCATCATTTCACTAAGCTTCTGCAAAACCACAGCATTTATTTCTGTCCAGAGTTACAATTTTCTACCCAGTTGTTATAGTGATGATGGGAGAGTCGGACAAAGTCTTCTCCTGAACATCCCAAAGATTCTCAGTGGGGCTGAGGTCTGGACTCTGTGGAGGTCAATCCATCTCATGCTCCCTGATCCACTCATTCACAATGTGAGCCTCATGACTCCTGGCATCGTCATCTTGGAACATGTCCATGACATCAGGGAAGAAAAACTCTACTGATGGGAAGACCTGGTCATTCAGTTTATTCAGGTAGTCAGCTGACCTCATTCTTTGGGAACATAATGTTGCTGAACCTGACCAACCCCAGATCATAACCCTAACCCCCACAGGCTGGTAGACACTAGCCATGATGAGTGCATCACTTCATCCGCCTCTCTTCTTACCCTGATGCCCCCATCACTTTGGAACAATCTGGACTCATCAGACCACATGACCTTCTTCCATTGCTCCAGAGTCCAATCTTTATGCTACCTAGCAAACTGAAGCTGTTTTTTCTGATTATCCTTGCTGATGAGTGGTTTTCTTAGAGCTACAGCTGTTTAGTCCCAATCCTTTGAGTTCCCTTCTTATTGTGTGTGTGGGGAAATGCTCTTACTTTCACTATTAAACATAATCGTCAGTGCTACTGTTGATTTCCTACGATCATCTAATGGTACATGTCCACAGGATCCGTCAAAAAAGTAGACTTGACTTCTACTTTATGCAAATTCAGTACGGTGAAGGAGGTCCAACGTATCGCAAAACTTTGGTCAAACGTCTAAACTAGCTGTCGTTGAATTAAAACCAGGACAGATTCAGCAGCTTATTTCTCGCCTCAAATGTTTTCAGAAATACTTTGAATTGAACTGTTTTCGTGATAAAAGAGAAAGTTTGCGACTGAGCTGCCATGTTGGTTCAATGCATCTGCCGGACAGAAGCTCAAGTGCTATCATGTGACCACCTAGTGATCCACTAGTGATCCGCCCACTAAACGAGTGATATTCAGATGCAGTGCATTTACAGTGTGAGATAAACTGATCCTGTGGCAATGTACTGTAAGAGTCTGTTCCGACCACATTTCTCCTGCAAGGTGATGGTTCTCCACTATCCTTCAGGTTTTAATAATGCATTGGATGGTTCTTAACCTGATTTTAGTAGTTTCAGAAATTTCCTTAGTTGTTTTCTTTGCTTGATGCAGGTCAATAATTTGACCCTTCTGAGACAGATTAACATCCTTTCCATGACTGCAGGATATGTCTTCCAACATGGTTGTTTCAGAAATGAGAAGCTCCTCACTGCATCAGCTAGGGTTAAAGAAGTTGTTGAAACATATTCATCACTGCAGTAATTATCCAATGGAAGGCTCTTACCTATTTGCTTTGTTACATCCAAGTGGTGACTTTTTTTTGGACAGGAAGTGTATTTACTTATTTATTTTTAAAGTATTTTTTTGGCCTTTTTGCCTTTATTATATTCAGGACAGTGCAGCGAGAGACAGGAAACACTGCGTCGGCTTTGTCCCACTTTTTTTTTCTCAACTACTCTACATTCCAGACACGAAGAAAACCACCTTTACTTGAACACGACTGATAAAACTCCATTTTTGTACCATTTTGTTAAGAAAAAGCACAAGAAGCGCCAGCCAAAATGGAGTCCCAAGTACATCAGGACTACCACTGCGAGGTCGCCATCAACCGTACGGTCAGCATGGAGATGTTTGCTTCTTTCAGATAGCTCAGCCAGATGGGTGTATTTTTGCCTGGAAGGACAAAAGAATGTTCTGTGGTGTCGGGAGGAGTTTTGTAGATCTAGTTTTACCTTGGTCTTTGCAGGAGTTGTTGTGAAACGTCTCTAATTTTTGTGCTTTGAGTGCAAATTGTACAATGGCTTGGTAATTTTCTTTCTAATTCCCTCTGTCCTCAGGCAAAGAATGTTTGTACGTGCATAGCCACCTCTCTCGCTCTATCTCTCTGGCTGCCGCCGTCTCTCGATCTTCCACCGACTCTCCCTCCCTCTCCCAGCACACATCCAGCTAATTAAACAAAGCACACGATTTGATTAAACAAGTAAATTGTGCTAGTCTGTGTTTGCGATAATTAGGATAACCCAGAGTTTCCTTAAGAACATTAACTGTGATGGATGTTTCATCCCCAACTTGGAATGGCTGCGATTCAGCAGCACGAGAGGATCAGAGCTCCCATAGAGACAGAAACACCGAGAACCCAACGTGGAATCTGTTTCATAATCTCGGACCCAGATGGCCCCGCGACGGCATTCGGTGGAGATCAGGAATCCAAACAATGCATGTGCACAATATGGATGTGTTTTGGGCAAAGGTGGCCTTTTTTTTTAAAGGACCGTTGGAAGACTGTCGGCTTCATTTACAGGTTCTTACAGTGGAGACTAATGCAGGATGCAGATATTTACACACACATCAGTAGAGATACGAGTTTACTATAAGATTTGATTCCTTTTAATCAGTCTTTATTAGAAATAATAAATATTAGCTCCAAAAAAGTACAACTCAAAAATAATTCAGGGACCTCTTTCCACCACTTCATTAAATGTGTGGCTGCAAGAAAAAAAAACCTAATTCATTGATTTAGATAAATCTTTTTCTTTTCTTTCTTTTATTTGCAAACATTAATCAGCTGACATGATAAAGTTGCATCAATTTAATATTGCATGTAATTTAAACTCAAATTTTTGCATCAGTTGGTTTAAAACTAAATTCAAATTGAGGTAACTTAATGAAATTGACTTGATAACTGGATTTTTCTTCACCTTTAGTTCAGGATTTCAAGTTCTTTTCTCTCTCTTAACATGCCTGGAAACTTTTAATAAGCAATTAAAATGCCTTTTGATTTTAGAGGAAGAGTTAATTCTTCTAACTTAATATGGTTTGTCGGCTGAACATAATTATATTAGAAGTTGTGAGAAATTGAGAACATTCTAATGACTCTTTATCTTAGTTAAGTATAAATAACACGTGAAACTGTCCAGGAATGTTCAGCTAAAGGAATGAATGAAAAATCAAGTTATCAAACCAATTTTATTAAGTTACCTCAACTTGAATTTAGTCTTAATTCAACTAATGCAGCAAAATGGAGTTTAAATAAAGCACAATATTAAGTTGATGCAATAAGCAATATGAATCCATCAAAATATTGTTTGCAAGTTTTAATTTGCATCTTAAACAGTCAACATTTTGTAATGTGCTTTTATTGTGACCTATTGTCCTTTGTTTCACTTTTTTTTTTTTACCTGACTAAGGACTGCAGATTTAAATTAGCATTGTTGCTATAATCCAGCATATTTACGTCTACTGCTGTCTAGACATTCATTAATGTGCACTGTCCCTATCAACTAAATAAATAAGCACTGAGATCATTCTAATGCTTCTTTACCTTGGTGGTTCTATAAATGCCACATTTTAACTAAGATGTTGCAGACATTTGAGTTCAAAGTACTCACAATATTAAATTGATGCAACATTAAAACATCAAATTTAACAGTTGCAAATTTGTTAGTTGCACATAATTCTTTATGGTACAGCTGTCTGCTGCATTTTTGTATCAAATAATATATTATACATTCATATTTTTTGTATACAAGAAGCACCTTTTTTTCAATCATGCAGACAGAACAACAATTTCTAATTTATCATATTCTGTGGGTTTTGGGTTAGCAACCACAAATAGCTATTAGGTAATTATTAATAATAATAAAAAACACAAGTACAATAGTTTGTTCCGAATTGTAGTGAAGCAGAAGAATAAAAGAAGTGCTCTGGTGAAGTTTCAGAAGTATTTTATTTGAGTAAATGTACTTTCTGGTAGAAGTTCCCACTGGGTTCTTTAGAGGACACCAGAGTTTGAGCAGAGATAAAATATGAAAAGTTAACTTTAATTTTAACATTGAATCAGAAGTGTTTTTACTAAAACCCTGAACCTGGTAAACAGCTGGAGCACAGCTGGAATAATGAACCAACACATAAAGAGAAAATCACGTTATTAGTTCATCTGATCTTCATTATTTTTTGTAAATTCTATTAACTACGAAAACAGGTTGTTTTTATTTTTAAAGGAAGTCAAGGACTTTCCCAGCAGCTTTATTTGGCTTCTTTTCAGAAACCTTTCCTCCACCTGTGTTTTCTCTCATTTCTGTGTGTGGGCGGACAAACAGAACCTTCACGAACGAGACGAGTTCTTGGACACCAGTCATCACTATTAAACCCACATGTTTGCCTCTCAAACACCTGAATCTGTGGAATATTTTCACAGAGTGGCAGAAATGAGAAGGCTGCTTAATTATTTACACCTGAAAAGAGATAATAAACAGTTTTAGCTGCACAGATCCCACCACTGCGTGGCTTAAAATATTAATAATTGCAATAAAGTCCTTCAGATTTCTTCTTTTCTTCTGATATAATTAAAGCTTTTATACAACTTAAGGAAATATTTAATGTTTTACATGTGATTAAAGCTATGAATAAACAAGTACGTTCCTTTTATTTGCCAAAAGTCACTTATGAACAGAAACATGGCGTATTTTGCTGAAATGTTGGGGGTTAACTGGACCGCAGAGACGTCCATAAAAAGTCCAATATACCCCAAAACCAATCAGAGATACGGACGGTGTTTAACCACATTTTAAAGGCAGCGGTCCCAAAGACCCCGAACAGGAATAAGGAGGGATATTCTGCAGCAAATCTCCCAAAAACATGTCATCACTGCAGAATCATGTTTACGGGCAATTCTCGTGGAATTAGAGAAATAATAATAAGCTGATAAATTATGTCGTTTATTTGAGCCGTCAAAGAGAATCCAGTTTCTCCAGAAGCCGGGAGACAACATTAAAGATGGAAGAAGTTATTAACCCATCAAACTACTGTTTGTAAGTTATATTTTCTATTTTAAACAGCCAAAATTGAGATCATTCTAATGACTCTTTATCTTAGATATTTATAACATCTGAAATTTGTTCAGATTGAGGGAGAGAATTTGAAATCCTGGGCTAAAATGTAGAAAAATCAAGTTATCAAACTGAAAGTTACCTAAACTTGAATTTAGTTTTAAATGCAGAAGTTTGAGTTTAAATAATGCATAATATTAAGCTGATGCAATACCCAACATTATTAACCCAAAAATATTGGATACAAGTTATATTTTCTACCTGAAACATCTCAAAATTGAGATAATTCTAATGACTCTTTACCTTAGTTATTTAGAAATAACATCTGAAATTGTCCAGAAATGTTCAGATAAAGGGAGAAAATTTGAAATCCTGACTTTAAGATGCAGAAAAATGAAGTCATCAAACCAATTTTATTAAGTTTCCTCAACTTGAACTTAGCTTTAATTCAACTAATTTTGAAATTTGAGTTTAAATAAACACAATAACCAACTTTAACCCATTATTTTGTACCTTAAACAGTCAAAATAGAGATCATTCTAATGACTCTTCACCTTAGTTGTTCTATAAAAGGCACATTCTAGCTAATATGTTGCACTAAAGCAGACATTTGAGTTTGAATACTCACAATATTGCATTGATGCAACAGTAAAACATCATAAACAAAGGTTGCAAATTTGTTTTTTCGTTTTTTTTACTTGCATCCATGCATTTAATTAAGTGATGAGCATAAAGAAGAGCAACTATAGGCCATTTTTCTTCTCGTTTCTTGCTCGTCTCCCATATTGCATGGAGCTCCAGTGTGCAGGAGGCTGAGGGGCGATGGAGGACGGAGGAGGAGGAAGGAAGCTGTCGGAGTGGGGATCGGGGAGGGAACAGGCAGGACCTTGATTAAAGAGCGTCTTTGTTATGTAATTAGCTCCAAGAGAAGAAGGCCCGGCCGCTGCAGGGACGGAGAGCAGCTGGCCTGAGGTTGTCTAATTGCCTGCTCGGATCCTTTCCAGGCTTCGTCCTCTGGAGCTCGCGCTGGTAATGGCACAGATGTTTACTGCTCGGCTACATGCTAACCGCTGACTGTCCCCGCTGTTGTGATCCGGCGACACCTCGGCCTCCCGGGAGCCATGTTTGAACGGGCGTCTATTTATAACGCCAACGGGATTTGTGCGTCTTCATCCCCGAACCGATGCGTTCTCATTTGAAACTGATACATTATTCATCCGGCGTTATTCCTCCATTTTGGAATCTCTTAACTTGTGTCTCAGTTTTTGATTTTAATTTTGACCTCGAGTGTTATTGACTCTTGATCCTGTTTGAAGTTGCTCGGCGGACTCGGCTTGTTATTAATGTTCTCAGCAGCTCCGTGCTGTCGGGGAAAAAGCTCCTCGCTGCTTCGCTTAGCGGGGGGACAAACCTGGGCAGCTTCTATCTTTATTGAGGGATATTAAACTGCTTTACCGCAGGGCTCCTAACTATATTTAACACCACAATTTTCTGCCTGTTTTTTTTCCCCCTTTCAATGAGAGATAAAAGCTGTTGTGAATTTGCAGGCTTTTACTATCATCTACCTGTATTACGCTGAGGATGAATGTCCCGAGGGGACAAATACATGCAAAGGAACCACTTAAAAGTTTTATGTTTGTGTTAAATACTGTGTGTTAGGAGCAGGAAAACTATTTAATGCGGGAGTGTCAAACTCATCTTAGTTCAGGTTCCACATTCAGCCCAATTTGATCTCCAGTAACCAGTAAAATCACAGCATGAAAACCTATAAATAACCACAACTCCACATTTTTTCCTTTGTTTTAGTGCAAAAAAGTACGTTTTGAAAGTATTCACATTTAAGGAATAATCATTTTACAAAACTTATCGACAACCTGAAACCAATTTCATCAACATTCAGCCTCAGTTTATAATTTCCACATTACAACTTCCAGATCACAGAGTGTCTACAAAGGAACACAACATTTAGTCCATCTGGAACTGAATGATATAGGATTTTACTTCATGATCAAAATGACAAAAGTCAGACAAAAAAAAGACCAAATACTACAAAAATGAAACACAAAATGACAAAAGAAAAATGAACAATCTAGTATTTTACTTTATGATCAAAACAACTTGTCATGGTCTAGAAGTTATTTTAAATTTATAGTTTTACTAACTTACAATCTGCAGTTAATGTTTTCTCTGGAATTTTTACACTTTGATGGCCGGGTTGGACCCTCTGGAGGGCCGGTGTTGGCCCACGGACCACATGTTGGACACCCCTGATTTAATGCATCTGCATCCTACGATTCTTTGTTTCTCAGTTCCTTAATGCAAAAACTGATTTATACTTTCAAAAGATGCAACAAAAACGAACACGTAATGCAAAACACTGCATCCTCCAGGCCTCCTGCACCAAACTATAGCGTGTGTGCGATAAGAAAAAGCGAGGGATGAGGAAGAAAAGGAAGAGGAGGCCGGAGCTTCTATCTCTGATGCAGCTTGCAAAGCCGGAGGTGTGCAGGTGTTGTGTGTTTTTCCTTTTTTTTTCCCGGGATGCAGTAATCATTTGCCCTCAGATTTATTCTTCTCAATCTGAGTGGTGTCGCTTCTTATTTCAATATTTTGCTGGCTAGCGTTAGCCTCACGCTACACCGCACACACACACAGCAGACACACACACACACACACACACACACACACACACACACACACACACACACACACACACACACACACACACACACACACACACACACACACACACACAGCAGACACCTGCGTCGCACAGACCAGCCAAACACCTGCATCTTCCACCCACACCTCCCGACGGCCAGCCAAGACCCTCTTCTTCCCTCTTTTCTCATTTCTGGTCGACTCGCAGCTTGTGGGACTCGGACACATTTTGAAGATCACACACACTCGCACACACACACACACACACACACACACCACACACACACACCACACACACACACACACACACACACACACACCCGTCTGATTTTTTTGTAGCTTTTGTTGATATTAAAAAGGAGAAAGCAGCTGGGTCTATGCAGAATAATGAGGTCAAAGCCATTCTAATAAGTCTGGGGGAAGAGCTCGACGCGAGCAGGGCAAGAGGAATGAGAAATGAGGAGGAAGAGAATAAAAAAGCAGAGCAGCTCTCCAGGACAAATAAAGCCGTGGCAGGAGGCAACACGGCTGGGTGGAATATCTCGATCTGGCACCGAGCTGATCTGTGAAAGTTTGGCTGCAAGAATCTGATCTGAGTGATTCTAGTCATTAATTCACACTAGAGAGAATCTATCTATCTAATCTACACGGATCTGTCAGCGGTTAAAATCAGACTGCATCAGATTTCAATTTAATGCACAACAAAACAAGTGTTTCAACGCAACAGTTTATGGGGTTATGACAATTTCTAGTGAAATTTTGTTCGACCAATAAACTATTTCAAATTTTACTAATTAGTCTTTCTTCTACAATTATTGTTTTTCTTATTATTATGATTGGTAATATTATAAACAAGACAAAATATTACAAAAACGAGACACAAATTGACAAAAATGAGAAACAAAATGACAAAAACTGAGACAAACGACATGAAACAACAAAAAGGGACAAAAAATTTGACAAAAAAGTTACAAAGCGACAAAAACTGGACACAAACGAGACAACAAATGACAAAAAAACCCCCAAAATGACAAAAGTAAGACAAAAAAACGCAAGCGAGACAAAAAGAAACACAAAACGACAAAAAACAAGAAACAAAACAAAACATGAGACAAATGACAAAAGTGTGACTAAAATGACAAAAAAACAATAAAAACAAGACAAAATATTACAAAAACGAGACACAAAATGACAAAACATGAGACAAATGACATGAAACCAAACAAAAGAGACAAAAAAATGAGATTTGACCTCCGGTTAGACCCACTCCGGCCGTTGTGGTCCTTGATGGACTGGTAGTTACTTGTGAGCTTTTTCAGCTTCTCCCGACACTGCTTCATTGTCCTACTATATCCATGGATGCCCATCCGCTTGGAGATATACTTTCTCTTTGCGAGTCGCGCCGTCCAGCTCCCTATGTAGCCTTTGGTCCTCTACCAAAGACAGAAAAGTCTCGACCTCTTCATTCGCCCATGGTGCAGGTCTTGTGTGTCACCACTCCCTGTCCAATCAGTGGCCTGCACTCTGTAAACGTCACATTATCGGCTCGACTCAGCTCACTCTGAACTCCAACCGAGCAGTTACTGAAATAGTACCTGGTACCAGGTACTACGTCCTAATGGAAAACCTCACAAGCTGAGTACAGTCGAACCGAGTCGAGCCGAGTAGGTGCTTTTGAAAAAGCGCCACATGCAATTTCCCTAACATATTAAATTTTTCGTGGGTCTTGATCTGTGCTAATAATCGGCTGCTAATGATCAGTAATGACTGGATGGTGGTCGTTGTTAGCTGTCTCCTGAGGATCCAGGCCTCAGGTCATCATCTGTGGTTCTCAGGCTTAAAAGCCCCTCCTGAGTTCCATCGATGTGCAGTATAATAGCATCCACCCACCAGTTGTCATCCCGCCACCAGAATAAAGTCTCCTGTCAGCGCCGGAGATTGAGCCAACAGCCCCTCGCTTGTTCGACAGCCTCGCTACCTATATGCCAATCTGCCAGCCAACAGTTGTTCTCTCATAAAGCTGATTCTGAGGGCGTAATTTACCCTGTGCAGCGCCGGCGGATGCTGTAGGATTCGAGAGGCGGGTAGAGGCTGTCAAATCCGTCCCCACCATGATAAATAGCCATTTACGGTGGAAAGGCAGCGGGATGGGGCAGGAATCCACGCAGACACACTCACCACGTCTTCCTGGAAGTGTTTTCTGGTGAAGCCACTGCAGACTGCCTCAGAGCCTGACAGACTCTCCTGGTCCCGGCACACATTTCTGGAAATCACAACGTCGAGGTGACACCTGCAGAACTTTTCTCTGTGTACAATTATATGGCATAGCCCCAAATCTTTGCTCTGTGTTTGTTGAAAGAGCCGCACATGCGTGTAAATAATGGAGAAGATTCTGTGTTTTCTAGCTGTGGGGAAGTCAGTGCTGCTGAATGCATGACAAGGTGTTTAGAGAAATTCTGCACAAGCAAATTGGTTTGGAGAGAGACGGCGAGCACATTCAGATGGAGACGTTTCTCCTCAGTGTGGAGATACTTTGTGCTCTTTCATTACCACAAAACAATGAGTCGGCGCGTGGGAATCAATAGCGAGATGCTTATCGAGCTCCGCTGCAAACAGAAAGGAAGAAACGCAGACAAACAACACCAATAAACAAATAAAATCATAGAGGCGTTTATTTCTCTTCACCCAGGAGCTGGAGGTTCAACGTTATTGAACAAAGACAAGGATCAGGATAAAAAAAAGGACAAGGTTAAGTTGCGACGGCAAAACACTTGAGTGGAAGTCGTTAACGTGATAGTTTGAAGTCTTTATTTGTGCGGCGACATCAACCTGAAAGTACAAACATGTTTATGTGTTTGTTAGACGTTTTGTCGAGAACGTCACAGATACGGATGAAGCTGCATTAATATATTTAATGTAGGTGCAGCTGGCTAACATTCCCAATAATTAAAAATGTTTTCATCTCGTGTTCAATGGCAACTTTAAGGATTGTCATGTAAAATGTTCCGAAAGGGTTTAAAGTTACCTAAGACCTTAAATTGCAGCATTCAGAGGATATTTGATGGAGTCAAAGATTAGAATTCATGTTAACGAGATGAGGAATGTTCTCAAACTGCTATTTCAAAAAATGTCTTGAAGATGTCAGGAGAAAACACAGATGAGGTATCACAATGTAAAATGTTGACGACAAATGAACATCCTCAGTCCAAAAAAAAAAAAAAATCTAAAAATGTTCCCAAGATGCCATCAAGGCCTCATTCTATTAAATGTTCTTCTAATGTCCTGTGTTAACAAAAGTAGAACATTTTACCTGCAACTTTCCGAGGATGTTTAGAGAATGCTGTTGAGGTAAAACGGTATAAAATTGTAATTTATTAAAAAGCTACATGACAACAAATGATAACTAAATGTTTCTGAGATGTTTTCGAGGCCTCAGATGACCAAACTTTTCTGTAATCTGATGTCTTCCATAAAGGTGGAGCATTTTGCCTGCTATGTTCCAAGGATGTTGAGGGGATACTGTTGAGGAAACACTGTACAGAATCTATAAAACATTCTCATAATGTTGTGTGATACCAAAGGAAGGATGCTCTCAGTGTAGCGTTCCGAAAGCATAATGGTGTAGCAGCAAAATCACCATCCACTAACCTTTAAGAGGAAAGTTCGAGAAAAAACAAAAAACTTCTTGTGGTAAACACTGCTAGAAATTTGCAGGACTTTCTCAGAGCTAAAACAATCTAGCTGGGTGAGTTTTGGATGCAGATCAGGTAGATCTGAGTCTTTGTTTTGACATTAAATTCATGCAAAGCGCAAAAACCTGTTGTCCTGGTTTGCAGAATCTTTGTTACAAGCTTCTCTAAAATGACAAAAAAACTGACCCATACTGAGTTTAACCAGGTCTCCTTAAACTGGCATTGCTAAACAACTAAACTGCATTCTCAAGTTTGCTTGTGGCGTATCACGAATACGTTGCAAATCAAAAATCATCATCTCATTTCAATTCAATTCAGTTTAATTCAGTTCAATTCAATTCAATTTTATGTGTGTAGCGCCAATTACAGGTCAAATTGTCACTTTACAGAACCCATATGCCAAGTCCCTACTTTTCAGCCAACAAACAAAATATTAGATGGGGTGGGACTTATCGCCCTGGCAACCCAGGAAATGTAGGAGCAGCTTCAAACATGTTGAGAAAATATCATACTTTAGCCTAAATGCTGCTTTTTTGGTTGTTTGTTGGTTGTGAAGGTGTCAACAAAAGAATCACATCTGCCTAAACTTTACCAATTTAACAATTTAGCTACCTAAAACCACCCAAACAGCGTTGACAACCAAAAGTAAGGAAGGAAAACAGAAACAAAAGTCTAACATTAATGTTCTCCTGGTTGTGTAAAAGCTAGTTTTCCTGGTTTGCGGAATCTTAGTTACAGCCTTCTCTAAAAAAAACACAACTGATGCATACTGAGCTAAACCCTGTCTCCTTAAACTTGCATTGTTAAACAGTAAAACTGCATTCTCAAGTTTGATGGTGACGTATCACAAATACATCTCTTTGTCTCATTTTATGTCCTACTCTTCAGCCAATCAATGCAATATTAGACAGAGTAAGACTAATGATCCTGGCAACCCAAGAAATGGAGGAGGCGCTTCAAACATGCTGAAAAAAAGGTCATATTTTAACCCAAACACCAAACCCTTACCCTTACCCTAACCCTAACCCTAACCCTAAACCCCCTTTTATTCAAAGTAGTTTTGCTGCATAAACTTAACCAAGCTTTTACCAAGCAGTTATGGCGATAAAAGTGTCAACCAAATAGTAAAATTTTGCTAAAACTAACCAAACGGGTAGAAAACAGAACTTAAGTCTAAGAATGATGTTCTAATGGGTGAAAGTCCTGTTGTTGATTTACGCCACCATCCTCCTTCCTTTATTTAACAAGGAGAAATTCCATTGAGAAGAGCCTCTTTTGCAAGAGCGTCCTGGCCAAGATAGGCAGCAGCAAATACAAAACACATTCGCAAAATTACACGGTTAAAACACAATTAAAAGACAAGCAAAAAACAAATTTTTTAAAAAAAAAAATTACAAGCAAGTTCTAAAATACATGCATGTTGTGGCCTCAAGAACTCGCAGTTTGGGTTTAAAAGCGCTCAATGAGATGAACTCGGTTTATTTAAACAAGCAACAAATGAGCTTGTGAACAGAGAGTGAAGATCAGAACTTTCCTGTGTAGTTAAGGAGCAAATGCAGGTGGGCAGTAAACCTCAGAGAAGCATGGTAAACAGTGTCAACCATCCGAAACATTCATATACAAAAGATCTCCATCATCCAACACAAACAAAAAAGTCCCAGCGATAAACACAACTTGTTTCAGAAAAAAAAAAAAAAACAGTTTTAGCCTCGGCTTCTTCACAAGATTCTCCACATGTGGCTTGAAAATGAGGCAGTCATCAGGTATCTAGACACATCAACCACCTCTACTTCATTTCCCTCAAGTGTGGACACTGCAGGAATCATTTGTGGAAACATCCTAGAATTGGACATTGGTTTGTGGTTCCTTCAAGCTGGAAGTCTTTCCTCACCTTTCAGAAATTCAGTTTAGCTATATAGGAGCTTAATTTCCAGAAAACGGGGTTATTTCACTTGCATTTACATGACGTTTTTCCATCTAAAACCACAGCTGCTGCTTCTGAATGCCTGAAGCTGCAGCTGCAACAATGAAACGTGGCTTCCATCTGCAGCCTCTAATTTGAGAAATGCGCTGCACTTAATTATGCATGGGTCAAACACCATGCATACCTTCTTTAATTAGTTAAATCTTCCGACGCTGCCGAGGGATCCGAGAACGTCGCCGCACAACCTTCGGTGCCTTCCTGCAAACAAGACGGGCAAATTATTCCACACGGATTCCAGTGAGCTCATTTAGAGAGCAGCAGCTTCATCCTCACTTCCATTCAACATTTTTTAGATCTTTTGTGCATGTAAAGAAAGTTAACAAATGCAGAAATATTACAGGCTTTTAGTTTGATTTTAACCAAATCCTCACCAGTCCAGTGGAGGACACTTTTATTTTTGATGGAAAACACTTAAATATTGTTTGTGCCAAGGAAATATATCTTACCATTTAATTTGGAGGACTTTTTTGTGACGTTATAGAAGCAATCATGACTCATTTTTTTAAGAGTATTCACTGGAGTGTAATCGTTAATGTACCCGGACAGAGTACAATAAATACAACCATTTTATTAGCGATAACAGACAAGGTTACATCTGGGTTTGATGCAGACATGTTGTCATTAGAGGGCCTACAATACTGATTTTCTCTTTTAGATTCAGGGAGACTCTACTTCAAGTGTTCACAGTGGTCAGAACTACATGACAGATGAAACAACTTAATGATTTTGGCAATAATTACAAAACAAACAGCTTGAAAATTAAAGAAAATGTCCAGAAAACCCCAAAGAACACTTTTAATTATCAGAATTTGGTATATATTTTAGAATTTGGTATACATTTGGTGTATAAACTTCAACACAAAGAGCTTAAAATGAAAGAAAATCTCTAGATATCCCTAAATATTATTTGGAAGGATATTATTTGTGGTATATATTTTAAAATTTGGTATAAAATTTCAAAAAAGCAGCTTAAAAAATTAAAGAAACTCTCCAAATAAAATTAAAGAATACCTGTAATAATCATAATTTGGCATATATTTTATTATTTGGTGCATAAAATTTGAAACAAACAGCTTTGAAATTAAAGCAAATCTCCAAATAACCCTGAAATATACTTGGAATGATCATAAATTGGCATATATATTACAATTTGGTATAAATTGTAATATAAGAAGCTTTAAAGCGAAAGAATATCTCCAAATAACTCATATATGATCATAATTTGGCAGAAATTTTATAATTTGGAGTATAAAGTTTGAAACAAACAGCTTTAGAATTAAAAAGAATCTTCATGTATCCTTATTGAAATACTTGAAATGATCATAATTTGGTGTTTTATTATTTGGTGTATAAAGTTAAAAACAAATATATTTAGAGTTAAATAAAATCTCCAAATAAACCTGAAGAATACCTGGAATAATTAGAATTTGGTGTATATACTGCATATAAAAAAACAAACATTCTGTCTTCTGAGGCCTCAATAACATCTGGAAAAGGTTTCTTGAATGTTGTCACAGAACATCATCTGGGTTCCTGACATCATCCTCTGAATGTTGCTGCTTTAATTCTACTCCTCTTAATCTCACTGAAATATCACTGAAGCGATGAAAAACCTCCAAACATTCTGTTAGTGTTTGATTAAAATTTTAAAATATTGTTAGAACCAGGAGGTGAAGTCATTAAATGTTGTGGGAACGTTCTCTAAAATCAGAATTAGTCATCATCGGTTAGTTATTATCTGGGAAAACAATGAGGAAAGTATTTATTCATTCACTCAATGTGCTTTTTATTGAGATCAAAAACTGAACGGCTGCAGTTTTCACTGCAATCACTTTTTTAACAAGTTATGAACTAGAACAAAGCAGAGCGACTAAATAAGACAAAGAAGAAGCTGTGAACGAAGCGAGCACGAACAGGAGGAATTCATTTGAAATTGGCAGCGGAGCAGAGATGACAGTTGGTTCTTCACCGGTTCCTAAAAGCAAAAAGGAACAGATTAGCCTGAAGAATAAATCCACTGAGAGAGGAAATAAACCACACAGGAACATTTCTCTCAAGAGGTTAGATTCCTTCAATAAAAATACATCATTTAAGTAGTTAATACTCTGTTCAGGTGTGTTTCAAACCTCCATGAAGTGTTGTTTTTTTTTTAGCTAAAGTGAACTCAGCAGGTAGTTTTGTTCTGAGGAATAAAAAGCAGCGACTCAAGTCACAATAAAGCAGAAAACAAAAAGGAAACTGACAGAAAAATGAGAGTTACAGTCAGGCGAGCAGAGATGAAACTAATTTAGGCTTTTATGAACCAACTTCAAATCTGACCTACAAACTTGGGATGAAATCTTCAATGCAGTCATTTTTTAAAAATTCTCTGAAGAGGTTAAATCCTTTCAAAAATCCAAAATAATCCTCTTATTTTTGTTGTGATAAAAAATCCTGACTAATAATTTATTCGGGTGATTTTCATCATCTTGGGCCTGAAATAAATGGTTGAACTGTTGTTTTTGTATTAAAATGAACACAGCAGGTTTACAAGGTGTATAACGAAGACTGTAAGAGTCGAGGGGAGCACTGATGACACTAATTATGTCTTCTATGAACCCGTTAAGAACCAACTTTGACTTACCTCCAAACATCAGATGAAATCTTTAATACAGCCATTTTTTTAAATTCTCTCAAGGGGTTAAATTCTTCAGGAAATCCAAAATAATCCTCTCATTATTGTTGGAATAAAAACTCACAACCGTCAGGTGATATCCAGCGTTTTCTGCCTGTTCAAATAAACGCTTGAACTGTTGGTTTGGTGTTAAAATGAACACAGCAGGCAGTTTTTCTGTGAGGTATTAAATCAGGGATACAAGTCACAACAAAACAGAGTGATTTCAAACAAGACAAAAAGGAAATTGTCAAAAAATAAATAAAAGAGTGTATGAATTGGTTTAATTGACAGGAGAACACTGTTGATGCTTTCGAAGTAAATGCAGTAACAAAGCAGGTTTTTAACTGGTTCATAAAAGCTGAAATTAGCCAATTAGATCTAAAAATATGGGCTATTCTATTTAATGATCACCTTATTTTTGTTGCAGTAAAAACTACGTTATTCAGGTGACGTTTAACCTCTTTGACCTGATAAACTCCATGTTTAACTGTTGTTTTGGTGTTAAAATGAACACAGCAGGTAGTTTTTTTTCTGAGGTATCAAATCAGGGATGCAAGTCACAATAAATCAGAGTGACTGAAAACAAGACAAAAACAGAAACAGTTAAAAAAAAAAGAGTAAATGAATTGGAGTAATTATTTTTAAATTACAAAGGAACAGTGATGACATTTTTGAAATAAAACCAGAACAAAGGTGATGCTCAAATTTGCAAATTAGACCCAAAAACATGGATAAACCCTTCAATATGGCACATTCTAGTGGTCTCGTGATGGTATATTCTTGCAGAAATCCTTAATTATAGCCTTGTTTTTGTTGGAATAAAAACACAAGTTACTAATGTGCTTAATGAGGATACTTTTGAATGAAAATGCAATAATAAAGTTGTTTTTTAACTGGTTCATAAAAGCTAAAATTAGCTAACTAGACCCACAAATATGGGATAAACTCTTTAATAAAGCCTTATCTTTTAATTCTTTCAAGACATTAGATTCTTGAAGAACTGTCACTTTATTTTTGTTGCAGTAAAAACATAAGTTATTCAGGTGACTTTAAACCTCTGTGACCTCATAAACTACATGTTGAACTGTTGTTTTGGTGTTAAAATGAACACAGCAGGTAGCTTTTTTTTTCTGAGCTATTAAAACAGGGATACAAGTCACAATAAAACAGAGAGATTGCAAACAAGACAAAAAGGAAACTGTCCAAAAAAGGTGTATAATAAAGGGTTTAACTGGCAGCAGAGCATTTATGACATTTTCCAAGTCAATTCAATAACAAAGTTGCTTTTTAACTGGTTCATAAAAGCTAAAATGTGCTAATTGGACCCACAAACATGGATAAACTCTTCCATGCAGCCCTTTTGTAAATGCTAAAGAGGTTATATTCTTGCAGAAATCCAGAATGATCGCCTCAATAAAAACTCACGACCCTAATCATTGACTCAGGTGACTTATTAACTCTTAAACTGCACGTCTGAACGGCTGTGCTTCGTGTCAAAACGAGCGCCGTGGGTCGTTCTGAGTCCCGGTAAAGCGGAGTCATTTCAAACACAACAACAGGAGAAGGTATTTATCCACGCAGACGGTTTTACAGAAACATTTCCGCCCAAAAAAAACCTGTCTGGTGTGTCTGTGCTCCAGTAGTGCACGAAGCAAGCGTCTTTCGAAGGCGTGTGACGGTGGGTTTGCAGCGCTGAGCATCTCCCCGTGTGTTTGTCTCCTGGATGTTTCTGCTGCTTCTCTGGAGACTCGGCAGACATTTGGAAGGCATATTCGCCATTAAAAGCAGGACCACAGGGGACAGCGAGCTAAAGATAGGCACCAGGAAACAGCAACTCAAAGCACATGTGGGCTGATATTCCGTCTGATAAGTTCCTACATCCGGACTTCAATTATTTCATATGCTGTGGGAACAAGCAGGAGGAAGATACGTGGACGGGTCATAAGTAGCTCCACATGATTTCCTTTATTACATCCAGGACAGATTCACAGGAAAAGGAAGATTCAGCTCCCTGTACATGCAGTTTGATTTGTTATTCTAGTTCCAGGCAACGACTGCAAATCAGTTCGGAATGAGATTAAAAAAAAAAAAAAAATTCAATTTAATGTGCAAAAAATTCACATTATGTTCTACTGGTCCAGTCTAAATACATACATGCGTTTATAAACATGCATGTATAATTGTGCATGTCAAGAAGACTTCAAAGAAATACTCATGAATGACACACAAATATATATATATGCATGTATTAAAATACTTTATAGACCAAATTATGGTCATTCCAGGTATTTTTTTTAGGTGGAACTTTCTGTCCGCAATGTTCTGAAGATGTTTTGGGGATGTTGTGAAGAGAACAAATTATAGAACATTCCTCTATAAAACATAATGTTCCATAACAATTAAAAGGAAGAACGTTCTTAAACAAACATTCAGAAAATGTTTTCCAGATGTTATCGAGACCTCAGATGACAGAATGATTTTTATGAAATGTTCTTTGAACGTGATATATGAACAAAGGTGGAACATTCTGCCTGCAGTGTTCTAAGGATGCTTTGGGGATGTTGTTGAGAGAACACATTATAAAATCTATAAATGTTCCATGATAACAAAGAAAGCAAAGGGAAGAATGTTGTAAACAAATATTCAAAAAATGTTTTCTAGATGTTAATCGAGACCTCAGATGACAAAACGTTCTTGGAACATTTATTGTTGAGGGAACATATTATAGAACGTTCTCCTGTGAAACCAAATGATAAGAAAGGAAGGATGTATGAAGACTGCTTTGGGTGCAGCATTTAGTTTGGAGAACAGTCTCACAACGTTATCGCCAAACATTTTTAGAACATCTTCAGCTATCCTGCTTTAAAGAAGAACTCACAAAGTTTTACTTTTATTTTGGTTTCTTTAGTTTCTCCTTGAGTTACTTATATATTTATTTTAACTCACTTCTCAGCTCATTGTGAGGTAAGCTGGTTAGTTTCCTTTTGGTTTTCTGGATGTTATTTTATGGTTTTGCGAGTGTTGCACTTGTCGAACGTTAGTAGATTAGTGGAACAAAAGAAGCTGCACTTTAATGGGCTGATAGTTTCAGTTCTTAAGAGTAAAAACATGTTTTCAGAAATGTTCTCCAGCTTCAGATGGACTCCTTCCACATGTGACAGACCGGGTTCTCCTGCCCTTTAGAACGAGAGGCCGAAAGTCCAGAACACAGCAGGACAGCAGAGCAGAACCAGCAGAGAACATATGGGAAAGTGTAACGTCATGTGGCAGCTCTGGATATACGGTCGCTGCTGTAAAGTTTACCGTGAATTTCCATCCAGGAGAGATTCATGGACACTTGAGCGGCCGTTAGTCTGTCTCATTAAACGCCCTTTAGAACGCCACAGGTGAACATTCTCCTGTAAATCAACCCCGTATTTATGGCCACTCTTTTAGGGAGGAAATAAGTTTTCTCCTCGGGGGGAAACATCGGTTATCTTCCAGCGAGAGAGAGCGTAATGCATCCGACGGAAGGAGCTGAGCAGAGATTTTCCATGGCAGTATTTTGGTCCTGGAATTGCAAAGCAGCCATTACAGGAGTCTTTTCACATTGCTATCAAACTGAACTGTGGCAGAAAAGAACACCGCTGCCCGGCGTTGGGTTTGGACAGAGGAGAGCACAGAATCCAATGCTCATTTGTGACACGTCTGAGTTTGATATTCACAACTCCGTCCCGGTCAGCTCCAGGCCACCTGTTATGTCGGCGGCGGATGCCAGCGAAGACTCGGAGACGTCCAGCATCCGACTCCCGCTCAGACTGTAAACGGTTGTGACTGAGTGTGTTTGTCATGGTTCCTTATCGTCACCTGCTGTGCGCCCGGGAGCGGCGAGCGATTGTTCTCCCTCGCACACCCACGCATAATCCCGGCCAATTTAGCTCACCATCTTCCCGCTAAACACTCGTTTGTGGGTCATTCCAGGATTGGAGGACATTTGGGCTTCGAAATGTCTGAAAAATAAAAAATAAACCTTCTCTTTTAGGGTGTTCTGCTCCATGTTCATCAATAGTAGTTAAAAAACTATCAAAGACTTGATTGTCTAAGCTTGCACATCAATGGTACCATTTTTACTATGTTATGTGACGATCGGCGTTGGTTTGTCCGTCTGTTTGTACGCAACTTTACTCAAAAACAGACCAACAGATTTGAATGAAATTTTCAGGGAAGGTCAGAAATGACACAAGGACCAAGTCATTAGATTTTGGCAGTGATGCAGCTTATAGTCTGAATGTTAAAGATTTCTGTATCATTGTGAGATAGGCGTCACTGTAACCATGACAACAAGTGAACACTACAGCTGACTATCACATGATTGTGATCCTGCTACAAATCCACCGCTGTGGACTTATCGGGACTTATCCATCAGAAATGAGCCAAGGAACAACTGATTAAATAGTGGGGGTGTTTCTCAGTCCCATCAATTCCCGCCACCCGCTACATATTTAGGTCACATGATTCGGTATCCGTAGATAATGTACACATGCATAACACGCCTGTGCTCAGTGGTAGGTCATTTTGTTTGTGGGTGCATCTATATTAAATGGACACATTCTATGTTGCCATGATTTCGGCCACGAATATTTCGAGATTTCATTTGTTGGAAATGATACAATGACTTAGCAGCCTTGGAGGAGGACTGCGCTCTCTGAGTGATTTTCTTGTTTCCATATGTGGAAGAATTCATGCATATTTTTTCTTCATTTTTCTGCTGATATTTCTTAAATGTTTGTGTGATTAATAGAAGCTAATTACATCCATCTCAGTTTTAAAGCGGCATCATCTTCAAAATATACTGCAGTTTAGATCTAAACTCACACGTATGCTCCGACGTAAAGAGAACATTTTAAAATCAATACCTCTAACCTGATCCGGGGCTACCGCGGGCTGATATGGATCTGGGACTCAGAGTGAAAATAAGAGCCTTTGTGTCGCTGCTGCTTTCACGGAGTCGGAGAGTATTTGGAGTTAAACTTTGACTGCAGTGGAAGTCGTATTATGTGGGTTTTGCGGTGCCAGCCTCGCTCAGCTGTCTGGTTAATACTATCATCAAACACTTTTTCTTCCAAAGATGGAACACACACCATGTCTGGTGCGAATCTCTTTGTCTGTTTTGACAGAATGTTGGAGAAGTAAAAGCTAACAAAACTAACAAGCAGGTTTTCTCAACAAACGGCGCCCCGCGTGTGTGTGTGTGTGTGTGTGTGTGTGTGTCTGTTCCTAAGCAACAACACACACCTGTGTTTGTGAACCTGTGTATTCATCCTCCCACAAGGCGGTGTGCTCTGTTGAAGGTGTTTCTATACAAAAAGTAAAAAAAATAAATAAATAAAAAAATCCTGCTCTTCCAGTAGCAACAGCAGCTCCAATATCAGCTGCTATTAAGTTAGATTTCCGACGGCTCCTGCTCAGCACAATTTTGAATAGATTAAAAAGGAGCTCAGAAGGGGCCCGATAAATCAAGTGCAATGCAATGACTCAGGCCTCTGCGTGCCAGAACCGGGATATGAAAAAATCCTAATGCGCTCGCTAGAAGTCGGTCCAACTTCGCAGCACCCACTCCCCCGAGCACAAAGTGGAAAAAAAAAAAAAAAAAAAAAGCGCCTCGGCTACTCGACAGTCATCGCAGGGTGGGAGGTGTGATGTGATTAGATAACCTGTTAGTAAGCAGCAAGGCTGGCTGTGTCTGCAGCACAATTATTCTAAGTTTTCTTTCTGGTTTTTTTAAGTTGCATTGGATGGATTCAGGGCTGCACAGTGGATAGGTTGTTAGCACTTTGCAGCTAGAAGATCCCCGGTTCACATCCCGGCCTTCCCTGGGTCGTTCTGCATGGATTTCTATGTTCTCCCTGTGCATGTGTGGGTTTTCTCCGGCTTCCTCACACAATCCAAAAAACATGCTGAGGTTAATGGGTGATTCTAAATTGTCCGTAGGTGAGAATGTGAATGTGATGTGGTCATTCCAGAATTGGAGGACATTTGGGCTTCAAAATGTCTGAAAAATAAACCTTCTCTTTCTCAAATTTCTGCTCCATATTCATCAATAATAGGTAATAAGGTATTCTTATCCTGCCTTCTTTTCCCTCTCCCAATAGGCAGAGATAAGATAAGATAAGATAAGATAAGATAAGATAAGATAAGATAAGATAAGATAAGATAAGATAAGATAAGATGGTCCTTTATTTCTCCCCACGCCAGGGGAAATTCACATTGTTACAGCAGCTTATGTAGCACTAAACATAGTAATAGTAATAAAATAATAATAAAATAATAGTAGTAAGATTTACAATATGTACAGGGATGCACAAGTGTCTTGTGTTTAAATTAACTATCAATGGCTTGACTGGCTCAGTTCACACATCAATGGTACCATTTTTATTCCATGTTTTATGTGTTGTTTGCTAACCCTACTCTAATCACAATAACAGGTTTGTTAATCCATGCTAATGTTAGCTTTAGCTTTTGACCAAGATGACAAACTTACTGATGGAAAATATGAAAATGTGAAAAAGAGAAGAGAGGACATGGCTTTGCTCTACCCGTTTTTTTGGAAAACTGCTTGATGATGTTAATTCCAGCGTATCATGTGATTCCATCTACGGTGGTCTCGTCGAATGTTATTTGTAATTCTGTTAGGAATTATGTGTGTTAGTTTGTATTTTCTGCCTGTATAAACTGATCTTATAAATGTTGTGCTGTCAGAGCGTTCATGGATTTATACTTTTGGTAATAAATGATAAGCAAAAAGACATTTTGATGCATTATTGTGTAATTTCAGCCCTCAATTGCACAAATTGTTTCATGAGCAACTGAAGTGTCTGATTTCTGCTAGTTTGATTTAATCTGAGCTTTATTTTTTACTTTAGCTGCTCTAGTTTGTCCTTGAGTTGCTTGAATATTCATTTTAGTGGCCTCTTTAGTTCATTTTACATCTACTGGTTAGTTTTCTTTATGTTTTCTGGATGCTTTTTCATGGTTTGGGGAATTTTGCACGGCTCTGTCCACGTATAGCCTAATCAGAAATGCAACAGCAGCAGTAAAGTGAATTATTTTCAGTTAACTTGTACTTTCTTCGTGCAACTTTCACTTGCAAATGCTGAAATACCGTTGTAAGGGTTTTAATGAGGTTTTGTACTTTTGATAATAAAAGATGAAGAAGAAATCAGCATGCAGGACGTGATTCAGGACATTTTAAAATATCATTGTGTAATTTCACTCCTTCAATCGATGCCTTCATATAATATCAATGGTATGACAAGGATTGTTTCATAAGTACAAATATTTTAGTGTGTTGTCTGACTTCTGTTTGGCTTATTCTGTTCTTTCTTTCTTTTTATTTTAGCCGCTCTAGTTTGTCCTTGAGTTGCTTGCATAAGTATTTTAGCTGCTTTTTTAGTTCTTTTTGCATCTACTTGTTAGTTTCTTTTTGGTTATCTGAATGTTATTGCATGATTTTGCGACTGTTCTCGTTGGTGCTCGTGTCTCATGTTCCTGTGACTTCTGTTAAGAATTATGTCCGTTAGCTTTTTGTGTTGCATGGGTTCTCATAAAATGTTGTTGCTTTTGAGGATAAAAGAGTGTTTTTTGTTTTTTTTATATAATTAAGTATGCAGGATATCTTGAAACATTATTTCATAATCAATACCTTCGTATAATATCAATAATGTTGCACTGATTGTTTCATGAGCAACTGAAGTGTCTGATTTCTATTAGTTTGATTCAACCTGTGCTTTATTTTTACTTTAGTATCTTTAGTTTGTCCTTGAATTGCTTGCATATTTATTTTAGCATCTTTTTTTTAAGTTTATTTTGAGTCTACTGGTTAGCGTTCTTTTGGTTTTCTGAATGTTGTTTTATGATTTTGTCAGTTTACCATGGTTCTGTCCATTTATAACTTCAGTCAATATCTAATTGAAGCACTTTTGAAGTCCATGGGATATATATTGCATACATTTTTATTAAGATGATGATCATGTCTTTACAAATCCATAATTACTTAGAATGTTAACAATCACTTATTAATAAAAAATGACTGGATATCACTAAAATGTCAATAGTGTTGCTTTCGTCAAAGAAAATTATGACGAAATATCGTCGTCAACGGACCTTTATCACATGACGAAAACGAGACGAGACGAAATAATTTCGTCTCGTCTTGTTTTGGTCAAAGAAAAAGAAGAGACATTTCAGCAGAGTTTTTATTTTGTAAACCGAATTTCGTCTCGTTTTTATTCGTCAACAATATTGTGTTATATATTTTATTATAGTTATCGTCACATAACCACCATTTACGTTTCGTCTGGTCTCGTTTTTGTCAAGTGATAAAGGTTCTTGACGATGATATTTCGTCATGATTTTCATTGATGAAAGCAACACTAAATGTCAATTAAATAACCGTCTGAATTTAACAACAACCACCTTCTAATTAGCTAAAGAGTAATAAAATGAGCTGATTCAGAAAGTGTTTTGAATGTGTTCTTTTTATTAAATTGCGATAATCATGACAGATATTTCTTTTTTGGCAATATATCAAATTTTATATGGAAAATAACAAATTAAATCACTTTCAATTAAGTTACTCATTACAAAAACACCTCTCAAGGAAGTGTGTTAATTTCAGATCACATGACCTGCTCCACATGATGTCATTTCCTCCTGGAGAAAAGACTGGAGAGACTCCAAGACTTTCTGAGTTATTTAATATAAAGTGGTGTGTGAGTCAAGAATGGACAGGTTTACTACAATATCTTTATAAATACATTTCAGTTTCACTTTTACTCAATTGTATATATAATATTTAGAAGAATCTTTCACGAAAAATGCCATGTGGTGTTTGGTTATAGGCAGCCATGTTGATTTTAGGCCTGAAAACAGCAAAATTGTCAACTATGATACAAAAAGTCCTGCAATTATATATTGACTCACCTGTTGTTCTTTTTTTGTTATGTTTTGTGGTCTTGTCTTATGTTTTTAGATTAGAACATTAAATTCAACTTTATTGTCATTACACAGAGTATTAAGACAATAAAATGCAGTTTAGCGTTGACGCAACAGTACAACAGCAGCAGTAAAGTGAATTATTTAAAGTTAACTTGTACTTTCTTTGTGTATACTTCACTTGTAAATGCTGAAAATATTGTTGTAAGAGTTTCATGGAGGATTTGTACTTTTGGTAATGAAAGGTAAAGAAATCAAGAGGCAGGACGAGATTCAGAACATTTTTTTCAATCGATACCTTCATACAATATCAATGGTATCACAAGGATTATTTCATAAGTAGAAATACCTTAAGGTGTATTGTCTGATTTCTCTTTTTGTTATTCTGTTCTTTCTTTTCATTTTAGCCGGTCAAGTTTGTCCTTGAGTTGCATGCATAAGTATTTTACTGGCCTTTTTAGATATTTTCGAGTGTATTGGTGAGTTTCCATTTTGATTTTTTGGATGTTATTTCATGGTTTTGCACAGTTCTGTCCATGTATAACCTGCTTTTTTTTTGTTGTTTTCTTTGGTGGTCTTATGTTATTAGATTAGAACATTAAATTCAGCTTTATTGTCACTGCACAGAGAATTAAGACAACAAAATGCAGTTTAGCGTCTAATCAGAGGTGCCAATCAGCTTCTGTGAAGAATTGATCTGTTCTGTCACTCTAGTTTGTCCTTTACTGGACTTTTTAGTTCTTTTCAAGTGCATTGGTTAGTTTCCGTTTCGATTTTCTGGATTTTCTTCATGGTTTTGTGAGATTTGCACACAGTTCTGTCCATGTAGAGCCTGTTTTTCTTTTGTTATCTTTGGTGATCTTATGTTATTAGATTAGAACATTAAATTCAACTTTAATGTCACTGCAGGGTATTGAGACAATAAAATGTAGTTTAGCATCTAACCAGCAGTGCAATAGCAGCAGTAAAGTCAATTATTCACAGTATGGTGTATACAGTATTTTAACTTCTGTTAAAATTTGATCTGTTCCGTTGTCTAGTTTGTCCTTTAGTTGCTTGCAGAACTATTTTAACTGCCTTTTTAGTTCTTTTCCACTGTACTGGTTAGTTTCCATTTCGATTTTCTGGATGTCATTTCATATTTTTTTTTAGTTTTGCATAATTCTGTCCATGTATAACCTGTTTTTTGTTCTATGTTTAGTGGTTTCGTCTAATGTTATTAGATTAGAACATTCAAATTCAACTTTATTGTCATGACAAGACATGAAATGCAGTTTAGCATCTAACCAGAAGTGCAACAGCAGCAGTAAAGTGCAATATTTACAGTATGGTACATACAGTACTTTGATTTCTATGAAGAATTATCTGTTGCAGACACTGTTGTAAGGAACTTTGTGAGGTTTCTACTCCACAAATCAGCATGCAGGATGTGATTCGGGACATTTTGAGGCATCGTTGCATAATTTCACCTCCCCGATCGATACCTGCGGGTATCTGCATACTCCCTCCTTCCTCCTCCGTCAGTTCTGCGATGTCATTTACTTCAGTGACCCGGTAATACCTGTAAGCTGTGTCAGGGTTCAGCGGCACTCGGTGACAGAGATGGACTGAGCTGTTAATCTCCCTCACCGATCTCCTCAGACACACTCGCTCTGTCACCGATACCCCGGAGCAGAACTCGTCTCCTTTCCTCCTCTCCCTCATGAACGCTGACAGGTGAAAGGACGGGATAAGTCTCCCATCCGGCTATCTCCTCAGATCAGTCAGCGCCGGGTTCTGCTGCTGCATCTCAGCCTGTCAAGGTCACTTCCAGCGTTGTCGGAGTCGGAGCGCCAACAGCGGTCGTTACCTCGGCTTCATCGGCGTCCTCCTCACTACCTTCCGCCCATGAATGCTGCATGTTCGGGGCATTTGAAGAGCGCTGAAATATTCAACTCAGCAGGCCTTCGCAAAATTCTGCAAGTGAAAGAAGGCTTTGTGAGAAATGTTGTCGGATTACCGGCTACTTTCAAGTGGAAATCGTTGAGATTTTTGGTGCTTGTGTCGAATGTTCTTTCCGATTCTGCTAGGAATGATTGTATTTTCTGTCCATATGAACTTAACTTGTAAATGCTGTTCTCTAAGAGTATTCATGGATTGATACATTTGGTAATAAAGGATAAAAAAAAGGACATTTTTACAAATTATTGTGTAATTTCGCACAGATTATTTCATGAGTAAGGATTAGGGTTTGATTTAGTCGTAATTTAATTTGCTCTAGTTTGTCCTTGAGTTGCTTGCATATTTATTTTATCGTCCTTTTTAGTTTGTTTTGAGTCTACTGGTAAGTTTTCTTTTGGTTTTCTGAATGTTATTTAATGGTTTTGTGAGTTTTGCATGGTTCTGGCCATGTATAGCCTGTTTTTTCATTTGTTTTTGGTGCTCGTGTCTCATGTTATTTTGACTTCTGCTAGAAATTATGTCCGTTGAGATTTCGCTCATGGTTGGTCGTGCATTTTTAAATTTAAAGTGGAAAGTAGCACAAAAAAAAAGAATTTTTAAGACAGTTCTTCCACGATGGAATAAATCCTTCATTTGATTTCAAAACGTGAGGTCTCTTTAAACATAATGGCATCCATTAAGACACCGAGACGGGCGATGAAGGGAAAGAAATAACAGCCAAACACTGATTGGATTCACTACCTTTTTAGTCCATTAATGAAGCACTTTAATTTAGCTGCCAGACAACTTTGCCTGTGACCTTCTCCGGTGACCTCCTCCGATATATTGAGCAGCGTTTGAGCAGAGAGGGCGAGAACACCTCTTCAGGGAAATTAATATTCCCAGAGGATGCTGTCCTCCGCTGCACTAATCTGCATGAGATCTGACTTCCTTTCATTAATCAAGACGAGTGTGCCCCGGTGCATCGCCGTTGTTTACTCCCGGAGTTTGTTGTTTTCCCAGCCTGTTGACTGCAGGCAAACAATATAAATCGCACAACAGTACATGACTTAACTTAACTACCCACGCCGGCTGCCGCGGGCGTATAGATGGAAGATGTTCCACAGGTTTTAGTGGAGATGCACGAGGCCATGAATAAGGCACTAATATCACATAAGTAAGAGCTTTTAATTTTCAGCAGCAGAAAGAGATCCTTGAACTGCAGAAATAGGTCAAAAGTGCGTTTGTAGAGGAAAAAATAGCATAAAAATAGTATATTTACAGTGACAAACAGGACATTTTCTATTATGTAATAGTAAATCTACAGTTTTAAAAAAAACTAAATATGCAAATATTAAATCTGTAAAATAACATTTAACATTTTCTATATTTTTAATAATAAATCTATAATTCAAAAAAATCTATAATGACAATTTGACATTTTGTGTTATTTAATGCTAAAATGTTGTGAACATAATTAGTCTAAATTAATTTTGTTTTTATTTTTGTAATAAAATGAAAGCTATTTTTCTTAAAATAGTTTTCATTTTTAAACATTATTATCTTATAATATTGTTCTTAGTGAATTATTATCATATTTCTTTAAAATAAAATAGCATAATTAGTCTTTTGTTGTTCCATGTAAATGATTTTATTTTTTTGATAAAATGATAACTATTGGTCTAAAAGTATTTAAAATTTTGAATTATTAGCCTTATAATATTGTTCCTAGTAAATTATTATTATTAACATTGTCATTCGTTTTTTTAATAAAATAAAATATATCTGAAAAAATATTTTCCATTTAAAAAATGGCATCATTGTTAGCATAAATAGTCTTTTGTTGTTCCATTTAAATAATTTTGTTATATATTTTTGTGAAATAATAACTATCGGTGTGAAAATATTTTAATGTATTATTATTATTATTATTATTATTATTATTATTATTATTATTATTATTATTATTATTATTTCTCCCATGAATTACAAAATTAGAAGGAATAAAAAAAATTTCCTAATGTGGGAACGCAATGTTACAATGAAAATTACTGACAAATTTAGAATTGTCCTCAGACATGAATGTGTGGGTGTTGTGTCCTCAAACATCAATACGTGAAAATAAAATTTCTTTTGCTTTTTAAGAGAACTGCTGGAGTTGTATTATAATTCTAAAACAAAAGAAAACCTACTGTAATGCTATTGTAAGAGGAAAATATCTTTAGAATTATAGTATAATACAGAGCACAGTTTTCAAGGTGTGTTCTCATTCAATAAACACACATAAAGTCAGCTGAAACTTCATTGTGTTCTGCTTATTAAGACATTTACACACATTGAGTGAGAAAATGCAGTGTTTAAAGTGATATGATTCAGTGGCGTCTATAACTGCAGATGATAAATTGTACAGTAAAACACGGAACACCTGCGTTTTTTAGCCGTCTAAGCAAAGCGATGGTGTCAGTGTGAGTCGTTTTAGCTCCTCGGGGTGAAACACAAAATTATTAAACCGCACTTGTAGGAAATCTCTGAGCGATTTGCATGTATTTCCTCCTCTTCTTTAACGGATGCAGTACATTTAGGAGGAATGGAATCCGTTGTAAGCAGCAGCAGAGATGCAGCGTTATTGTGACTAGAAAAGTGTTTTTGAAACAAGGTTTCTGTGACAGAAAGGGCCAGTGTCATCCGTCACTTAGCACTCGGCGGAGAGAGAGAGTTTTTTCTTTGCCTGTATGATGTAAACCCACTCCGCATTTCACTTCCCTTTGTATGGAGCAAGGTCCATCCATCCATTATCTATACACCGCTTAATCCTCACTAGGGTCGCGGGGGGTGCTGGAGCCTATCCCAGCTGACTCGGGCGAAGGCAGGGGACACCCTAGACAGGTCGCCAGTCTGTCGCAGGGCCACACACAAAGACAAACAATCACTCACACATTCACACCTATGGGCAATTTAGAATATTCAATTAACCTCAGCATATTTTTGGACTGTGGGAGGAAGCCGGAGTACCCGGAGAAAACCCACGCATGCACAGGGAGAACATGCAAACTCCATGCAGAAAGATCCCAGGTCCGAGCCGGGACGTGAACCGGGGATCTTCTCGCTGCAAGGCGAAAGTGCTAACCACTACGCCACTGTGCAGCCCTGGAGCAAGGTCAAATACGCAAAATTGCTTGATTGAGAAGGTGGAATCAAAGATGTAAGAGTGTGTCAGCGTAGACAATTTAATACCTGCAATAAGGCCTCCCACACAGGGTCGCACAATGATAAATACAATAAGAAGAATACAGGAAAAAAAGAAAAATTATGCTGCACTGAACTCCACTGAGAGGCTTTTTGCATATTATATATTTATAGGATGCTTTGAATGTCAAGTTATGTGCTGAAAGTGCTGCAGATTAATTTCATAACATCAGAGTCATTCTAGAACTGGAGGACATTTTATGTCCCACCCATCAAATTTCAAATAATCCATGTACAAAATACTAAAAGATGCAGTTGTTGTGTAAATGTACTTGTACTGAGACCAAATCAAACAAAACCTAGGAGAATAGAATGGTTGAAAATATCTTACTAAATACCAAATAAGTCTGGAGTTTCCCCTAAAACACCATTTTTCTCTTGTCCCACCCCTCTTATGACCAAACTGAATCTCTAGTAAAACAGTTAAAATGAAATTTAAATCTCCTTTTTTGCTATTAATTTTTGTTCATTGATGTCTCTTGTAATTGTGGCAACATTTTTTTAATCAACATAATATTTTGAATAATAATATGCATGGAAAGTGTGTCCCATAACATGCACCCAATACTGTTGATGTTGTTTTTGTCTTTTGTGTCTCTTTTCTGTCATTTTCTGTCTCGTTTTTGTCATCTACATCATCAAACAGTTTTCCTAAAGAATGGGTAAGCCAAAGCTATGTCCTCTCTTCTATTTTTCATATTTTCATCCCATTGTCAGCCTTGATTGAACGTCTCACTCTACCTCATATTATCAGGATCAGACTAATTCTTTTGACTGTTTTCCATCAGTCAGTTTGTCCTCTTGGTCAGCAGTAACAGCTAGCTAAATATCTAGCTTCTACTGCTGAGAAAAAGCTAACATTAGCATGGATTAGCAACCTTGTTACTGTGATTAGAGTAGGGTTAGCAAACAACACATAAAACATGGAAAAACAAGAAAAGAACTCAAAGAGGGCAGTACTCCTCCAAGGCTGCTCATTCCCCCATATGACATTGTGTTCCCACAAACAAAATGACCTACCACTGAGCACAGGCGTGTGTTATGCATGTGTACCTTACGTACAGATATCGAATCACGTGACCTAAATATGTAGCGGGCGGCGGGAATTGATGGGACTCAGAAACACCCCACAATTTAAACAATTGTCCCTTGTATGATTTCTGATGGATAAGTCCCAGTAGGTCCGCAGCAGTGGATTTGTAGTTGGATTGAAATCATGTGATTGTCAGCAGGCAGCTGATGTAGCATTCACTTGTTGCCATGGTTACAGTGACGCCATGCCACTATCTCGCAATGGTACAGAAATCTTTAACAAATCCATAGATCCAGACTTTAAGCCGCATCTGCCAAAATCTAATCACTTGGTCCTTGTGTCATTTCTGACCTTCCCTGAAAATTTCATCCAAATCCATTAGTCTGTTTTTGAGTAATGTTGCTGACAGACAGACAGACAGAGAGACAGACAGACAGACTAACGCCAATTGTCACACAACTCTTCTGCATTCCTTGACGGAGTAATTATTTTAATAAAAACCTCCTGATCAAATACATCAAACTGTTGATGCAGGAACATTAAAAGCACATTGTATTCTTTAAACTTATTAGATCTACGCTGTTAGGTATAATGCAGCACAACGGAAACTTTAAAATAGTCCACGATCCAGTGTTGGCGGAAGAAATCCCACGTTGTTTTGCTTGCAAACTGCTTCGGTTTCCTCTCGGCTCCCCGGGTTAATTATGAGAAGTATTTGTGCCTGCAGAATCTTTTTGTTGAAGTTGGTTTTACTGTGCTGAAATCCAACACCCACCTTCATGCCTCTTTTCCTCAACGCTAGGTCCACATGTGTTTGATTTTCCCCCCCGGCTTTGGTCTAACAAGTGAAAAACTCCAACTTGCGATTGTTCAGTCTTAAAAACCACCTCCTAACCAACCTCCACTGCAGGAGTTAAAGGTCAGAACAACCAAAAATAAGTTAAAAAAATATATATAAAAATACTGGAGAAGATTGAATTTACACTACCGATCAAAAGTTTGGGGTCATCCAGATAATTCTGTTTTCCATGAAAACTCCCACTTTTATCCATGTGCTAACATAACTGCACAAGGGTTTTCTAATCATCAATGAGCCTTTCAACACCATTAGCTAACACAATGTAGCATTAGAACACAGGAGTGATGGTTGCTGGAAATGTTCCTCTGTACTCCTATGGAGATATTCCATTAAAAATCAGCTGTTTCCAGCTACAATAATCATTTACCACATTAACAATGTCTACACTGGATTTATCATTCATTTAATGTTATCTTCATTGAAAAAAAACAGCTTTTCTTCAAAAGATAAGGACCCCAATCTTTTGAACGGTAGCGTATATGAATTAAAGTTGCTCTTTATTAGCTTCAGTTGATATTATTAGTTAAAGTTACTCTATATTAGTTACAGTTGCTCAAAAATGAGTTAAAGATGCTCTATATCCATTAAAATTGCTCTAATTTTAGCTTTAGTTGATATTAGTTAAAGTTGTTCTATGTTAGTTAAAGTTGCTCTAAATGAGTTAAAGTTGCTCGATATTAAAGTTGCTCTATATTAAAGTTGCTCTATATTAAAGTTGCTCTATATTATTTAAAGTCGCTCAATAATAGTTAACGTACCTCTATATTATTTAAAGTTGCTCGATATTAAATTAGCTCTACATTAGCTAATGTTGATATTATTAATTGCTCCATCATAAGCTAGCGTCACTCAATAACTCAGTAATAGCTGAAGTACCTCTATATTAGCTAAAGTTGCTCTAAAGGAGTTAAAGTTGCTCTACATTAGCTAACGCTGCTCTGTATGTATATTTACTCACTTGCCACGTTGCTGAGGTGTGCTGTAAAACACATCGGTATTTAACACATGGAGTTGAGTTAAAACACACATCAGGCCTAATATTCTGTACAGTTTAGTGGAAGATAATGCAGCCGGCGTCTGTCAGCGAATCCAGATTTAAACCATGTGAGAGATTTTCCAAAGCCTTGATATGATCTTTCAAATTGAGGCAGATGTTATTGTTTTGTCTCTATCTGGTATTCATTGACTGCGCGCGTCAATCAAACACACACACACACACACACACACACACACACACACACACACACACACACACACACACACACACACACACACACACACACACACACACACAGACTCGGCTGGTTCTTTAAAGTCTCCGGCCGTATAATCAGCGTTTTGAATCGCTCGCAGAACTTTAAAGCCACTTTCACAAAACAAAGGCTGCGGTCTGTGCTCCTACAATACATCCCAGACTCTCCTTCAATGCAGACACAATATATTCATTCCGCCTTCTCCCTCCGTGCTCGGCTCGGCAGATGCCCACACAGGGATAGGGAAAGCCATTGTATCTAATTGCAATGCTCAGGATTTTGATTACACTCCTGCCTTGAAAGCAAAACACTGTAAAAGAACAATTGCTCGGAGGGCACCGAGCAGCAGGAGGTGCAATTTCAGCCCCTTCTTAATGAGAGAACATATCAAAAGGTAAAAGGGAGGAATTTATACTTTAATTCCATTTCTGAAGTAATAAAAACGCGCGGGGCCGTCTAATTTATTAGTTTATTAGAGGTGAGACTCATCCTCGGACTGTTTCTCTGCTCTTTGTGTTGCGTCTGTTTGGCCGGCGTTTCTGGAATTATTAGCCTCAAAGCAGACTTCTCCACCGGGGCTGAGTGATGTAATGGATTAATAAGATGACTACAATGTCTCAGGGACTTTTCTCTTTTCACATACAATGGAGCCACTTCCTGTACATATATAAGAGGCACACGGTGCTGCAGCTGCAAACCGCATCGAGCGAAGTCGTGTTTGTAACAGGGTTAAATACACACCTATTATGGTATTAGCAACATATAATATGCCATATATATTTTATTTTACACACAGTTTGGTCTGCCTCTCGGTTGCTGTGTGGAACCTTTGCTGGGATATCCCTGTACCCCTATCTACACTTTTAGCCACCGCACGCCTTCGTATAAATGAGTTTTTCCCACCTTTCCTCTCCTTTTATCTATGTGTTCTGAGAGAGAGGTAAGTGAGATTGTGCAGTTGTAACTTGTGTTTTAATATAATATAATTCTACTTATAAATTCACTTTCCAATTCTAATATGGTTATGCGCTACAGGGGGTCCTCGGTTTACGACGTCCTCGACCTACGGCGTTTTCGGCATTACGTTGACAAACTAGTTGGCAAGCGGCATGGACGAATACGTTGTCACGCGACGCCTTTGTTTCCGTTCTTCAGTTGTAAGTCAGACTCTTCTGTTGGCAGTGCTTTGAAGAAAAGGAAAGCCATCTCCATGAAAGTGAAATTAGATAGAATAAAATGCTCGGAACATGACTTCTCCTAAGAACCGATCGATATCGTCATGCACATAACAGCTTTGTTTACATTTTCGCGAGAGTTCTGACTTACGGCGAAAATCAACTTACATTAATCCATAGGAATGGAACTGTGACCTAAGTCAAGGACCCCCTGTATATTTAAATACATTGTTATTTTATTGTTGTTATGTTTATCGTTGTAACTACACAAAGTTAAGTCGGCCTCTCAGTTGTGTGGAACCTTCGCTGGGGGTCTCTGTCCCTCTACCTACACTTTTAGCCGTCCCACATGTGCTCTGAGAGAGAGGCAAGTGAGATTGTACAGTTATTATTTGTATGTTTTAATGTCATATAATTCTACTTATAAGTTCACTTTCCCATTCTAATGTGTATTGTTTACTTTCTGTAGGAATCTTGTGTGACAGAAGATTCTGTGTCTTTTTTATCAACTGTAAAGGGCTGTGATAAAAGAATTAAATTAAAGAATTAAAGATCTATGTGTCGGCTGAATTAACAAACGTAGAGAAGAGAAGCCATCAGGTACACATTAGTGGCTAAATCCACGCAAAAGTGTTACATCTCATTAAGGAGTTTAAATGAATAAACTGATTGTTTATTAGAATGCTTTCAAACCAGCAAATACCAACCAAACTAACAAAATAAGCAGAAAGACTTTACATTAATTAAAACAGCTTGAATTTTCAGATCCGTATATTTACATTCCTTAGTGAAAATAAAAAGAGATGGAAAGATAATCATTGGAGGACATTTGGGCTCCAAAATGTTTGAAAAATAAACCTTCTCTTTCACAGTGTTTTGCTCCATGCTCATCAATAATTGGTAATAAACTATCAAAGGCTTGATTGGCTCAGCTCACACATCAATGGTAGCATTTTAATTCCATGTTTTATTTGCTATTTGCTAACCCTACTCTAGTCACAGTAACAGGGTTGCTAATCCATGCTAATGTTAGCTTTTTCTCAGCAGTAGAAGCTAGATATTTAGCAAGCTGTTACTGCTGACCAAGAGGACAAACTGACTGATGGAAAACAGTCAAAAGAATGAGTCTGATCCTGATAATATGAGGTAGAGTGAGACGTTCAATCAAGGCTGACAATGTGATGAAAATATCAATGCCATATGAGGGAATGTACACAGCCTTGGCGGAGTACTGCGTTCTGTGAGTGCTTTTCTTGTATAAAGTTTTCCTCTTTAATATTCATGCTTTTGCGTGTCCCTGAATGCATCGCCGTGAGATGTTTTGTAGCTTCAGTGAGGACTTGGCCTTTGGCAGGCGACGTCTGAGGCGCCAAGCCAAGCAGAACGAGGCTAACGGAGCGCGTGTTAAGATAATAATTATTGTCAGAAGGACTGATGCAGGAAGGAATTGGTCAGAAATCCACTAATGAACCAATAATGAGCATTCAGCTTAGCATAACTAGTGCACACAGGAGACTGGCTCTACGCACATTTGCTTCAAACTGCTGTGAACGGTTTGGTTTATACCCTGGAAACTATTTGAAATCAATTGAGCAGCGTTGGGCTAATGCCTGAGCTTCCACGGCGCCCTTTCTCTCTCTCTCTAAGTTTTTTTTTTTTTATTTTGTTACAGTTTGCTGTGAAAAAACAAGGATGAAGGCATCTCTCGGAGTGTGCCGGCGAAGAAATTCTCATTTGTTTCAACAATAGGAGACTGCGAGCACAAATATTTCTGATCGAAGGTGAGGAAAAGGGAGCCCGGCGGTGAGTAAATCTGCTGCAGATTCTCAGCGTTTCTCACATTCTCACACTGAGATTCCAGCATCAGGACCGGGCAGGGCGGGCGGCTAACACCACCTCGGCGAGGACCCTCTTCGTCGGCTTATTGCAGAAAGAGTAAACTTTGCGGGGTTTTTCTTCATATTGCAGCAGGAAGTCCCAAATGCACAGTGAGACACGCCATGGTAACCGAGACACAGAGCAATGCCTTTTGTTTTCATTTTCAAGCCTTTTACGAGAGGCATGCTTTCAGCCTATTCTGCTCCAATATTCAAGGCCTCGGCATATTATGTGTCAGACGCAGCGAGTGTGTCTCGTCTCGGAGAAAAACAGCTCTTCTGAATCTCGCTTTACAAGATCCCTTTCTCTTTTTTTTTGTTTTTATCTACAGCTTTTTTTTCTTTTTTGTTCCCGAAGCTGTCACACATTTCAACGAATTCTTCTTGCCAAATTTCGAAATGTGCAAAATCAAGCATCATGTTCAGCCACAACGATGTGATTTTTGTCAACATCTGTAGAGTGTCTGGGCTTTTAAATGAATGTGATTAGATGGAGGCTGGTTTGAGTCAAGATTTAGCAAAATGAACATTCAAAAAAAAGCCCAGTTTTAGTTTCTTTTTGATTGTTTTCGGGTGAACGTCTTGGCAGATTGCAGGGTTTTGTGTGGCGTAATGCGTGTTCCTGTGTGAGGTTTCTAATATCGGAGGCATGTGGAACCGGACGGGGACATGCCAAGGTGCTCCGATCCGGCCCATGTGATAGAATTAAGCTATGATGAGGTGAACCATGATTGAGCGTTGATTTAAAGCAGCTGGGCGCCTTGGACTGCATCCACGCTAAACCATGAAAGACAGATTGATTGTAGAACACTCGCAGAACCACAAAGCAACCGGACCACACACAATAGATCACAGAGAAAATACACCTCATGCAGTCATCGCCCTGAGATCAAATCTAAAAAATAAATGTTTGAAAATATTTAAAAATACCAAATAAATCTGGAGTTCCTCCTACAATGTCATTTTTCTCTTGTCCCACCCCCTTGATTACCAAACTAAATCAAATAAAACTGCTAAAATGAAATTTAAATCTTCTTTTTTAGTATTATTTTATTCATTGATGTCGCTTGTAATTGTGGGAAAAAAATTTAATCAAGATAATATTTTAAATAATTATTATGGATGGAACGTGTGTCCCACAACATGCGAGCATAACCTGTTGATGTTTTTGTTGTTTTGTGTCTTCTTTTTGTCATTTTCTGTCTTGTTTTTGTCATTTTCTCTCTCATCTTCATCATTTTGTGTTTTGTTTTTGTCATTTTGTCTGTTTTTTTGTCATTTTGTGTCTTCTTTTTGTTGTTTTGTGTCTTATTTTTGTCATTTTCTGTATTGTTTTTGTCATTTTGTGTCTTGTTTTTGTCATTTTTTGAAATGTTTTTGTAATTTTCTGTCTTGTTTTTGTCATTTTTGTCTTGTTTTTGTCTTTTGTGTCTCAAATTAACAACACCAAAAGTTTTCCTAAACAATGGGTAGAGCAAAGCTATGTCCTCTCTTCTATTTTCCATATTTCCCATCAGTCAGTTTGTCCTCTTGGTCAGCAGTAACAGCTAGCTAAATATCTAGCTTCTACTGCTGAGAAAAAGCTAACATTAGCATGGATTAGCAACCCTGTTACTGTGATTAGAGTAGGGTTAGCAAACAACACAGAAAACATGGAATAAAAATGGCACCATTGATGTGTGAGCTGAGCCAATCAAACCTTTGATAATTTATTACCTATTATCAATGAATATGGAGCAGAAAACTGTAAAAGAGAAGGTTTGTTTTTCAAACATTTTGAAGCCCAAATGTCCTTTAATTCTGGAATGACCCTTATAAATGTAGGTGCAAATAAATTCTGTATATGCACATTTACACACAAATTCAAAGTGAAGTCTCTGCAGTAGGAACACGCTTACATTGTGAAAGCGTCCACCTAATGCCTGCATGTGTACCTTCATGTGTGCAAATACAGTCAGTGATATTGTGCAGATTTATAGTTGGAGGTCAGGCGCTGTCGACTGAATTGGTTGCAGATGCCATCTCTCTTCATTTTTCCCTTTTTTTTTTACCCCCTCCCTTCATGCTCCTCGTAGCTTCTCTTCGGGATTCGGAGCCTAATAGGAAGACGTCATGCTCGGAAATCTTTTCCACATGCCTGTCGCATCTTCATTCGGCTGTGCGACCGAGGTCAGGGAGCAGCTGAGCGCGGCGGCCTTCGAGCGCATTTCATCCCCGACGAACTCTCAGCATCCGAAAGGCATCTGGGCTCATCTGGAGGAGGCAGGCAGCTTCTCGCCGACCTGGAAAATCTAAACCGACAAGCCAAACAAATGACAATTACAATGCTGATAATGTTAATTAAACGCCGTGTCTCGGACCACTGTAATGTTACGGCTAATGACGACCTCTCAGTTAATGAGAAGTACAACTTGATTATCGACAAAGACAAGGAGTCTTCTGATCCGGCGGTGACAGTGATATTTGCATGTTGGCTGCAGTGTTTCCTATCCCCTCGCTGGTTGTTAACACCGAGGTTCCTGATTGCTGGAAGCATCTTCTGTCTCGCCTTTAGCTTATCAACACCATCAGGTTATCATGGGCGGATCGGTGCTGTAGGTTTTTACATGACAACCCCTCAGCCAACTCATTTCAAGACTTTCTTCATCATTAAATCATTAGAAAATCATCAGGACACCCTTTTTGCATTCAGCATTCCACTGCATGACCTTTACCCCAACCGTGATCATTTCACGTGTTATTTAACGCCGTACGAAAAGCTTAAGATGTGCAGACACGACGGCGAAATGCGCCCAGAGTGCTATTTATACCCAATCCTGATATCAGGATAGACTATTAGACGATAATAATCAGTGCTGCTTGTTTGTCTTCAGGCCAAAATAGTGTTTTTGTGGAATTTCTTTGGAGGGGAGCGATGAAGGTCAAAGGCCTGAGAAAGATCAGATGCATTGGAGAATTGTCGAGACATCATCTGACCAATTATCCTCGGCCAAATAATGGAGACAAATTGGCATTCTGAGTAAGGAATGGTACACAAACCAAAACCTCGAAGATAAAAAAAAAAGAAGGGATGCGACTAAATCATTCCACACTCGCACATCTCAAAGGGCCACATTATTTTGCAGCCAGACGATGTCCTGAGCGCAGCGCTGGGTCCTGAAAATGTTATATTAACAAATGAGAGCAATTTTTTATGGTTCCATAATGAGCGTATGTTTCAGAAGAGTACTTCAAGCTGAGGAGGGGAAGTCAGCTGTCATCCTTTGTGGACTCTAACTATGGAGGTAAGCAATACAAATGGGCTCTCTCTTATAATGAGATGTTAGCCCAAGTATCACATAGAGCTTTTAATCGTCCGTAACATGCTCTGTGGGAAGATAAAGTGAGATAACAAGCTAAGTGTTGGAGTTCAAAGGAAGTCTTGCAGAGAGAATCACACTATGATGTCTGCTGTATATGTGTCGGCCCTTACAGAATTAATCTGCAGTGTTTAGGATGCAAACACGCGCTGACTGAGCTCTTTAAAAAGATAAATTAACCCAAAATATTAAAAATGCAAAACCAAATAAGTGTTTTTGTCGGTTAAATGTTTGAAACTAAAATGCTAAATGTTTGCGGAAGCTTTTCTTCAAGCAGAAAACTCGACTGTTTGCACTTTTCTTGTCCTGACACTGACATTCCGACACACCAGCCTCGTACATGTGCAGGTTTTTTGCTCCAGTTGAAAATACTTTTGCACAAAATCAAATATTAATGTGCTTTGAGGTATCGTTTCAAAGTCAGAAAGTCTGGAGTTCCCCTGAAAATGTCATTTTTTTTCTTGTCCCACCCCCTGATGATGAAACTGAATCTCAAATAAAACAGTCAAAATGAAATTTTCCTGGTATTAATTTTTCTCTTGTAATTGTGGGAACATTTTTTCATCAACACAAAAAAATATATTATTATGCATGTGTCCCACAGCAACCCTGTTAGCATAACCTTTTTAGCTGCTAGAAGAAGAAGAAAACTGGAACAAATATCATCAAACAGTTTTCCTAAAGAATGGGTAGAGCAAAGCCATGTCCTCTCTTCTATTTTTCATATTTTCCATCAGTACATTTGTCCTCTTGGTGGTATTTTTTTCATTGATGTCTCTTGTAATTGTTCTAAAAAAAATTTTAATCAAGATAATATTTTAAATCGTAATTATTATGCATGTGTCCCAGAACAACCATGTTAGCATAACCTTTTTAGCTGGTAGCCGAAGAAGAAAACAGTGAATCACATTATACACCCGACCAAATGACCCCAAATATTAAGAATGCAAAACCAAATAAGTGTGTTTTTTTGGGTTAGATGTTTGAAGCTAAAATTCTAAATACTTGCGGAAGCTTTTCTTTGAGCAGAAAACTCTACTACTTGCAGTTCTCTAGTTCTGACGCTGACACTCAAACACACCAGCCTCGAACATGTGCAAATTCTTTGGCACAAAATCAAATATTTATGCGCTTTGAGGTATTGTTTCAAAGTTTGAAAGGCCGGTATTGTGACAACACTATTTTGAGTACACCTTAAGGGGAGTTCCGCTTCCTACGCTGTTTCCACCCGGCGTATCGACAGTAAATTAATGGACTCCTGTAGCACTCAGCACTCAGCCAGTGAGTGGCACCCCATTGATTTCAAGGTGTACTCTTGCCCATATATGGCTTTCTGAATAACCCTTTAAGGTGCAGGAAGAGTGCTCAGACAGTCCACCGCAAGGATGAAGCTCTGTCTGGATAAATATTTCAACACTTGGACTTTGCTTATTGATTGGGGCAGTAATTTCCACACATGCCACCCCGGGGAGACAGGCACTAATGATGCTGGTTCCACCATGTCCAGCCAAGGCTTTCCCACAAAGACATATTCCCAAGTCCCGGGCCTGTGAATTATGGGATAAAACATTAACAGCTTTAGAAAGTGTTGCGCATGTTTCTTTTTTTCCCCCCGCCATGAACAAAGTCTAGCGTCTCTCATCAGCAGGCCCCAACCAGCAGCGTAATGGCATCTTTGGTTTGGAGCCAAGCCGGCCTGCTTGGAGGAAGACACATGAAAATAAAAGTTTTTAACACTTTCTGACTTTGGAAATGATTTCCTGAAGCTGCAGCTGCAGCTGCACTGTAAACCTGGATGATTTGATTGTACTTAAATTGTTTGTATCAAGTGATTGCCTCAAATGGTTTTTAGTTATTGACAGTAGAGAAACTTAATTTGTTCAAGTATAGTCAGAAATTAGTATTACAAGTCAAATACACTTAAAAATCCTAGTTTTATTAAAATTATAAATATATATATATATATTTTAAATCAGTGTTTCTCAACTGGTGGGTCGCGAGCCTTTTTCTAAAAAGAGAGAAAAATAAAGATAATCCAATTTAGTGGCGAGTCATTGTAGTTCCCCTCCGCACCCGCAGGGGGTCGTCGTGTCAGCAGCGACCGGTGAGGACACTCGCATTACTGTAGAAGAAACTGCATGTTTTCATAGCAACAGCAGCAACAAACTTTTCGAGCGGTTTAGCGACTACTTTCCCGATAAACAACCCGAGGACGACTGGGTGCGCGACCCGTTTGGAATAAACATGGAAAGCATCACGTTGCCTAGCAGCGATGAATGTCAGCTGGTGGAGCTATCATGTGACCGCACTCTCAGAAAGAAATTCACAGAGGTAAGCCTTTCCCAGTTCTGGTGCAACGATGTGATGAGAGAGTATCCCTCCATTGCTAGTCGAGCTGTAAAAATCCTCCTACCATTCAGCACCACATACCTCTGTGAATGTGGCTTCTCAGCTCTTGTTCAGCTGAAAACAAAATACCGAAATAAACTGAACATTGAGCATGACCTCAGAGTTGCTTTATCATGCATACAGCCAGATTTTGAGACTCTTGTAAAGGCCAAAAAGCATCCTCAGCTAAGCCATTAGAACTTCATGTAGTTCTGCAGTACTTTTATTGTGACTTGTTACTTTTGTTTATTTGTAAGTGCTTAAAAACACACTTTTCTTTCAATATTGCACACTAATTTTTTCCCCAAATATTGGCTTTCAAATATAGTTAAGCCCTTTGAAAAATGTTTTGTGTTTACATTTTGAGATTGATCAGAACATTAAGCATTTCTTCACTTTAATAATTTGTTGAATGCACTTCATCAGCTTTCATGTTTTGGACTCTTTTGCACATATTTCTATACATAGTTTCTCCAGCTACAACAGCAATGTTGCAGACTTGTGCAGTATTATGAGAAGCTACTGGTTTTGTTGAATTGCACTTTTTTTGTAGAAAAAAAAATGCACTTTTATATATCCTGAGAACTACTTGAGGCTATTGTTCTACTTGTTTCAAAGTCCTCAGTACTTGAATTAGTATTGCTGCTTGATTTTGAGTTGTTGTGAAGTACTTGAGTTCAGGTTTAAAAGTTTTGTCTTCGAACGCTCAATCAATATATTGTTGATTTTTGGAGAAATATTGTTTGGGTCACGACTTGTCATTTCAGTTTTATGGTGGGTCCCAGGCCCAGACCAGTTGAGAACCACTGGTTTAAATGATACTTGGAATAAGAAAATTATGTCAATGACCACACAATGTAGTACATTTTATTCTTTTTTTAAAAACACAACAAAGTTTGCAAAATGCAAAGGCTTTAAGCCCTTGACACCTATTGTTGCGAATTCGCATCTTACCACTTTCATTCAGACTGCAGCTGAGATAGTGTATCCATTCCCCCAATGCTGTTTTCTCCATATTCAATACGTACCTCAGAACCTTTTGCAAGCACTGGTTTCTCATAGGACTGGTTGGAGTGGGACCTAATTATTATATATCTGTTATTATTATTATTATTATTATTGTTGTTATTATTATTATTATTATTATTATTATTATTATTATTATTATTATTATTATTATTATTATCTGTTCTATGTGTAATAGATAAATTAACAATCTCCACTTACTTGAGCATCAGTTGGAAAGCAAAAACATCCAAAAACTGTTTTTTTTATTCAATTGTAAATAAATTAAGGCGTCAAAGGGTTAAACTGCTCTGTGAAAATAAGAAAATGGCTCAAACTTCTCTGTTTACAACATCCTCGACCTAAAGCATTTCGTCATTACATCGGAACTGGTTACGTGGAACTAGTTGGCGAGTGGAGCGGATGAATACGTCGTCACACGGCGCTGTAAGACTGTTTTGTTTCCATTCTTGTTGTATGCCATCTTGGATTGTGCTACATTCACTAACTTTTTGCCCTTCTTTATGGCTCCCAAGCGTAAGTCACACTCTTCTTATGCTTCAAAGAAAAGGAAATCCATGTCCATGGAAGTGAAATTAGATATCGCTACAGACTGGTATTGTTTTTAATGTTGAGGTTTCAATGTTTTTTGTTCAAGTTCGAGATTTACCTTAAGTATCAGAAGAGTCTGACTAATGCTTGGGAGCCATAAGGAAGGGCAAAAAGTTAGTGAATGTAGCACAATCCAAGGTGACGTATAACAGGCGAATGTAAACAAAGCCGTTTTATAGCGACGCGTGACGACGTATTAATCCGCTCTGCTCGCTAACTAGTTCCATGTAACAAAACGCCGTAGGTCGAGGACGTCATAAACCGAGGACCTCCTGTGCATCCAATGACTGTTTCAAATACTCTCCATATGCTCATCCTGTTTAAGTAAACAAAACCATTTCTTTTAAAGCGGTATTTAGTCAAACTGTTGAGTAGAAAGAACTTTTGGATTAACAGTGTGCTTGTTAATATTAATGCTAATTCTTATTAATGTTAATGTTAACATTAATAAGAATAAACGGCGATTATATACAGTCGCAGCCCTGAGATTGCAGCACGATTCCAACCATGCACCGTCTCACATTAAGTAAATTCTTTCATTTTCTTTTGTCTCGCAGCCCACAGCATTGCCAGTGCTGATGCATTTGCCCAAAGCACTCCAATGGCTTGTCACTTTTCTTGCCTCTGGCAGAGGAACCACTCCAAATCCCAGTTGTTTGTATGCATGTCTTCGCCTGTGCCCCTCTAAAAGGAAGCTGTATTGGATTTGTGCATCCCCCATGGGCTCCATAAAGAGTAAAATATCTCATGAAGACACTAGCTGCACGCTGCGAGGATAGTGGTTTAATATATGTTGCAGTGTCTCACATGCTCTAGGGTGATGAGGTGATGAGAGCTAGTTTCCCACCTGTGGGGCGACAGTAACAATTTGTGCTAACGCTAAGGCGAGTCAGGCCAGCCGGAGCAGCAGGGGAGCAGAGAGGAGGAGCGCCGCTGTTACTCAGACGTGCTAATTACCTCTCCGGTAAAGTGTGCAGCGACTTCCCCCCCTCTCCCCTTGGCCTGGCGCCTCACGCCATCACCATAATGAGAACATAACTTTTTATTCTGAATACCTAAATATCTCCTTAAGTGATCGATAATGTGCATCATCATAAATCACGTCTGCCTGAAATTATTCCAGAAGTCAATACCGTGTGCCGCAGAAGACTTTTGAGAGCGACTAATGGTGAGATATAGCTGCCTTTGGGGAGATATGAGGGATAGTCATGCATATGTATCGCGCAAAGTTTCTCACCCTGCGAGCAGGAGTGAGAGCGGCGCCGGCGCTGTGTGGCACCGGGCCCAGCAGGAAGAGCCCAGGAACCGGTGCCTGGTGGTGAAAACGCACCATTAATTCTTAACGCAATTAAGCCGGCGTCGAAAAGAGAAATTAAGAGAGCTCCTTATTTAGCAGACAGAGAAGTAGTCTTAAAAAGGGCACTAACGCCGTGATTACTCAGATTTGAGGGAAATTAGTCACCAAAGGGGTCACAAGGGAGGAAAGTACACTCTAAAAAATAATTCAGACCCTCTGTTACCACCACTAATCAAATGCGTAGCCGCAGCATCAAGCAAGGAATTCACTGGTTTAGGTAAGCATTTTAAGTTGGAAACATAATTTCATGAGTTGTGTTGACTTAAAATTGTCGCTATGTCAGCTTAATATTTTATGTACTTTCAACTTGAATTTCTGCATTAACTAATTTAAAACAAAACTCAAGTTGAAGTAATTAAATGATGAGGGATTTTTTTTTTTACCTTGAGTTCGATGGAACAGTTTTGTTGCTGAATGAATTAATTTCATAAAGCTAGAATAAAAATATTAAAAAATTGAATTGGAGCAAGCTAATTTTTGAACAGCTGTCAACTTAAAAACTTGTGTTCATAACTATGATAATCAACTTAAAATTCCTTTTAAATATTGTAGAAAAAGCAGTTGCAACAATTTAATTTTAAAAATGTGTGTTTGTGCCACCAATTATTAAGTAGATGATAATCAAAACTCCTTTTTACTGTAGAGAAAAATCTATTTCACTATTTCAACTCATTAGAAGTTGTTGGTTGAACCACAACTCAAAAAGACTGATGCAAACTGTTGCACTAATGTTTTAAGTTGAGCCAAAACATCTGTTTTTAGAGTGTATGTTCGAGCTTAGCTGGCATTTAGGAAAAACTTTTATTTTTTCTCCCCCTCGTCACTTTGATGAGCTTCACGCGAGATATTTGCCGTTATTTCCGACACCCCGGCTGGAAAGGCTTTGGTATGGCTAATCGAGTAATAAATAGAGCCTGTTCTGTGATGGTTTTTTAAGGCTTCTGGAGCTCAGAGCTCTGCAGCTCTCCAGTGACACCGCATGCGATCAGCTGCAATCATTACTTGTTTCTTGGAGTTGAACAGGGATTACCCCACAGCAACTGCTGGGCTGTGGGGCTGAATTATAAAAAGGAGGAGGAAGAAAAAAAAAACTAGATTTTACACAGCAACAGCTTTGCTTAAATGTGATTACCCAAATCAATGCAAATGTTGACAGATGCAGATACAGTAACCGGTGCAAACGTAAAATAAAGTGCTTTTTTTTCAGAGGAGAAATTAAAGTAAAACACAGAAATATAAAAACTACATTAATTTTCCTGCAGCAAAATCTCGCTTTTGAGACAATAATTGAAACCCGGCATTATCATTTCTGTTTATTAATATTTAAAAACAATAATTTGCTCTGTGGCAAAAAAAAAAGAAAAAATATGGAAAGCAGAGTTTTTAATAGACCTGTGAGAGCGATAAGTGATCTTCAAATGCTTTAAATAATTAGTGTGATTTGGGATCGCTATCGTGCCATTTGTAATGAGGATGACACTCTTTCTGACAAACATGTTTCATGGCTGCTTTTTGTGTAGTCGCACACAAACATTCCCAATTAATCTCCCGAACCGATTCCTCCGGAAAATGAGCGGTGCCTCTTTGAATGCGATGTTTAAAGAGTCATTTCTGGGACCTTTGTTGCTTCTTTGGCTGGCACAACTTAGCATTTCATTTCTTTTTTTTTTTTCCTTTTTTCTCCACCATAAAAATATTCGCATCTCCGCTATTCGGAAGCCAGAAAAGACGGCGGGCTGAGCAATGTGCAATTTCTGCTCCTTAGTATGCACATAGTATTGTGACGGACTTGGGGAATACAGCTGTGGAGGCACCTGCAGCTTCATTTGCAAGCTAGCATTCAAAATCTCTCAGGAATCATTTCAAACTCCTGATTGGACACCTGTCAGCTCTTCCGACTCACCAGACATTATTAAATTGTAGCTAATGATTGGTAAATTTCAGCCAATCACGTGGATTGACAAGAGAGGCTCCGTTAAAAAAAAAAGAGGAGAATTTGTGTCAGCGCTACTGTGGGGGAAAGAGGCGAAAGCTCAGTAAATTAGTGTCTGTATGGATAATACATTTGATCCTGATTAGCGCATGCAAAATGTCAGCACATTTTTTGGAGAAACGCTGACAACAAGCAGAACATCCCTCTAAGAGCAGGCCAAAGTTTCTGTAGAAACAATATTTGTGCGAGGGGGTTTTGTGTGTGTGTGTGTGTGTGTGTGTGGGTGTGTGTGGGTGTGTGTGTGTGTTCCGCCAGCGTGCACGGCGGCTCATATGTGTGTGTTTTCCTGCCTGTCCCAGAGGGAGGGTGCTGAATAACAGGCCCTTTTTGACAGGCTGGGACGCTGAGAGCTGTCAGCCCCCTCACCGGGCCTGGGATGAGTGGTGAGAAAAAGAAGTGATAGAGAGAGAGAGGGAGGAAGGGGGAGGAAGGGAGAGGAAGGGAGAGGAAGGGAGAGAGCGAGGAGAGAGCGAGGAGAGAGCGAGGAGAGAGCGAGGCAGGCAGGCAGGGGATTGGGGGGCTCCATGTGTTTAGACTAATAGGAGGCCGGCGTTCAGCTTCTCCTCCAGCAAGAACAGACAGTTGAAATCTCTGGGCAGTTAGCACAGCGCTGCCTCTCAAAGATTTCCTGTCAGATCATGTCTGTAAGAGGGGAAGAGGTTCTCAATAGCAAAGGGAGGAAAAAAGGGATAAAGGAGGGAGGGGAAAAAAAAGAAACAGCACCTGGAAAAATCGTCTGGCTTCATGAGAACTGAGCAGCCTGAATGGAGTTCTGAAGTTGACAAGGCACACGCACACACACACACACACACACACACACACACACACACACACACACACACACACACACACACACACACACACACACACGCCCTCTTGATATTTGACCATTTAAATGGGGGAAAAGGCGGCTAGCTGGAGGCTGCCGAAGCAATTAACAACAATTAGAGCGATTGTGATTAACAGGATAAGATGGCGGAGTATTTTTCAAGCCGTTGGCACAACTTGAATGGAATGAAAGTGAAGGTGATCATTTTCACAGCTTCTCACGTCTTCATTAGGCACAAAAAAACTACCAGCAGAACTTCTGACTCCAGAGAGGTTATCATGCAAATATGTCGGCGCAATGAAAAGTATTAGAAATGAAATAATTAGCACGAGTTGGACATTACATTGGTGCATGTCAAAGTGCATAATTTGTATTATATTCAGTTGCACAAACACTAGTAGATAAAACAATATGACAAATTCTGCATGTTTGCATTTCATAAAAGGAAATAATTGAGCAGAACTAGTGAATGCAAAAAGGTTAATGTCAAAATATGTCAGCAAAGTAGCACAATAGCTAAGATAAAATAAAATAATGAATGCATCAGGAGCATTGCATTGGTGCATGTCAGTGTGAATGGGTTATCTGTATGTCAGATTAAAGAACATAAAATGATAAATTCTGCATCTTTGCATTTCAAAAGTAAAATTAATGAATAGATTTACAGGATGCAAAGAATTTATCATGCAAAATGTATTCATTATTTCATTTAAATGAAGTTGAATATTACATTGGTGCATGTCAAAGTGCAGCATTTATATTATATTCAACACACACTAGTAATTCAGGTTATGTCTATGTTAAATGTAGAAACATAAGTGACCATTTTGAGCAGAATTATGGGATGCAAAGAATTTGTCATGCAAAAAAACACACGAGCTCAAATGAAATAATTAACACAAGATGAGCATTGCATCGGTGCATGTCAGTGAGTTTGGGTTATCTATATGCCAAATTAACCAACTTAAAATGACAAATTCTGCATCTTTGTATGTCAAAGTGCAGCATTTATATTATATTCAACATGTATTAGTAGTTTAGGTTATGTAAATGTAAAATAAATGAGCATAAGTGAGCATTATGAGCAAAATTACAGGATGCAGAGGATTTATGCAAAAATACGTCAGTTTAAATGAAATAATTAAGTTGAACATTACATTGGTGCACGTCAAAGTGCAGCATTTATATTATATTCAACACACACTAGTAGTTCAGGTTGTGTATATGTTAAATGAATGAACATAAAAGGATAATTACTGCATGTTTGCATTTCAAAAAAGGAAATGATTCAGCAGAATTAATGAATGCTAAAAGGATATCATCCAAATATTTCAGCAGAGCAAAAATACAAGTTAAAATTAACACAACATTCCATTGCATAGCTGCATGTCTGTGTGTGGCACAAGTAGTTTAGGTTGTGTATATGTCAAATAAACAAACAGAAAATGACAAATACTTAATGATTGCCTTTCAAAAAAGGATATAATTCAATAGAATTAATTAATGCAAAAAGGTCAATATCAAAATATGTTTGCAGAGTAACAATATTAGTTAACATAAAATAATTGCATTGGTGCATGTTAGTGGCAAAGTGCTTCATTTATATTACATTTAATTGCACAAACACAAGTAGTTTGGGTTATGCATGTGGCAGATTAACAAACATGAAATGAAAATCATGCAGAAAGGAAAAATATTAATTAAGGGAATTATCACAAACTGCACTGGCGCACATTTATTTGCACAAACACAAGTAGTTTGGGGAATGTATGTGCCGTATTAATGACAATGAAATGGCAATTTCTGCCTGTTTGCATTGCAAATAAAGGAAATATTTGAGCAGAATTAGCTGCTGCAGAAAGGTTACTATGCAAATAGTGTAAAAACATTAGTTAAAATATTAATAACACAACAGGAACAGTGCATTCCAAGTCCTTCATATGTGTATGTGTATATATGTATATATTTATATATGTATATATTTATATATGTATATATGTATAGATAGATAGATAGATAGATAGATAGATAGATAGATAGATAGATAGATAGATAGATAGATAGATAGATAGATAGATAGATAGATAGATAGATAGATAGATAGATAGATAGATAGATAGATAGATGCATGAATGGTTTGGGTTATGTATATGTCAGATTACCAAATATAAAATACTGAACATTGCATGTTTGCATTAAAAAAAATGAATTTTTTGCAGAAATGTTCTCATCCAAATGTGTCAGCAGAGCAAAACATCATAGTGAAAATGAAATAATTAGCACAAGTTGAACAGTTTATGGGAGCACATTACATTGACTTGCATGCATGAGTGCTTTAGGTTGTGTACATGTCAAATTACCAAAAATAAAATTACAAATCCTGCATGTTTGCATTACAACAAAAAGGAAATATTTAAGCAGAATTAGAGAATGCTGAAAGGTTACTATGCAAATAGGACAAAAATGCATTGGTGCATGTCAAAATGCTTCATATATGTTACATTTATTTGCACAAACAAGTATTTTGGGTTGTGTATGCATCATATTAATAGCAATAAAATGGCTAATTCAGCATGTTTGCATTTCAAAAAAGGAAATATTTGAGCAGAATTAGCTGCTGCAGTGAGGTTACTCTGCAAATAGGATAAAACACAAGTTAAAATGAAACAACACAACCTGAGCAGTGCCTTCAAAGTGCTTCATATATACTGGATGTTACATTTACTTGCACACACGAGTGGCTTGGGTTATGTATATGTCAGAGCGCCAAAAATAAAATTACAAATGCTGCATGTTTGCATTTCAAAAGTGAAAAGATGTGGAGGATGCTGCAGAGGCCTGTAAGAGAGATTTTACCGCTGTCTGTCAGCAGCACAATAAAAAGATGCTTTTAAGTGAAACACGCGGAGAATAACAAGCGGCTCGGACTGTTCTGCAGTCCAGAGCTTCTACCTGCTGCCTAGAACCGGCTGCACTTCTCCATGTTCAGATGCTTAGTTCCACATATAGAAGCAAATATTATCTTTGGTCTGTTGATTCTTGTGATCACACTCCTGGTTGCGCTACAACGTGTTTACACAATCCTCTCATCTGGTTGCAAGAGATGTGACAACGCTGACCTTCAGCCCATTATCAAGCGCTTTTCTGGTTCCGAAGAATTTAATTGCATCCTGTCATGTTAATGATGCAAGACTCAAATATCAATTATAGCTCGACAATGTGCACAACAGCGCTGACATCGGGCAGCGACTCTCAGTTTTTATCTATGGATAATTGAGGTATTATATAGACACGGAGCCAAAATGCAGTTTAGAAGACAGCCACAACTGCAGCATAACATTACTTAATGCAGGAGGAAAATGTCAACATTACCATACATTGCTAATTGGATGTTTTATCTCCAGTTTTAAAATCTGGAGTTTTCACATAATGAACGGTTTGCTAGGAAGTGCTGTCCTGAGGCATGCTATCGAATGCAAATATCAACCGTGTTTCTTTTTCTCTTTTTTTTGTCAGAATGAGTGGAAGAAGGAAGAGCGTGGCTGTGAGATCAGGCTGAATTCATTCTGAATGGATGCAGTCGGCTTAATTTGCAGTCAGCTCTCCACCAAGGCTACGCGGACAAACACGGCTAATTAGCGACGGAACATGTGTCTGTGTGTGAATAGACAGGAAGACATCATGTTGGTCGGGTAGCTTAGCATGCTGCTGCCAGGGAGATGTGACTTGCAGATCACATAATACTTTAGATTAATTTGAGCCCGAGTTAAGCTGATCTGGAGATTATCGTAAGCCAAAATAATGGCGTCCGCTTCCCGACGGCGTCCTTCACCCGTGACCCAGCAGATTTCTTCCTAAACGATGAGTCATGCAACAGTATACTTAGGATTGTGTGGCCTCGGTTTAACCCCATAGAGCCCAGCGTAGCGCTATAGTTGCATATTCGTGTTTGATTGGCGGTAGATTTGAAACCACATCGTTCTTGTTGCATGTAAAATCTGGGGAGTTCCATTAACATTGCACACTTTCACCAGGTCTCAGAGAGCTTTTTGGTTGCAGTGATGGGTTTGTCAAAATACACAATAAAGCGCACATAACAAAAATCTTCATAAACCAGACCACGGGATATTGTGCAGCTTACTTACATTTGCAAATCTGAGAGATACATTTATGCAATTTCTGTATTTTGAACTACAGTGGTCCCTCGTCAATCACGGGGGTTACGTTCCAGAACAATAGTGACCTTATCAGTATTTTATTAGTTATATGTATCTTAAGGCTTTATAAACCCTCACAGCACTCTTTAAACATTTTCCACACTCTTATAAACCCTTGCTATGCTCTTAGAGCAACATGGGAGACGGAGGAGACTGATGCTACAGTCGCTGAGCCAATCAGCTCCCAGTGCCGTACGCTACGCATTTTATTTCGATTCTTTAAGTTTAATTATTATCTTTTATCAATTTTTTATATTGTTGTTAATTAGGCTTGAAAATGCTTATTTTACCCCCAAAAATAATGCAAATAATAAATATATAAAAATACCTATATACCGCAAAAATCCTGTCATATAGCGAAAAATCCGAGATATAAAATTAGATGTAGACAATTTGGAAATCCGCAATACAGTGGGACCACGAAAAATGAACGGCGATATGGCGAGGGACGACTGTATACTTGAAGAAACAAAAACAATTTTAATTTCTTTTAGGCTTATTGCACTTTTAAGCAATTTATTGCAGTAGTTAAGACATAAGTCAGTGCAGATTATTAAAACTTGGGATATAAGGGTTCTATTGATGTAAAGCAAATAAAAAACACTCCCAAAAAACTGCACTACAGTCTGTTAAAACTAGGACTGTCAAAATTAACATGTTAACGTGGATTAATCCATCGTCATGATTAATCTGATTTAAAAATTTAACGTAATTAACTCACCTGCAGCGCAGAATGAATCCCTGAAGCAGCTCTGGCAATGCATTTTGGACAGTTTGTTAAGCAGACTTACCGCAGAACAACATACGCAAATGGACAGTTCATCCGATACGGTAGTGGCAGAACCAAGCAACTCTGAACGGAAGACGCTAAGCAGCACGTTGGCGTCTCAGTGGGAAATCTGAATACAAAAAACCCAACAGACAGTAATATGAACACTCTGCAGGAAGGAGGTTTCTTTCCACCGAAGCACAGGTGTTTAAAAAACGTGCATTTAATTTATATTCCCTTGTTTCTTGAGTCTGTTTGCTCATGCAAAATGGAACGCGATTACAGTAGTATAGATTAAAAATAAATTGTCGTGATAAATCAGAATGAATCCACAGCAACCCTGTCATTAATCTGGTTGCAAATGTTAATCGTTTGACAGCACTAGTAAAAACTGACTGCACAGTCTTAAAGGACTATGAGGTTTCCTCTGCTTATCTGGTTCCTAATAACATCTGAAACGGTGAAGACTGATAGTAATTTTATTGAAATTTTGAGCAAAATAATGCGAAACCGTGCGGCTAAATATCTCCAAATTACTCACAGATGGAAACCCGTAATTCCAGGTTCCTCATCATTCCAGGACAGTCTTCCTGCTGAAATGTGCGTAATGACTAGTGACAGTCTGGAGTGCAGCAGAAGAAGCCGTAAAAGATAACCGTCCTGAAAGTGAAAACAATTAACATGCTGACCCATAACACCGCCAGCTTTCCCAGCTTGGCACCGGCGTGCTCCGTGGGCCGCCAGATCCTTAGCTTTCTGTTGGGATGTGTAGGAATGTGCTTATTGAATTGTTGAGGGGGGACCCTAGCCTGGGGGTTAATACAACAATTAACTGTGGACTGCCTGTGGATGTGTTGCCATGATTTGTTTGGTGAGTGTTGTCAGCCTGCAGGCTTTGGCATGCTCCTGCCTCCCTGTTAAGTGGGAAGATGTAGTGAGTTCCAGGGGAGCTCCATCATTTGCCTCCCACAGTAGCTCTGTTTAATAAGTCAGTGGGAATGAAAGATGGCTCCGTGCATCATGAATTTACTTCTCCACATCGCCCTTACTCATTTTTTTTTTTTTTTGCCTCCATGTCCAAATCCCATTTCTGCAGCTATCCAGTGTCAAGTGCACTTAGTGTTGCACATTTTAAATGCAATAAACACATCAATATAAGCCATATTCCGTATGTAAATTCTAAAAACAGCACACAGTCCTGTACAAAAGGCTAAATGAAGCAGATACATTTTTTGTTCCACTGACACATTTGCATGATAAACTTTCTGCGTTTTTCAGTTCTGTTCATAACCTTAACGCCTTAATGTTGATCGCTGTGAATTCACATCAGCCTTAGATGGAATATAAATGTCCTCAATGCTGCTTCCTGCATATTCAGTACGTACCTCAGAACCTTTTACAAGCACTGGTTTCTCGTAGGACCAGTCAGAGTGGGACCTACATCATCACATATCTATTATTATATATCTATTCTATGTGCTACAGACGCATTAACAATCTCCACTTAATTTAGCATCAGCTGGAAAGCAAACACACAAATAATTTAATATTATTAATATAATTGTAAAGAAATTCAGCCTAGGGGTTGAAATGTAAACATGCAGTATTTTTAATTTTGTATTTGTAAATTTGATCAATAACCCAAAACTGCACTGTGAACATGCAGTTAAATGTAATAAGAATGAAGCACTTTGCCACTAACATGTCCCAGTGCAGTGTTCCTATTGTGTTAATTACTTTATTTACTTTACTGACATATTTGGATGATGGCTTTTTTGCATTCGCTAATTCTGCTCAATTATTTCCTTTTTTGAAACGCAAACCTGTAGTAATTGTCATTTTGTGTTTGTTTATTTGACATATGAACAACCTAAACTGCTTGTACAACTCAAACCTCACACACTGACATGCAGCTATGCAACGCAATGTTGTGTTAATTTTAACTCATATTGTTACTCTGCTGAAACATTTCTATTCTATCCTTTTTGCATTCATTAATTCTGCTCAATTATTTCCTTTTTTGAAATGCAAGGGTCAAGTAATTGTCATTTTATGTTCATTCATTTAACATATACATAATCTAAACTACTAGTGTGTGTTGAATATGTTGCAAATGCTCCAAGAAAGGTTTCAAAAAAGGAAATATTTGAGCAGAACTAGTGAATGCAGAACAGTTACTATGCAAGTAGATGCTATTATGCCGACATATTTGGATGATATCCTTTTTACATTCGCTACTTCTGCTGAATTATTTCATTTTTTAAAAATGCAAACATGCACTAATTGTCATTTTAAGTTTATTTATTTGACATATACACAACCTAAACTAGTGTGTGTTGAATATAATATAAATGCTGCACTTGGACATGCACCAATGCAATGTTCAACTTCATTATTTCATTCAAACTAATATATTTTGCATGATAAATTCTCTGCATCCTGTAATTTTGCTCCTAACGTTCACTTTTGAAATGCAAAGATGCAGAATTTGTGATTTGATGTTTATTTATTTGTCATATTCATAACCCAGACACACTGACTTGCACCACTGCAGCGCTCATCTTGTGTTCATTATTTCGACTGGCCATGAAACAGTTTAAAATTTCTGCAAATTTGCTGCATTGTGTTGTGCATGAGAGCGGCTGGCAGGCTGTCACACAGGTTGAGGTTTGATTTACGGCGTACTCTTGATACCATCGCATTCATTCATGTTTCCAGCTGACATATTTTTGTTCCTTTCGCAACCTCCATCTCTGCACCTCTGCCACTTCTTTATGCCTCAAGTGTCAATGAAACTACGACGGCATGGAGCATAATGAGGTTTATATTTAGCCCCTTTCTGTGTACCGCCTCGCATAAAGTTTGAGTGGAAGCTACAATCTGTCAAAACAAAGAAATGCCTCTTTTTTTCAAATACGCCTCCTCAGAACAAATGATTCTCCCCTGTAGGATGGCGAGTGTTGGCTGTGTCAGGGAGATCATCAACATTCAGCAGTTTTCTGGCCCGTTCGTCCCGCTGCGCTGCCAGTAATGACCGCAGAGCCTTCCATTGTGGATTGTGCTCCACTGAAGATTTTCTCAGCGGTTGACATTTAAAATGGAACAAACCAACGCAGCTTCTTCCCTTCAATTCAGAACCGATGTCCAGATAAACGCCGCCAACGTCTGCTGGAGTCGTATCAAGTGTCCTCGTCCTCAGTTGACGGCATCAGAAAAAGATCGGCTTGGATCGACACAATGAGCCGTTGATCTTGAGAAGCCACGAAGCAGCTTGTTGCCAAATGGAGGTGGAATCATCTTCCAGGTGGGTTCCTTCCCCTTCAATTTAAGCCGTCCCTTTCATCACAATAACCACTGTTTCGCCGGAGTCCCCTTGAAGAGACGGAGGGAAGGAGCGTCTGCTGGCAGGTATGATTGTACTCCGACACAATGTTATCATCGGCGCGCAGTTTTGTCGAACATTTGGAGAAAATCATTTCGCTCGATCTTTGACTGTCTGCCGGGCTGCGAGGCAGCTGTTGGGAGACTCACCACCTGGTGAGCAGCTTTGAAGTACACTTTGAGGATTAAATTATTCATTCAGAATGGCGACAAATATCCAGCTTGGCTGAGTGGAGAGGATTTTCGCCTCCTGCAGCTCACCGGACACTCTTTCAGCTTTTGGAAAATACAGACTTTTCACAGACTCTTTGTTGGCGAGATTTGGTGGGAACATAATCTCCTGCACTGAAAATGATTATTAGCACGATAGAATAATATTGTACATGAAATGCTTTATGATCTGTGGCCTTTCCAGCGTGTCTGCAGGATGTCCCAGATTAGGAAGTGATTGTGTCCACCAGGAGCCTTTGACTTTAAAAAAGAATCCGGAGTTCTTCTGACTGTTAATGCAGCTACAGAAGTTTGCAGATAAACCTCGGTGAGCTCACAAAGGTTTGAGGATACAAATAGAAAAAGCAATTTAGATTTTTATTAATAACGTGGTGATTGACAGGAAATTAAAACGGGCCTGGACTGCTACAAAGAGAGCCCAGTGAAAAACATTTATGCCATTACTGGATCTGTTTGCTTGTTTGAGGGTATTCATTTCTTCATCATATTGTATAGAACTGGGTCTGCTTATCAAACAAGTGACGGCCCCGTATATCTGCATCCATGTTCCATTATCACACACAGAATAGGTATGGCCTGCCGTTGTCCTTAACAATAACTTTAATAAAATGATGGCGTCTTGTTGCCTTTCAGGAGTGGAATTGTGGAACCGCATCAAATCTCTGGAGGTTTTCAGCAAATCTTTCAAAAGAAGTTTGGTCAATAACAAGTAGCCATTCTGTAGAGCAGAAAAAACAGCCAGAGATAAAAGAGAATGATGCCGTTCTCCCCAGAGACAAAGGTGATGTTTGTGTTTTTTTTGTTTCTTTTGTTATTTCAGTTTCTTGGGAATTTTGCTGTCACTGTTTGTTTTACAGCAGAAATAAAATCTGTGTTTCAGTGCAAGAGTTAATAATGTGTTGGGCCTGAAGTCAGAGTTTTAATCTCACATCGCTGGCCCTTATTTGACCTGCTAGATCACCATGGTAACTGATGCTACACAGCTGGATCGCCATGGTAACTGATGCTGCACAGCCGGGACACCATGGTAACTGATGCTGCACAGCCGGGTCACCATGGTAACTGATGCTGCACAGCCGGGTCACCATAGTAACTGATGCTGCACAGCCGGGTCACCATAGTAACTGATGCTGAACAGCTGAATCGCCGTGGTAACTGATGCTGCACAGCCGGGTCACCATAGTAACTGATGCTGCACAGCCGGGTCACCATAGTAACTGATGCTGAACAGCTGGATCGCCGTGGTAACTGATGCTGCACAGCCGGGTCACCATAGTAACTGATGCTGCACAGCCGGGTCACCATAGTAACTGATGCTGAACAGCTGAATCGCCGTGGTAACTGATGCTGCACAGCCGGGTCACCATAGTAACTGATGCTGCACAGCCGGGTCACCATAGTAACTGATGCTGAACAGCTGGATCGCCGTGGTAACTGATGCTGCACAGCTAACCTGCTCTGGAGGAAGTTCTGTTCAGAGTTTGGGATTTTGAATTGGCTGTAAGAAACGTTAGTTCTCTCTGATCGATACACAAGCACACACAGATAAACACATTTTTCCTTTATTCAATACTTGTTTTAAAAAACTCTTTTGAGCAGAAAGATGCAAGATTAATGTGTTAGTAAGGATGTTAAGTCTAATGTTCATTTTTATTATTGCAAAGGTATTTAACCTGCTGGATCACCATGGCAACTGATGCTGCACAGCTGGATCGCCATGGTAACTGATGCTGCACAGCCGGATCGCCATGGTAACTGATGCTGCACAGCCGGATCGCCATGGTAACTGATGCTGCACAGCCGGATCGCCATGGTAGCTGATGCTGCACAGCTGGATCGCCATGGTAACTGATGCTGCACAGCTGGATCGCCATGGTAAATGATGCTGCACAGTTTATCTGCTCAGAGTTTGGGATTTTAAATTCTCAGATAATTCTCTCTGATTGATACAGATTTTATTTATTTATTTTTTTTACAAGCAAACATAAATAAATAATTTTTCCTTTATACAATACTTCTTTTATAAAAAGCCGTTTCAGCAGAAAAATGCATGAATAATGTGTTGGCAAGGATGATAAATCTGAAATTAATTTTCATGATCAGAAAGGCGGCTTTATTTAACCTGCTCGATCGTCATGGTAACCGTTGCTGCACAGATAACCTGCTCCGGCGTTCGGGGTTTAAATCGGCTGCATGAAACGTCACTTTTTTTGTGACTATTCTGACTGAAACAGATTCTCAGCTGAGGTTTTATCTGCAAACCTGTAAAGCTGAATGTTAGTAAACCCACCGCCTACAGCAGGATGACTGGATGCATCACGTTGCCATGGAAACCTACACGCATTTAGTTGTTGATGCGGAAAATGCACAAGCATGTTACATCAGCTTTACACTGCTGGTACTGCAGCTATAAGAACACAGATTAAAAACTGGTCAGTCTGCTGGCATTTATCACAAACAATACTCAATCAATAGTAAGATTTTTTTTATCATTTATTGAGCCAAAAACTAAAGTGATTTAAACATATCATCCTCAAATTTGAGCATCTTATTTAAAATTTAAAGTTTCAGAGCTCAAATGTGCAGCTGTGTTGTGAATAAAGCACTGCATTGAGAGACACTGAGTGGTAAAATCAATACATTCTCATTGACTGTAAAGCGTTTCTTGTATTCTTCACGGCTCTCTGTCAGTAGACGACACGCTATTGGTCCGTTTGGTGCAGAATAAGAGTCACACGATGCATCAGACTTCGTGAACAAATGTAGAAGATCATACTGATGGTAAAGTAAAGACATTCTCCACATTGCTAACCACGTAGCACATGCTTTTAGCGAGCTGTAATGTACAATGTAACTAAAATAAGTGTTGAGCAGGTGACATCTTTTAGTTTTGCTTTTTTTTATCGTGTTAAAATGGTTCATTGGCCTGAGTATTGAGAAACGTTGATTCTTGAGTCTGATCACAGCGTGGTTCACGCCATTTTATCTTCCTTCTGTTTGAATTAGTTGTTGACATTTTGGGTTGGGGTTGATGTGTAGTATTTGGAGCGGAAAAAGGTTGTAAGCTGCTGTTGTATTTTCACTGAAAAACAGCTCTAGACACATTCTTATTGGCCTAATTATTAGCCTAATTCGCCTAATATCTGCAATAGCAAAGGTCTGGGGAGTTTTTTGTATAAGGAAGACTTCAAAAATTGTTACGTTCATAACCACCATTATCCGATTGGGAATTTTGGTTTTGTCGATGCAGCTAAACATAAATAAAGTCTGGATTTGTCAAACCTGCCTCTGGTACGAACCTTCTGGTGCCATTTCCAGCCTCGTTCACATTCATACTCCTCATTTCTCCTCAGTTGTGCAGCAGATTATTTTAGTTTTTCTTGTGTCATCGCAGCGTTTTCTCGTGGTTTGTTGCTCTGCCTCCTCTCTTGGTTTCTGGGTTTCTGCTTACGCCCCGTCTGGAACTGTTTGTCTGATCTTCTGTGTGCGATCTTTTGAACTGTCAGTAAAGACTGCGGCTCTCCGAGTCCCGTGAGTTTCCAAGCAGAGGAGTTTTCTTTCATTCTCCGAAGCGTCACAGGCGAGCCAACGTTTCAGCTTAATGTTGTGATGAGTAACGCTGTCAGACCTGCACAGCAATTCTACCACATTCGGTGGCTTAAGTGTCGCATTTTATTGTACCAGTGAATGCAAAGTGGCAGAATGAGCGAATCTGTCAAAGAAAAACAAGAATTTGCGCGAGTGAAATCTATTTCAATCTTTCTCTAATTAATAATAAATGGTACAAACAAGTTGTTGACTAATTGTGGCAGCATGCTGCTTTGATGGAGTAAATCTAGAAGAGATAAACAGAGGGAGCATCATTTAATGTAAATAAGCTCTAATTTTCTCCATGATTCGGCTCGACATCAGCCAGGAAGCAGACGGAGATGCACTTTTTTGTCTTCCACGCTGTGATGGCTCTGAAAATGAGCAGCCCTGCCTCTTATTGTCAACATGTAGGATGTAAGCCGTCAGCAGATTTACAGTACAGCAGGTCAGGAAACTAGCAGACTGACTGCTGTTCAACGGCACGAATCAATGGAACTGCTCAACTTCATTCAGGTTGAAGTTTATTTAGTACAGTTTCAATCTAATTTCAAATTCAAACGTGAGATTCAGATTCAGATTTTTACTGCAGTGATTTAAGTCAAACTTTTCATGACGACCTGAAACTGAATTTGAATCATTTATAGTTGAATTGCTCAACTTCATTCAATTTAAAGTTCATTAAAATTAAGTTTCACTCTAATTCATTCAAATTCCAATTTCTAAAACAACTAGTCAAGTCACCCTTGTCATTAAACACACACTTTTCATACTTGTGTCGTCTGGCAGACGCTACTGCAGTGTGAAAGCAAAGGCCACCAGACTCAGAAACTGTTTTTATCCACAGGCCATCAGGCTACTAAATCACTGACTCACCTGCAATAACTACAAATAGCAATATTGTGCACACATCCCTTGACTGTTTACACATGACAGTATTGCAATATTGCCAACATTTGCACACAGAATTTATTTCTAACTTTAAAAAAATCTTATTTCATTTCATTTTATTTTCATTTTATTCTATTTATTATTATTATTATTATTATTATTATTATTATTATTATTAGTAGTAGTAGTAGTAGTAGTAGTAGTAGTAGTAGTAGTAGTAGTAGTAGTAGTAGTATTTCTTATTTCATTTTTATCTTATCTCATTTTATTTGTTTCAGTTGTGTGAAGGGAATTTACAAAATAAGAATTTCATCTGTCAGAGTAGCCACTGTGTTTCTGCTGCATGTTTGACAAAAAACCTCTTGAATCTTCAATCTTGAATCTTAATAATCAGCTTCTAGTGATCTTTAGTGCCACTAGAAACTGAACTTGAAGCATATATAGTTGAATTTTAACTGCTCAACTTGATTCAGTTTCAAATTTATTAGAACATAATTTCAATGTAACTTCGAATTCAGATTTTTACTACAGTTATTCTTGAATTTCCCTTGGGATTAGTAAAATATTATCTATCTATCTATCTATCTATCTATCTATCTATCTATCTATCTATCTATCTATCTATCTATCTATCTATCTATCTATCTATCTATCTATCTATCTATCTATCTATCTATCTATCTATCTATCTAGTCAAAACTTGCCATTCATCAGCTTTTCGTGACCTGTTTATGGACATTCAAATTCAGATTTTATTACAATTATTCAAGTCCAACTTGTCATTAATCAGCTTCTAGTGATCTTTAGTTCCACTACAAACTGATTTTGAACCATTTATAGTTGAATTTAAACCGATCAACTGGATTCAGTTTCAGGTTGAGTAAAGCAAAGTCTCACTCTACAATTATTGAAGTCAACCTTGTCATTAATCAGCAGACGGAGATGCAGTTTTTTTTTACTCCCTCCCTCTTATTGTCGGCTTCTATGATGTAACCTGTCAGCGGATTTACGCTGATGATGTACAGTACGTCAGGAAACTGTGTTCTGCAGACTCCTCTGTGCTGTTAACTGGTATTCAACAGCAGTAGGCAGAATGCAACGAGCATGCAGAGCACTGCTGTGTGATTTTATCTTTACTGACACTGGGGAGCAAATTACGAGGAGGCCCCGAAGGCCTGCATACTGCAGAAAAGTGTGAACCCTGTGGTTATGTAATAATTGTCTCGCCTGACTCGATACACCCCCAAAATTTGACTATTCTGAGATCAAGTTGGAGCAGGAAATGTGCTGTTATTACTCGACCACCAGAACAAAGCGTCCCCACCTTGTTAGCCTCGGCGGTTTGTGAAGCAGGGTTTAGTGGCCGCCGACTGCTTCCGTCCTCGTGGGATGTGTTAGGCCGCGCACTGCAAAGTCCTCCGAAGCCGCCTTCGGAGGCTTCTGATTCATATCTGAAGCCGGACTGAGATGGTGTCTTGTCGTATAATGATCACACTGCACTGTGGATGTAGGACTAACGCTCCTAAAATCGCAGCGAGTGTCCAACATTCACGATGGCCCAGATCTCTGCTAGATGCTATACTCTCTCAGGTACATGTAGCTTCAGGCTACCTCCATGTGGCACAGATTTAATTATGTGCCATATTTAGACAGATTTTAAACGGATTTGAGGGACAAAAGGAGATGACGAGATGAGTCCCGGTGTTCTGAGACGAAGCCCAGCTGCAGTCAGAGGATCTGATTGAGTGGTTTTAACAAAAAGGCTTCTACTTTTAGGGACGAAAGACGGACAGTTTTTAGACGACTGGACGGAGACGTGAGCACGATTGGATCATAGGAGTCAGTCCAGAGGCCTTTCTGTCCTCCAGTAACATTTACAGTCAGAAATGGATGCTTGAGGCGCCATAAGGGTCATTCTTGAACTGGACGACATTTGTAGCTTCAAAATGTTTGAAAAATAAACCTTCTCTTTTACGGTTTTCTGCTCCATATTCATCACTAATAGGTAAAAACTATCAAATGCTTAATTAGTTCAGTTTACACATCAATGGTAGCATTTTAATTCCATGTTTTCTCTGTTGTTTGCTAACCCTACTCTAATCACAGTAACAGGGTTGCTAATCCATGCTGATGTTAGCTTTTTCTCAGCAGTAGAAGCTAGATATTTAGCTAGCTGTTACTGCTGACCAAGAGGACAAACTGACTGATGGAAAACAGTCCAAAGAATGAGTCTGATCCTGATAATATGAGGTAGAGGGAGACATTCAATCAAGGCTGACAATGGGATGAAAAGATGGAAAATAGAAGAGAGGACACAGCTTTGCTCTACACATTCTGTAGGAAAACTGTTTGATGATGTTAATGACAAAAACAAGACAGAAAACGGCAAAAACAAGACACAGAATGACAAAAGCAAGACATAAAATGTCAAAAACAAGCACAAAAGACAAAAATAAAACAGAAATGCTGACATGTTGTGGGTCACATGTTCCATGTATAATTATTATTTAAAATATTATGTTGATTACAAAACTGAGACTCAGTTTGGTCATTGGGGGATGGGACAAGAGAAAAATGGCATTTCAGGGAGAACCCCAGACTTATTTGGTATTTTAAAAATATTTTCAATCATTCTTTTCTCCTAGTTTTTTTTTATTTTTTAATATTTGGTCTCAGGACAAGAACATGTACACAACTGCATGTTTCAGTATTTTGTACATGGATTATTTGTAATTTGAAGGCTGGGAAGTAAAATGTCCTCCAGTTCTGGAATGACCCACATGCTTCAAGATCCCTGCAAAGCTCGGTGGTAAGGAGGGAATAATTCAAACTGTCACATCTGCTCACAGGCCGGTCCAGAAGGATTTATCACTAATTCAAGTGGTTCCTAAACTGTTTGAATTACAACCATTAAGGCTGTACTTCCACCATAATCTTCTTACGTGTTGCCATCTGCACCACATGAGACTTAGTGTTGTTCTGAAAACCAAGTGGCCAGCGAGACCTATGACCATTGTTGATGAGCGGCGTGGAGCGATTTAAGTGAGCTTAACGAGGGTCAGCAGAAAAACAGATAATAAATGACTCCATCGCGAGGGTTTGCTTCAGTTTCTGGGACACACGCAAGTCCAAAAGTGTTTCAGAAATGGGATTATGGGACAATTTCCTTTTAGGAACCTCATCTCAGAGTGTACAGCATCGTTCAACAGTTTGGGGTCACTTAGAAATATAAACCATGTTTATTGTGATTTGGGGGTTTCTGTCTCATGTTTTTCTGTCTATAATGTGTTGATTTCTGATTTTATTGTGAATCCAGTGACGCCTTTCGTCCTCTGTCAGTCTGTTTTTGCCTCGTTTCTTCTCTAAACGTCTACAAACTCTGCTGCTTGTGCATTTATTAATGTTTAAATGTTGCTCTGGCATGTTTTCATATTTCAAAGTCCGCTGGTTTCAGCTGAAAAAAACAACTTGGGGTCTAAAATATCGCACCAAGCAGCAAAGTGCAGCGCTTTAACTGATCAAACTGAGTCATTCAGTTTCACGTTTATTGACAGTTAGTTTCAATTTAATAAATTTAAGTTCAACTGTGAGATTCAAAATCAGATTTTATTCAAGTCAGACCTTGTCATTAATCAGCTTCTAGGTAGAAATATGTGCCAGTAGAAACTGAATTTGAATTATTTATAGTTGAACTGCTCAACTTCATACAATTTCAAGTTTATTAAAATGAAGTCTCACTCTAATGAATTCAAATTCAAGTCAACCTTGTCATTAATCAGGCTTTAGTGACCTTTAGTTCCACTAGAAGCTGATTTTGAACCATTTATAGTTGAATTTAAACTGATCGACTTGATTCAGTTTCAAGTTTATTAGAATGCAATTTTAATCTGATTTCAAATCATATAAAGAGAATTCTAATTCTGACTTTTACTGCAATTATTCAAAACTGTGTCATTAATCAGCCTCTAGTGACCCGTTTATAGGCAGAAATATGTGCCACTAGAAACTGTATGAATTGTTTATAGCAGAAACTTCATTCAGTTTGAAGTTTATAAAATCAAAGTCTGACTCTAATAAATTCAAATTCAAGTCAAACCTTGTCATTAATCAGCTTCCAGCGATTCTTAGTGCCACTAGAAACTGAATTTGAACCATTTATAGTTGAATTTAAACTGCCCAACTTGATTCAGTTTCAAGCTTATTAGAGAACAATTTTAATCTGATTTTAAATTCAAACAATGCTGTTCTATTCAGATTTTTACTGCAGTCATTTCAGTCAAACCTCGTCATTCATCAGCTTGTAGATGCCGTTTGTCCTGTCAGTCTGTTTTTGCCTCGTTTCTTCTCTAATCGTCTACAAACTCTGCTGCTTGTGCCCTTATTAATGCCTGAATGTTGCTCCGGCTTGTTCTCGCATTTCAGAGTCGGCTGGATTCAGCTGAAACAACAACGTGGGATCTAATTTGTTGCACCAAGCAGCAAAGTGCAGCTCTTTAATTGACCAAACTTTTTTTCTTTTTTCTAACAATGCGCTGTCTGCTAACTTTAGCCGGTTTGTCGTGTGTAGATTCCTAACTTCTTTTCCACGAATTATTTCCTTTTTGTCCGCTGAATGAGTCAATTAATTCCATAAAAGCAGCACAGAGTCTGGCGAGACTTTCGTTCCAGCAGACAACACTGTTGAGTTTAAAATCCTTATTTACTCCGTTTTCTGTGCAGTTATCCCTCGGCTGCTCTTATTCTGGTCCGCAGTCTGTAAGCTGGCACAGATTAGTTGACTTATTCATTACAGAGGGTGTCTGTTGTCGACTGCGGAGCTTATCCAGTGTGATTAATGCTGGGTTTGTGGAAGCACCAAAACAAACACAGACTGCTCTTTTAAAGGGTCTCCTCCACCAGGGGATGCATCGCAGAGATATACTTAGAATATGTCGCACGCTGAGCGTCGTTTACAACGTTTCTGTTCATGTTTTGTCCACGCACAGATGAAGCCACTGAGGTCCCGGTTTTATTACAACGCTCGTGTTGCTGCGGCTTTTCCTCAGTCTGATCCCAGGAGAAACTGAATAATTCAAGTTTGTTTTTTTTTCCCAGCGATTAGGAGTCGCTCGGTTTTGTTAAAATATATTAATTTGGGCACATTAATAGCAACTATTTGTACACTCAATACACAAGAGCAACGCAGTTTAGACTCACCGCAGCTAAATGTGTGTACAAACAATGCAAAAGGTTTAACTCTGTAAAGATTTTCACCTGATCTTAATGTCTGCTTTTATGTTTTATTTGTATGATTTTAACATGTATATGAATTAGAGTTACTCTATATTAGCTAAAGTTGCTCTATATTAGTTAAGGTTGCTCTATAATAGCTAAAGTTGATATTATTAGTTAAAATTGCTCTATATTAAAGTTGCTCTATAATAGTTAAAGCTGCTCAAAATGAGTTAAAGTTGCTCTAAAATTAGTTGAAGTTGCTCTACATTAGTCAAAGTTGCTCAAAAATGAATTAAAGTTTCTGTACATTAGGTAAGGTTGCATTAAAGGAGTTAAAGTTGCTCTATTTTATTTAAAGTTGCTCTAAATTATTCAAAGTTGCTCTACATTAGTTAAAGTTGACCTACAATACAGTTCAAAAGTTTGGGGTCATCCAGACAATTCCACGTTTTCCATGAAAACTCCCACTTTTATTCATGTGCTAACATAACTGCACAAGGGTTTTCTAATCATCAATGAGCCTTTCAACACCATTAGCTAACACAATGTAGCATTAGAACACAGGAGTGATGGTTGCTGGAAATGTTCCTCTGTACCCCTATGGAGATATTCCATTAAAAATCAGCTGTTTCCAGCTACAATAGTCATTTACCACGTTAACAATGTCTACACTGGATTTATCATTCATTTAATATTATCTTCATTGGGAAAAACTGCTTTTCCTTTCTAAAAAAATGAGGACATTTCTAAGTGACTCCAAACTTATAAATTAAATCATATCTGTTTTATATATTTCCAGAAATAAAACCAACATAAATTGTGAAGTAAAGCCGGCCTGCCAGTAGAAAGTGCTTCTTCCCCATGACAGAAGCAAAACACTGACAAAAAGACTCGTAACAAGTGAAACTACTGCAGTACTTGTTGCAGGATTAACATGACAGCGGCGTGCACGAACACACACGCGTTGGCCGGCAACACAGAGAAAAGCAGGCTGTAACGCCGCAGCCAACTGGCCCTCGAGCGCCGCTGTGAATGGACCGCAGTGGAGCTCTACTTTATCTGCTCCTTCCCTTCGCCTTGCTTCGCCCCCTCAGCACTGACAGCTGCTTCCTAACGAAGCCCCGCTCGCTTCCAAGCAGACCCTGTGATAATGAGGCTCTGCCCAGAACTACAGGCAACCGGGGAGCGATGTCAACAGCTCGGAGCTGACCTCCTGAACGGGCTCGCTGCTCCTCGTTCACCGAGAGAGCAGAAAGCTGCACCTCATTGTTTGGGTGGAGAGCGGATCTTGGCCTCGGGGGAATCGCCCGTGTCCAATACTAACACTGAGCAGAAACAGTGCACGGGCTTAATGTGCATACATATGTGGGTATTCATGAACACACCTAGGCCAGGCAGCACACACACACACACACACACACACACACACACACACACACACACACACACACACACACACACACACACACACACACACGCACACACGCACACAGTGTAGAAGAGAATTAGAAGTGAAACATCGATGCCACAGAAGGGAGCACTTTAACGGTGGTAAATCTCAGTTTTACTACAAATTTAAACATACTGGAGAATCAGCAGACCTCACCTGCATAATATTCCGTATCAACAATGAATAAATCAGGCCAGTGTTGGCAGAAAGGAACCGACCGGAGGCGAGGCAACTTTATCTGTAGAGCACAATTCATACACGAGACGATTCAAGGCGCTTTACAATGGCAAAGAAATACACCCAGAGAAATGATTTAATGGTGTACACACATTAAAATCATAGAAATAAAACATAAAAGGAGGCGTCATTAAAGCGCAGTAAAAGATGAGAAAATAGAGTGAGCGTCTCAGAGAAAGCTGCGGTAAAGTAATCTGGTTTTCAGGCCTGATTGAAAAGAGCCGACATTTTCGTGTATAAACCTTCATTCTCATGTTGCAAGAGGACACAGGCATTTATTTAGAAGATAAAATACATCCTTTTCTCATAAATATATTCTCATCATATATACATGACCACAATCTGATGAACATCGTGTTGCTGATCTGCTCAGTCGTGTTAAATTCCAGCCTGCCAGCCTCTGAGCTTTGTTGTTTGGGCTCACTTAGAAATGTCCTCAGTTTGAAAGAAAAGCAGTTTTTTTTCAATGAAGATCACATTAAATGAATGATAAATCCAGTGTAGACATTGTTAATGTGGTAAATGGCTATTCTAGCTGGAAACGGCTGATTTTTAATGGAATATCTACATAGGGGTAGATATTATCCAGTGTTAGATTTATTGGTTATTCCTTATCCCAAATAAGAAGAAGAAATCTAAAATGTAAAACCAACCAAAGCTCGGGTCTTCGGAGGTTAACTAATGTAGAACAGCTTTAACTAATATAGAACAAATTTAAATAATGTAGGGCAACTTTAATTTATATACGCTACTGTTCAAAATTCTGGGGTCACTTGGAAATTTCATTATTTTTTGAAAGAAAAGTAGGCTTTTTTCACTGAAGATAACATTAAGTGAATGATAAATCCAGTCTAGACATTGTGAATGTGGTAAATGACTATTCTAGCTGGAAACAGCTGATTTTTAATGGAATATCTCCATAGGGGTACAGAGGAACATTTCCAGCAACCATCACTCCTGTGTTCTAATGCTACATTGTGTTAGCTAATGGTGTTGAAAGGCTCATTGATGATTAGAAAACCATTGTGCAGTTATGTTAGCACATGGATAAAAGTGGGAGTTTTCATGGAAAACATGGAATTGTCTGAGTGACCCCAAACTTTTGAGCGATCCTGTACATAAACATAAGCAGCTCCTTGACATGAGTAAACCATTTTCACAAAAACACATGCGGCTCATTGCATTGTCATTTCAAAGGACGGGGTCAGAACAAACACGACTCTCGTGGCTCCACTGCGGCTTCTGTCTTCAGTTTGTGGCTTAATTGCTTGACTTCAAACTTACTCATCTGTGCCAGATTTCAGAACATCTCATTTCAAAGAGGGGAAAGAAATAAATTGATAGGACGCTGAAACATGCAAACGGAAAGAATAACAACGAAAGGCCACATTCCGAGGCAAAAAAATAATAATTAGCAATGCAGAGAGCCATTTTTCGAGCATTATGGGAAACCAGATGAAATGTATAGTGGAGGTTTGCAGCATGTGTCAGGTTTCATGTCTGTCACACTCGATCAGTGACCGGAGCTAATGAGATGCTACATGCTGCCTGGGACTGGAGCTGGAAAACTGCTGTTCTGGTGCACATTAGAATCTGGGGAATTCCAAAAATCCAGCATCTGGTGAAAAACAGAGCAACCCTCTGTGGCACAGCGGTCATTAACTTCTGGGATTTACTGACATACGATACCCTGTTGAGAAAAAGTTTCCACGCTGATGAGAACAGTTCTTTCCAACTTCACCAATTTTCTGCCTAGTGGAAGCGACGCGAGTCGGGAAGAGAAGCTGCCGCTTGTCTCTCTGTTAGGAAACGTAATGGATGTTGAGTGACGACACGCTGATGCAGTGGAAGAGGTGGAAGCAGAGTAGGACGCAAATCGGCGGGTCGGAGGAACAAATGGAGGAATGTTGAGGCGTGACATGCCAACGCTAACGTTCTCGCTTTGAACTGTTTAAGGGATTACACGTATAAGAATAATAATAATATTAATAATTTTATTTATATAGCAGCCTTTATGAGGTGCTTTCACAGACAATCATGGAAGACTTAAGGAGGCGGAGCAGTCAAAATAAACTGTAAAAATGATAAGTTCAATGCATAATTAGCTAGATTAGCACACAAATCGAACAGGGGAACGAGGCAGTTTAAAAATTAAAGAGCACGATCTGAAGGTTAAAAGTTTAATATTGAGCAACTTTAGCTCGTTTTTGAGCAGCTCTAACTAATATAGAGCAACTTTAATATAGAGCAACTTTAACTCATTGACAGTAACTTTAACTCATTTTTGAGCAACTTTAGCTAATATGGAGCAACTTTAGCTAATAGTATCAACTTTAGCGAATATAGGTTAACTTTCGCTATTATAGAGCAACCTTAAGATGAAGCAACTTCAATATAGAGCAACTTTAACTAATGTAGAGCAACTTTAATAAATATAGAGCAACTTAAGAACTTTAACTAATTTTTGAGCAATTTGAAATAATGTAGAGCATCTTCAACTCATTTTGAGCAACTTTACCTTATTTTTGAGCAACTTTCACTAATGTGGAGCAACTTTAAAGAATATAGAGCAACTTTAACTAATGTAGAGCAACTTTAGCTCATTTTTGAGCTACTTTTAACAACATAGAGCAACTTTAACTAATTTCGAGCAACTTCAACAAATATCGAGCAACTTTAATATAGAGCAATTTTAACTAATAATATCAGCTTTCACTAATGTAGAGTAATTTTTGTTAATATAGAGCAACTTTAGCTAATGTAGAGCAACTTTAACTCATTTTTGAGCAATTTTAAAGAATATAGAGCAACTTCAAGTCATTTCAAGCAGCTTTAACTTATTTCGAATAACTTTAATTCATGTACACTACCATTTAAAAGTTTGAGGTCACTTACAAATGTCCTTATTTTTGAAAGAAAAACTTTTTTTTTCATTGAAGATAATATTAAATGAATCATAAATCCAGTGTAGACATTGTTAATGTGGTAAATGACTATTCTAGCTGGAAACAGCTGATTTTTAATGGAATATTAAGGACTAGGTCAAATAAAATGCTGTCATCTTTCTGACAATGAGCTTTACGGTGTTGGATAATGGACTGAGGTTATTGGAGGGTTAAAACATAAGACTTCAGAGCTTGATTTGTTTAGCTGAAGAAGATTTCGAGCCATCCAACGGAATAAGAATAAGTTAAAAAAAAAAACGGATTTGTCTGCACGAGGAGGGAGCAAATCTGCCTCATGTGTTAGTCACAGGCCTGTTTTTTTTTTTTTTTGCATCATACCCCTTCCCCACCAACCTACCCACAGCTCCATAAAAACAGGAAAAAAACAGAACACTGAGCCATTATTTTACATATTTCTCCCAAAAAAAGACACTGAATACACGTTTTTCCTTTGCATGAGTGGTCCCATTGGGAATCAGACCCCCGAGTCTCGTGTGTTTGCAATGCGCTCGACCTACTGATGTATGCAGAACCGCGCTGACATTAGCAATGTGGCACGTGAGCGGTGATTGACAACTGTCAGGGGACTCGCTGCTGAAAGGAGGAAGCACGCGTGTCGACAAATAGGGCAGCTGAAATATTTATACCCGCAGAATGTTTCATTTCAGTCAATACTGATCACTTTTAATGACCTGTGTTTAATAGAGACCGGCGGGAAAAAGTTTTATTTAGAGTTTAAACACCTTTATTTTAAATGTCATCACTTACAGGTGATCATTTTAATGTTGACACAACAACGGAAAGGAAAGGAGTTCAGTGTGACATCGGCAGATGTTGTGGCGACAAAACTCTCAATTTACCACTCGATCCGCCTTCCAACCCTCATTTATTGTCATGAGCTCTATGTAGTGGCCAGAAGAATGAGATACAAGCGGCCAAAATGAGCTTCAGCGATAGGATGAGGGGCTCGGAGTCGAGGCGCTGCTGAGGTGGTTCGGGCATCTGATTAGGATCTTCCTGGGCCACTTCCTCTGGAGGGTTTCCCGGTTAGACCCAGGACTCGCTGGAGGGATTTTATATCTCATCAGGCCTCAGGATCCCCCTGGAAGAACTGGATTCTGTTGAGAGGGACGTCTGGAATGAACTGCTTAACGAAGAAAATGGATGGACAGCAATAAAAAACCTGGACTGGAAATAAATTTACACACAAAAAAAGAAGGACATGCAGTTGTCAGAAAATAAAAAATAAACATTATATACAATTATAAAATTATTTAAAAAAAATTGAAAATAATAAATATTACATTCAATTATAAAAATACAGAAATATAAAAAATAATAAACATTGTATGCAATTATAAATTTATAAAAATATTTTAAAAAACTGTTTACAATCACAAAATTTTAAAAATATTGAAAATAATGAATATTATATACAATTCTAAAATTATAAAAAATATTTTAAAATTAACATTATATACAGTTATAAAATGATTAACATATCCAAAATAATATACATTTTATGCAATTATAAAGATATAAAAACATAAAAAAACATTATATACAATTAAAAAATTATAAAAATATCGAAAACAATAAACATTACAAACAATTGTAAAAATATTAAAAAATAAACAATATATACAATTATAAAATTATGAAAGTATCAAAAATACTAAACATCCATCCATCCATCCATTATCTATACACCGCTTAATCCTCACTAGGGTCGCGGGGGGTGCTGGAGCCTATCCCAGCTGACTCGGGCGAAGGCAGGGGACACCCTAGACAGGTCGCCAGTCTGTCGCAGGGCTACACACAAGCACTCTCACACTCACACCTACGGGCAATTTAGAATGATCAATTAACCTCAGCATGTTTTTGGACTGTGGGAGGAAGCCGGAGTACCCGGAGAAAACCCACGCATGCACAGGGAGAACATGCAAACTCCATGCAGAAAGATCCCAGGTCCGAGCTGGGACGTGAACCAGGGACCTTCTAGCTGCAAGGCGAAAGCGCTAACCACTACGCCACTGTACAGCCCTAAAAATACTAAACATTATATACAATTATAAAATATCTAAAATATCACAAAATAACATTGTATACAATTACAAAAAAAATACTGAAAATAAACTAAATAAAATAAAAATAAACTGCTACAAACAATGAAGTACTTTGATATTTAAACTGCCATTGATTATAGAGGAAAAACTCATTTGAATCCACTTTGTTGGTTGAACTTGATTTAATTAGAAGTTGTCCAAACTCCAAAATACTGATGCATGTGTTAACTTTCTTGTTGTTACTGAGTCTAAATATTTGTTTTTATAGGGTATCAGTTTAGTTCAGTGCCATTCGTGCTGTTAAACTGAATATTTTGAGGGATTTGATTGTTGGTAGAATGTTGGTGCCACATCGGAGATTTTAGGACCAAAACATTGAAATGATGAATTGGAAAATAACGAGCGGATTAATCAACAATAGAAAACAAACACGAGATGTGACCTTCATTAAAAGCACATTTCTCTTTTTCTTTCTGTGAGAACAGAAACGATTGTTGTCAGTTTAGACGTGAATTCCTGTTGAGGAAATGAATGTAAATGAAGATATGATGTTAATAGAGGTACGCACCAGTATAAAAACAGGGTTTTTAAACTAATTTTCTTAGTGTAAATCATTTTCACACCTCTTAACTTGTGCAGATGAACCTGTCACCGAACATCACCTCTGACTTGATCACATTTCCACCCAGGTAATCCCTCAGAAGATAACGAGTGGCCCAGGAAACATTCAGCGCTGTTGTGAGTCTCAAAGACCAGTCACTCAGTCACTGAACTGCTGCTGCCCAATCGATGGGGATCTTTAATAGCAATTTCCAGGCACCCTGATGCTATTGATTTCGGTCGACAAACATTTCACTTTGATCATTATGATCCCAGCCTTGCAGCACACTTCCTGGGGCTTCTCCTCATGAGAGCCTCGCAATTGGTCTTCAAACGGCAACCTAGTGATGGCTGCCACATCGACTGTGTCCGTCCACGGCGGAGAGAGGAATTGAATTGTATTTGAAGAAACGAAGTACACAAACAAGTTAACGTTCACGAAAAATTCAGTGTTTAGCGGCCAGCCATCTTCTTGAGTGCCTTTTTCCCTGCGGCGCGTCCAAACTTGTTGCCAGCTCCGGCCAATTTTCCTTCCCTTCCTGTTCTTAAAACGCTTCATTAGCTTCCCGTGCGCCCATCGAGGAGCCGCATTGTTCAGCAAACCAATATTATGTGATGAGAGGAAGAAGAAACACAGAAGGATCTCTGGAGACTAATTAGAAGTCGTCAAACTTAAAAATCTGTTCAAAGTCTTGTTGTTGCCAACACACAGAGGCAGTGACCTGGGGTCTCATTTAATGTTTCTAAGTATCTATTAATGTTCCTTGGGTTGTGTTTAGAGCGAGGGGAGGCTCAGGAGCAGGAGCTGATGGATGAGGAACATTAGATGCCCGGCAGGCACTGAACTCTAATATAATGCAGTCATATGGCTAGTTTTTCTTTTTGGTGTACTTCATTACATTTCTCTTTGGTGGAATATGTTTCTGTTTAAATAATTTATTGTTCCCTTTCTTCCAGCTTTCTCTCAAAAATCAATCGGTGGCTGTCTTCCCAGAGATAAGCATGCCTTAATAATGTTAGATCTTTATCGTGCCAGGAGGTCCACCAGCGCTGCTGCTGAGTCTGCTGATAATTGACATTTTCTCAAGATGAGGGTATTTATCATTCTATCATTGTCCATGGGAGGCCCCACAGCTGACCAGGCCCATGCAATATTCTGAGAAAGAAGCTGGGATTTTTGCTCCATGCATGCAGTAAGCCATGCAGTATTCATGCTTCCTCACGAGAGGAAAAAGTTTGTTTCTTAAGGGAGGAAGGACGGATTTCCATTGCAAAGCAAAGCATTGAGCAGAATAATACAGGTTGAATGTGAGCTTTTGAAAGGATGATATGCACAAAGTGACCTTTAAATCTCACTCCTCTTCTTTTTTTCTTCTTTGTTGAACGACTCGGGAGGCGCTTTTCAGCCACACTTAAGTACACAGCGAGCGATGCGACCAACATCCTTCCTCCAGAGGACACTGGATATTGGAAGCATCCACTGCAGCCAGCGATGATAATAGTACATAACACTGACAGCAATGTCACTTTAAGCATAAGAATTTGCATTTATATTACATAATTGGAAGATTAGGGCCTCGAATTGCATCATTCTGCGCAGATGTAATGACACAGATTTGGATGCATCTCAGAAATAATGCTTGTCGCAATCAAAGGTTTGTTTGTGAAACTCAGCACCGCTATCGGCGCTGACTGAAGACCAGCGCCGGGCTTCATTTCAGGCCCCGTGATGACTTTGATCCCAGCATGATGAAGGGGGAAAAGGATTGACTTGTTAAAAAGACGGCAGCCTCCTCAGACGGATCGGTTTAATAATGGCGTCGCTTCGGCCTCAGACAGGACCGAGAGCAGGTTTTTAGTTTCAAAATACGCAGAAAACAAACGCGCTAATGTCGCTGCTAATCGCATTCAAGACATATGCCAGGCCCAGTCATTAATTCCACAATGTTTGGCTGCTGTTGTCACTGGCACACGATATTAGACGCAACACAACTAAATGAAAAGCTAAGGAGTTAGATTTGATATATTACCGAAATAAATCCTATCGGGGGAAATGCATTTTGAATGAGATCACTGCAGCTGCATTTGACACACTTCATTTCATCCTCATCTGTCAAGTTTTGCGTCAGACGGTGGTGGATGTGCACGGCTTAATGGAGGACACGTGACGACTTGTGAAGTTTGAACGCCGTCTGAGTGACTCCAGGTCGCTTTGTTGTTTCACGGCGGAGGTTTCCTCGCTCGTGGTCGCTGCACTCAAACAAGTTAAACAAGAGAGAAGTCGTCTCTGATAGCGTGACGCTGGCAGTCAAGGTTAGAAGTGGGTGATACGGATAAAACCGCTTTCATTTTACATAAATGTATGTCACAATACGCTCTATAGTGCAACATAGTTCTTGGAAATCACTTGAAAAGCTGTTTAGGAAGAAAGTAATTGCAATGAAGTGACCCTTTTGCATAAGCTAAGACATTATGTTAGCAAAAGAAACTAATCATGTTAAAGAAAAAGACTTTAAAATGTCATCTCCTGTAATCCTGCAAAGAAAATAGATAATTGCACTATAATTCACTATATATCATGGTTATAGGTTATTTCAATGTTTTTGTGCCCATAAATACACTCTTTTTTTAACATTAAAAGGCCAGAAAATATGTGATCCGATCATAAAATCTGCAGCAAACGGCCGTCACAATGTCTCAAAGCCAAGGTTAGCATATTAAGGCTGCAAATCTTCAAAACTGTAAATTTTTGGAGAATTTTTGCTTGAAAAAACTCAGCAAAGATAGATAGATAGATAGATAGATAGATAGATAGATAGATAGATAGATAGATAGATAGATAGATAGATAGATAGATAGATAGATAGATAGATAGATAGATAGATAGATAGATAGATAGATAGACAGATAGATAGATAGATAGTCTGTTTGTCAATGCTACAAATTTCTGCACATGGATCCAAATAATTTGGAGTCAGTTCATAGTGTGTAATCCTGGCTTAGCAAGCTATGAGAAAATTCTGCAAAGTTCTAGAAATGTTTTCTTTGCTGTTATCTTTTATTTCCAGAATATTCTTCCTAAAAGCAGGACACAGCTCTCTAGAAACACTCTCAACCATTTTTCCAGTGTTGCATGGAGAGTAATCTGCTTTTGGTATCACTGTGGGAACATTTTATAGAAGAACAGCAACATCCACACAACATCCTCAGAATATAATACATGGTATTAATACATCAAAATAAGAGGATGGGTTTGTCCTCTGAGAACTCAACAACATCTTGAAAAGCTTTTTTAAATGTTGGTTTGAGAACGTTCTTCTTTCGTTATTGTGGAACATAAACTGACAACATCCTCCAAACATCCTCTGAATGTTAAGATGTTCTGTCTTTGTTAATGTTAACCTCAGAGGAACATTATCTGACATGACAGGTATCTTTTAAACATTCTTTTAACAGCAGATGTAATATCTAGGCATCTATTTGGATCAAGGATTCCATATTGAAACATTAGTATGCAGAAAAAAGCCTTTAGCCTGTAAGTGAGACAGACATTGGTTTCTGTTTATTTATAAAGCAATGAATAGCAAAAAAATCCCCACAATTTCCTAATTAAATTGATGCGAAAATCGTTATTTAATGCGCTCTAGTGACTGGCTAGTGCTCAAATTCAGTAAAAATGCTTTTAACTGTGGAGCATTTTGCAGCAACATTAAAGGTTCCTGCAGATGAACCTGTTGATCAGTTTAAACTCACCAACACAACCCGCACGACTGTTTCTAACTCTCCGTTGTGTCGTTTGTGCCTTTAATTCAGCCGACTGTACTCTTGTAAATGAGGCCTTGCCCTCAACGATGCCTCGAGGTTTCAATAAAAGTTGAGTGAAAGTTGCCGACTGACCTCTTTTTCACAGAGTTCTTCTGTAGTTTCTTTAAAAACCTTCCTTCATCACAGTAATTTGTGTCTCTTTGCATTTCACCCATGAATGCCATGATGATCTGCTCACACATGCAAACCTCCTGCATGAAAAGATTTTGTTTTTCTCTCTCTGACACACAAAATCAGATTATGGACTCCTGATATAAGACTTCATTAGCAGCGCGCTCATTTAAGCCTCGGCACACAGCTCCGTCTCGGCGCTGTCCACCATATTGCTCATCAAGGCTATGCAATTCGTGCTGACAGTGGAACTTTATAATACAGTATTTATTGATAGTAATAAAAAACCGAGACCCCGTTATTTGCCGACACATACATCACATGCTCAACATCTGGCCTTCATCGGCCTAATTATTGCAAGTAATGAGATGCTAATTTCAACACTGGCGCTGCATGCATGAGCGGCCAGATTCATGTGAAACAGAACTTTATGACAAAACTAATAAATAAAACATCTTACTGGTGGTAAACATTAAGCAACCGAGGGAAAGAAAACAAAATGGGGAGGAACGTGGGGCCCGATGATTAACAGTGCTTTTACATAATCACGCCGGAGCCTGAAGGATAGTTCCTTTAGCCCCAGTGTTTACTGGTTTATGAGGAGAGTGATGGGCCATTTCATTAGCTCCGCAGTAATTAATGCACAAAATTAAGCAGCCTTTGATCAATTATAGGGGCCAGCGTTGTTAGATCTTTCATTATTTAAACTCTGAAGTAGTGAAAAAGTAATGCCTAAAAAACAAAAAGTTGGCGTGTCAGCGGATTAGCATAAAGGAATCTGCATATCAGATTTTTGGGTTCACGTCTGTGTGCCACAGTACACAAGGTGGATTTGTTAAGTCGGAGATTTGCGTCCTGGGAAATAAATTAGCTCAGTGAGGCGGTGTAGAAATTGGCTTTGATATCTCACCCCCACTAAGTCCTGAGTCTCCCCAGCTTGGTAAAGAATAGACCTCTGGAGGCCGTTCGTCAGCGCCAGATAAATGAGCTAACCGGCAGACTGTGATCCGTCAACACACGTCGGTTGTTCCACCTACTTGTTGATAAGGCTCCGGTAGTAATGGCTACCGTCTGTAATGGTGTCTGTATTAAAGATATTAAAGAAGGAGCAGCAATAAAGATTAATGTGATCAAATGCAGAAAGACTTCCTCAATCTCAGATAGCTTAATGAACGCTAAACACCATCCTCTTAGCATCTGTCTCTCTGAGAGGAAGGTAGGAAAGACATTTGACTAAATTTCTCACAAAAGAGGATGTCTGCACGTGTCACATCTACAGTACAGGGTGTCCCTAAAGTCTGTGCACATAGGAAATCCCATTAACTGTTATGTTTTTGCCTCCACAGATTAAATATGGCTTTGTCAAAAGAAGGAAGAGTTGAACTACTACTTCTCAGTGGACCTGAAGGATGGACAAAGATAGCAGATGTATTTAATTCACGTCATCCAAGGAGGATCCAAATCAACCTATATTTGTAAGTTATTTAATTTTAATATCTGGGTTTTGCAGATTTATAATTCTAGTTTTTGTTTTCTGACCACTTGACCAGGGTGTCCCTAAAGTGTGAACACATGGAAGTCCCATTAAATATGATGTTTTTGCCTCCACAGATTTAAAATGTTTTTTTTCAAAAGAAGAGTTGAACTGATACTTCTCAGTGGATGTGAAGGATGGACATATGGAAAGATCACAGATGAATTTAATTCACGTCATCCAAGGAAGATTCCAGTTGGCTTTTCCATAGTGATGAAGGTGGTTAAAAAGTTTTAAGGAACGTGTAGTGTCGTGGATAAACCCCGTCCTGGACAACCACATGTATCAGCCGAAACTAAAGACTTGGTTATGGTTAAAATTCATGCTAGCCCCAAAAAGTCACTTCCCTAACCCTTACCCTACTAACCCTAACCCTCTAACCCTGATTAATTGCAATATTAACTAATACAAACCCAAACCCTTTTTTCTCATCCTAACCTCAACCTTTATCCCCTTGAACCCTAATTCCTTCCCCATTTTTCCTAATCCTAATCTCAACCTCGAAAATTCTCAAAAGTAAATTTTAACCATTTGACCACTCTTTTCAAACCCCAAATCTCCCTCCTTTGCTCTGATTTTTGCCCCTAAAAATCTGTCATGCTAATGTGCTAGCTGGTGAGTTCACCTGTGGTCTGTATATGGGTAATTATTATTCAATCAGTTGCTTTTGTCCATTAAAAACCTTTTTACATTTGAATTATTTCCCAAAAAAAAGTTTTTCCCTTATCTTTTTTCCTGTTGTTGGTCTCCGATTCCTCTTCTTTTAAGTAAGCTGTTTGATTTTCATACACCAAGAAAGAACAGACGTGTGTCAGTCCCCAAACCGAACCACCTAACCCTAACCGAACCTAATGCCCTAACCCTAATCCTAACCATAACCCTAACTCCCTAATCCTACCTCTAAATTTCTATATGTCCATCCTTCATGTCCACTGAGAAGTATCAGGTTATCTTCTTTCTTCTTTCGACAAAGCCATATTTAATCCGTGGAGGCAAAACATTATAGTTCATGAGACTTCCTATGTCTCCAGACTTGGACACCCTGTACATTACATAGTATTTTGCATCATATCATAAATTCAACTCTTCAGTGAGTCTTCACAGGCTCTGTGATCACAGCTTTTGCTGAAGGTAAAAGATGAGGAAGAGGTGTTACAGCCATTAGTAAACCCTCTACTGTAAATCTGCACTTTACGTTTCTTCATTTGGAGCGAATAATGTTCTAAATACTTGCCAAATAATGTAATTAAACAGAATTGATTTTAAATTAGCTTCTCAAAGCAAAGGAGTGACATCAGTGTGGCAACGGTGCCAAGAGGTTTACAATGCAGCCAACATTTCTACTTCTGGGGGTTTGTGAATGTTTCCAGAATGAAAGAGGACATAAAATCTTATGACTTCATCGTTTTCGTGTTGAAAGGTGACGCAGAACAAACTTTCAGAGATCTGGGAATTCTTCCTACTTGTCTTCAGTGGTACAAAACCCAGCTGACGTCTTCATTTTATTCGCTAAGATTTGAGATATTGGAGCTGAAGCTTCACACATCCAAACCTCGATACCACATCGATACCAACAAGAGGCAAATTGTGTATTTTGTCTTTGTCTTTGCATGAAAACAGGTTTCATGTTTCAAAATGTGAAATTGCTCTTGACAAGGCAATATTTCACATGAGCAGCCGTGAAGCTTTTTTTAAAGAAAAAATCAAAGTAGTCTTTGACTCATGAATTATTTCCCTGGGTTACTGAAGTCTTTGGCACTTGATCTCCAACTCTGTCGAGAGAGGGGATTTGAATTGATGTGACTAATGTAAAACAAGGCCAACTGTCAGATGTAAGCCAGTCACTGCTCGTGCACTTTTGCACCCTCCATTTCCAAGGCATAATGATGCATAGCCATCACACTTAAGCCCAGTCTAGTGCCTACATATGGAAAAGGTGTCAGTTGCCGCGAAGGAAATTATGCAGTCCACTAGTTCCCTGTCTAGCGTGGCATCTGAGCCGCTCGGCGTCTCCCAGAAGAAGAGATGACATGTTTATGAGTTATTCCCCTGATGGGGACCTACACCTAGGAATACAGACTTGTCCTTTACCCCTGACTGGCCCACTGAGGGAATCTATTGTGAATAACTGAATAAAAGCATGTGTGAAGTGCTGCTTTCACCAAACCGACTATCTAAGAAAACCTAACTGCTTAATAGCAAAGCAGACAGTGTAATGTGACACTAAAGAACTGCGATCGCCCCCTCACCATTTATCAAACGCAATTAACCTTGAGGGACTGATTATTTTTGAACCCTTTTCCTGCTGAATGGGTTATCAAATAATGGCAGATGGATGTAAAAGATTAGAGATGAATCATAACGCGGCGGTCGCTTCAGAAGCAGATGCACGGAACGAGCGCTAAGTGTTTTCAGAGCTTGGAGTGTGAATGTTCTGAAAAAACAAAAAGCTGACCCTATAGGATCATTTCTCTTTGGTGGCTATTATGAAGCTCCTCGGCGACGCCGGGCTGAACATTACATTCAGCGTTGTGAAAGTAAAACTCGCTATTAGTTAGGTTATTAGCCGTCTTAAGAACTCACAAAATAGATATTAAGCGGATGTAATCATGTGGAAATGCAGAGCGGCGAGCGCGAGCTAACAGTGCGTTATCTACAAACTGACATGAAGTGTTTTTAGAATGAAAGCTGTCGTATATTCCACAGTCTCACATGAGTAACCGTGGCTTTTGAGAAGAAGAGGAAAATAACCTGTAATAATTTGTCCCTCCAGTCGTGTGGAGATACTGCTGTGGTGTTCCTCTATTTGTCACTGTCAGCCTCCAGACTGAGGATATGAGAAGGCGGCAGAAAGAATGGGAGTGGTGGGCGGGCGGGTGGGTTGGAGGGGCGGGTAGAGGAAGGGGAGTGTGAAGAAAATGCTGAAGTATGTGATTAAGAATAATGAGTAAAAAATTGCATAAAGCCTTCTCCCAAATCACATATCAACTCCACGCCTGGCATTATCCCTGAAGCATCTCATCAGTCCTGGACCGAGTCCCCGCTTCGCCGTGCGACGTCGTGCACGTGCGCCCGCCCGCCCACGCATGCACATACACAACCAGCACGTCCATTAGCGCCATGAGCCAGCAGCTCCGTTTTTTCCTCCTTCCACTCCTTTTTTCGCTTTCCGGCGGCAGCAGGAGCGAGGCCTGTCAAGTTTCATATCAACACGGTGACCTTCCGTCCCCCCGCCGCCGTTCCTCCACTCCGGCAAACACAGCCCGGCCGGCCCCGTTATCTTCAAACCACTGTTTGGAGAGGCATCTCTATCAGAACAGTGGGAAAACATCCAATGCATATCAATTGAAAGACTCTGATTTTTATTTGTTCTGCATTTGCTCTGTCTTGCTATGGTACACAGAAATGACAGCAGGGTCCACTGTATAAACTCTCTAACCACTTGAATCTTGTTGGACTTTGGTGTAGAAATTCAATCTGTAAATGTTGAATATATGACTCATTTCTCATTTTGCCTCCTGCTTCTCCCTCCGTCCAACCCCTCGTTATGCAATGCAGTGTGTGTGTGTGTGTGTATGTGTGTGTGTGTGTGTGCGCACAACTGTAGGTTGAAAGATCTGCAAATTTTTTTGGAGGAACATTAAGCTTCTGTTTGGGAATATTTTAAAATGCAAGACATCTGACGAACCTGCTGTAACTTGATGGTGGAGTCATTAAAGAGGCTTATCAAGTTCTGTAGCAAACATCTGACGACACAGAAACAACATGGGCATCCGACTGGCATCCTTGTTTCTCACCACCTGTCCTCTGTTCGCTGCTGGTTGGTTTCTAATTCCTGAAAAAATAATTAGATTGCTCATTTATCCGTTCCCATGTTGTTGGGTATGTAGCATCCAACTGGCTCATGGGATGGAGCGTTTCTTTGTCATATATTACAGCAAAATTGACATTTTTGGGGTGTTTTTCAATGAATTCTAGCATTTGGGCCAGCAAGTAGCACTAATGGGCTATGAACTGCCATTCCTAGACTAGCAGCTTGCATTCCTGGCCTGGCAACTGAAATTCCAAAGCTACCATTCCAGGGCTGGAAACTGGAATCCACAATTACTAGGCTACCAACTATAGCATTCCCATTATTTGAACGTATATTATGTAAAGTCCCATTGATGTGAACATTTATGAAAATTAACTGGAAGTAATCTGTATAAGAGATCTAGGTGACCTGCTGTAACTTGATGGTGAAGTTATCGAAGTGGCTCATCAAGTTCTGTAGCAAACATCAGATGACACAGAAACAACATGGGCTTCCGACTGGCATCCTTGTTTCTCACCACCTATCCTCTGTTCACTGCTGTTTGGTTTCTAATTCCTGAAAAAATAATTAGACTGCTCATTTATCCGTTTGTAGTACACTGGCTCATGGGGTGGGGTGTTTCTTTGTCATATATCATAGTAAAATTGACATTTCTTGGGCGTTTTTCACTGAATTCTAGCATTTAATGACATGAAAATGCACTGAATTTCCAAAAATGATCTAGATAAAAGCTGAATAAACAACAAAAACAACTTCAACCATGGTAATCTGTCGCAGTAGACTCCTGGATCGTATTGCATATCACATTTATTCATGTGACGCTTCTAAATCTGTCAAAACACCTCCCTCATAACGTAAACGTGGTAACCTCACACAGTGAATCAAACATTATATCTAAAGTTCAGTCTATTTTGTGACCAGCAGAGCACCAGTATTGTTTTCTTACTGCAGGAAATAGCTTAAATCTGAACAGTTTGACTGCAATATGCTGTGTGGTGTAGTAAAATACAATATAAACTGCGATGATTCTAGCAGATTACATCTAAAAATGCAATGCTTCCTGCTACTTGCATGAGAAAAAAGCTTATTTTTTGAGATTTCGCTGCTATTACTTGCATGTATATTATATAAAATAACATTTATGTGTTGTTTTTCTCCACTGCTGCTCTCAGAGAACATTTATGAAAATAATCTGCTGACTGCATAAGAGAACTAGCTAACCTGCTAAAAGTGCCTTTTTTAAATGATATTTTAATTAAACTGCTGTCACTTGCTCTCACATTTTTGTCACACTGACTTACATGAGGTTAAATCAGTGAGTGAAGGGTTATGAGGGCGTTTTTTTAAATACAAGAAAGAGTGAAACTGGGGCAGATTACATGCAAGAAGAATCAAAGTCATGTCAGGAAGTTGTTACTGCAACACTTTAAGCATAATAAAGGTCAGATGAGATGTCAGCGACACAAGACGGCAATTATTTGATTTTTATATTCTCGTGTCACTGCAGAATTTTCTATTCTTAACCCCCGCGCTTCATTTTTTTTTCCCATTTTGTATCCGTCCACCTCTCCTTTGCCGAACCAATCACCGGGGAGGACATTGCGTTTTGCCGAGTGTGAGAGGATGACATCATATCTGTCACCTTCCTCCTCCCTCCCCCTCGCTGTCACTGAACACTGCATCCCTTCAGCGGCTCTTTCAGAGGCCCTTCACCTTCTTCTTCTGTCACCTTTCAGGTTTTTAAAGCAGGATTTTCACACCCTGTTCGTCCTGCTCTGCTGTGGATCCGTAAAACCGAGGCTTAGATTTGGACTACAGTCAGAATAGGTCCATGGTGCTAATGCAACACATAGAAGCACTTCATTTGCACTGGAAACGTCATTCTCCTTTCATGTCTGACAATTTCACAAACAAAACTGTTGATTATCCTCGAGTAAATGAAATCTCACTTAACTCATTCTCAGTTTGTGTTTTGGCGTCGGTTAGGATCTCTTTGGGGGGCCTTCAAAAATGCGTCTCTGCAGTAAAAACCCTCCAGTATGAGCGTTTTATTCGTACCCGCAGCATGTAACACCGTGCTGGCGGCCAATGCTCTTCAATGCTGGCTGTCACTGCAGTTTTATTTTGTTTAACAGGTGGTCAGGCTTCCCCGCAGAGTTTTGTAGCACCTTTTTTTTTTGTTGTTGTTGTTTTTATCAACAGCTCACTCTCCTAAAGGCATGTAAGAATTCAAGAGAGGAGCCTGTCTTCACTGGTTGGACGTGTTTTTCCATCTATGTGTCTGTTTTAATTAATACAGCTGCAAACACAGGCCGAGACGCTCATGCTACACTCTTGTATCTGCACACTGAAGCATGTTTTTACTCCACCAAGGAACGCGGTAGAATTATGTGATGATCAGCGTATGTTTATCTTTCTGTCTGTCTGTTAGCAACATTACTCAAAAATGGACCAATGGATTTGGATGAAATTTTCAATGAAGGCCAGAAATGACACAAGGACCAAGTGATTAGATTTTGGCAGTGATGCGGCTTATAGTCTGGTTTCACCAATTTGTTAAAGATTTCCGTATCATTGCCAGACAGCGGCACGGCGTCACTGTAACCATGACAACAAGTAAACACTTCCTCAGCTGCCTGCTGATGATCACATGATTGTGATCCTACTACAAATCGGACCACAAATGTTTATAAAACTGTAACTGTGAATAATTCCTAGGTTTTTTTTTTGTTTGTTTTTTAAAAAAAAATAAAAAAATATAGTTTGAAGACATTTTGAAATTATTTTTGACCCATTTTTAGTAGTTTTTTTTTTTTTAACCCTTCTTAGTTGTCCTAGACAATTAACTCATGGACAGGTTTTAAACAGTCAAACAGGATTGTTTGAGCAAGTTCTGGACTAATTTGAGTCATTTCTAGTCATTTTGTGCATATTTTTGGTCATTTTTGACAAATTTTGACAACATTTAGATAACAGACTAATTTTATGAAGTCAAATTTGAGTCATTTTGGACATTTTTTAGTAATCTTTGGAGCCCTTCTTAGTCATCCTAGATATTTAACTCATTTTTGACACTGTGAACAGGAAAAGAAGATTTTTTTGAGCAAATTCTGGAAAAATTTCTAATAATTTTGGACAAATGTGGAGATTTGTTAAAGATTTCTGTATCATTGTGAGATAGTGGCACAGTGTCACTGTAACTATGACAACAAGTGGACACTATGTCAGTCGGCAGCTGAAACAAAAATCTTTAACAAATTTCCACATTTGTCCAAAATTACTAGAAATTTGTCCAGAATTTGTTCAAAAATCCCCTTTTCCTGTTCACAATCTGTCCACAATGACTTAAACATCTAGGATGGCTTAGAAGGGTTTCGAAAATGACTAAAAACAATAAAAACACATCCAAAATGACTCAAATTTGACCTGATAACGTAAGTTTGTTCTCTAAATGTTGTCAAAATTTGTTAAAAATGACCCCAAATATGTGCAAAATGACTAGAAATGACTAAAATTAGTCCAGAACTTGCTCAAAAAATCCTCCTGAACTGTTCAAAGCCTGTCCAAAATGAGTTAATTGTCTAGGATGGCTGAGAAGGGTTAAAAAAAAATTACTAAAAATTTGTCCAAAATGACTTTTAAATGTCTGTAATTAAAGTAAAATTTTCTTTAAAAAGTAGGATTTATTCATAGTTACAGTTTTATAAACATACGTGGTCCTCAGTGATGGATTTGTAGTAGGATCACAATCATGTGATCCTACTACTAATCCACCGCTGAGGACTTATTGAGACTTGTCCATTAGAAATGATCCAAGGAACGATTGTTTAAATTGTGGGGGTGTTTCCGAGTCCCATCAATTCCTGTCGCCGCCCGCTACATATTTAGGTCACGTGATTCGGTATCCATACATAACGTACACATGCATAACACACGCCTGTGCTCAGCGCAAGGTCATTGTGTTTGTGGGCACATCTATATTAAATGGACACATTCTATGTTGCCTTGATTTCTGATCTTCAATAACTAATAAACAAATGCTGCATTTCTGACAATGCCTTATGGGGGAATGCACAGCCTTGGAGGAGGACTGTGCTCTCTGAGGGCTTTTCTTGTTTTAAGCTGCCCTCAGCACTGGGTGACCTGCACTGAATACTGTGGTTGGTTGCATTCTGTTTAAACACCGACGGAGGACATCAGCGGATGCTTATCAGCTGTTTTTGCTAAGTGCAGCCCGTTCAGACGTTCTCTAAGACGTGTCTAGGAAACACCCTCCTCGTCCTGACTTCCACAACAGACTAAAAAGTTCTAATTCTGACAGATGACAAAATCTATGCCAGACATGCATGTGGGTGGTTGGAGACATATTTAGGGGAAGATCATTGTGTTTCTGTCAGTCTAAGTCCAGAGACGCGATGCCATCTTTTAGCTGGCGTGTTTATATAACAAAAGAATTCGAGATATTTCCCAGTTTCACTTGTTTCACAGAACACATGTACAAAACTAGAGACGGGATCTAAACTGACACATGAGCAAAGATCAAGAATCCAAATTTAATCTAATTGTGAAACACTATTTGTGGGTTTGCAGCAGAAAGTCTGATGAAACACAGAACAAGAAAACACAGTCAGAATATATCACATGGCCAAGTCAGAAACAAATGTAGACGTAAAATCACTGCAAAACTAAACGTGCACTGATTAGTTTTATGAAATGAACAGCAGCCGCTCTTGGGTTTATGCAACTTTCTGCAACGATTTCACTGTTTTACTGTCGGAAACTGGACAAAATGTGCAAAAATGTTCCTGGGCACACATGCAAACTCCTGTTTACATCAACACACGTTAAGAAACACATAAGAATCAGAAATTAATGCAAGAAAACTTCACTTTTAGTCCAGGATTGAGTTCACAGAATTAGCGCTAGCCTCTTAAAATGACTTGGCACAGACCACTTTGGTGCAATCTTTTGTTTACCTTATTCACAAGGATAGTAAAATTGCACTGAATTTTTTATCCTCATCTCCACGTAGCAGCACCAACGCACCAACTTTATATGAAGGTTTCCCCCAGGAGGCATCTTGTCCTCTTTTTCCTTTCTTTGTTGACTGAAATTTGCCCTACTCTGGTCATTCTGGTAATTAAAAGGCACTAAAGATGCAATAATGGAGCTTTTCTTGGAAAGATCAGTCGATTCTGGAGGTCATACTAAGTCAACAGCCTTTGATTAAAGAGGATTTCTATACTTTAGTGTGCTTTTCTTGCAGGTTGCAGAAAAAAATAGAAGGAATTTTCCATTTCTTAAGACGGTATTCAATAAAATGTGGCCGCCCTAATGTTAAATGTGTATTTATTTTGGCCTTCAGCGGGCTAATAACTCTTGAGGGACCCACTCCTGGATTTATATTTGCCTTTCAGAGCTCATAATTTAAAGCAATTTTTTGAATTTGCAGCACTTACATTTGACTGTGGCCCAGGTTTTCTACAGAAAGACACTTTAGCACAAGGGTGTCAAACTCATCTTAGTTCAGGTTCCACATTCAGCCCAATTTAATCTCCAGTGACCAGTAAAATCACAGCATGAAAACCTATGAATAACCACAACTCCACATTTTCCCTGTGTTTTAGTGCAAAAAAAATAAGTTCAAATGTAGTAATTTATCTTTATACAAAACATTATGAAAAACCTTCTCATTTCCACATTACATCTTCCAGATCACAGAGTGTCTACAAAGGAACACAACATTTAGTCAACTGGAACTGAACAATGTAGTATTTTATTTTATTATCAAAACGACAAAAAAACCCACAAAAAAACCCCAAAACAATCTAAAATATTACAAACATGAGACACAAAATAGCAAAAAATGAAGAAACAACAAACATGAAAAAAATTACAAAAGCATGCAACAAAACAACAAAAACAATACACAAAACAACAAATAAAGCAAGACACAAAATGACAAAAATTTGACAAATAACACAAGCGAGACAAAAAGGAAACACAAAATAACAAAAATGAGAAACAAAACGACAAAAACATGAGACAACACAAAGCAAAACAAAAAAAGGCAAAAAAATTTGGCAAAAATGCTACAAAGCAACAAAAAATGGACAAAAATGAGATGATGATGACGAAAAGCGAGAAACAAAATGACACAAATTAGACAAAAACACAAGTGAGACAAAAAGGAAACACAAAATGACAAAAATGAGAAACAAAACAGCAAAAAAATCTGACAAGAAACAACAAAAACAAGACAAAATATTACAAAAATGAGACACAAAATGACAAATGAACAACGAACAAGCCGGTATTGTATTTTATGATCAAAACAACTAGTCATGGTCTAGAAATGATTTTAAATTTACAGTTTTACTAATTTACAATCTGAAGTTAATGTCTTCTCTGGAATGTTTACACTCTGAAGGCCGGATTGGAGCCTCTGGAGGACCACATGTTGGACACCCCTGATTTAGCAGGTGGCAAAGTCTAAAAAACAAAACACAAAAGTCCTGTGATTTCTTTAAGTCTTGCTGTTCATTTCACAGACAGTCGTCGCACGATCAATTCCTTATAGAACCTGAACTAAAACAGCAACAACAGGACAACCTTATGAGAAGAAAGAAAACAGATCCAGGAATGTGTCGTGCTGTTCATCTCACCTTTTCCTTTCACCTCTGCTGGAATGCCAGTGTTTGTATTGATTGCATCACAGTTTGACAGGTCTGGCTGGCATTTTGTGAGAGGCTGAATAAGTTTGTAGCCAGCTCGTAAGGCTGCTTTAAAGTCGAGGTAATCCGCCAGAAGCTGTCAAAAACGGAAAGTAATCTCCTCTCGCTCATTGTTTTCAAGCGCTTTATTCTCCTGTTCCTCCCTATTCCCACAGATAAACTTTTCAACAGTTGCATCTCCTCTCGATATCTACCGCCAGGAATAAAAGATGAAAATTAACGCGGGGAAAATCCGAGGGATGCTGTGAAATGAGATTAGCGGGGAAAAATAAAGTCAGAATAACAGAATACATTGCAGCAGAAAGGCAGCAGGATGTTCATGTTTTATTTACCGCCGCGCCGTTATATTTAATATTTGATTTAAGACGCAAACACAGAAAACTCACAGGCTGAGAATTAAAGGGGAAGCGTCGTATTCTTTCTTCCACGCTGCTGAATCATTAGCGCCACGAGTGACATGACGGAACACCGGGGCCTGCCTGGTTTTTGCATACGATTCCGCTTCAACCGGTGCGCCTGGGTTGCAAATTTCACGGCTTTGTGTGTCGCAGAGTGCATGAGGTGGCGGCGAACAGGATCTGAGGCGCTCGAAGGATCCCTGGAAGTGTCGAGCCGTATGCCGCCGCCGCCGCCGCCACCGCCGCCGGCATAATTGACTGGAAAGATTTCATTTTCACTGTAACGCGGAGCAAGACGGGCAATTCAAACACCTCCAAGAGTCACACGTCACAGGACGAGTTTATATCAACAACACAAGCCAGACAAAATAAAACACCAAACTACACACAAAACAACGAATAAAGCAAAACACAATGACAAAAACGAGACAAAAAACATAAGCGAGAGAGAAAGGAAGCACAAAACGACAAAAATGAGACACAAAACAACAAAAAATGAGACAAACGACACGGAACAAAAAAGAGACAAGAAATTTGACAAAAAAGATACAAAGCGACAAAAAATGGACAAAAACAAGACAAAAAAAACGACAAAAGCGAGAAACAAAGTGACAAAAATAAGACAAAAACGCAAGTTATACAAAAAATAAATACAAAATGACAAAAACGAGATACAAAACAACAAAAACGTGAGACAAACGACAAAAAAACAACAAAAAGGAGACAAAATATTACAGAAATGGAGAAATGACAAAAACAAGACAAAAACTGACAAACACGAGAAACAAAATGACAAAAATGACACACAAAATAGTGAATAAAGCAAAAAACAAGGTGACAAAAATAAGACAAAGAACACAAGCGAGACAAAAAGGAAACACAAAACAACTAAAACGAGAAACAAAATGACAAAAATCTGACAAAAAAGACAAAAGCGAGAAACAAAATGACAAAAAACAACACAAGTGAGACAAAAAAACAGAAAAACAAAAACGATGCTGCCACCGCTGAGATGCTGAAGATCCTGGAGGCTTCTTTTCTCTTTTTCTACCGTTCAAAAGTCTGGGGTCACTTAGAAATGCCCTTATTTTTCAAAGAAGATAACATTAACCCTGTAAAGCCTGACCCATCAAAAAACAGCCAGAAAATTCTAATTTAAAATTTTTTTTGCCATAATATTTTGTTTATGAGCTATTTTTTGCATCATATATGATACATTAGGAATTTTGGGTTGCATTTTGCTCACAATAATCTACAGTAGAACTCCACTTGCTCCAGTCTACTATTAGCATTGAGTGATCCGACACACTTCATAGCAGAAAAAATAATGTAATAATAGATAAAACTGAAAGAAAGAACAGAACAACAAACTGCAGGAAGCTTTGTTTTCATCTCATACTGAACATCTGTACTAATCCCATATGCATGTACATGCCTAGAACCTCCTCCATCTCATCCTCATCCTCATCTTCTAACTGCTCCATGTCACTGGTGTTTCCATCCAGTATCTCCTTGATGATATTTTCAATGTACTTTCTTTTTCTCTCTTCTTCCTCTAATGGTTTTGACATTGAAAAACAGGTCAATATAGTATAGTGATTATGATTTCAGAGGAATTGTTATTGTAAAAATACTCAGAATGCATTTGAAGATGGCATTTCATCCATTAATTAAGTTAACTAAGTAATTAAAGTCTTTTACATTGAGGTGATACCGTCAGTTTCTTTGTTACACAATTTACACACAACCAGGCTTTTATCCAAGCTGCCATCGGGAAGATTTCTAAAAGAAAACTTTCCTCCCAACAAGCTCAATGCGTCTCGTCTTCCTTCACTGTTCACCAAACTTTCTGACTTCACTCAGTGAATTCTGTGCTTCTTCTTCACAGCTGGAAAACAGACTTTAGGTTCATTACCGCCACCTACTGGGCTGGAGTGTTCATCAGTGTTACCAGAGAGAGGTGCCATTAAATCCGTTATTCTTTTTAACCCATTATTTTTCTGTAATTAATTAATCAAACTTAATGCGTTGAGTCCCAGCCCTAATTTATATATTTATTTATTTTATTTATTTATTTTTAATAAAATACTGACAATATTCACAAGAAATGAATGCAACATTTTGCACCAATCTTTCTGAATTAAGACAATTTCTGATAAATTTATGTTCAGCCAACAAATTCTACAAAATGAGGGAAATTTGGTTTTTCTGTAGAGTCAAAAAACATTTATAATTACCAGCCTTAACTATCTGAAATCATCCAGAAATGTTTAGTCGGTTAGGAAAAGGGACGTGAAATCCTGAAGTCAAGGCGAAGATAAATGAAGCTGTCGGGTTTCCTCAACTTTAATTTAGTTTTAAATTAACAGAAATTTGAGTTTTAATTACACATGATGTTAAGTTGATGCAGCATTATTATGTCAAAGCAGCCTCCTGAAATAATGTTTGCAGCTTTTATAATTAATTTCAATCAGCTTTTTTTTTTAAATAAATAAATAAATAAACTCATGCAACCATGCATTTAATTACCTTTTAGAGCATAAAAATAGTTTAGATATATATCTTACATCCTATATCCACAGTTCATCCTATCAGAAACATCTTTACATTTATCTTTTATCTTTATATATTTCTTTTACAGTCATCTATATCATTATATTATCTTCTTATGTTATTTAAATCATACATATTTTACATATAGCTTATTTTTTTAGCATCACTGTTCATGCTGTTGATTCTGTTAATACTCTGTCATACTGGACATACAAACTGGGATTTTCATATATTCTGCATACTGATATGTACGATTTATACATCTAAAACATTCTATATATATATCTCAAAGCATTTATATTATTTATTAGTTTGTTACTGCTTCGTTTTCCCTTCTACTTCAATGTTAAACTGCAATTTGTTGTCTTAGTATTTGTACTCCGACAACAAAGTTGAATTTAATCTCATCTAAATGACACAAAAAGAAGACAAAAATTTTAAAGACGATTTCAGTTTCTAATTCTCAGATATCTAACTTAAAGTTTTTTCCCCGTGGACATGAAAACCAAGACACACAACGCAAAGATTATTACACTTTTGCAAACACAGAGTGTAAGACGTTCATTCCCAGCGGGTTTAAAGTTTGTTTTAGGAAAAACTTTAAGGGTTTTCAGTGTATTTACGTTTTGAATTTGTAACTGATCTTCCAAAATGCACGTCTCCGAACATTTATAAGTAATAAAGAATGTGAGTTATAGACTTTATGAAGCTTTAATTGCGTTGTGAGTGGAAACATCGTGGACGTCGTGATTGCAGTCAAGCTCACGTTTCAGGTGATTTTTGAACAGTTCGGTTTAATTCAAAGCGTAGCCGTTGTCGCTAATTACCTCCTGACATCGTTAGCGGAGTTAAGCAAGAAAACATAATCAATTTTTCATCAGCGTGTTGTCGTAATGGTTGCTTCTCCCCATTAATGCGTCCCGCTGTAATCCTTACGGACCAGTCCACATGAAATATAAATCTCCATGAATGCTTTAATGTTGGGCTCGTGTCTGCTTCGCTCCACTCTTTGAATCTGTCAAAACGCAGGACTTCAACCTCCATCGGATTAAAAACACAGCGCTTATTAACTTCCGAACCTGAGCCGGTGTTTCCGAATATCACAGAAAACTTGTTACAGTACTTTCCCGATAAGCAATTTCAAACTTATTTTTCAATAACTTTGCAAGGATGGCCGAGGCAGACGTTCAGCTGAGACGATGCTATTTTGCTGTCAGGGCTACTGGCGTCAGCAGAACGAGAAGGTGCCGGCGGTACACCTAGCATCAAGTTGTCTGCAAAGGAAACACTTTACCCGCAGCTTCTCTGACAGTTATGAGAAACCGCCATTAGTGCATTATGCATAATTGTACATGCGCTACTATCAAGTGTCAGTGGAAGACGAGGGGCCGAGCGGCTCTCCGTCGACTGTGGCACGTTTGTTATTGTGAACCATCAGCATTTCTCTATGGAAATGGAGTTGCTACAAAGGGCCATTTTCCAATCTGCTGCCATGAAATCACTCTACCTAGCCCCGGTAATGACCAACCTTGGAAGCGGATTTCCACTCAATTTATTCTCGTGAAAGACAACAGTAGGTGAAATACAAATCTGCGTCCAGGACAAAAGGTTTTCATATAAAAGATTTTTTAATATTCTTTAATATGCAGAGTGTGTGTGCGCCGCCTGTCGTGGTGATGATGGATGATGGAAAATAGAAACACTTTCTCTTTTTTTTGGCATGCATTTAGGAGCATGTAGCAGGTAAATATGCTTTTCTTTCCCGGAGTTTTATTTTAATCAGAGCCGTCTGTTTATGTTGATTTAACCCTTCGATGCATAAGTGGGTCAAAAATGAGCCGGTGAGGTCGTTTTTATCGTTTCATTTTCCACCGATTCCTCAGAAAACATGTTTTGAAGTTACCTTTTATAATTTTATGGACATTCTAATATTTGTATGACTACCCCAAGCTCTTCATCACTGATCACATCATACTAGAGGTGATGCACAAACTCGGACTAAAAGAATGGAAAAATGTCAACAAAATGGACGTTGACATTCTTCTGCTGCTGCTCTGTGTAACATTCTTCTTTTTCATTCATCAAAATGTTCAAAATGTGTTTTAGAGTGAAAAATAAACATATTTCAAACATGAAATCATTCTCATGTGGCCAAAAACAGAGTACAGATAATAATACAAGTGATTATTCTGAACTAAAATGGCACAAAAACACATTGATTCTCATAGAGGTCATTTTTGACCTACTTATGGAAGAGTGTAGGTCCGATCACTGGAGCATCTAAGGGTTAAACTCACGCTCGTGTCCCGGCCAAACACTCCTCTTCATGCGTTTAGGTCAGAGGTGTCAAACTGATTCTAGTCCAGGTTCCACATTCAGCCCAGTTTGATCTCCAGTGCCTATAAAAAAAACACAACTCCTAATGTTTCCTTTGTTTGATGTAAACAAAAAAGTACATTCAGAAATTATTCACATTTAAGGAATTATCTTTTTATAAAACGTTATAAACAACCTGAAATTTCTGAAGAAAAATAAATTCAATTTCAGTAACATTCAGCCTCAGTTTATCATTTCCACATTACAACTTCCAGATCACAGAGTGTCGACAAAGGAACACAACATTTCGTCACAGGAATCTGGAGCTGAACAATATCGTGTTTTACTTTATGATCAAAATCACAAAAGTCAGATAAAAACAACAAATAACAACAAAACCATGAGACAAACAACAGAAGTCAGACAAAAATACAAAAAGCAACAAAAACAAGACAAAATATTACAAAAATGAGAAACCAAACGACAATAGCGAGAAACAAAATGACGAAAAATGAGACAAATAACATGAAACAAAGCAGAAAAGACAGGAAAATTAGACAAAAGTTACAAAGCGACGAAAGAATGGACAAAAATGAGACAAAAAATTACAAAAGCCAGAAAAAAATGACAATAAAAGAGACAAACAACACATTCAAGACAGAAATAACACAAAACAACAAATAAAGCAAACACAAAATGACCAAAATAAGACAAAAAACCCAAGCGACACATAAAGGAAACATAAAATGACAAAAAAGAGACACAAAATGAAAAGAACAAGAGCCAAATCACAAAAGTCAGACAAAAAAAGACAAAAAACTACTAAGACAAGACAAAATATTGCAAAATGAGACACAAAATGACAAAAAAAAGGCCAAAAAATTGACAAAAAAGTTATAAAGTGACAAAAAAAGGACAAAATACACAAAAAAATAACAAAAACGAGAATCAAAATGACAAAAATAAGACAAAAACACAAGCGAGACAAAAAGGAAACACAAAATGACAAAAACAAGAAACAAAACATGAAACAAACGACAAAAGTCAGAGAAAAAAAAGACAAAAATCAACAAAAACGAGACCAAACTTAACAGCACAATGACAAAAGAACGATGAGCAATTGAGTATTTTGCTTTATGATCAAACAACCATGACAACAACTTGTCAAGGTCCACAAATTATTTGAAGTTTATAGAGCAGTTAATGTCATCTCTGTGATTTTTGCGCTTTGAGGGCCGGATTGGACCCTCTGGAGGACCGCTTTTGGCCCGCGGGGCGCATGTTTGACACCCCTGGTTTAGGTGGACGCACTTGGAGACACATGGCAGGATTTGCAGCGAAGGCGGCTCTTTTTCGGGGCATCAAGGTCATATTTGCAGAGAGAGGAAATGCGATCCCATCTCCCAGTCTGTTTGATCAGGTTCTCTCCGGTTCCTTTGATCGGCTGCTTATCGTCAGTGATTGTGCTTGACGGTCCGGTGTGTGATTAGACGAGGATGGAACGTGGAGCTGTGGGGCTGCGGGGCACCCTTCCCATCAAGACGTGCTCCGCTGTAATTAGACATTAGCACCCAGCAGGAAGTCTGCCAACATGAGCTGCACCCCGATTAGAATGATTATCAGAGATAATTCACTTTAATAAGTACATAACGGACCACTGGACTCACGCAAGTACAGATAAAACTGGATGCTTCTGTAATTACCGCCTAATTGGTGCACGCAGGGTGGATGATTTTAACGCAGGATTTCAAAAGAGTGAGACAACCTTTAGCATTTCACCAATCACACTGGAACCCTTCATTAAAATCAGAGGATTTTTATTCATCTGTCAGTATTTTAACTTGAATATTGCAGCATCATAAAGGAGAGACTGAGTGAAATCCATACTCTGAGTACAGAAGTTACAGAAGTATTGAAAGATTACTGAAGTTATAGTTATTTTCATTGTTGATTTGGCTTTTTATATATATATTTTTGGAAATTTAGTGCATTTTCTTGTCATTAAATGCATTGAATGCAGTGAAAAATGCCCCAAAAATGTAAATTTTGCTTGCATTATGTGGGAGGTATTTGGACAGATTTAGTAACATGTGACAGATTACTAGGGTTGTAGTTGTTTTTATTGTTGAGCTGGCTTTTTTAGATTTATTTTTTTGGAAATTGATTGCATTTTCATGTCATTAAACACCAGAATGCAGTGAAAAATGGCCTAAAAGTGTCTATTTTGATATCACAAATGACAAATGGCCATGAGCCAGGGGGATGCAACCTATTCTGCAACATGGAAATGAATAAATGAGCAACTTTAGAAGGAAAAGATCCCATTCATTCTAACCTAACCGGAGCAAACGCGGCATTATAAAGGAGAGACTGAGTGAAATCCATACTCTGACTACTGTAGTTCCATTCTGGTCAAAGTGTACTCGGCTCGGCGCGCTGAAAACGCTCACAATATTACGGCAGAGATCGTCTTTGTTGGAATGAAAAGAAACCTGTCTCCCCAAATGGCCACCTCAGAGATAGCGCTCTTTAATATCAGAGACAGCTAAGCGTAGCTCGCAGCTACAGACATTGACAAGCCGAGCCTGTGGGGACTGCAGGAGATAAGCGTGGCAAGCAGACAAATACCACACTTGACTTTTCCTGCTCATCGGCCGCAGTCGCACAGGGATTACAGAGTCAATGGTTGTTCTTCTATTTGAATACAGTATCTATTTAGAAGTAAGAAAAAGAAAAACATCGGGCTCCCGCCAGAGTGGGATCAATCATCAACTAATTTTACTGGACTGCTCATGTGAGACGCAGCTGGGAGTGGAGGTTCCCCAGACGGGCCTCAGAGCGCCGCGCTGCTGCTCCGAAACGCTGCATTAGAGTCTGCAGGCATGATTAAACTGTTTGTGTTTTACACTATGTACACACACACACACACAGAGTAAAACATAAATGCTGCTAAAATATAACTGAGTGCAAATAATAGGGCGCTGGCTATCTCACCGAACCTTTTCAAATAACCATTAAAAGTTTTCAGAGGAATTATTTATGAGGTCGCATTCGCAGTTTCCAGGATTGCGAGTGAAAAAGAAAGTTAAAAAAAAAGAAAAAAGAATGGGGATATTTACACTACTGTTCAAAAGTTTGGGGTCATCCAGAAAATTCCATGTTTTCCATGAAAACTCACACTTTTATTCATGTGCTAACATAACTGCACAAGGGTTTTCTAATCATCAATGAGCCTTTCAACACCATTAGCTAACACAATGTAGCATTAGAACACAGGAGTGATGGTTGCTGGAAATGTTCCTCTGTACCCCTATGGAGATATTCCATTAAAAACCAGCTGTTTACAGCAAGAATAGTCATTTACCACATTAACAATGTCTACACTGGATTTATCATTCATTTAATGTTATCGTCAATGAAAAAAAATGCTTTTCTTTCAAAAATAAGGACATTTCTAAATGAGCCCAAACTTTTGAACAGCAGTGTACATGAATTAAAGTTGCTCTATATTATTTAAAGTTACTCAAAAATAAGTTAAAGTTGCATAAATGAGTAAAAGTTGCTTTATACTAGCTAAATACCACACTGTATATGTTGCTCTTATAGTTTGGTTGTACATATTTTTTAGTGTGTGCTAATATTGCCTTAGAGAGTTTATTTTTAATGCTGCTATACAGAGTGATTTACATTTTTTTCTATAACAGTGACAATAAAGACTTATTCTATTCTAAATTGCTCGAAAATGAGTTAAAGTTGCTCTAAAATGAGTTAAAGTTTCGCTATATTAAAGTTGCTCTATATTAAAGTTGCTCTATATTAACTAAAGTTCCTCATTTATTTGAATTGGAAAAACTTTGCTTGTTGTGTTAATTGCGATTAATTAGTTACACAGCCTCTAATTAATTAGATTAAGCTTTTTAATCACGTCCCACCACGAATGTAAATATTAACATTCTGACTTCATTTGTGTTTTTCTTATGAAACGCCCTTCGCTGTGTTTCCGTACGTGTTCGTGTTTGATCAATGCATCGGTCACAAAGCGCTGAACTCTGACATCCATCCATCCCTCTCTAGTTCTGCTCTGCTGGTCTCACACTCTGCGACACGACCTCCGAACACAGCCAAAGGTTCGACTTCCACTTAATCCACAGCCAAAAGTCCACCAACTTTCTTTGTGCACAGTCAGAGGGAAAAGATGGAAAACAAAAGAACGAGAATATATTTTAGTAAAAGTGTGCAGGAGTCCAAGTGTTTTAATCATTTTACAGGCCGGAGAGGACTTGGAGTCGCCGCAAAGGCACTGAATTAGAAAGACCGGCTCCACACAAGAAAATGTTATTTATTTATTCTGAGCCTCCCCTCGAGTCCATCTCCAAAATCACACAGCAAAACTCTGGGGGTGTGATGCTTCTCAGTAGTTTCCACTCCACTGTTTCGCGGCTGAAATGAATTTATTCTTCACAGCTAATCACTCGTTACTCGGATCGAATGAGTGCAGTACGTCACACCTGCTTGCCCTTTTACAGAGGAAAGAAAAAGAAGAAGAAGAAAATAACCACGACTGAATCATCCCGGCCTGGCGTGAGGGGATTCTGTCTGAAGTGATTGGATTCCAGAGAATCTCTCCCTCCGAACGTACGAGCAACTCATCGCTTTTTAATTTAAAATTAAGTCTCCGACTCCCAGGGTTTAGCCGCCTCGGTCCGGCCGCCCGCCGCCTCCCTCCAGACTCACATGTTTTGCTCGTTCGGTGCCATCAGTTCCACGTCTGCCAAACATCACACGTCGTCAACTTGCTCCCGATGACATCCCACTGTTCTGACCATTGATTGGCAGGTCAAGCGGCGAGTGCAAGCAGGAAATCGATAGCAGAGGACCTCTAGACAGTACAGGGGGAGTCTTGGAGGAACTGGCCCACTGGACACTGCCAATCACCAACCACAAAATGTAAGGCCAGCCAGCCATGAACAAAAGCTATCTCCAGGCAGAAACACCAGCTTGGATAGCAGATGGATTTATGTGGAGGGAAAACTTTTTTTTTTTCTTACCCGTAAGTCTGAGCGCGAGCGGGAAAGGAGGGCAGGCGAAGTTTTCTGGAAATACATTAGCATTTCTTCTGCTCATTCATATGCTAAAACTCAAGTGGGATCTAGGACCTTTGGGATTTGGCATTACCAAATGTAGGCTCTTTATCTTAACATGCAGTTGCACCAGGTCTGACAGTCTAAGCATGACAGAGCAAGCTTATTAGCATCTAGTCGGCCATTTCCAACCACTGCAAGACATAGGAGGTACGAGTGGAGTATACACAGCTATATTCACCCTCTAGCCTCCTTAAAATATGGCCTGAGGGACCCTTGAGGGTTTAGTGCGGCTACGCTTTGTCCTCGGTGATTCTTTTCCCAGTTTTTGTTTTTTTTTTTTTTTTCCCTCAGACATCCTGTTGGCGCGTCACCAAAACAAACACTCAGCTGACACCGAGGACAATAATTCCGGAGCAGATTCACAAACACGACGGGCGAGGCTGTAAATTTAGCTCAGGCCGAACCAGCATTGTTGCTTTTTGTTGTGTTTTTTTTCCCCGTGAAGACAGACGCAGACACACTTTGCGCCTCTTCTTCTTGCCGTGTTCCACCACCCTCGCACTTTCCTCCTCCAGCGCCCGGCCTCTACAATCAGCGACCTCCGAACCCGCTCATTTATCTCGCCGGCCAACATGTATTGAGATGATTCATTGTGCACGAGCCTCAAGGCTGTGAACTTTGATCAATCGATGGAACGAAGAGCGTTTCAGCAAAAAAACTTCTGTTTCTGTAAAGCTGGGGACGATTAAAAAAAATCCGTTAATTATGTGTTCATACGTGGCGCTGAAACTGGCTTCAGAAGAATCACAGTTTTATGGGATTAAACGTAAAATAATAGAAGGTGCACTGGTGGTTAAATATTCAGCCTTTGTCCTCCAAATGATTTATTAAAAAATGAAAGTGGACAGAAGTACGAGCTGCACATTTATGTTTTAATTTATCAGTGACTCTATAGTTAACAAAAACTAGATTATTTCTATTTTTTAATGATGGTGTTGTACCAAAAGGTACAAAAATAATATTTTTTCGTTATTTAATGGTAAATCTATAATAAAAGTGGTTTAATTTGCTTTATTTAATAACATAGCTAGAAGATAAAAACTACAAATGTTTAATAAATCTGTAAAATGACAGAAAAAGTACTGACAGCTTTTCATCCAAACTGTGACACTGTTAATTAACAGAAATTTTTATTTATTTATTTTATTTTATTTAAAAAAAAAAAATAATAATAATAATAATTAAAAGTCAGTGTCCAATTCCCATTTGTAAATGGTGTTGATCAGGAAAAAAGACATCTGTTTTTATATAATTTATTGGTGTATAAAAGGTAAAAAATAAAATAAAATCTCTTTTGTGTTTCTGATGTCAGTTATTTTATAGGGCAAATTAAAATAATTCAAACAAATCTTTCGTAGTAAAAACAGCATTTATCTCGCTGGTCAAAATATCTTGAGATGATTCGATGAACTTTTGACGAATCGATGCAACGAAGAACGTTTCCGCGAAAAACTTGTGACGCAAAATGTTCTTCTGTGTTTCGGTAAAGACGATTATTTTTAAAAAATCTCCCCTCCGCAGACGAGGAGTGATTATGTGCTCTGGAAGTGGCAGGTCTGGGAAGTTTGTTTGCTGCGAGGAGGAGGTTTGGCTCCTTCAGAATGAGAATAGAAGCGCTTTGACCTTGCTGCTGGGGCCCTGGCAGACAGTTGGTGAAACATTTGAGCGTGTTTCAACTACTGTCACCTTGGGTCTCTGCCATGCACCTGCCTTTCACAGCGCAGCGCGCACACACACACACACACACACACACACACACACACACACACACACACACGAAAGAGATGGCGTTTCCATGGCAACCGCATCAAAACTTCCCCAGTGCAAAAAAAAAATAAAAAATAGAAACGGCGGCAGGAAAAAAAAGAAGCAATGACAGCACAACGATAGCGTGATCTCTCTGGATGCCTGACAGAAATGTACTACATTACGCCTCACGTGCACGCGCCCGGCAATCACGTGCACGTATCATCACCCTTCGCCTCACCTCTTGTGTGTAACCGAACAATGGAAGTGCACTCAGCATAAATTCTGCCGCTGCTGACGATGGCTCCTGCCCGTCTCTTTACGATCTCTGGTCCGCTGCTAATGCTCCGGCTGTAGATGCACTCGGAGCTTCTGGCACATTTCAGACGTTTGTGAAATGGACTGGAATGAAATGAAAGAAAAAGAAAGAAAAAAAACCCCAACAAGGAGCCTGTGTCTTATTTCCAGCATCTCTTTCTCATTTCATTTACCTCTCCCACGCTCTCTTTGGAGATCAACAGTGGAATGACCGGCGTTTGAAATGATGTCTTTCTGTCACCCTCATGACTGCGATAATAACAGACCATAATAACGAAACACAACAAGGACTGAGACAAAGAGGTCTGATTTAGCAGGTGAAGCTGCTGCTCGGAGGCCGTTCACGAGCCCCGACTTCTTGCTCGACTCCTCCGGAAACGTTGAATCCTGAATCCTGCAGCGTGGCGTCCGAAGTGGCGCCGACAGGAAGCGACACGTGTCAAAACGCTGCACGCTCTGCTTTCTGGTGGCGTCGTGACACGTGTCACTGCAGGTTGACGGGCGCCACTGCGGGCCGGCGCATCACGATTCACCACGGTGTCACCATGCATCAGCAGCAGGGAGAAAACGCTGTCGTTGCATCACGCGAGCTGCAAACGTCTTGGTTATTAATGCAGTCGTTCTGTCTCCGTGTCCGGTTTGTGCTACAGGTGTCAAATAACACGAGGATGTGTGATGCAACCGGTGTACAGAAACTACCGATCAGAAGTTTAGGGTTAGAAACCTAGAAATGTCCTTATTTTTGAAAGAAAAGCAGGTTTTTCAAATGAAGACAACATTAAATGAATGATAATTCCAGTGTAGATGTAGTTAATGTGGTAAATGACTATTGTAGCTGGAAACGGCTGATTTTTAATGGAATATCTCCATAGGGGTACAGAGGAACATTTCCAGCAACCATCACTCCTGTGTCCTAATGCTACATTGTGTTAGCTAATCGCAGTGTTGCCAACTCGTCAGTAAGGAAAGTAGCTATTGGCTGTCCTCAAAACCGCTAGAAGTCCCTACATGACGTCATCGCCTAACTGTCCAACATTGTAGGAGATAGGAATAATGTTGTGGGAGAGACAAAAAGTGAGTATAAAACACCCAAAATATGTTTTTGAACCCGAGGCTGTGTGAGTCAAACGCAGCAGTTTATTTTAGTGTGACAGTGAAGAAACATTTTCATTTACATCCCGCTCTGTAGGCCAGGTCGGGACCTGCAGCAACTTTACGCGATTCGTTGGGGTGTAGGTCTCTAGTCGGACAGGGACTGCAGCAGGGTTACTAGACTGACTGCCTAGGAACGCTGTGGTCCGAGGAGGAGCTCACAGCGCCACCTGCTGCTCAGTGAGGACGGTAACTGTAGAACGATACATGCTTTCATGCCAGAGTCTCCAAAACACCAGAAAAAGCCGCTAGACTTGTCACTAGTTACTTTTGACCAAAAAAAGTCGCCAGATTTAGCGAGAAAGTCGCCAAGTTGGCAACACTGGCTCATAGCTTTGAAAGGCTAATTGATGATTAGAAAATCTTTGTGCAGTTATGTTAGCACATGAATAAAAGTGAGAGTTCTCATATAAATCATGGAATTGCCTGGGTGACCACAAATTGTTAAACAGTAGAGTATGTCAACCTTAACTGATCTCAAGCAATTTCAACTAATATAGAGCAACTTTAGCTCATTCATACTGTCATTCAAAAGACAAACCATAGACACACCTGCTACACTACAATAATCAGCACCATATAAAACAATGCAATACAGTACAGTAACCTGTTTAAAAAGCTGCATTTAACCTTTTTTGTTTGCTTTTTTCCATAGTGGCAGACATTTGAGAGTTTTTTCACTAAAGTCAGTTGCCACAAGTAGCCGGAAGTTAAATTTAATCCTAGTTATCAGAATGTTGATGAGTTTGTTGAACATTTGCTTGATTAATCAGAGGGAGTCAATCTGTCGTCAAGCTGCATTTTTTCACTTTTCATAGAAACAAAGGTTAAAAACCAGACTGCATCATGTGTAGCATCATCCCTTCAGAGCATATTAGCATCTCATAGCTCATAATGGTGGTTTCACTGCTTATAACTTTGCTGTTTTTGTGTATTATCATCGCACTCGTCAATAGTATTTTTTTTTTTTTAAATGCTGTTTCAAGGAAAATAAAGGTATGTTTTCATGGAAACTATGGAATTGCCTGGGTGACCACAAACTGTGTTTATCTGTCTCACACAGATCTAAACAAAACAGATGATGTCTGAGTTTATAGAGCCTGAGTGGCTGATATTATCATCTGTGTTGTACGATATGAACACTTTGTTTTGCAGGACGTAATACAGAAAAAGATGCTCAGGGAATAAATGGAATAAATTCTAATAATAATGTGTTTCCTCAACAACGTTCTCAGAACATTGCAGAATATTCTACCTTTGTCAACATACTACTTTCCAGGAGCCTTTTATAAAATCACATTCTGTCTTTTGAGGCCTCTTGCAAACATTTTTTGAATGTTGGTTTGAGACGTTCCACTTAAAATCTTCTGTCTTAGTTAGCTGTGAACCTTAAAAGAACAATACTTTAAATGAGAAATATCCTCAATACCTTCTTTGAACATTAGATTAACATGTTTTCTTTAAAATCTAGTAGAACTTGTATGTAATGTTTGACAACGCTGTGGAAATATTTCACAGTTTCTTCCTCCCAAAATCCAGTCAGTATCAAGTATGTTACTCAATCCTGCATTTTCCTGATGCTGCACAAATACAAACTAAAGCCTCAATTATATCTCTGTTGTCCTGCATTTTACATGCAAATCTACACTAATCTACAAAACTGAGAGCTGCCAGTTACAACCTGCTCCATAAGATCCTCTTGTGTTGCATTGTTATTCATCATAAAGACAATTCTGGACCACAAATAAACGACAATAAGATTATATTAAATATAAATAATAGCAGAGCAATGAGATATAAGTACATCAGCACATCGGTGAAAATAAAATAGAAAAAATAAGCAGCAATACTGACAATGATCCTAAAGTACTGAAGAAATATTTCACATACAATTGTGCTCGAAAAGCGAAGCCACAGCAAAACAAATAGAAATAAATAAACATAAATCACACTGACATTTAGCTTACAGCATCTGCTTTTATAAATTTAGCTTTGAACTACATCCATCAATCAAAAGATGTAGAATTTCTCTCAAAGCTATTGATTAAACTTGATGTTTGGTCCAGAAATGAGCTTAAAAGCATGTTGCAGAAAGAAACTCCTAGGTTTCATTTCTGTAAATTAATGACCAACAGCTCCCATTTCAAACAAATTAGGTGTTTGTCAAACCCCTGAAACACACGCTTGTTTCCTTCACACGTCTAAAATAAAAGATAATTGAGTTGTTTTCGCCATTCCTCATGAAACAAAGTAAATAAATGAATAAAAGACAAAGACATACAGTCGCAGTTATCCTCTGAAAATTAATCACAACCATTCCTGTTTGTGTTCCGTCCTCGCTGTTTGCAGATTTCTCTCGATAATAAAACATTTCACTGATTCGCTTCATTTACAGTTGAGTGTTTTGGAGTGAAACTGGCAGCTGTGTAATCAAAAGCATCCCATGGACAGAAATACTGCGTAGTAGATTTAACTCCGGCCCTGAAATGGCAGCTTCTTTTTTAAAAAAAAAAACTGCTTTATCGATTAGAAAAGACACATATTGACTGAGAGTGTAAGTAAATAATGTTTCTTCTCTGGTGTGAGAAGGAACATTTCAAACCGTAGCGTCCGTTTTCTTGGACTAAAACAAACCGTCTTTTAAAATTCTGCTGACAAGAACCACAGTTTTATGTGATTAAATGTAAAATAACAGAAAGCGCAACTGACAGCTTAATATTCAGCCTTTGTCCCACAAATAATGTAAAAAATATTAAAAGTTTCTGTTCATCCTCAGTCAGAAGCAGTAGCTACACATTTATTTCTGATTTATTGGTGACTCTATAGCAAATAAAAACTGGATAATTTCTATTTTTTAATGTGCTTGTAGTAAAAAACTCATTTTTTTTTCTTTTTTAGCATATAATGATGGTGGTGTCCCAAAAGGTAAAAAAATAATAAGAAATTTCCTTTCATTTAATGGTAAAGCTATAATAAATATGTTTAAATTTGCTTTATTTAATGGAATAGCTACAAGATAAAAGCTACAATAAATCTCTAAAATAGCAGAAAAAGCACTGGCAGGTCAATAAAGATGTGAAAAAAAATGACAATTTTGTGTCAATTAACAGTAAAAAGACAGTAAAAAATAATTTACTGGACATTAAACAGGACATTTTCTGTATTTTAGTGGTGACTCGTAACAAAATGAAGAACATTTCTATTTTTAATGGCATATCTATAGTAATCTATGGTAATAGGATAATTTTCTGTTATTTAGTGGTAAATGCATAAGTTAAAAAATATGTACATTTGCCATTTTTTGTATCAGTTGTGTAAAAAAAAGAAAAAAGAATTTCTAAAATAAATTTATTTTGTACAAACAGTAAATAATCTGCACAATTCCTGTCATTTCATGGTAAAATTAGAATTTTAAAAATTATTTAATTATGTTTATATTGGTGTACAGAATGATTTGTGTTATTTAAAGGTATATCTACAGTACAATCTAAAAAATAAAACTGTAAAATAACAGAAAAAGTTCTGGCAGCTCAATTAATTTGAGAAGAAAATAGGAATTTTGTGTTAATTAATCCTAAACAGGACAATTTCCTGTTATTTAATGGTAAATTTATAATTTTGAAAAATGCACATTTGCTATTTTTTGTATTGGTTATGTTAAAAAAAAGGATGTTAGAAATACTTTTATTGCGTGCCAGCAGTAAACAAAAAAGTATATTGAGTATGGCTACAGTATAAAGATAGTAAATGTTCAATAAATTATCATTATACAAGCTTTGACCTGTAAACAAAATGTGTAAGATGTCGGTTATTTGATGGTTCATCTGCTGTAAATCACAAATAATTCAAACTAATCTTTCGTAATAAAAACAGCTCTTTATAAATTTATATATCTTTGACATTCCTGTGAAAATGCTGAGCTAAAATAAAAGGGAAAATATATATTTATTAATCTCTAAACTGTTCCAAGTGTGGTGATTTATTACAATCTCTCTAAAACATGAGCAAACTGTTTTTGTTTTTTTGTTTTTTTTTAGTTATTTAGAGCCACCAAATTTTCAAATCTGTGTTCATCTTTGAATGATGGTTTCAACAGCAGAAAAAGAAAACAGTGTGCTTCATCAGGGTCAAACGGGAACAAAAAAAACCCCATTCTTCCTCCGCTTTAAAGGGAGGAAACATCGTCAGTCCCTGAATTCCGCATCGACAGGCCGACTCCGTGGTGTTTTGGTGGAGATATTTCCCTCCACTCGAGCCTGGGAGAGGCTGGTTACGGGTCAAGCAGGAGAAAATACTTAACGGCTTGTTATTCTTCTCTGCTGGCTCTAGGAGAGGATCTGCAGACAGACAGATAAGACCGTCTGGCCCGACAGAAAGACTGTTCATAACGCCGCTACCTGGGTCTATTTGCTGCCCGTCTTCGCCTTGGGGACTCTGCTCGGAAATATTAAGCGACAGAGTTTAAAGTTAGAGCTCGGGGACAAACGTTCCCCAGAGCCAGACGGAACAGAGAAGAACCAACACTCCCTGTTTATCGCCAAAACAAAGGAAAGGCTTCAAACAGAGAATAAATCAAATTATAAATCAATGTCGGGCTTCCATGAGCACTTAATCTGTATTTTCTGGATTAATTATTTTTATTCTGGCTTATTCCAGAATTGGAGGCCATTTGAGCTTCAACATTTTTGAAAAATAAACCTTTTCTTTCACAATTTTCTGCTCCATATTCATCATATTAGGTAATAAACTATCAAAGGCTTGATTGGCTCAGCATACAAATCAGTGGTAGCATTTTTATTCCATGTTTTCTGTGTTGTTTGCTAACCCTACTCTAATCACAGTAACAGGGTTGCTAATCCATGCTAATGTGATCTTTTTCTCAGCAGTAGAAGCTAGATATTTAGCTAGCTGTTACTGCTGACCAAGAGGACAAACTGACTGATGGGAAATATGAAAAATAGAACAGAGGACACAGCTTTGTTCTACCCATTCTTTAGGAAAACTGTTTGATGATGCAAACGACAAAGACAAGACATGAAATGACAAAAACAAGACACAAAACAACAGATAGGAGACAGAAAATGACAAAAAAGTAGGCAAAATTAAAAACAAAATACAAAACGCCAGAAAGAAGGCAGAATATGACAAAAACAAGACACAAAACGACAGAAAAAAGGCACAAAACAACAAAAACTAGTCACAAAACGACAGATATGAGACAGAAAATGACAAAAACAAGACAAAATTAAAAACACAAGACAAAATGCCAGAAACAAGACAGAACTGTGACACGTAGTGATTTTTATAAATTAATGTCCTTTTAATCTGCTATTTGTTTTAATCAGGGAAAAACTTCACTTTAATGAAGCGTGCAGCTAAGTCTGTGGAATTCTAAAATTAAACAAAACACCAAATTAGTTGGGATTAAAATCCACATTTCCACACAGATTGACTTGTCTGGGAGGAAGTTTGTGTTTTGAGAAGCAAATATTTTGTCGCTTTCTGCTTGTAAATCGATCATTAATTCCCTCTAAGTCGACTGATCTGTTTGCTGGATGTCGCTGAGTTAAAAACCGATTAAAACTCATCGATCAGACGTCGTGTGAGGATATTATGTGATTATCACGGCGTTAAGTTGTGTCACAACAACTTCGGCGTCGGCGCGGCGCTAAAGAGCAACTTGATTCAAAGTGTTGGCAAATAGTTTGTGCACCTTAATTGGCCATGTTTATTAATAAGTAAGTCAGAAGGCATTGATTTTGACAGGAGGGTGAGCGCCTGGCTGCGCGCTAGCTGGACCGCATGCTGCTTCCTGCAGGCAGGACTCTCGCTGTGTAGCAGTGATTGCAACATATCCGTGTGATTACTGTCAGTGAATGTTATTAGGTGTTTTCTGATTGGGCTTGCATCGGCTGCAGGGTTCACTCTCCAGGCTTCAGGGGAATATGCAAAGTGCTTCGGCGAGTAAACTCCATCTTAAATACTTCTGCTTTTTGTGGGCATAATTTGACACAGATGCTGGGTCTGTCACAAAGGCAGTGGAAAACACATTAGCGATGGAAAAGCCAGCGTGTCCCTTCAGCCAAAGACAAAGCTGTTTGAGGTTTGTGGTGTAATCTCCCAAGGATGCCACTTGATTTTCCTCAGCACCGCCGCTCAGTTTTCCGCAGAAAATGCAGAAGTTTGAGCTCACTGGATTGAAAGTGTTTGTTTCTGGACACTCAGACTTTATTGTTTGGTTTTAAATGTTCTGACACGTTCTAACTGAGTAGAATTCTTCCCTTTTCTTTCACCAGATATAATACTGAAGTCAGCCAACCACATTCTCTAAGAGCAGGGGTGTCCAACATGCGGCCTGTGGGCCAAAAACGGTCCTCCAGAGGGTCCAATCCGGCCCTCAAAGTGTAAAAATTCCAGAGAAGACATTAACTGCTGATTGTAAATTAGTAAAACTCTAAATTTAAAATAATTTCTAGACCATGTGTGATGGAGTCAGATCTGTTCTGTTTGTTGGTATTGCGCCCTAGTGGTTGTTTTGTGTACTCATTCATTTTTGTTACCTGAGGAAAAGAGGAAGTGAAGTCATGCTCATGAGGTCACTTCCTTCTATCTCCTTCCTTGCCTTTAAAAGCCGGTCAGTGGCAGTCACACCTGCTTTGCACCTGTTACCATCCACACCTTCACAGTTTGAAAACGGCATCATCTGTAAGTTCTGTTTGTTTCTCATTATGAAAGCAGCACGTGTGTATTATTATTAGTTAAGAAATATTATTTTGGTGTTTTGTGAACACATAGTTTGTTTATATACGTTATACTGATGCAATGTTTTGTTTATCTCTGGTTTGTTTGGAGTTTCACACTTTATCCGGATTAAACTACCCAACTGAACACATGGCCTGTTCCTTGGAGTTTGATGAGGAGAGAGTTTAGCTGTCTGTATAGCTGAGTAAACGTTCATGGGGACAACACTTAGCGAGGACAGAACACCCTGACAAGTTGTTTAGATCATAAAGTAAAATACTAGATTGTTCATTGTTCTTTTGTCATTTTGTCTCATTTTTTGAATATTTTGTCTTGTTTTTTGTCTTATTTTTCAGATTTTTGTCATTTGCCTCATGTTTATGTGGTTTTGTTTCTTGTTTTTGTTGTTTTGTATTTCCTTTTTGTTTTGCTTGTGTTTGTTGTGTAATCTTTTGTCTTGTTTTTGTCCATTTTTGTTGTCACTTTGTTACATTTTTGTCAAATTTTTTGTCTTTTTTGTTTTATTTTGTGTCGTTTGTCTCATTTTTAGTAATTTTGTGTCTCGTTTTTGTTATTTTGTGTCTCATTTTGTAACTTTTTTGTTGTTTTTTGTCTTTTTTGTCTGACTTCTGTCATTTCTCTCACGTTTTTGATGTTTTATTTCTCGTTTTTGTCATTTTGTGTTTCCTTTTTGTATCGCTCAATTTCAGAAATTTCAGGTTGTTAATAATGTTTTGTGAAAAGGATAGTTCCTTAAATGTGAATGTGAATATTTTCAGAATGTACTTTTTCACACTAAAACAAAGGAAACATGTGGAGTCGTGGTTATTTCTAGGTTATTATGCTGTGATTTTACTGGTCACTGGAGATCTGGGAAAATGTGGAACCTGAACTAGAATGAGTTTGACACCCCTATCTTAAATGTTCCAAGATCTGAACACAAAAATAAAGGCAATCAAGCATTTTAGATATTTTTAGATAAAATCCAACCCTCTAACGTCACCTTTTTATGTGTTTCTTATTGTATTTTTATTCAGATTTACCTTTTGATCATTGAGTTTATGTCTTATGTTTGGCTATTTAGAATTCTGCAGCACGTTAGTTGTTTTTAAATGTGTTCTATCAGTAAATTACAGGTTTGTGATGGACCTTGGTGGGAACAAGTTGTGATTAATTCAGTTAAAGTGGATTTAAAAAAGGGTGTAATTAGAAAAATGTCCAGTATTTCCCCAAAAGACAACAGCTTGACCTATTGGTTGGATGTAAATTAGGCCAGATAATGAATTCTGGAGAAAATACGGCTTTTGGAGACTCGCTATTTGTTTTGGAAGATGTGATGTGAGCTCGAACCACAAAAAAATCACATTTAAAGAAGCCTTTATGTTTTTCTGAGGAATCAACTTCCACCATCCAGTCTAACATTTGATTTCATCATATTATATCTTTAGCCATAAGTCAAGAAGCGAGGATGTACGGAATCCTCCTCAGATCTTGTCTGCATTCCTCTGAGGATTACGTACAAAGTCTGCAGATATTTTCATTCCTTTGTGCTGTTTGCGGTGTGTTTCCCATTAGTCCAAAATCTCCCCAGAATCAACATTCACACATTAAAGCCGGGGATGGAGTCATACCTGTAGAACGGCATTACATGGCTAATTGTAGCCGGGACAAATTCAAATTCATGTCTCCACCACCGTCCCGTCTATCCAGCTTCTTTTTCACTTCCTCGACATAATGCTGGTCATTCAATCTGAAAGCAATTTAGCCCATTAGCTTGACGTTTAGGAGGCCAACTAGGAAACCATATGCGTCTACTCCCCGGCCCCGGTTCGGAACTGCCGGCTGATTTGTTTGTTAATAACGCCGGCAGGATTTCTCAGCGTTGGAATCGGAGCATTTCTGACAATAATGCAAACAACAGGATGTATGGGGGGGATTGAGCGAATGGTCATGGAGCAGGAGGAAGCGTTTACGGAGATCTCTGCCAGGTTAATTGGCTCGATTTCACTCAACACTGTAAGCTCCGTAATTAGCCGTCTATTTATTCTGCAGAACTATTGTTTTAGGTTACCATTAGCTCCAACGGGCCGAATGACTCGGAGGTTCATCGAGGAATCCGCTCTTTAATATGCCGTTAAAGGTTTTGTGGAGCAGTTTAAAGAGCAGAGCTGTTATAGCAAAGGTTATAGGTTCTCCACAGAGGTTTCCAACCTTTTAGGCTTTTTTTTTTTTTTATCACCACTTAGACAAACTATAGTAATTGTTTGCATGTAGGAGCAGATCAGACGTCTCTTCAGTGTCTGCAGGAAAAACAAGTACCGTTCTCTGGTTTCCTGTCTGATTCAGGCTGGATTTGAACGATTTGTTTGTTTTTAAGGTTTTTAATGGGATAGAATCTCCTTATTTACCAGAATTAATAGATTTTCATATACCAGATACACCAGATTCTCTTAGATGTTCCAGAGCAGCTTCAGATCTTGGGAACTGTTTGTCTTTTTGTGCAAGAACTGCTGACATTTTAGATCTTCTTAGATGGAGCTTGACCTCGCTAACTTATTTACCTGTGTTTACTTGTCCACTGCTTCCACGAACTATTGGTGCTAAATTTCAAGTTCTACATTTAGAAAAACACTTTTAGAAAAGTGTCCTGTATTTCCCGAAAAGACAACAGTTAGACCAACTGGTCGGAAATAAATTAGGCTAAACAATGAATTATGTCTTCTTACTATTAGTGATTAATAAAATTCAACAGCTGCACTTAGATTACAGCAACATATGATAGCACTTGTGGTCATTTTTGCATCTTTTTGTGATCTAAATAGCATTTAAAATGAGTAAAAACACACAGGGAGAGCCAGAAAATTTGGTGTTTTATTGTAACACAAAGGGTGAAATTAAGTGGTTAGTTATGAAAACTTCAATTAGAGAAGTTTTCAGAGGCTGTAATTTAATAAAAATGTACAGTATTTTCAGTAAAAAGACAGCAACTGGACGATTTAGGGTGTTTTTTCTTTAAATAATCACCTTGGGTACCACTAATTTATGCCTCAGTGAGAAGACAGAATGAATAATTTACCTTTGTTTACTTGTCTACTGGTTCCAAGTGTTAAATTTAAATTTCTACATTTAGTGAAAAGATCAAAGCAGCAGATGTTGGATTGATGTTCGTTCAAACATCTCATTCTCCTCTTTGGCTTCTAGTGCTGCAGTACATCAGGCTTAATGATGTGTTTTGTCTTCTTACTATTGATAGTATTCAGGTTCCTCATTCAGTTGCAAAAGTCACAGCAGCATATCGGGAGACGTACGATCATTTAAAGCTCTTATATGATTAAAAATGAGAAGGTAAAAACACACACAAGGAGCCAGAAAACTGCTTTCAGTGATTTAAAGTAAACAAAAAGTTCAATTAGAGAAGTTTTCAAGGGCTGTAATAGGAAACCTACACGGTATTTTATTAAAAACACAACTGAATGGTGCAGGGCGCTTTTTATCTTTCAATTAATCATCTCGTGTTCCCACAAATTTATTTTGCGATGCCCTCGCAGGCCTCGGGGCTTAAAACTAGTGGACAAGTAAATGAAGAAAGTAAATAATGGAAACACACATGACTGCAACTCCTGCACAACTGGAGCTTCACAAAACCTTGACATTTTCCTTGTATTTTAAGGAAGTTTTTTTATCATATTTTGTTGATGTTGCATTGCATTTTACAGAACATACTGCATCTAGTAGACCCACTGTTGCAAAAACACATCAGCTTTATTTCTTCAATTATTATTTTTTAAAATTATTCATTGTGTTTGCTATTTTTTCTGTATATACCTCTATCTATCTATCTATCTATCTATCTATCTATCTATCTATCTATCTATCTATCTATCTATCTATCTATCTATCTATCTATCTATCTATCTATCTATCTATCGATCTATATCTATATATATATATATATATATATATATATATATATATATATATATATATATTATTATTTATATCTAACACACACACACACACACACACACACACACACACACACACACACACACACATATATATATGTTACATGTATATTATTTATTATTTCTATATTATTTTTGCTCATTTTTTTCTGTTTGGATTTTACAGGGATAAGAACACAAATAGAAACTCATGAAACTTAGTGATTTTATCTACATGTTTTGTTGAGGCCTGTTTCTACATTTAGTTTCAACATCTTGAGTTATTTATGATCATTTAAACGTCTTATTCTCAGCTGAAGTGTCCGTCATAAATCGTTATAAATAAGTGGGTTTTAAAAAAAAAAAAAAAAAAAAAGAGCCAGAAAACTGCTGTGGGTGATTTGAAGTCAGAAAAGGGTGAAATTATCTGGCACCTCTCTACACGGCTGCAGTGATTAGTTTGTCTTTAGCCTTATTGTCTTTCAGTTTTCTCTCGGCCGTAATGTTTTTTTTCTTCATTTTTATTCAGTCAGTAAAGATCATCAAAATATTTTCTGCCCAAACCGCAGCCAGCGACCGTTTTAATGACTTCATGCTAGCTTAACGAAAACTGATCCCAATTATTGTGCTTTTGATTTGAGACCTCCCTTACTCAGGGGTTATTAAACTTGAGTGTTTTCATCCGCTCCACGGAGGCGGCCAACTCGCTCGTACGGATTCGACGGCCGTCTCTATTAAAAGTGTGATAAACTGGAAATAAAGCAAGTCGTCTTAAGCGAGCGGGTGATTGTGTCGTTGTGGGATGAAGTGGATTTGAAAAGAGACATTTGAGGGAAGAACCAGGCATCAAACATGCAAAAAGCATTTAGCCGGAACATGATCCATGTGAGGGATGTTTCTGGGCTGTTGATGCTTTCAGGTAAGCAGTCATCAATCACCGGCCCTCTTCTGACATTAACTTTTTCGTCAATGCCCCTGTCTCCAGTTTGTCTGCAGACTTAAAGATTTGAGAGGCACTTTTTATTTGCATGCTTTTAACTCCGCCCAGCCGGGGTAATGGAGCTGGTTGTGAGCAAGCAATTAATGCAACCACAATGCCAAAAGTGGTGATTTGTCATACGCCGGTGATACATAATCATTATATGGAATGTAACGCTCCTAAACTGCCCCGGCCTCGGTTGATGTTGTGATTCCGTCTGTCCTCGGGTTTCTATGGTCTTGCCCGGTACTCCCATTTCCACATGCACGAGAAGAAAGGAAAAAAAAAAAAAGCTGTAGCACGGTTTCCTGTAATACGTGCTGCATTTTTTTTTATTCTGCGGTTGCTCGTGTGCAGCTGAAATGACCTCCCGCAAACACGCTTAACTTCCTCGTCTCTTTGTCCGCCCTGCGACTGAATATAATCAAGGTTGTCGCGTGTTGTTTTTGCAGTTTCTGACTGTCGTCTGTTTGGACTTTGGAGGCAACAGTGGCGCTAATTTATCGTGCCTCTAATTTTTACTCCCTGGACTCTCTGCCTCCTGTCTACGCCTGCCCTTAATATGAAGGCATTTCAATAGCAAAGCCCCAAGGCTGACAGCCATGAGATTAGTATGAATGTATTACCCCCTTGGGTGCCATAGCCTGTAATAAGTTCCCCATTAATCGTATCCGTTGGGGAAAATTTGTTTAGGCCTTAATTACATATCATTAAAATTGGTCTTGATTCTCCGAGATTTAAGCTCAGAATTAGACTGCACGTTCTCGGCTTCCTTTGCCTTTGGCCATTCTGCAGATTTATGGGACTTTGCTCGCTGCACCAGTGTGGTTTCTGTTGGTCTCGGCGGTGGCGTTAATGTTGCTCTGTTTGTCGGAGCGTGCCGGAGTTTTAATTCACAGTTTTAATGCTTTATTTGTATTTTCGTTACACACAGGCGCGGCCTAATCTGTTTTTTTTTATCTTTTCTTTGGCGACTCTTTGACGTGCGTTTTGGAAATGATTCGTGTTTCGTGGGTGGGAGGAAACTCTTGCTGCAAGACAGTCGCTATAGAAAGCACGAATATTCAGGTTGCAACATATTTGGGGATTTCTGATCATATAAACCTCCGATATGATTAAAAATGAAGGGTAAAAACACACACAAGGATCCAGAAAACTGCTTTAGGTGTTTTAAATTAAGTGGTTAGTTATGAGAAATTCAATTAGGGTAGTTTTTAAAGGTTATAATTAAAGAAAAATGACCAGTATTTCAGTGAAAAAAGAACAACTGAATGGTTTAAGGTTATAAAACTGTTGTTAATTTCTTAAAGTCTACAGTTTGTGCTTGAGGACTTTACACAACTGGAGCTTGAAGCAGAATTGTTCTTTTTAAATCTTCTTTTTTTACTTGCTAGGTCTGCTACCAACTGAATACAGAAGAACTAGCGGCCTAAAGGCTCTTCATGGCTGCTAATTCCTCTTATTATTACCTTGAATATTGTAATAAAATACAGAATATTGTGGAAAAGCTTCCCATCTTTTCAGCAGACATCACCAAACCCCACTGAGAAATATTTCCATGGCTGGAAATCCAATATTTGTTGCATCAGGACAACTAATGACAACTGGGGAAGGGGAAATTATTTTTCCTGACAAAAAGTTTAACTGAACTCTGATCCCAATTTATAATTCCTGATATGTTCATAAACAAGAGAATATATGATTACTGGGGGTAAAACAATGCTATCTGAACAATATTTGACTTAACTGTTGTCTTTTCCTGGCAGGTGCATCTACAAGATGGCAGCTTGGAATTGGAAACCTGTGATGAGCATTTAACACTGTTTTCTTGTGTTTTATTGACCAAATTAATAATCTATTAATTGACAAATTAGGGAAAATAATCTGTATGAAAACAGCTCTAATTTTCTGCTATTCCCTGCCACCAAAATAAAAACGAAAAATGAAGGAGCTTCTTTAATCTGTGTTGGTGCTTTGAAGAAGCTCAGATTCTTCTGAAGAACCATTTCAGTGCTTTTATTTTTATGGAATTTGAGTCTCGTGTAGGATTTTTTCATGTATTTTTGCACGTTCTTTCATTTTCTGCGGCTGGCTGCTTAGTGACGTTCAGTAAAAGTCTGTTTGGGTTGCAGTAGCTCCATTCCAACAGTAACCCCACAGCTCTGGTTGCTTTCTAGGTCGCTCCGGTGACGAGTCGTGCCACAAGAATAATCTGGCATCCCACGATTTTACAGCCTCCTCTGTGAAAAATGGAGCTATTACACTGTAATGCCATTTTAAATTCATTCAGCCAGGAGACCTATATTCTCCTGCTGCCTTGGAAATATCAGTTAACTGCCATCGGTTGAATCAGCTGAGCTAAATGAAGCAACTATAAACTGAGAAAATAAGTTTTATAAACTACAAATATGAAGTTAGAGTCAGTGAGTCACATAGAAAGTACAGTAGGTCAACCTTAACTCATTTACAGTAACTTTAACTGATGTGGAGCAACTTTAATTAATATCGAGCAGCTTTAATTCATTAAGAGCAACTTTAACTCATTTTAGAGCAACTTTAACTCCTTTAGAGCAACGTTGTTTAATATAGAGCAACTTTATTTAATATAGAGCAGTGTCTCTCAACTGGTGGGTCGCGACCCAAAAGTGGGTCGCGGGGCCGTTTTTGGTGGGTCGCGAGCCTTTTTCTAAAAAGAGAGAAAAATAAAGATAATCCAATTTAGTGGCGAGTCATTGTAGTTCCCCTCCGCACCCGCAGGGGGTCGTCGTGTCAGCAGCGACCGGTGAGGACGCTCGTAATACTGTAGAAGAAACTGCATGTTTTCATAGCAACAGCAGCAACAAACTTTTCGAGCGGTTTAGCGACTACTTTCCCGATAAACAACCCGAGGACGACTGGGTGCGCGACCCGTTTGGAATAAACATGGAAAGCATCACGTTGCCTAGCAGCGATGAACGTCAGCTGGTGGAGCTATCATGTGACCGCACTCTCAGAAAGAAATTCACAGAGGTAAGCCTTTCCCAGTTCTGGTGCAACGATGTGATGAGAGAGTATCCCTCCATTGCTAGTCGAGCTGTAAAAATCCTCCTACCATTCAGCACCACATACCTCTGTGAATGTGGCTTCTCAGCTCTTGTTCAGCTGAAAACAAAATACCGAAATAAACTGAACATTGAGCATGACCTCAGAGTTGCTTTATCATGCATACAGCCAGATTTTGAGACTCTTGTAAAGGCCAAAAAGCATCCTCAGCTAAGCCATTAGAACTTCATGTAGTTCTGCAGTGCTTTTATTGTGACTTGTGACTTTTGTTTATTTGTAAGTGCTTAAAAACACACTTTTCTTTCAATATTGCACACTATTTTTTCCCCAAATATTGGCTTTCAAATATAGTTAAGCCCTTTGAAAAATGTTTTATTGTGTTTACATTTTGAGATTGATCAGAACATTAAGCATTTCTTCACTTTAATAATTTGTTGAATGCACTTCATCAGTTTTCATGTTTTGGACTCTTTTGCACATATTTCTATACATAGTTTCTCCAGCTACAACAGCAATGTTGCAGACTTGTGCAGTATTATGAGAAGCTACTGGTTTTGTTGAATTGCACTTTTTTTGTCGAAAAAAAATGCACTTTTATATATCCTGAGAACTACTTGAGGCTATTGTTCTACTTGTTTCAAAGTCCTCAGTACTTGAATTAGTATTGCTGCTTGATTTTGAGTTGTTGTGAAGTACTTGAGTTCAGGTTTAAAAGTTTTGTCTTCGAACGCTCAATCAATAAATTGTTGATTTTTGGAGAAATATTGTTTGGGTCACGACTTGTCATTTCAGTTTTATGGTGGGTCCCAGGCCCAGACCAGTTGAGAACCACTGATATAGAGCAGCTTTAACTCATTTCTGAGCAAGTTTAAATAATATAGAGCAACTTTAATTCATATTACCTCAAAAACTACAACCATGCTTGCACAGAGTTGCAGAAATATGCATTTGCTTTTCCTTTTTGCCTCCAAAAAGCCAGATGTACACTTTGCTCTGTTTTGAACATCTTCATCCTGTGGAACTGGGTGTAAAAGCTTGATTCCTGGTCTCAGTTATACATAAACCTAATTATATAAACTGTAAAACATCACAGAGTAATTTAGTCAAATGAACTCATCTTTTCTCACTTGCTTAATGTAAATGTTGGTTTAGCTAATTTCTAGTTATTTCTTATTTATTGGCTTACATGTTGAGTGAATGAACACCTGAGAGTTCTCTCAACTCATTAAATTAAATGTCATAAGAAACAGAACTAGCGTATCAGCAGATGCTGCAGCTGGAAACTCACTGCATGTCTTTTTACAATTAAGTTGTGTTTGTTTCCTTTCATAATAATCAAAATTGTTATAACCATTTCAGTCCTTACACTTGGAGATTCATCATTAAACCAGCAGCAGCCTCACAGATTGTCTGTATTCTGGTCAATAATGACTCCAACAGCTGCAATAAGAAGTTCTCAAAGTGAAATAAAGAAGAAACTCCTTAGAATCAGACAGATTTGCTTTATTTTTATACACTACTGTCCAAAAATTTGGGGTCATCCAGAAAATTCTGTGTTTTCCATGAAAACTCACACTTTTATCCATGTGCTAACATCACTGCACAAGGGTTTTCTAATCATCAATGAGCCTTTCAACACCATTAGCTAACACAATGTAGCATTAGAACACAGGAGTGATGGTTGCTGGAAATGTTCCTCTGTACCCCTATGGAGATATTCCATTAAAAATCAGCCGTTTCCAGCTACAATAGTCATTTGAGTGGAGTTCAAAAACATATTTTGGGTGTTTTATACTCATTTTTTTGTCTCCCCTACAACATTGGTTACAATTATATGCAAATGGAAAATTACACAAATTAGGCGATGATGTCACGTAGGAACTTCTAGCAACTTTTTGGACAGCCAATAGCTACTTTCCTTACTGAGGAGTTGGTAACACTGGCAACGTTTCCAGCCAGAAGAGTCATTCTTGAATTTCCCTTGGGATTAATAAGGTATCTATCTATCTATCTATCTATCTATCTATCTATCTATCTATCTATCTATCTATCTATCTATCTATCTATCTATCTATCTATCTATCTATCTATCTATCTATCTATCTATCTATCTATCTATCTATCTATCTATCTATCTATCTACCAACCACATTAACAATGTCTAGACTGGATTTATCATTCATTTAATGTTATCTTCATTCAAAAATATGGACATTTCTATGTGATCCCACACTTTTCAACGATAGTGTACATGAATTAAAGTTGCTCTATGTTAGTTAAAGTTGCTCCATATTAATTAACCCTTTGATGCACAGTGTGGGTCAGGAGATACCCATTTCCCATTGGATTTGGGTCACTTTTGACCCATTTTGTGCATCAAAGGGTTAAAGTTGCTCTATTTTAAAGTTGCTCGATATTAAATTTGCTCTATATTAAAGTTGCTGTACATTACCTAAAATGGATATTATTGAAGTTGCTCTATTTTAAAGTTGCTCTGCATTGGTTAAAGTTGCTCTACATTAGTAAAAGTTGCTCTTTTTTTAAAGTTGCTCTACATTAAAGTTGCTCGGTATTAAAGTTGCTCTATATTAGCTAAAATGGATATTATTAAAGTTGCTCTACATTAGTAAAAATTGCTCCATTTTAAAGTTGCTCTATATTAGTTAAAGTTGCTCTGTATTAAAGTTCCTCAACTTTAAAGTTGCTTTACATTAATTAATACTCTGTATTAGGTATAGTTGCACTATAATAAAATTGCTGCATGTTGTTTAAAGTTGCTCTAAAGGAGTTAAAGTTTCTCTATATTAGCTAAAGTTGATATTATTAGTTAAAGTTGCTCCATATTATTTAAAGTTGCTCTACAGGAGTTAAAGTTGCTGCTTTTCTGTCAACAATAAGGACATTTCTAAGTGACCCCAAACTTTTAAATGCATAGTGTAGTTTTTTTTGCATCTTTTCTTGCATAAAGTTTGACCGTCCACCGTCCGTTTACCAAGATGGAGGCTGTAGTTGTGTTTATTGTGGCCACAGTTGTCACTTTAAATGATTCGTGACAAAAATACTGAGCAACTTGCAAAACTTTTACCCAAAGTTTTACCATCATCGGCTCAATTTATCGGATCGTGTGAATTATTTTCCTGGATAACTTTTAAATTATGGGTGAAATAAAAGTAACAGTGGGTTTAATTTTTCAAGTTAACTCCTGTGTGACTGTGTGTGTGTGTGTTTGTGTAACTTTTTCTTTGGATTCGGGGTAACCTCAGTCAAACCGAGGGGAGATTAGAGCAGCCGAGGTTTGTTTCTCTGCTCATGAAGTTTTAAAGCTGCGTATAAACAGCTTTTACTGATCAAATGAGACCTCGCAACAAACCGCTGTGGAGCTCCGGCCGCTGCCATTCATTAAAACGGAGCCAGTGATAACACCTGCAACACCTCCGGTACATCATGTTTACATTTCCTGTTAGCATTTAGTGCGAGAAAAGAGCTCCGACAGGAAGACATAACGAGCGGCGTGTCGAGCTGTCAGCAGTAACCTTTTCATTGTTTCATTCCCCCACATAGACCACCTGTAGCCGAGAAGATGTTTTCCTGTGCTTTATTAAAGATTTAGGGCCGAGACATCGCGCCTTTTTATTCTGCTGTTTGGAGAATCTCGTCTCTGGCAGGAAGACACAAAACTCCAGCCTGAGAACTCTGTTTCACCAGACATACATTAGACTTTTGTGTGTGTGTGTGTGTGTGTGTGTGTTTGCGAGGCGGTTATTTATGTTGGCTTGCTATATGTTCTGCTCCCCTAGTTAGAAACCGGGGAACGGCAACAGTTCATTGGAGGAATCTGACTCGATATACCGATGATTTATCACACCACAGGGACCATTTGGGCTTGTAAAACATGAGGTGAAGCCAAGACCATTAAGCTACGTAATCAGCCATGGAGAGCCTGAAACCTTCAATACGTCTACGGTCCAAGGACCAAAGCACAGACTTGTTGCTCGTTGCTACGACTGCTCCTCAATGTTTCTTCTGTTTTGTCCGCCCAATTATTTCCTCTTTTCAGAAGCGTACTTGTATGCTCCACTTGTACAAATGGAGCATGTGTGGGAACCAGGAAAGTTCTCCACGAAGCGCCTTGTCAATGCATTTCACACACTGAAATTTGAGCCGTTTGAATGAGGATATCTCATTAATTATTAATGATAAAAACCGGAAGCTTTCACTGTTATTTGTCATCATTATTGATTTAGACCAGGGGTGTCAAACTCTTCTTAGTTCAGGTTCCACTTTCAACCCAGTCTGGTCTCCAGTGACCAGTAAAATCACAGCATAATAACCTCTAAACCTGAAATTTGTGAAGAATTTTTGACTCAGCTTATCATTTCCACATTACAACTTCCAGATCACAGAGTGTCTACAAAGACACAAAACATTTAGTCACAGGTATCTGGAACTGAACCTTATAGTATTTTCCTTTAGAAAAGGTAAAAAAAAAAAAAAAACAATAGCAAGACAAAATAATACAAAAATGAGTTCTCCACATATAACTAAGGAAATAAAGCTTTAAACCTTACAAAGATGATCTAAAATACAACTTTACATGAGTAATTTTCAGATTTAATTTAATTGTATTATCTTACTTACTAGGAAGTGAAACACTAGAAAAAATATCTAAAATACAACTTTACATAAGTTAAAATCCTACAAAAATGATCTAAAATAAGGGGCTGAAGTCCTGGTTTGTGTTAAAATCGTGTTTCCACTGACAGTTGTAGAACAGATGTTGAATGTCTTTAAATATCCGTTTGCATGTTTCCCTCTCTGTCAGTGACGGTGCAGTTCGTTGCAGAAGTGCAGCACCAGGACAGTTTCGCTGCAAATGTGGAGCAACCGTAATGTTTTCACAGTTCATCTGTGTTTTCACAGTCATGACTATTAAATGCCAGATATTACTAAATAATATAGAGCAACTTTAACTAATATGGAGCAACTTAAAATAATGCAGAGCATATATAGTTAATATAGTTAATTTATATAATATAATAGATGAGTGGAGATTCATTCACAGAGCTGCTGCTGAAACGGATTCAACAGGAAATAATGGCTCAAATGTGTCTAAACAATCCAGAAGTGCAGCTCATAAATCCACCCGATTCTTTTTTTTTTTTTGCTGGTTTCTGCATAGAAAAACAGAAACCTCCACCAATCTTTTGTTATACGATTAAACCTCACACCTTATATTTAATTTCCAGCTAATCACATCACCCTGCAGCAGCCTGGAATAAACCGCGTGCACGCCTGTCTGAAATATGCATGAGCTGCTCGGATCTTCTGTTGGAAATGTCGCTTCATGTGTGGGAAATTGTGTATGCATGATTTCTGTGCTTCTGCATTGTTTTTACATCTGGCCTCCAGTCGCAACGCCTCGTATCTGTCATCTTATTCCAGTAATACTCAAACATATAAACCTTTGTTCAAGACCTGCTTTTCTTCTTTTCTTTCTACAGATTTCCTTGAAACAGAGAAAAAGCCTCTATAGACGAGAAGGACGCCTCATATCCAGCTAAGGTGTGTGCCTTTCTGATTTTTCTGCTCTCGCTGGATACCTTTATGACCTACAGCTAGCTACTGAAAAGTGAAGTCTTCGGGGAAATACTATGGGATGTGGAAATTAATCTGTATTAGAACAACTTTAACATAGAGCAACTTTAGCTATTATAGAGCAAATTTAGCTAATAAAGCACAACTTTAACTCATTTAGAGCAACTTTAATATAGAGCAACTTTAACTCATTGAGAGCAACTGGAACTCATTTTTGAGTAATTTTAACTCATTTAGAGCAACTTTAACTCATTTTTGAGCAACTTTAATTCATTTAGAGCAACTTTAATGAATGTAGAGCAACTTTTACTAATATAGAGCAACTTTAACTCATTTAGAGCAACTGTAACTCATTTTTGAGTAATTTTAACTCATTTAGAGCAACTTTAACTCATTTTTGAGCAACTTTAACTCATTTAGAGTAACTTTAATGAATGTAGAGCAACTTTTACTAATATAGAGCAACTTTAACTCATTTAGAGCAACTTTAGCTAATATAGAGCAACTTTAACTGTTTTCTGAACAATCTTAACTCGTTTTTGAGCAACTTTAACTCATTTAGTGCAACTTTAACTCATTTTTGAGCAACTTTAACTCATTTAGTGCGACTTTAATATAGAGCAACTTTAATTAATATAGAGCAACTCATTTAAAGGAACTAATGTCAAGTAACTTTAACTCATCTTTGAGCAACATTACCTCATTTAGAGCAACTTTAACTAATATAGAGCAACTTTAATTCAGAGTTTATTGATCTGCTTGTCAAATACTATGAAAATTTCAGGCTTTTGTCATTAATAATTAATGAGATATCGTCCAAACTGCCTCAAATGTTTAGAACAGTTTCTGCTCAACAATCTCTGGAATTTTTACAGCATAAAATCTGGATATTTATAAAGAGATTTGTCAAATTTTAGCTTGACATATGCAATATTCCAAGAGAATTAGAAATAATTGTTCAGTGTTTTTGCACACTGAAATTTGAGGTTGTTTGAGGGAAAATATCTCAGAAATGATTGGAGATAACAGCTTTATTTTCTCAGTTATATACACAGTAATACTCAAACATATACAACTTTGTTCAAGACCTACTTTTCTTCTTTTCTTTCTACAGATTTCCTTGAAACAGAGAAAAAGCCTCTATAGACTAGAAGGACGCCTCATATCCAGCTAAGGTATGTGCCTTTCTGCTGTTTCTGCTCTCGCTGGATACCTTTATGACCTACAGCTAGCTACTGAAAAGTGAAGTCTTCGGGGAAATACTATGGGATGTGGAAATTAATCTTGTGTGGCAAGCTGAAAACTTATTTGACAAATTACCTCCCAAAAGTTAAGCCATTATGTTACTGTAATGAACGTTTAAAAAACTACAGCTAAGTGTCTCCCCTTTAGCTGCTCACAAACACAACAGCCTCCCTGAGAGGCTTCATGAGGGAGAATCAGTCAATACCGGAACGGTAGAACCGGTCCATGGGAATGTTAACTAAGTCTGAACCGCCAGACTCATTTCCATGCCCTGATGGAGGCTTGCAGGAGTCATTTAGGTGTATTTAGCCACTCTCATTGGAGGAGAAGATGCTGCTGGAGCACGTGGAACAATCGCACGGACAAAAGTCTGAAACAACACATTAAATGCAGCCGGAGGAAACGCATTCAAAAGGCGCTTTGTGGAGAACATCTCTGGTTCCTACACATGCTCCACTTGTACAAATGGAGCATAAAGGTAAGCTTCGGAAAAGAGGGAATAACTGGACGGACAAACAGAAGAAACATTGAGGAGCAACACTACCGTTCAAAAAATTTAGGGTCACTTAGAAATGTCCTTTAGGACATTAGGTTTTAACCTCCTAATGTGTAAATTACTGACGATATGTTGCTGTTTTGGTTGGATTCCTCATAACAACACGCTTTCTTTGGTGCATGTTGCTGCTGCTTTTATAAAGGAAGCTTCTCATTGTGAGGAGAGTCACTGAACGTTCACACGTTGAGTTTTCCTGTAAATAAATAAATACACATTCAGTGGCACATTGCTTACATTCAAGGTTGCCGGCGGCTCCACTGCTGTCGTTGTGCGTCACCGCTATCAGCTGCACAAGCATGAAACACATATGTTCATGAAACCGTTTTCTTTCAGAAAAAAACTGGTTTCTTTGTGTTGCCAGTGGACAAAACACCACATTTAATAGAGCTGCAGTAGATACAGCGACACACGAACACGCTGCAGGGTGGAATATCTGTACAACGTCTGCACAAAAACCCACTTAGAAAGGAGAAAAAAATGTGGATTTTAGTCGGTTTCTACACGATATATCTACATAGGTTTGCTTCCAATAGAATAACTGTCGTTCATTTAGATCAGGAGTGTCAAACATGCGGCCCGTGGGCCAAAAGCGGCCCTCCAGAGGGTCCAATCTGGCCCTCAAAGTGTAAAAATTCCAGAGAACACATTAACTGCAGATTGTAAATTAGTAAAACTATAAATTTAAAATCATTTCCAGACCATGACAAGTTTAGATCATAAAGTTTTTGTTCATTGTTCTTTTGTTGTTTTGTGTCTCATTTTGTAATAATTTGTCTTGTTTTTGATGCTTTTTGTCTTTTCTTGTCTGACTTTTGTTGTTTGTTTCATGTTTTGTTTCTTGTTTTTGTTGTTTTGTGTTTCCTTTTTGTCTCATTTGTGTTGTTTGTCTCTTTTTTTGTCATTTTGTTTCTGGCTTTTGTAATTCTTTCCCTTTTTTTGATCCATGTTTTTGTCACTTTTGTAATTTTTTTGTCTAATTTTTTGTCATTTTTGTTTTGTTTCATGTCGTTTGTCTCATTTTTGTGAATTTTTTTCTTGCTGTTGTCATTTTGTGTCTCATTTTTGTAATTTTTTTGTATTGTTTTTGTTGCTTTTTGTCTTTTTGTGTGACTTTTGTTGTCTCATGTTTTTATTTTGTTTCTCGTTTTTATCATTTTGTGTCTCATTTTTGTCTCGCTTACGTTTTTTGTCAAATTTTTTCTTGTTTTGTTTCTCATTTTTGTTATTTCTTGTATCAATTTGTAATATTTTGTTTTGTTTTTGTTATTTTTTTTCTTTTTTGTCTCACTTTTGTTGCTTGTCTCATGGTTTTATCGTTTTTGTTTCTCATTTTTGTGGTTTTGTGTTTCCTTTTTGTCCTGCTTGTGTTGTCTGTCAATTTTTTGTGGCTTTGTTTCTTACTTTTGTCATTTTTGTCTCATTTGTGTCATTTGTGTCTCTTTTTTGCTTTGTTTCATGTTGTTTGTCTAATTTTTTGTTAGTTTCTCTTTTTAGCCATTTTGTGCCTTCTTTTTTTGAATGTTTAGTCTTGTTTTGTTGTTTTTTGTCTGATTTTTGCCGTTTTAATCATAAAGTACAATATCAATCAGTTCCAGATGACTAAATGTGTTCCTTTGTCGACACTCTGTGATCTGGAAGTTGTAATGTGGAAATGATAAACTGAGGCTGAATGTTGTTGAAACTGAATTTATTTTTCTTCAGAAATTTCAGGTTGTTCATAATATTTAGTAAAAAGATAATTCCCTAAATGTGAACATTTTTGCACTAAAACAAAGGAAAAGGAACCATTAGGAGTTGTGGTTATTTCTAGGTTATTATGCTGTGATTTTACTGGTGACTGGAGATCAGACTGGACTGAATGTGGAACCTGAACTAAGACGAGTTTTAAAACCTGCTTTAGAGGCTCTTGGAGATGCCTCGGACTCTGCGGTTACAAAATCGTCTTGATCTCTCGGACAAGAGCTTTCCTCGGAGCGGACAGGAAAAGCTAAAAACGACTATTCCACACGCCATCATAAAAGAGGTGTTTTCCTTTTGATGATGGAGATAAGGCTGCTCTCTCGCCTCTAGCCCTTATGTATTTTTGAGGAGCCTATATGGAAAATGCATTTGTCCGACCTCAAGTTGGAGTGTAAACAACAGATTTTTTTATAAATCCCGAGGTGCAGAGAGGGAGGAGATTAAAGGTCGTGTTCCTCACATCTGTGCGATTCATCACTTTTTAAAGTCAGTAAGAGATGGAGCCAATAGCATGGAGGAAAGAGAACAAACTATACGTTAATATTTGTATCTCCCCCGCTGTGCTCTGAATGAACTCCTAATGATAATTAATGATGAAACAATTAGTTGATTAAGCGTTTAATTATGTAATCAAACAATGAGTTGTGCTTTCTTTTTCCTTTCTGGTTTCTTCTAAACTGAATGTCGAAATAACACATTCGTAGCTGCAGCTTTGGGGATTTGTTGAGTAGTTTTGATCATAATTATCTTGGATTTTGCCAGTAAAATCAATGAAAGAAGATTATAGAAGTAATATATATTACTATATTACTCAGGTAAAGTTGTATTTCAGATCATTTTTGCAGGATTTTAACTCCTTAATATGAAAATTACTCATGTAAAGTTCTTATTTTAGATCATTTTTGTAGGATTTTAAGTTTGTAATATGTAAATTACTCATGTAAAGTTGTATTTTTACATCATTTTTGTAGGGTTTTAACTTCCTAATACGTAAATTACTCATTTAAAGTTGTATTTTAGATCATATTTGTAGGGTTTTAACTTCCTAATATAAAAAAAATCATGCAAAGATGTATTTTAGATCATTGTTGTAGGGTTTTAACTTCTTAATATGAAAATTTCTCATGTAAAATAGTTTTTTAGATCATTTTTGTAGGAATTTAGCTTCCTGATATGAAAATTACTCATGGAAAGTTGTTTTTTTAGATCATTTTTGAGGGATTTTTATTTCATAATATGTAAATTTCTCATGTAAAGTTGTATTTTAGATATTTTTTGTTGGGTTTCAACTTAATGAAAAGCAAGTCCACTGTAATGCAGCTGAGCATGAAGAGTCTGGAGCAGATCTTTCCTTTGTTCAGTGAGGTGTCATGTAGGAGATATAATGCAGTTCAATACGACACCATCACACTAAGTTCAGCCTGCAGAGATTATCTGCTACGTTCACACACTGCGCTGAGGCGACCTGATGCCAGGAAACAACATCGGTGGACTTACTGCTGCACGTCTGCATCCATCCGGCTCTCAGAGGCAGGGAGGCTCGCCCACTGTGAACCTCTCCCTGCTGTCCTCTCCCAGAATTCCTCCCTTTATTTCAACCATCTACTGGTCTTCACATCTCACGGCGGGAGGCCGCAGAGCCGAGGAAGGAGGCCTTTTGTGGTTCACTTGAACCGGAGTGAAATCCGGGACCTTGTCAGCGTGGGGCCGCCTCAGACAATGAGAAGTACATGTGTTCCTGCAAGCCAGCTCATGTCGACCGTCAACACACCGAGTTCCCGCGTCCTCTCAGAGAAACCCACACTCAGAATGTGGTAGAACAGAAAATTTATGTCCATGTGAATGCTATTAAGCAGCAGCGAATGTCGCAGAATTTACTGCTCTTACTTTTCATGATGCCTTCAGTTTTTATTCATATTTCAACTCACCCAAATCACAGATTATTTGGTGTATTTGTCCAATATTGCAGATGCTAAAAAAATAACATGATGAGAAAAAACTGTGTGAATTTCAGGCGTTTATCTTAAATAGTTCCTGAGATATTGTTGTTCAGTTTCTCTCAAATGGACAAACGTCACAGAATTCAACAAATTCTTTCTTCTCATTTTTCATGATGGCTCTAAATTTTATTTATAATTCAACTCCCCCATTATCGCAGAATATTTGGTGTATTTATCCAATATTGCAGATGCTAAATAAATGATATGATGAATAAAAACTATGTAAATTTCAGACTTTTATCTTCAATAGTCCCTGAGATATTGTTGTTCAAACAGACTCAAATTTTAGTAACGGACAATTCTTGGATTCGTCCAGGACAAAAACTGATGCTTTGAGTCCCTTCTTCGATGCTGAAATCCTGGTTTGGATGTTGCTGTGTTAAAATAACTCTTTGATTAATGCAGTTATTTAGTTTTATTCCATTTCTTGATTCTTAAATACACTTTGTCTGTTGTACGCGAAGATTTCCGTGCGTGTTTACTTGCAGTTCCTCTCAAATAAATTCTGCTTCTCACTTCTAAATTTCCTCACAAACTTATTGAAATTCTTCCGTATTTCTTTTTGTTCATTCGTCTAAATTAACAGTATCAGGATTTTTTGCATTTCAGTGTGATAACATTTGACTGGATTTTGCTGCGTTTTAGCGATGTTAACTTTAACATCATATTTATTCATTTTATCGTGGCAGATGTTCATATTAGATGTGGCCAAAGTTTAACATTTTAATGTGTAAAAGTGAGAAAACAACTCGGGCATCAGACGGCTCAAAATACCAGGTTTCCAACATTTTGTTCTACTTTCGTGCCAAACTAGCGACAGATTTCTGCATTCGGCCGTCTGTTCCAGGCATCGCACGCCCACGATGTCAGGCGACGGCCGACTTTTCAAATGTTTGTGCGCGTTGTTGCAGATCGGTTAAGTCGTATTCTAGGTGTGCACGTAACCGTCGGAGCAGCGAGATGCTACGCGGGCATTTGGCGACGACTTACAAGCGACGTTACCTTTGGTTTTTCCTGACAGCAGACGTTTTTACACTTCATGCTGCATTTTCGCACATTTCCCAGACGTACAGGTGCTAACGGGGGCAAACATAGACTAATTTGTACACAGCTTGTGATTGAAAGACGAAAACCTTGTCCACATAAATTTGGAACGTCTTCCTCTACATTTGGGTTTCTCATCCACCCACCAACAGCGATTTGGGTCACTGAAACACCTTCAACTCCAGGTGGTGAATCTGTGGAACAGACAGTTTGGGAAACTTTACTTTTGGCTAGCATTAGCAGTTACATGCTAAAAGCTGTACCGCTTCACCAAAAGCCTCTTTGTCTGCTGCGAAAATCTACTTTCCTGGGCAACTAAACTGCATTTTTAATGACGTTTTGGGGGAAACTTGTGTTCTGCTGAATTACGTTTGTTTGCAGCGTATCGCAAATATGTCTTTAATCAGCATATCTTTGCCGTTTATTTTATTTATCTTTCATTAGCCAAGCAGTCGGAGAGCTACTGGTCACCCTGGTAACCAAGAAAATGGAGGAGAAGCTTCAAACATGTAGTAAAGAGTCGTATTTTAACCAAAAGCATGAGATTTTTCAAAATCCTGACCTAGGAATGTTGGAGGATAAACTTAACCAAATTTCTAACATGTGAAAGAGTTTAACAAAGTGTGATATTTACCTAAACTGAACCAAAAAGTTCCTGTCCAATGACAAAACACTGAATTTAATCTGTTTCCTCATCCATAATGGGATGCAAACTGTAGTTTTCTTGGTTTATTCCATTTATATACCAATAATTATTAAGTCAGAATGCACTTTAGATGTTTAGGATTGTAATTTTGTGGACGCAAAGTTGGCGATACCGAATACTAACTCATCCACAACATCCGAGGCTTAAAATCCAACAGAAACAGTGAAACAACAGAATGTTCTTCTCTGGTGTTTGACGTATCGTTGATGTAGTCCAACCAGATGTGCTTGCTAGAGCGTATATAATCATTTTTGCATTTATTTCATGTGTGTTTGGGTATTTTGCCAAACATTGTCCTTCCAAACTGTTTGTACTAGCAGGTACATGGACTAAATCTACTGCTATCTTCCAGAATAAGCAGATGATGTGCAGAATATTTACCGTCCGCTCTCTCAATCCACATTGGATTCAGGCTTGAACATGTACGGACGGATCTGATAAACTGTCATTTCCAGGAACAACAAGAGATTATTTTACACAAACTGTTGCTTTTGGAAGATTCATATTGACAAGAGGAAGAAGCTTCTGCAAAACCTGCCAATCAGAGAAAAAAAAAGCTTTTAGGAAAACGAGGTCTTAAAGAGCCCGAAGCTAAAACTGCCTGTTTCAGTCAGCGGATGAACCGAGGAGCTGCATAAAGAGCCAGCACAAGACAAATCAGGATTCCTTAAACTGCGAATCATGCCATACTACTCCAGTGGAGTCCCAGAGTAAAAACACAGAGCTGGAAACAAGCGTAATAGGTCTCCTTGAAGACATGCCTGTTGCTCGCTGTGCAGTACAGGCCCTCTGGACTCTGCCAGGCTTTGAACTGGGGCCAGATGGCCTGCAGTAATGGAGTGCAGCAGGAGGCTCTGCTGCTGTGGAAGTCAATGGACTCCGCTGGGAGGAGAAGCCAGAGAGCTACCAAGACAAGAATCACGATCCGTCCACACACTCAGAGACGGATATGTGTCGGTCTGCAGGTGTGTGAGGCTAAACTTTAAACGCCAGACGACAACAAAGCTCTGAGGCTAGCAAGCTGGGATTTACAACGACTGAGCGCATCAGCAACATCATGGAGATCAGATTGTGGTCATTTATGGTTGTGTGAATTTAAAATGAGTCTTGGACATGAATTTTAACAGATAAGGATGTATTCCTCGTTTTATCTGATAAATACCAATGCATGTGTCTTTAAATCATCATAAATGTCCTCTTAGTTCAGGGGTGTCAAACTCATCTTAGTTCCACATTCAGCCCAGTTTGATCTCCACTGACCAGTAAAATCACCGCATAAAAACCTATAAATAACCACAACTATTAGAAAAGTGAGACAAAAAATGACAAAAGCAAGAAACAAAATGACAAAAACATACAAAAAACACAAGCGAGACAAAAAGGAAACACTAAACAACAAAAATGAGAAACAAACAACAAAAACATGAGACAAATGACACGAAATAAAACAAAAGAGAAAAAATTAGACAAAAAAATGGATGAACGACAAAAACAAGATAGAAAATGACAAAAGCGAGAAACAAAATGACAAAAACATGAGACAAACAACAGAAATCAGACAAAAGAAGACAAAAAACAAAAACAAGACAAAATATTACAAAAATGAGATACAAAATGAGACAAAAGAACAATGAACAATCTAATATTTTACTTTATGATTTAAACAACTTGTCATGGTCTAGAAATTATTTTAAATTTATAGTTTTACTAATTTACAATCTGCAGTTAATGTCTTCTCTGGAATTTTTACACTTTGAGGGCCGGATTGGACCCTCTGGATGACCAGTTTTTGGCCCGCGGACCGCATGTTGGACACCCCTGTCTTAGAACATTAAAGTCTAAGTTCATACACCACCACTATATGCATATCTTGCAAATTCTTTGCAGTTTTTAAAACACTGCGATTTCGCCTGGCATTTTGGACAGACTAGATTTCTAGCATATGGATGTGCATGAGGAATAATCCAAACAACATCAAGACATCGCACACAAACAACTGTTGTTGGTGTTGCTAGGTGACACTGGCAGCTCAACCGTGGCAAACATCCAGATTCTGTCGGGCCTGGATTTCAGAGCCAGAGGTGCCGAAGAGCTCACAGAACGCTGCCGGAGCTCCAGCGAAAAGTCGTCTGTTTTTGCAAAATGGCCAAATGCGAACAGTTTTCAGCAGTGAAAGGATCTTTTTATGCTCCTGTGAGTTCATATTAACTCCTGCATGCTGGCAGACGTTTGCTGGGTTCATTGCAGTTGCAGACAAAAATATCATCTGGCAACCAGTTGGAAGGTCATTTTTACAACTCTGTCGACGAGTTGCTTTGGTTTTATGAATGTCTGGCAAACAAAGAAGACGAGCATTGAATATAAGGAGACTTGAGAGTGATTAGGATGGAAAAAAAGCAAAGAAACAGTGAGGAAAAGCCTCTGATTAATGCAGCCGAATCCACGGACAAATCTCCGCCTGTCTGATACTGAAATGTGAGATTCTGTGACCGTCGTCACCGTCAGAGTGAAGTTAAATCAGGGGTGTCCAACATGCAGCCCGTGGGCCAAAAGCGGTCCTCCAGAGGGTCCAATCCGGCCCCCAGAGTGTAAAAATTCCAGAGAAGACATTAACTGCAGATTGTAAATTAGTAAAACTACAAATTTAAAATAATTTCTTGACTATGACAAGTTGTTTAGATCATAAAGTAAAGTACTAGATTTCTCATTGTTCTTTTGTCATTTTGTGTCTCCTTTTTTAAATATTTTGTCTTGTTTTTGTTGGGTTTTTTTGTCTGACTTTTGTCATTTGTCTCATGTTTTTGTCGTTTTGTGTTTCATTTTGTCTCGTTTGTGTTTTTTGTTGTGTTGTTCCTTTTATTGTCCATTTTTTTGTCGCTTTATAACTTTTTTGTCAATTTTTTTGGTCTCTTTTTTTGCTTTGTTTCATGTCGTTTGTCTCATTTTTGTCATTTTATGTCTCATTTTTGTAATATTTTGTCTTGTTTTTGTTGTTTTTTGTCTTTTTTGTCTGACTTTTATCGTTTGTCTCATGTTTTTGTCATTTTGTGTTTCCTCTTTGTCTTGCTTGTGATTTTTTGTCTTATTATTTTGTGTTTTGCACTACTCGTTTGTGTGTTGTTTTTGTAATTTTGGGTTTCCTTTTTCGCTCAATTTGTGTTTTTTTGTTATTTTGTTCCTTTTTTGTCATTTTTTTGGTCTCATTTATGTCCATTTTTGTCGCTTTGTAACTTTTTTGTCTTATTTTTTGTCTCTTTTTTGTTTTATTTCATGTCATTTGTCTCACTTTTGTCATTTTGTGTCTCATTTTTGTAATATATTGTCTTGATTTTGTTGTTGTCTTTCTTGTCCTACTTTTGTCATTTGAAAATAAAGGAAAATACTATATCAGTCAGTTACAGATGAGTAAATGTTGTGTTCCTTTGTAGACACTCTGTGATGTGGAAGTTGTAATATGGAAATGATAAACTGAGGCCGAATGTTGATGAAATTTCAAGTTGTTCATGATGTTTTGTAAAAAGATAATTCCTTAAGTGTGAACATTTTTGGATCAAAACAAAGGAAAACTATGGAGTTGTGGTTATTTCTAGGTTATTATGCTGTGATTTTACTGGTCACTGGAGATCAAACTGGGCTGAATGTGGAATCTGAACTAAGATGAGTTTGACACCCCTGAGTTTAACCATCAGCAGAACAACCAGCGCAGTTTGTCTGAGGATAGAACTCTGCATTATCTGCCCGACTTCAAATCTTTCCTCAGAACTTGTGCGTCTCCCTTGTGGGATTCAGTTTCATCCAAGTTGTGGGGACAAAAGTCACACTCTCCCTATTCTAGTCCTCGGGATCTCTCGTCACATTCGTCCTGTCTCTGTGAAAGCACAAGTGCTAATGAGTGAAATCCCACAGATGGACAGTCATTGTTAAAATGCTTAAGCAGCCGAATGAAGATTTCAACCCTGACTTTAACACATGACTCTGTCGATTGCAGTCATCAGAGGAGCGACACATGGAACCCTGGGAAATCACGGCAAATAATAAGGCCATTGTTCTGCGTTGATGCCCACCAGCTTCCCCTCTGCAAGGGTAATGAGTGAAGCCCTAAATGGCTCTAACAACAAAGAATATTGGACTTGAATGCTGCTTTTTTTTTTCTTTACATGCAGGGGAGGAATTCATATTGTCACACGGACGCATTTACTGCACTACAAACCTTTGATTCGGCTCCTCTTGTGAGTTTTGTTTGTTGGTATTCAGTGGAAGTAACTAAGGTTCACCCCCTGTTTGCTGCTCCAGTAGTTAATGATGCAGTAGTGGAGGGAATAAGTCGGGTCCACGCGCTCCTTTATTCATCTTTTTTACTTCGCTATTCCTTATTTTCCTCAGTATGATGTGCATAATACGGCGGTTGATGAAAGGGGAGAGAAAACACCAGCCAGCTGGTTTTATTTATGGATTCACTGGAGCTTTTTATTTATTTTTTTGTTGACTGGGCCTAGCTTTGGGCATTGTGGCCACCAGTGAATTTATTCTACACTCTCTAAAATGATGACACACAGCCGGCTTTGTTGTAGGGGGGGAGTGTGTGAGGCGTCCAGACAAGTGTTGCTCTTTAGTCCCGAATCCAACTCACCTCATTAATAATCCAATAGACTCGTTTTTGTCGTTTCGTGTCTCAGTTTTGTTTTTGTCTGTCTTGTTTTTGTCATTTTGTGTCTCGATTTTGTCAATTTGTGTGTCAGTTTTGTCGTTTCCTGTCTTGTTTTTGTCAGATTGTGTCTCGTTTTCATCATTTTGTGTCTCGTTTTTGTCATTGTGTCTCGGTTTTGTCGTTTTGTGTCTTGTTTTTGTCATTTTGTGTCTCAATTTTGTCAATTTGTGCCTCGGTTTTATCGTTTTCCTGCCTTGTTTTTGTCATTTTGTGTCTTGCGTTGTCATTTTGTGTCTCAGTTTTGTCATTTTGCGTCTCGGTTTTGTCATTTTGTGTCTCATCTGTCGTTTTATGTCTTGTTTTTGTCATTTTGCGTTTTAGTTTTGTCATTTTGTCCCTTGGTTTTGTCGTTTTCTGTCTTGACCTTATTGTTTTGTGTCTTGTTTTGTCATCTTGTGTCGTGTTTTGTCATTTTGTGTCTGGTAAAATGCCTATTCCTCATTTTCCTCAGTATGATGTGCGTAACACGACGGTTGATGAAAGGGGAGAGAAAACAGCAGCCAGCAGGTTTTATTTATGGATTCACTGCAGCTTTTATTTTATTTTTTTTGTTGACTGGGCCTAGCTTTGGGCATTGTGGCCACCAGTGAATTTATTCTACACTCTCTAAAATGATGACACACAGCCGGCTTTGTTGTAGGGGGGGAGTGTGTTTACTGTGAGCTTCCAGTTGTTTGGTCTGACCTCTCCTCTCCGCCACTGACATACCATTAACTACTACATATGCTTCTCGCTGCACCCACCATCCCTCATCAGCACCGGCAATATATTTTGTTGGTCTTTTTTCCGAAGGTGGCGGCGCGGTGTGCTTTTTCCCGGGCTCCGCTACTTACCATACAGTATGTTAATGGGCCTTACAGATGTCCTTCAAAGGATGGGGGAGAAAAAAGGAGTTTATTTTGCAGTCACGTCACATTACTGTTCCTCTCAGAGCCGATGTTAGCTGCTGACAGTTGCAATTATGTGTAAAATAACATGCTGTTCCTTTCCTGTCAAAGCAGGGGGCTCGGTTCAGAAGGCTTTCACCCGAGAACGGCCGGAGGGGTGACTCTCCTGCACGGCCCCGTTTAATGGAGATGGTGGAGTGTGCCAGTGCGCCGGCTAAATGGAAGCGCTTGCCAGCTTCTCTCTTCTTTTTTTTATGCTGTGACACCCTCTTCTCGCTGTGTCAGGAGAGGGCTGGAAGCTCATCTGACACTCAGGCTGAGATTTAATGTAAAAAGTGTAATAAGAGCTTTGAAGAGAGTCGGCTCCCCTCTTAAAACGCCGTCCCCTCAGGATTCTCTGTTTTTGGAGGGTATTGTTGTGGGTCGTCGAGGCTCTCCGGTGAGAGTGGCGTCCGGCTTATTGGCCTGTCGTCCTTGGTGATGATGGAGCCCATATTTTTACGGCGGCGGCGCTCTAAGTGAAAGTGAGAGGTGTTGCTGCAGAACGGGAGATGGAGGGGGGCGTGGGGTCAGCGTCATGGACCCTTTTATACCCGGCTGCTGATTCCAGCTTTGATATGAGTGTTTGGGTTCCCGCCGTATCAAGGAGAGCAAAATGACTTTTCAGTGTCCAGATGAGTGTTGCTCTCACGCCTTTAGTCCTGAATCCAAATCACCTCGTCAATAGTCCAGTAGACTCGGTTTTGTCCTTTTCTGTCTCGGTTTTGTCATTTTGTGTCTCATTTTTGTGATTTTGTGTCGCATTTTGTCATTTTGTGTCTCGGTTTTGTCCTTTTCTGTCTCAGTTTTGTCATTTTGTGCTTTGTTTATGTCGTTTTGTGTCTCGATTTTGTAATTTTGAGGCTCGGTTTTGTCGTTTTCTGTCTCTATTTTGTTGTTTCGTGTCTCATTTTTGTCATTTTGTGTCTTGTTTTTATCATTTTGCGTCTCGGTTTTGTCATTTTGTGTCTCATTTCTGTCGTTTTGTGTGTCGTTTTTGTCATTTCGTGTCTTGTTTTTATCATTTTTGTGTCTCAGTTTTGTCATTTTGCGTCTCGGTTTTGTCATTTTGTGTCTCAGTTTTGTCATTTTGCGTCTCAGTTTTGTCATTTTGCGTCTCGGTTTTGTCATTTTGCGTCTCAGTTTTGTCATTTTGCGTCTCGGTTTTGTCATTTTGCGTCTCAGTTTTGTCATTTTGCGTCTCGGTTTTGTCATTTTGTGTCTCAGTTTTGTCATTTTGCGTCTCGGTTTTGTCATTTTGTGTATCAGTTTTGTCGTTTCGTGTCTTGTCATGGACCCTTTTATACCCGGCTGCCGATTCCAGCGTTGATCTGAGTGTTTGGGTTCCCGCCGTATCAAGGAGAGCAAAATGACTTTTGTGTATCCAGACGAGTGTTGCTCTCACGCCTTTAGTCCTGAATCCAAATCACCTCGTCACTAAAACCTCTCGTGGAGTAACACCGAGTCCCAACAGCCGGTTTGAGCTGCAGAGAAACGATGTCTTCATCATGCTTCTGTGAAGTGAAATGTAATAAAACGCTTCTATTTGCAGCCGTCCAACTTAATCAATTTAGTAAATTCTTGCTGTAACCCGCTCTCTTGATGATATTCCAACATTTTCTCTTGCTGATCTTTCTGTCAGAGCCTCCCAGAGTTGACAGAATAAACCCGTTTAATGCTTTAAACCGCAGCGATTAATGAACGATTACAGGAAGCAAATGAATCTCAGTGCTGCTGTTTTATTTTTGCAGACATTCTGCATTTTCCGTCCCAGATTCACATTTTATTTTTTTTAAAAAGTGGAGGAAAATTAATGGCTTGGGCTATCTTTTAATTACTTTTTTTTTTTTTTGCATTCTACTGTTGCTCTAAAATCGGCAAGACAGAAGGGTCAAGGTGAGAACAAATTAATTACATTTTCATATCAAAACAGGGAAGGAAATGTTTTGTGAGAAGCAGGATTTTTTGGGGAGGCTGGAAAGACGGCAAAAGTTGGGAAAAAAGGGGAGAGAAGGACCCGTGAAATGTCATTTCTCCTGCAGAGTGTAAATGAATTAACAGCATTTTCAAGTGTTGAGAATTTTTTGGCATGTTTGGAGCGGCTAAGCTGACGCTGCTGCCTTAAAGTGTGAAATCCAGATCAGCTTTTTGTTTTTTAGTATGAAAAAGACTTATAATGTGACGAGTCAGACGTATAAATCTGTTTAATTTGAACAAAACTGCGTCTGATATGTTTTATCAGCTGCTATGTAGTGCATTATTATACTGTACTGTATATGTGCTTGCATGTAAATTGGTGATTAGAAGATAAATTATGAGTCATTTAGCTCACATAATTCCAAGACGAGGCTCCACAGATTTTAATCCTGATTATTTTGAAGGTGAATAAAAGACAGAAAAAAGGAGTGAACTCGACCTCAGGCGGATTTAGGTCGACTGTACTTACAATAAAACACCCACATTCATTCAGCAGCACAGAAAATTCACTCTTAAATTCAACAAGCAAAGAAAACATATTCCCTTTGAAATAGATATTGAATAATAATTTCTAAGTATTTAGTGGCAGACAAAACAATACATTTATTAATCAGAAAATTGCACTTAATTTGATGAAAAAATAATGTTTAGTCGGAGCTTTATGGTTGAATTTTATATATATATATATATGTGTGTGTGTGTGTATATATATATATAGATTTGTACTATATTTTACTATATTCTTGCTATACTATTTTACTGTATTTTTAATATATTTAACTATATTTTTATTACATTTTTTTCTAGATTTTTACACTACTTTTGCTGTATTTTTACTATATTTGTACTATATTTTTACTACATTTTTTCTATATTTTTGCTGTATTTTTACTGTATTTTTACCATATTTTTACTATATTTTTAGCTACATTTTTTTCTGTATTTTTGCAATATTTGTACTGTATTTTTACTATATTTTTTCTATAATTTTGCAGTGTTTTTGCTGTATTTTCACTAGACTTTTACAAACTTTTTACCACATTTTTTTTTCTAGATTTTCACTGTATTTTACTGCGTTTTATTACACTTCCGTTCAAAAGTTTGGGGTCACTTAGAAATGTCCTTATTTCTGAAAGAATATCACATTCTTTCAATGAAGATAACATTAAATGAATGATGAATCCAGTCTAGACATTGTTAATGTGGTAAATGACTACGTTAGCACATGAAAAAAAGCGGGACTTTTGTCTCGGTGACGCCAAACTTTTGAACTGTAGTGAATAATCTTAATGTCTACCTTTAAATCATCTTTATAATTCACTCTCAAGTCTTGTGCTGAATGCATTTAAAGCACCGTGAACTGCCTTGTCTATGAATTGTGCTATACACATAAATTTGCCTCGCTTTGCCTAAATATCTCTATTTTTTTGTAGTTATTATTATTATTCCTTTTTAGTGTAGAGTTGTGTACCTACTTGGCCATTAGAGCTGATTCTGATTCCTATTTTGTGCGGTTAAATCCATGCTATTACACGTGTTTCTCTATTGTGGTGATTTCTAGTGTTTCTTGTTAATGTGAGTTCCTGTCTCTACGTGTGTGAGCGCGTGCACGATCAGCCGTGCACGTGCACGTGCACGATCAGCCGTGCACGTGCACCGAGCCCAGGGGTAGCTGAGAGGCTCCAAGCTGCGTCAGCCCTAATCTGTCTCTTGACAGTCAAGCCTTATTTTGCAGCAGAATACTCATATTGATCTGCTCGCCTGTTACACAAATAAATAAATAAGTCGACTGCGCCGCACCTGAGTTCACAACCTGCCCTTGACAACACCGGCGTGAGGAGGGAGGCGTCTGCAGCCGTGCAGCGGGGGAGCAGCGAGTCGGGAAGGGTTCTGCATTGTTGATCCGGTATGACATTGATAGACAGCAGCTGAAGGAAAGCTGATAGCCATGTTTGGCGTCCTGCTTTTAAAGGACGGACGTGGCTGCAGATCCAAAGTTGACTGAGCATGAATTCAGCAGGCGATCGCCCCCAGTGCCTGTGAGGAAGGAGAAACTTTCACATGTGACTCGCTTGACTTTCCATCTATTCCTGCCCTGAACCACTTGCACAAAAACGAGACACAAAACGACAAAAACGAGACACAAAATGACAAAAACAAGGCACAACACGACAAAAACAAGACACAAAACGACAAAAACAAGACACAAAGTGACAAAAACAAGACACAAAACAACAAAAACAAGGCACAACACGACAAAAACAGTGATCTGGAAGTTGTAATGTGGAAATGATAAACTAAAGCTGAATGTTGGTGAAATTTCATTTATTTTTCTTCAGAAATTTCAGGTTGTTTGTAATGTTTTGTTAAAAAAAGTTATTCCTTAAATGTGAACATTTTCAGAATGTACTTTTTTGCACTAAAACAAAGGAAACATTAGGAGTTGTGGTTATTTCTCGGTTATTATGCTGTGATTTTACTGGTCACTGGAGGTCAAACTGGGTTGAATGTGGAACCTGAACATGAAGTATGTCAATAACCATCTCCTAAATAAAGATGTTCTTCAGCTGAAGAACCAGAGAGGCTTCTGAAAAGCCATTTACTAACGATTATCAGTGACTCTCGGCCGGACACAATCTGACATCGCCGCAACAAATAGATTTAAAGGCAACAATTCATGAGGCAACCATTAGAAATTATTTCTGTCAACGTCCTTCTGCACTTTACAGCAATAAAAAGAACAAATCTAGCTAATAACTGGCAGCAGCTGCAGCAGGCAGATGCTCCGATGACAGCTTTTACGCACCGATCCAGAAAGACGTGAGCTCTGAATGATCTCTGAAGTTTCTTTCGACTCGATCATCGCCGCCAAGTTTCTCTATTGAGCACGGAGCAGAAAACTTCACCTGCAGACCCCGAGAGTCTCACAGAACACTTAGCATTGTGTCAGATTCTAACAAAAACACTATCAAATGCGGTTGGTTGTTTTGCTCCGGCAGATCTCTGGTTAGCCTCACTTTTCAAATTGCCACACGAGTCTGTTTTGGGAGGCGCCCAGCAGCTGCTCCGTCTCCAAGCAAAGCAGAGGAAGGCCAGCTAGAAAGCAGCTAAAAGCCCCTGACAAATTAATCTTCGATGCAGACTGAAAGCCGGCAGAGCGACTGCCGTGGAGTGCGTCAAGTGCTTTAGACTGACCCCTGGCCGCGCTCAACAGCCCTGCAAGGTAATTTTTTGGAGCTGATTACTGTGTCTGGATTTGAAAATGGACAGACAGCAGTGATTTTATGAGGGTTTATTTACTCGGTCGCTCCGTTCGGTGGCTGAATCTAATGATCTGGAGTTTGTCTCGGGTCCAAATCACATCATTTCTACTGTACGTGTTATGGCAGCGAGCCCTCAGGGAATCAGAGCCTTAACCGCTGCTCTGAACACATAAACTATAAGGCAGAACATAGTTTACATAAACACAGCTCCAGAGTTTTTCTTTTTAGACCTGTGGACTTTTTACAAGATATATATGATTGTTGTTCTCATCGTTTCTGAGTTTCTGTGTTTCTTCTAAAACGACAAGATAAGATAAAAGCCTTTATTCATATCTGATAAAGGAGATAGGGCAAACATTCAGGAATATCAGGAGAAAACTGAAAAAATACATTAAAACATGCAAAAATACTGATTGTCCATATTTCTCTGAATGAAACTGTACTGAATGTATCAAAGGTTTTACACACATTTTTTCATGATTATAATTACATGACTGCACAAATATAGCCAAAATGACAATTACAATTATTTTTATAGTGTTTTTTCATTGATTTTAGAGACTATTTATTTGCTTTTTTTCACTTTTACGTCCATGTTGTACTACATTCGTGCTACATGCTTTCTATATATACGATTGTGTTGTTTGGAGCTGATCCATCACTTCTCAGTGTTCTTTCTTATCAAACATTACATTTTTTTTCTTGTTGGTCTTGTTTGAGACTATGGCTGCACAACTATAGCCAAAATTGCAATCATTTTCATTCATTTATTTCAAGGATTTGCAATGCACTTTTGCATTTAAATAAACAGAGCACCACTTATCTTCCATGTTGTGCTACATTCACGCTAAATGCTCAAATATTTGCATCAAATTCACACTTAAAATGAGCAAAAATATGCATGAAATTGTTCAATAAATGGGTACAACAACAATTTACCAATGTACCATAAACACCGTCCGTGCAGTATACAATAGATGCTACCAAAGCTTCTGGTCTCCACTACTTTACTGCTGTGTGACCAAAAACCCATTCAAAAAGAGTGAAATATGATGCTCTAATGTCAGATTTATCCATTTTTTAACAAAGTGATTTCATCTACAGGTTGTGGAGACATTTCTATGAGCAAAACATGCATTTAAAAAGTCGCAGTTAATCGTGTTAATTTAACTGTTGTAAGCCGTAATTGTGATTAATATTCAATGAATTGTGCAGCCCTGCGTGGGACAAATACTCTCCTCTTGTGTTATTATAATTCAGTTGCTAGATTTATCGTGTTGGAGTAACTGTCCCTATTTCTCCTGTTCTGTCTCCAGGCTGACATTTTTGAAAGATGGAACAATTCGCATGTAATAGCAGGCTACTGTGTTACATTGTCATATAGCATGGCCTGTAGTGCTGCTGCGCTCACTGGGGACTTTTTATAGAGGCGAGCCAATGGGCAGATTGATCGCGGCGAGCCAGACAGTGATGTTAGGTAAAGAAAAGAGCGGAATAAGAGCCGGGCCACCACGCCTCACTGAGGAAGCAGCGTTTCCTCAAATTTGCAGAGCAGTGAGTTGTTGAAGACTAATTAATTCAAGAACAAACGTCCCCAAAGGCTGCAATTAATGATAAACTTATTAGACGTGATGGTGCCCATGAGGTCTGGCTCTCTTGGCGGCGTCCACGCTCCCGGTGCTCTGACGTTACCCAGCTGGCACTTCAAATCAAGGAAGGGACGGGAACTAAATGTGTGTCTCTGTAATTCCATTTTTCAGCCTTCACATAACCCCTCGATCTCGCTCTATCACTCGACGTTTGACACGACTCCATAAGTCCTTATTGACTAATGAGTCTGTCAGGGCTGAAGTCTCTGGAGGACCGACATCTTCCTCACGCCGACTGTCAGTGCTGAGGAATGAGGAGTGATTCGCTGACCTCCCTTCTTGCTAACTCCTTCAGACTACAACAGCTGCAACCGGGCCGTTTACAATTTAGTTAAAATGTCCCCCTGAGCACCGTCACCCCACCTCGCCGAGCTGAACGCAGGCCGAGCGCATGTGTGAGCGGATGCTAGCGAGAGCCTGAGAAAAATAAGAAATGAATCTAAATCCAGCCGGGCAGCCTCACGCCTCACCAGTTTCACTTGACTTGAACATCCCGGGGGGTTAATACCTCTCACTGCGCTGCCCTGCTCCACTCTAACGATGTCGGCTGACGTCACGGATGCAGAGTCGCTGTCAACGGATGGAAACGCCACGCTGAAGACCCGTAATAATGTCACTTTTGGGTTTCAAACTTGCCGTTCGCAAACACAACGCCCGGACTTAATCTCGTAGAATTACTACCCTGGTTGAATTAATTAAAGCTGCTACCTCGCAGCTGCACATTGCGGCCTTAAGTCATTACATGCACATGGATGAGTAGCTAGTGAGTTGCGGCAGTACATGTTGCAGGGTGCTTTATGCAAATCTAATCACAGTAATTGCATGTAGCACCATGCATACTGCACAGCAGCAGGTATTACACTACTAAAACAGGCATTCATTTTCACGCTGTAAATAAGAATAATTACCTACCGTAAAATGGCAACACTTTGTTTACACAAAAATGCAATTAATTGTTGTGCTTTGCATGAGAAAACTGCAAAATTAGTTGCAAAATAATGAGCTTAAGTTAGTTTGCTGAATGTAAGGCAGACAAAAATCTAAATTTTGTGGAGAAAAGCAGGTAGTCATCAGCATATAACAGTATATTCTCATTATGTTTTGTAACTGATAATATTATGCACGATTTAAACGATTTGTCTGCGTGATAGCAAGAATTACAAAAACATGTTGAAAGTAATACAAAAAATTCATATTATTGTTATTCTACAGCTGAAAAAGAAACGCTCAAAATGACTGCACAGGTTTTCACAGGATATTTATTGCAGAAACCACCCACCAATGAATCTGAGCCATGCAGATCAACAGCAGCATGTTGTATACAGGATTAACAGTCAATATTTGTTATTCTTTTTAATATTAACGATGTGAAAACTACCGAAATAAATCTTCTAAAGTCAATCCAGAAATGTGGCAAGAAAGAAAAAAAGATTAGAGGTGAAAATAGTTGGCTGGTAACGCGACGGCGCCACAGCAATGTCAGGATTTGTTTTTATTTCTTCAGGAGAAACTCACTGTGGTTAAAGCTGGATTCATTTTTTTCTTATGACACAATGAAGGCGCCAAGACGCTTGTAACCAAATTGACTTTGTAATTAAATTTTTACAATCTGACAATCAGTCATGCGGTCATTGCAAGTTAAGAACTTCTCCCTGAAGCTTTCACTTTTAATTTTCACTAGTTTCGTCACTTTTCTTGCAGACAACAGAGATGCAGAAAGAGACACATTTTCCTATATATTCCTGCTCTTTTACAAGCAATATTGTAATGATATCATTTTTATTTTAGTGTTTCTATCAGAGTTTGTTTAAACAGCTGATTACTGCAAAAAATTTGACTGCATACTATTGCAGAATGTGATGTTTACAGTAAAAAATACTTAGAAATACCACAGCTGCTGTTGGTTTACTGCATTTTTAAAGTGTTGCAACTGTAATTTCCCTCAGCAGTTAATTACTCTGTAATTGATAACAGTAGAACACGAGTTTTAAGGGTTTATACTGTACCTAGATTAACTGTAGATACCTGGAAATTAAATCATTTTCTGCTTTTAAAATGTAGAAACCATGAATTACAGACATATACAATAAATAGCACTGTGTTTAATCTGTATAATCCAGAATTAGGAACTCTTTTAAGCATTTAAAAATGCATATATGACTAAAACACTTAAAAACAATAAAAGTCATGCATTTTTTATGGATTTGGCACTATTATTTATATTCTAGTTTATTAAATGTATTTACAAAACTAATTAATCATAATTTATTTTAAAATTTAAAGAAAAATGAGTAATAAAATGGCGTATTTCAGGGATCATTGCAAAGTTATTGCTAATATTCTTAGTTACCTGAATGAAAACTGCTATTGTAAACAATATTTCCTGAACTTTTTCTGTTAAATTCACACTGCCAGCTTTTACAGGAACCTGATTTTATGGGTGTTCTTGTCATTGGCATCAGATTTCTAACCATATTTTGGAAAAATGGTGCACTACTGTTTAAATTTGGCTCCATTTCTACAGTAATTTACTTCACTTAGCAGGTATAAACACTTATGCTATTCAGACGCGGTCAGACAACGTATAATTTAGATTTACGGCAGTTTATTTCAACCTCAAGCCTCCTAGACAATAACAAACTCAGTATATCTGTGGATGACGAAGTATCTCTTCTAGTTTCTGGCTCAAGACGAGCTCAGCGTTGGAAATAGTCGAGGCTGAACCGCTTTACGCCACCGCCGCTCTGAGTTTGATAAACATCAGCCATCTGGATGCTTCGACGGCGAAGTAAACGTGCTGAACCGCTGCCAGTTTCTCTTAATGTTTATACGCAGCACAACGCTATTAATTGTTTCCATTCTGCAGAGTTGTCAAAATTGAAGAAAGCCAAATGTAAAGGAGTGGACTGGGCCAACGTTATGGCAGGTGAACCGGAGCACAGGGCAGATATATGCTTTTACTGTTCACTTAATCACGCTTGCGTGCGCTCGTCTACATACGATGTGACATCCTCCGGCCACTTTCCCAGCCTCTCCCAGTAGCTTTAAGGCCAAATGGGCTTTCCAAAAGTGCAAATCCAAATTCCAGATCCTCCAATGTGCCGCATGACAATCCCTGTCCTCCCAGCTGCTTGCTTCCTGCTTTGAAAACGGAGTCTGCATCGGTGGGGGGAGTCCACGTCTCACTGCTAAAGCCGGCTAAATTAGGAGTTAGACTGGTTGTGGGCGAGGGGGATGTGGTTGTGGCGGGTTGTGCTGCTGCCAAAGGGTGTGTCAGGGCAATTTATTAGCCTGCTATGCATGCGGGTGTGTAAGTGTGTGTGAGAGTGTGTGTTCCCAGCCCTTGGCAGCTCAGCAAACTCAATGGCAGAGGCACAGCTGTAGCGCTATTCTAATACGAAGTCATTATGGCCATCCGTGGTGCGCCTCCAGTTAATTCACAAATTTGACCATAACAGACCAACTTTTTTTTTTCTTTTTTTACAAACTTGACAATCTTGTGGTTCAAGCTTTTTCTAGGCTGCTCTAACCTGAAGCCTAGTTTGCGGCTGCAGCTCTGACAATACACGTGCGGTAGTTAACAGGTGTTACACATAAAAACATGGATCGGTCCCTCCAGGAGGTGGAGTGCATTCTGCAGTGCGGCCGCCGCTGCAGGTTTTCTGTGCACGTGTTGGACTAGGTTGTGCGTAATTGCATGTTAATGACCTCCTTCTAGTATTCAGCCATCAAGGCTGAAACGTGGAGGAACGCTGTATTAAGGTTTGCATACCACCGGCACCTGCTCCACTCTCGGGATTTTTTCTGAGGCCGAAACAGATGCTGGGGAACACTTAGCCAACAAAATTCAATCTGCAAGATATATTCACATATTGTTTTGGGAGCTGGAAAAACAACAAAACAAAAAAAAAATGAAGTCAATGGTGAAAGAAATCTTTTCAGTCAGATTTTGCAACCAAATTTTGTCATGAAAAACAGGTAGTCATTAGCATATAACAGTATATTCTCATAGTTTTTTCTAACTGGTGATATTATGCAACAGCAGTTACTACACTACAAAAACGGCCATTGCTGCATTCATTTTCACACTGTAAATAAGAATAATTACCTACTGTAAAATGCTAAGACTTTGTTTTCACAAAAACACAATTAATTGTATTCTTTTGCATGAGAAAACTGCAAAATTAGTTGCAAAATAATGAAGTCAAAGGTGGAAGAAATCTCTTTTGCAACTAAATTTTGTGGGGGAAAAACAGGTAATCATCAGCATATAACAGTATATTCTCATAGTTTTTTTCTAACTGGTAATGTTATGCATGATTTAAAGATGTTACATGCTCCTGTGTCTGCATGATAGCAAGAATTACAAAAGCATATATTGAAAGTAATGCACAAATGTTGCATTGTTGTTATTACGGCTGAGCAGCTAGTATGTTCCACGGTACATGCCACAGTGTGCTTTGTGTAAATCTAATCACAGTAATTGCATGTAGCACCATGCATACTGCACAACTACTAAAACAGGCATTCATTTTCATACTGTAATTAAGAATAATTACCTACTGTAAAATAGCAACACTTTGTTTTCACAAATGCACAAATAATTGTATTGCTTTGCACGAGAAAATTGCAAAACTCAATGGTAATTCTGCAGTGCGACCGCCGCTGCAGGTTTTCTGTGCACGTGTTGGACTAGGTTGTGCGTAATTACATGTTAATGACCTCCTTCTAGCATTCAGCCGTGATCGAGGCTCAAACGTGGAGGAACGTAGTAATAAGGTTTGCATACCGCCGGCACCTGCTCCACTCCCAGGCTTTCTTCTGAGGCCAAAACAGATGCCGGGGGACACTTAGCCTACAAAATTCAATCTGCAAGACATATTCATTGTGTTTTGGGAGTGCAGGGGGAAAAAAAAAAACACAAAAACAAAACAAAAAAGCGCAAATGGCGTCGCTATCAGAGTCGGTAAGCACCTGCAGGTCTTGCTCACAGCGGAACATTTTAATTGACCGAGCAAAAAAGCGGCGGAGACAAGGGAACGCGTGTACAAGTATACCTACCTAGTCTGAACAAACGGCTGGTTTCAAAGCCCCATCAGCAATCCTTTGCAGTAATGAGGGAGTTTTGGGAGAAATTGGGAGATGGTGTCAGTTTACTGTCTGCGAGCCGCGGGTCCCGCTGTCCAGAACGTGGAATAGCGGGAGAAAAGGTGTTGTCATCACACGATAGGCGCAGACATCAGCACAAAGTTAGAGAGAGGGGCTTCGAGTCACCGTGCCGAGACATGCACTTCTTTCTGAGCTCCACACAAATGAAGTCTCCAGACTATTATGAAGCAAAAGAAAACACACATACTTACTGAGTCAGTAACAATAGCAGCACAAGCTATTTTTCTCCACTTCGTTGATTAACTAAGTTTTACAGCGAAGGAGCGCGGCGCCATCGACAAAGGAAACAAAGCCCCTTGTTTGTCATTTGTTTTGAAAGTAATCATCGCTCACCCAGGCGCTGGGAGGTAATAAATATTTATACCTCTTTTTGGAAATGTAAACCATATAAATTTTTCCCAACCTTTGCTTTGAGAGCAACTGCCCTTGATGATAACAGTATCATTTAAATGTCTTTTCTCTCCGTTCCCCTTGTTTTCGCTCTCCCATTATCTCGCTCCTGTTGGCTCCATTTTCCCCCCCAACACAATGTTAACAAGGTCCTTTTCTGCCCTATCTGGTGTAGGTGAGACAGCTCCGCGGAATGACAAGGTGAGAGGGCGCCTGTGTGGGGTTGTGTTGTTTTTTTTTCTGTGTGTGTCTTGTGTGTAGCCGTGCTCGTAGCCGTGCGTCATGTGTGACCACCGGCCGCTGTCAGGGCTCATGTTGCCCCCGACGGTAACAATAATCATGGGATTTGATTGCCAGTTCCCTCAGCCGCCGTAATTGATGAGTCCAATATTTACTGTGTTACCTGTGTGTTGTAAACATTCATTACGGGGTTCCTTCTCCAGATAGGTGAGCAGGGAGGAGAACGGGACCAGTCTGGCCTGCAGGGACCAGCTGTCAGTTTGACTAATGACAGAAATGAATAAAACCTCATAATTACTTTAGAAAAAAGGACAGTCTCCACCTTATCTCGGGCCAATATGCATTTTAAAATTTTTTGGCGGGTTTATTAAATTCCACCCCAACCCCCTCCCACCTCAACACCACCACCACCACCCAGCTCCCCCTCCACCCCAACAGTAATACATTACAGACAGAGGCAAGTTCTCAAATTTCAAATTTAATTTTCTACTCGCCATACACACACAGCAGCTCTAATCAGATTGAGACATTATTGTGTTTCTATTGACATTAGCATTGTTATTATTTTGTACTGTGTAAATATCAGTAACTGGAGCACGCCTGGTTGCTTTGCCAGGAAGGGATTATTTTGTGTATTTATTTTTGCTCTAATGCTCTCAAAAAAATGTCCTTTCAAGATGATATCTGTTGCTTTCTATTATCAGGGGATTCCGTCTCTAGATTATTTTAACATAGCGGCTAAATTAAATTGGCTATCTGGAGTATTCATGTCTGCTTTATTGTGACACCACATACAGGTGAAGCTGCAGGACAGCGCTATCCGACAGCTATTGGCCCAGGCTTTTAGAGCTTCTTCTTGTGCCTGAGATGTGCACGTTTCTAATTAGGTAAGTCTTTAGTAATGTGCGTGTTTGTAAGTTGCAAATGCTAACACTTTGTTTTCACCAAAACACAATTAGTTGTATTGCTTTGCATGAGAACACTGCAAAATTTGTTGCAAAATAATGAAGTCAAAGGCGGAAGAAATCTCTTTTGCAGCTGGATTTTGCGGTAAAAAATAGGCAGTCATCAGCATATGTTCTCATTATTTTTTGTAACTGGTAATATTATGCATGATTTAAAGATGTTAGGTGCTCCTCTGTCTGCATGACAACACTGCTATGAAAACAGGCATTACCTCATTCATTTTCATACTCTAATTAACAATAATTACCTACTGTAAAATAACAACACTTTGTTTTTACAAAAACGCAATTAATTGTATTGCTTTGCACGAGAAAACTGCAAAATTAGTTCATTTGCTGAAGTCAAAGGAGGAAGAAATCTCTTTTGCAACTAAATTTTGTGGAGAAAAACAGGTAATCATCAGCGTATAACAGTATATTCTCAGAATTTTTTGCAACTGGTGATATTATTTTAAAGATGTAAGGTGCTCCTCTGTCTACATGATAACACTACTACTGAAACAGGCTTTACCTCATTCATTTTCATACTGTTATTATGAATAATTACCTACTGTGAAATAACAACACTTTGTTTTCACAAAAATGCAATTAATTGTATTGCTTTGCATGCAAACACTGCAAAATTAGTTAGGTTGCTGAAGTCAAAGGCGGAAGAAATGTTGTCAGGAAGCTTTTGCAACTAAATTTTGTGGTGACAAACAGGTAGTCATCAGCATATAACAGTGTAGTGTCATTATTTTTTCTAACTGGTAATATTCTGCATGATTTAAAGATGGTAGGTGCTCCTCTGTCTGCATGATAGCAAGAACAACAAAAACATTTGTTGAAAATAATATAAGAATTTTTTTATTATTGTTATTCTACTGATATAAAAGAAACACTCAAAATGACTGCATCGGTTTCCACAGGATATTTATTGTAGGGTTTACCTGCTGTCCCAAATTAGCGGCTGTGCCTGGCGTTGCAGTCTCAGGCTGCAGCCGAGTGAAGTGCAAAGCTCTCAGCCAAATCAGGTATTGAAGATAGAGGGATGGAGTGGTAGATTAATGGCGGTGGGGATGGAGAGAGGGACAGATATGGGCAGAGACAGCACAGTGATATACAGTAGGCTCTACTTAGACAAGTCGACTCCTCTGTGCCATTAGGCCTAACAGGAGGCAGACTGGGAAGGCCAGAGTGTAGAAGTAAAAGAGAGGGCTGCTATCAAATAAACATCTGCCTCAGCGTGGTTTTCCTGCCTCGTGTTGTGCGACTCTCTTACGATGCTCCAAATATCAGGCAAAGCCCGGCTTGATTCCGTCCGAGTGGCTGCTCTCTAATGTCTTTTTTGCCGGGCGGAATCCCGCATAGAAGCGTGTTATACGCCATATTTGTGTCTTATGGGGGCAGACAGCTGATCGTGTCCATTTGTCATGCTGTCAAGTTAATTACCGGATTGAAAAGGAGAATGAGATTACCCCTCCCCTTCCAACAGACACTCACACCTCCGCACTCGCAACACACACACACCGTCCTGCACACTTGGAATCTTCAGTGTGCCATTTTACCAACTTACTGGAGCCGAGTGAACAACATCACAAGTTAAGGGGAGAAAACGCACAAGGTCGGGCTAATGCCTACAGCTGTGAGTGTGTGTGTTGCACTGAATGATGCAGGAGATTACCCGTTTCACTTTACCACCGTCACGGGAACAGAGGGAAATCTTTGGCTCCTTTGAAGGTCTTGTTAGAAAGTGTTCTTTCACTTTATTCCTCCTCTCTCCTGCCCACTGAGAAAGCAGCTCACAGCCACAAGTGAAAGTCATTTTTCTGTACTTCGGCTGTGTTCTGTGCACAGACGTTTGCGGCCGTTCTTGTGTAATCAGAGAGGACGGATCATTAGCGTATAATGAGCTGAAGTACTTTGGGCGGTGAGTGGGATATCCTCAATAAGTGATGGCTTAAGGAGATGGATGCAGGAGGGTGGAAATCAGATTCTGTCGGCTTCAGACGACCTTTCTTCTCTCCAGGTGAGTCCTGCGTCTCTGTGCATGTTTGAAGTAAAGCGCGGCTCAAACGAAGCGGCTAAGAGCATTAACGAAGCCTCCTGGCGGCCTGGCAGTCGAGTCCTCGGGTCTCGGTGGTTCCTCTCCTGCGGGTACGAGGACCCATGCTGGAGATCTGAGCTATACGTTGGGCAGACTGCAGACATGTGAGGATGGCACGTACAAAGCATCTCAGCCCCAACAATAACTCCGGGATGAAAAGAACCCGCTTCTTCTGCCTTTTTTTTTTTTTTTTTGTCAGCCACTGACAAACAAAAGTATCATAGGGACGAGAAAGAGGCTTTGATGTGCTTGTAGTGCTACTGAATGAATTACAACACAGGACAGAAGCAGGCTTGTTGTAAACTTAGAAGACAACCCGAGGCCCTTGGGAGCCAAAACAAAGAGTGCAGGGATATCAAACAAGTGATAAAAGGGAGGTGATTCCCTCCTGCACATGTGTGGAGCGTCCTTATTCGTTAAAACCTTAATTAAACACCAACTCTCTCCCTTTCCATCTCGCTTTGACAGCCGGGAGTTTTTTATCCGGGAGCCCAGAGTAATTTGTTTACCTGTTTCAGAGCAGACCCTCTAATGCAACTATTTTCCAATCTCCTTGTTGATCATGTAACTATGCAGCTCTATTAATGTCTCCTCCCCCCGCAGGGCCTTGAAAAGTCTTCTTAGTTGAGACGTGATGAGGCTCGGTGATGGCGCCCAGCTGCCCGCCGTTCTGCAGCCGTGGCCTTTGTGGCATCGCCGCAAGCGGCGCGTGACAAGTCGCCAGCACGGCAGTCACGACCCGCAAAATAATCTCCGACAGTCGAGGGCAGCGTCCGTCTTTGCATCCCGACGCCCTTTTTAGCCCGTCGGCTGCCATCACAAGAGGCAGGCCGGGCGTCTACGTGGTTAGGTGTCAAGTGAACAGCGTGTATCGCCAAAAGCAAAGTTGCTTCTTGTCAGGTGATGACAAGTAAGTGGCAGGCGAGGAAAAATTAAACTGCATCGCCCTGATTTCTTCCCCCCGCTACTTTTCCGTGCTGTCAATTAGTCTCAATCAATCCCGTGGTTTCTGTTTAGAGTTGGTATGGCAACTCCGCTCTGTCTTCCCGTCCGTCAGCGCCGAATAAATATGCACTACAATATATGTTATCTCAACATTTCTGTCAACCGTTGGCATAATTGCGTTGCCACAGTGGACAAAACGAGCGGTGCCGCGTTTGATGGCGACGGGGGGGAATTGGGAGCTAATGAAACCCCAGACTTGTTGGGCTTTGTCAGGACATGCTGCTCCCTCTGGCCTCTCCCGAAACTCAATCGCTGGCGAGTCTTCTGATGGCAGATGTGAGGCAGAGAAAGTCATCTCCTCAAATGAGAGGACGTGATTGGCTTCTAACGACTCTCCTCTCGGCTGCATGTGACTAAAGCGTGAGGTGAAGTGGTGCTTATCAATAAAGTACGTCTGCTGCGATGTATTACTAACTGATGGGTTTTTTTTTTGCTTGGCTAAAAAGGACTTAAGTGATGTGGGAGCGACACTGTCAATCTCAGCCTTCCTCTGAGAGTCAATTAGGAGATAAACAGGGCAACATGTCTTTGGCAGCGGGGAGAAGGCTGATAGGCTGTCCCGTGGATGTCCTGGGGCAAGGTAAACTGACAGTACAGCTTTGCCATCAGGGATGCAGGCAGAGAGAACAATGTGCGACCGGCCTGCCGCCCGAGAAGGAATGTGTGTTTTTATGTCGGCATGCATGTGTGCGTAGATGCATTATTTGCTGGATTTTCCCCCCTTTTTTTTCTCTCTCTCTCTCTCTCTGTGTTTGCACACTCAGCTGACTGACTCAAAGAATATATTTCTGCAAGTAGAGCCAGCGAGGAGGGAAAATGAGGCAGAGGATGATAATGACAACTGGAGCGGTGATGGCTGTGAATCAGTCATTGTTCCATATCGACACGTTTGATTTTTACTGCTCCAAATGTGCACGAGTGCGTTCGCCGTGGATGCAGGAGTACGGTCGTGCACATGTTTCTGCTGTTTGCATGGGGGCGTTTATGCAGTGAGAAAACATGCAAATGGGGAATTGCCATTACTGTATGCGACGTACACGTTCCATATAACGCCGTGCGGCTGTGTGCGATACAGTAAACACTTCCTTCCTGCCTTGTGTTCATGAAGTATGTGGATCGTTAGAACATACAGAGGAGCTCGTTTTATAAGAGCACAATAAATATGTAGAAGCAGTGTAGCGCTTATTGCCATGATGATAAATTATTACACTCAGTATACAGATATATATATTCAGGCTATACACCAACAATGGCTGCTTTCATGTAATTAAGTGTGTCAATATAATGAGATAATATTCCAATATCTTCTTTCTCTGTGTCATTTCATTCATGCTCAACACTAAGCTGGGAAAAAAAGAGGCTCATCAGATGAATTTTAATGAGTGGTTGGCCATTATTACCTTCATTATTTTCCAATTAGCAAACTGTACACTGCATCAGCACGGCGCAGAAATATCAGCCACACCGAGCTGTAAACACACTTTCTCTGCTATCTGTAAATAACAAGAAACTCAATACCGGGCAGTAAAAGACTCCACAACGGATAGATGACTGCGAGCACGCCGCATGAGAAACAGTTCCATTGAATCTGGATAAAATGCATTAAAGATAATGAAGTGGTACAGTAGCCCATAGCAGGGGCCATTCAAGGCTAGAAAAGAACTGAAAGTCTGGATTAGAAGCATTTATTCTGCGGCATGACAGAAAAAAAATGAACAGAAATAGCAGGAGGAGGGCAGCAGAAACCTGACCCTGCATGTTTTTATCTGTATAACGGCAACAGGCTGATTGGTGTCGTCACAGTGAATTAGCAAAGAGAGATCTACGTCAAAGGACATCAACCAAAAATATGTTGCTGTTAATTCAGGAATGGTTCCTTCACCAAGCACAAGGAGGCTGTGGAGTAACATGTGAGGGTGGGCTGCATTGTAAGTACAGTCAGAGCGCCACCCATCTCCTGTCAGCGCTACTGCAGGCCTCATCCCCCCGAACACGCCCTCCTCTGCAGCCATTTTCACTCGAACCACATCTATGTGGTGTTTGACCTATTTTCTGGCCACTTGCCTTTTATGTGTAAAAGAGGGAGAAAAAAAAACACACACACACAAACGATGTCACTGTATTTGAGTCAGCTCAGTTATTCTGGGGTGAAAAACAGCCGTCCGCGGCTGCATATGTAGCGTGAAATGCGAGTGGCGGACGAGTGACACCGTCAGCTCGTTTTCTCCACCTTGTCTGTCGGCGGTGGAGGCGTATGAGCCGACAGGCCGGGGCTGAGGGGTCATTGTGTGCGCACGGAGGGATGCGCCGAGTGAATAACCTTCCCCGGTAACAGCTGTCGGATCCAGCAGAGCAGAGCAGAGGACAGAGGAGCAGGCCCGGCCTGGACCGGCCCGGCCCGGCCCGGCCCGGACACAGGGCTGATCGGTGGGCCGGTCGATCCGCCGGCCCGGAGGGTTTTGATGGGTGGCCGTACCGAGCCCTGACGGGGGTCCCAGCACCCGGGCGGCTCATTGTTTAACACGCTGCTCATCTCTTTTATTCCCCCCCAGTGCAGATTCCATGCACAGCGGTGGAGCGCACACAGGCCCAGCGGCGGCCCGCGACGCCGCCTTTGTGGAGGTGTCAGTCGCCAACGCAGCGTCTCAGCATGGTTCAGCACCGGGCATGACAGGGGATGCAGACCCCATGAAGGGGGATTAGCACCGCACCTATTGTCTGAGGGCGCCGCGGTGCTGGATTTGGCTGCATGGCTATTCAACGACTGTATTTCTATTCTTCGGCGCTTGACAGAGACGCTCAGCGGCCCCGCTTTTGTTCCGCCGCAGTATCAGAATGTGTCGGTGTCGCGGCCCCCAGCCGAGGCCCTTATTATCTCCGCTGACACGGCGAGGAAAAGGTGCGGCGGTAGATTCTGTTGTTGCCGTCTGCCGCGCGACCTGCAGGTTAGGTGGTTTTTTAATGGCTTAGGTAGAAGCTTGCTTCTCATGTATAATTTACTGTTGATTCTGTTAGCGCTGAAAGGAGAGTACGTTGACCGCGACTTAACCTGTGCTCCGGTTCGGTGCCATGAATACGAAATCGAGAGATTTTTGGGGGCACTTGTTGGTTTTTGTTTCATTTGAACTCTTTTACGATTCAAATCAAATCTCGTCCGTTCTGAATCGACGAATCATTCCTGTGAGCTGAAGTGTATTGACCTTTGAAAGAAATCTATCCTAATTGAGCGCGAATATAGAACATTTTAAATAAATATATCTAAATAATTGCCTTAAACTGATGACTTTCTGTGCATCTTTATGTATATTTGTACATTTTATTGTAAATAAAATCAGCGTGAGCTGTCCGCTGAGCTGAGAGCGATGCAGTAATGGATGTTTAATATACCTCGCTGTGCGCTGTGTGTGTGTTCAGAGGCCAAAGCCCACTTCCAGCCCCATAGTACTCATTTCTATGTTGAGAGAGCAGTTTGAGCAGTAAAGCACTGTGGAAAATAGTGATGGATGGCTCCTTGTTCCCTCGTAGAATAGAGAGGCACTGGAGTTTTTCTTTGCTTTTTCCTTTTTTTTTTTTTTTATATTAAAGCAGCAGCTCAAGGAGATACAGGTTTACAGTAAATGTATTTTTTTTCCCCCCACCGTGCTGCCAGAAAATGCTTTCCTACACTCTGAACTTCTTACATTTTTGGGCATTTGGGGGCAAATGCTAGAACTGTTTCTTTCAACCATCTTTAGAGCTAAAGTTGCCTGAAATCTTCCTCAGCTCTCGACTCATTATTTCAGACAATAAACAATGAGTCATTGAGAAAATTTCCCCCCGCTGAGGTACAGAAAAACACTTTCACATGCAAACAAATTATGTGACGGTGGTGCAGCGGTGCAGTTGCTGCCAAGGCATGCTCCAGTGTTGATGATACAGTAAACAAAACTCCATTGTGACTTCATCCGGACTTAAAGCTGAATTGCAGACACATGCTTCACTGTACACTCTCCTGCTCTGGGGTTTTTTTCTCCCCTCCTCTCTGCTCTGTTTATCAGAAGATTTTCCACATACCTTTCCAGGATATGTTGAAATAAAGAGACGAGAAAATCCTGCAAAGCATAGCTCATCGCTGCTCTGCCAAAGAGCAATCCCCAGACAAAAGAAAGCCCCCCGTACCTCAGAAGAACCCCGAGTGCTGAAACTGATATTTCTATTACCAGCTATTACAAACTCAGTTGCATTACAACTGCTTCTCATTTGCGGGGATTAAGAGGAAACACTCAGGGAGGAGTGTGTGCAGAATGCCATCTTTGTTTGTGCTTTTCCTCCTCCTCCTCACTGCTTCGGCGTTGAAGTCACTGGAAGGTGAGCAACTGGGTCGCGGCTGGCTCAGAGGTTTCACCGGCCTTGATCCCCGTCAGACGCCCATAACGAGGAGGTTCCGCTCTCCCCATCAGCTGGGAGTAACGGCCGCCGCCAAGGCCTTGATTGCAGCTGCTTCAGAAACGCTGTCTCCACACGGCAGAGTGACTCTTGAACTCCCTCAATCATCTGTTTGCTTGGCACACAACCTGCCATCTCCTCGGGCCATTCTCTCACTTGTTGTGCCCCTTAAACAGGCCGAGTTCGAACAGAAGACAAATAGCATCAAATAGAAATAAAGGCTTCCCACTCTGTGACACAGTGGGATGTTTCACTGAGCTGTCATGGAGCTAAAGCTGGAAATCGTTAACTTCATAATAATTCAGCTTCTGCGTGGACATTTAGCATAAAATACGACATCACTGGGTTGTACTGGTGTATTTTCTCATGCACTTGTATTTATTGTGTGCTTTAAACTTCATTAGTGGTATTTTATGGTTATTGCAGTTCAGGTTTTACTCTTGATTTAAGGCACAGTTTTTGTCAAGTACATTTATATCATTATTTTCATTGCATTTCTCAAATTAAAAGCCCTTTTAATTATATAAATACTGGATATGTACTATATTTTACACACACACACATATTACATTAGCTACACACACATGCATGTGTGTGTAGCTAATGGTGTGTGCATTATATATAATGAGTAAGAATATATCACAAAACCTTACTTTAATGCAGGTTTTACTCTTGATTTCAAATTAAAAGCACTTTGGGTATATATATATATATATATATATATATATATATATATATATATATATATATATATATATATATATATATTTATGACATGGACAGTATATATACTGTATATGTTCTATATTGTACACACACACATATACATGCACAAATTACTTTAGCTACACATGCATATGTGTGTGTAGCTAATGTAATATGTGCATGATGTATACGTGCATGCGTGCATTATACATGAGAAAAAATGTATGCATACTTTGATAAACTGTATAATAAAACCTTACTTTTATGCAGTGCATTAAAAAAAAAAGACATAAACTTTCCAATAATTTGTCCTCTAATATGTTTCACATTTTAATTTTGGCAAAGGAAAAAAATCTGGCAAACAAAACACAGAGAGAGAATAATGGAGGGAAAAAGTGCTTCTTCTTCCTTTCATTTAAATCATGCAAAGACGCGATAGGCCCTTCAGTGGTGCCTGGATCTGTACAGGCAACCTGCAAAACATTAATCGCTCTATAAACAGGCTGAGGGAACAGAAAACAGTGCGCCGCATGTTTACCTGTTAGACAGAACATCATGCTGCCTTGTTAAAGCTCTGGTCCATGACAGCAGGGTGGCTCCCTCTGTTGAAACACTGTCACTCCACCACCAGCTGTGCCTATACACTGATTTACTGCTTTAAAATATTGATTTTTTTTTCCCCCCCACTATGTTTGCTATTCTCTGTGCTCCTTTACCCAAATACCTGTCTAGAAACACGTTTCTTCTGCACATATTTTAGGACAGATTGATAATGCTTCCTGAATGCAAATGGTCCTATAATTGAAACCTATACCCGTATATAATTATGCATAAAATTCTAGCCTTCCCTGTATCTCTGAGAGGATAATAAAAGTGCGGTAACGGAGGGGAAGGTTTCCCCGGCATGGTTTGGGCAGCCGCAGCGGAGTGTGGGCGGCGACCAGACATGGCAGGAATCTGGAAGAGGTGTCCCACTTTGTGTAGGTTGCTTCCAATTGACTGGATCACCATGTTCATTTACAATCAGCCCTGTAATTAAGGGGAACCAACCCAGAAATTATCAATCAGCTAATTGCTGGGATGCTGCATAACAAATCCAGCTCCTGATTGGAGCCCAATGGCCGCCCCTTGCGAGATGCCGTCGTCATCCGCATGAAGTCGGAGAGGTTTGACCAACGAAACAGCGAGGCTCATGCAACAGCGGTTCTAGGAGGGAAACATTAACAGGCAGCATGTAGAAGGTGATGTTTAGCCTAGCATACAACATTTATTAATTAGCAAATTTATAGTTTATTCGGCCACAAAGAAATGATCGACGTTCTAATCTGACTGCAGTCTGTCTGATAGCTGATGAACAACCAACAGAGCAACATTGCAGCAATATCACTAGAAATAGATGGAAATCTTTTTAAAGAAAAGACCAATCAACAAAAATAAAAAATAGAATTTTAAAAAATCAGTGAGATATGTCTGTGGTTTATTAAAATGCAGCTTGTCTTTTTCATATCTGCCAACGTGTACGCTACCGTTCAGACAATTCCATGTTTTCCATGAAAACTCACACTTTTATCCATGTGCTAACATAATTGCACAAGGGTTTTCTAATCATCAATGAGCCTTCCAGCACCATTAGCTAACACAACGTAGCATTAGAACACAGGAGTGATGGTTGCTGGAAATGTTCCTCTGTACCCCTATGGAGATATTCCATTAAAAATCAGCTGTTTCCAGCTAGAATAGTCATTTACCACATTAACTATGTCTGGACCAGGGGTGTCAGATTAAGGCCCGGATGGACTTTGCAAAATGTAAAAATTGCAGAGGTGAAAATGAATACTTCATGTGAAAATATTTAAAGACATTGAACATCGTGTGTTATAATATGAGTCAGCAGCTTCAGTACAGAGTTCAGAACCCGACTGTTGATGAACTGCCACATCTTTCATGCATTTTTTATGCATAAATTTCCTAAATTTACAAGGCAGGGGTAGAACTTCGCCGTCTTCCTTAATAGTTCCCACTTTAGTTGTATAGTATATAGTTGTTTTGTATAATGTGGTGTGTCAGGATTACTACACAGATGTGGAAAATAATTTCTAGATCTTGACAAGTTGTAAAACCCTCTATGGTTCAGTTCCAGATACCTGTGACTAAATGTTGTGTTCCTTTGTAGACACTCTGGAAGTTGTTATACACAAACGATAAACTGAGGATTAATATTGTTGAAATTTCACTTAGTTTGCTCAAGAAATTTCAGGTTATTCATAATGTTTTGTAAAAAGACAGTTCATTAAATGTGAATATTGTCAGAATGTACATTTTTGAACTAAAACAAAGGGAAAAATTTGGAATTGTCGTTAATTATCGGTTACTTTGCTGTGATTTTACTGGTCACTTGGGACCAAATTGGGCTGAATGTGGCCCCTGGACTAAGATGAGTTTGACACTTCTGGTCTAGACTCTATTTCTAATTCATTTAATAGTATCTTCATTGAAAAAAAAATGCGTTTCTTTCAAAAATAAGGAATTTCTAAGTGACTCCGAACTTTTGAATGGTCATCTATATGAATTAAAGTTGCTCCATATTAGTTAAAGTTGCTCTAAATGAGTTAAGGTTGACCTATATATATACTATTATAATACAACACCATAATATTCATGAAGCAGTTTTTGAGCCACAGTGAACTTTTAATCCACCTTTAATTTACAGCGTTGTACCTGCGGTTTGGTTTGGCGACTCTCCATCTTTAAAAGCTTTTTTTTTTTTTTTTTTTTGCTCAATAAATATGTCACATAGCATGTAGCAGCAACATGTAAGCAGCTATTAACTCCCAATGACTAGGAAATGGGGAGGTAATTCAATTGTGGAATCCCATATTTAGTGGTTTCACTGTGCCTGAAAATTGCACGCTAGAAAAAAATGCTTATGCTGAAAAAAAAAAAAGAAAAAAGAAAAGGCAAATAGTGTTGATGCTTGGTTGGAAAAATCTGGTATTTATTTCACTTTAGTGATGCGTAGAAAAAAAGGGGCTGCAGAAATATCCTGCACCCACATGGAAACACAGAGCACTCTTGTAGTTAATCTTGTTTTTCCTTCAAATGTCTGTTATTTTTTTTAGTTTTTGACTCACTCATTGGTACACTAATTACTTTCTGACCTTTTTTGTGCACTCGTTTGCTCGCACGACGAATCTGCAAAACGGTTAAACTCCCTCTTTATGGATTTTTTCATTACATTTAATGCACTTAAAATACATCCTGTGTATGGCGCAGAAGTGTAAACACTCGTCGCTAAAGCATGCAGAGGGGCCCCAGCTGGAAACTCTGCACACCACAGCGCAGAGTGATTCACTTAACTCTTTTTCCTCATATGGAAGAGAGAAAAAAAAAAAGGAGGACCTACGAATTGCTTGGCTCGGGACCTCCATTTCCCATCAATACATTCTCTCTGCCCCCTCCAGGCTCGGCGGCATCAAAATGCATAGCAGTCGCCTGATAGTGTCGCCAACCTACAGCTCATCTTTAAAGTAAATGGCGGCGGAATTAAAGGGGAGCTGCTGCCATTTTCTTCCTGGCAAAGATATTAGAATGTTAGAGAGATTCCATCACAAAAGACGGAAATGCAGCTGGACAGGGACGGACGATGATGCGATCTGGAAAGAAGTCAATGTGAAAATAGCACTTCTAAAGGTCCCCGTGCAGTAATAGACCCGTATCTTCATTACTCACAGAGGCACATTTGGTCACATTGGCCCTGGATTTGAATGTTGCCTTGTCTTGTGATTGCTTTCCTCCCTGAACGTAGCCGCATCGTTTTTTTTTAAATGACCCCCATAGCTGGTGGCTTCAAGATGTTTTTGTGCAGGAGCCGGCATGCAGCAGGGTCCTCTGCTGGTGGCGGGGCTGGAGAGGGCTGGGGGGCTTGGAATGACACTCGAGAGGCCAAATCGCCGAATCTGGGCCCAGGGTTTTTTGGCAGGCGGCAGAGTGTGAAATTTACAGAATTTCTTATGTTGCTGGTGCAGCTGCCTCTGCCTGCCGCCGTGGGATCGTCAGACAGAGGAGAAGAGTGGAGGGCTGGACTGAGGGAGTGGGACGATTCAGATAGATGGCTGCATGAATTGGTAGGTGACATCGATTTTTCTACGCGCGGATTACACGATGACAGTTGTGGATGATTAGCCCGCTTTCATGCTCTGAGTTTAGTTCTGCAGCTGTCTATGTGCGGCTGATGGCAAAAGTGGAAGGAGGCAGTTCAGAAATTAGTGGAGAGAATCAAAGACGAGTGTAAACAGAACCTGAGAAATACGCTACCGTTCAAAGGTCTGGGGTCACTGAGAAATTTATTTTTGAAAGAAAAGCAGTTTTTTTCAGTGAAGATAATATTAAATGAATGATAAATCCAGCCTAGACATTGTTAATGTGGTAAATGACTATTCTAGCTGGAAACGGCTGATGTTTAATGGAATATCTCCATAGAGATACAGAGGAACATTTCCAGCAACCATCACTCCTGTGTTCTAATGCTACATTGTGTTAGCTAATGGTGTTGAAAGGCTCATTGATGATTAGAAAACCCTTGTGCAATTATGTTAGCACATGAATAAAAGTGGGAGTTTTCATGGAAAACATGGAATTGTCTGGATGACCCCAAACTCTTAAACAGTAGTGTAGGTCAACTTTAGAGCAACTTTAACTAATATGGAGCAATTTTAACAAATATAGGTCAACTTTAACTCATTTTAGAGCAACCGTATCTAATATAAAGCAACTTGAACTAATATGGAACAACTTTGACTAATGTAGAGCAACTTTAACTCCTTTAGAGCAACTTTGATGTAGAGTAACTTTAACTAATACTATTAACTTTAGGTAATATAGAGCAACTTGAACTAATACTATCAACTTTAACTAATACAAAGCAACTTTAACTCATTTAGAGCCACTTCAACTAATAATATCAACTTTAGCTAATATAAAGCACCTCTGATTCATGTACACTACCGTTCAAAAGTTGCGTCACTTAGAAATGTCCTTATTTTGAAAAGACAAGCAGTTTTTTTCCAATGAAGATCACATTAAATGAATGATGAATCCAGTGTAGACATTGTTAATGTGGTAAATGACTATTCTAGCTGGAAACGGCTGATTTTTAATAGAATCAGAATCCAAATGTCGTCATTGTCATTGTATGAAAACAACAAAATTGAAAGTGCAGTCCTTAAAGTGCATAATAAGATAAAATAAATAACATAAAAAAACGAACACACATTAACACTAGACTTGTTTGATGTGTCCTGAGTTTAGAGCATAAATGGCATTTGCACAGAAGCTATTTCTGATGGAATATCTCCATAGGGGTACAGAGGAACATTTCCAGCAACCATCACTCCTGTGTTCTAATGCTACATTGTGTTAGCTAACGGTGTTGAAAGGCTCATTGATGATTAGAAAACCCTTGTGCAGTTATGTTAGCACATGGATAAAAGTGGGAGTTTTCATGGAAAACATGGAATTGTCTGAGTGACCCCAAACTCTTGAATGCTAGGATAAGTGAGTGCTTCCCTGTTTACTCCTCGTCGCAACCCCTAAACCACTCGTGTTTACGTGGAAGCGGTGCTGCACGCCTAATTTGCAGCAGGACCCCATGTTTTCTCTGCAAATTGCAGTCGCATATCGTTCAGTTTCCCTTTATTATTGCGAAGAAAAACAATCAGAAAACCTCCAAAGGGATCCGCCGTGCTCTGGTGTCGTCGCTGGCTCCGGCTGCCTTCCCAGTTCATCTCACTAACTGTCTCTGCCTCTGCCAGGATTTTCTGGAACAGATGCCTTCTTATTTTGACGGCCTGCTGCTTGCCTCAGTCATTTGGGCAGCAGGTCACAAATGCTCACATACCCACGAGGACACACACACACACACACACACACACACACACACACACACACACACACACACACACACACACACACACACACACACATCCAGGCTGTGATGGCTGTGAAGCATGTGTGTTTAACTTACTAGTTGTTTAAGTAAACTGAGGAGAATCCCCTCAGGTGATTAGTTCATTTGCACTCCCTGGCTGCCCCACACTCTGCCTTCCTCTGTTTAGCCTTTACCCTCCTTCAGTCTCACTCTCTCACCAGCAGCCCTTCTCTTTTCTTTTTACCCCCTCCTCCCTTCTGTTCTGCTGTTTGTTTGTGTTTCTCTGGACTCAGAGGGAGGAAGAAGGAGAGCAAGAAGGGGAAAAAAAAAAAGAAAAAGAAAAACACAAAGAACAAAAACTAAAAGAGAGAGAGGGAGAAATGTTAAGCTGGCTGCAGTAATAGCGCTGCTCTTTGTCCTGCACTCATTATTTTCGCTTTGATTACAATCTGGAGCAGCTCAAGTTACCCTAATTCGACCGGCTGAGGCTCTGGCTGAAATTGTGCCGCGCTGAGTGATGGTTGAATTGAAGCTGCCAGGGGGGTCAGCGCTGGATCGGGAGTGGGAAAATAATAATAATAATAAAAACACACACACACACAAAAAAAACCCCCATCAGAATAAAGATAAAAATGCAAAACAAAAAGGCAATATCTGCGACGATAACGCGGCTCACGCACACCCGGCGAATTCCATCCAGCATGGAGATGTAAACGATGAGACCAAGCGTGTAATTCCTTCGGGGACGCCTCCATGCCAACAGGACATCTTGTTTATGCCAGAGCGAGAATGCTGAGAAATGGTCTCGGTGCTGCGCGGCGGAGAACAGCCAGGCATGCTGGGATTCCGTGGCCAGTGACGGCGGTGGCGCGGGAGGGGAAGGAGCGGCGAGGACGCCGCCTCGGGGCCAACCACCACTAGACGCTAAGCACTGCTGAGGCCCGGTCCCCATGTAGCTCTAATCAAAGCCCCCTGCTCCGTCCATCTGCTCTCCATCAGCGGCCTTCCATCGCCTCTCCATCCTCTTCCCTTCTGGCTGCGCCTCTCGCTGTCTCTTAACCTTCTGCAGCCTTCCTGGTGCTCCGATTTTTCACCGCCTGCTGCTTCTCCACTCTGAATCTGCTACACCGCCGTTCAAAAGCCTATGGTCACTTAGAAATGCGCTTATTTCTGAAACAAAAGACGAGTTTTTTCAAGGAAGATAACATTAAATGAATCAGAAATACAGTCTAGACATTGTTAATGAGTGTAAAAGTGGGAGTTTTCATGGAAAACATGGAATTGTCTGGATGACCCCAAACTTTTGAACAGTAGTGTAGGTCAACTTTAACCCATTTAGAGCAACTTTATCAAATATAGAGCAACTTCAGCTAATATGGAGCAACTTTAACATAGAGCAACTTTAATCAATATAGAGCAACTTTAACTTATTAAGAGCAACTTTGATATAGCGCAATTTTAACTAATAATATCAACTTTAACTAACAGAGCAACTTTAATTCATGTACACTTCCATTCAAAAGTTTGGGGTCACTTAGAAATATCCTTATTTTTGAACGAAAAGCAGCTTTTTTAACTTAATATAACATTAAATGAATTATGAATCCAGTGTAGACATTGTTAATGTGGTAAATGACTATTCTAGCTGGAAACAGCTGATTTTTAATGGAATATCTCCATAGGGGTACAGAGGAACATTTCCAGCAACCATCACTCCTGTGTTCTAATGCTACATTGTGTTAGCTAATGGTGTTGAAAGGCTCATTGGTGATTAGAAAACCCTTGAGCAGTTATGTTAGCACATGAATAAAAGTGGGAGTTTTCATGGAAAACATGGAATTGTCTGGGTGACCCCAAACTTTTGAACGGTAGCGTTTCTTAAAAGTAGCGGGAAAACATTCAGCACCATCCACTTAATGTTGCAGCATTTATCGAGACGACTAATGTCGGATGAGAAGATGATAATTCTGCAAGTAGCGGAGTGTTAAATTAAAGAAAAAATAAAGCCCTCAGAAGTGAAGCTCATTGCCTCTTTTGTCGTCTGCTGGTTTGTGATTTGCGACTCGCTTCTCGCTCCAGCTGCTTCACTAAAAAACACATATACAGAGCTGCAACATATTGATCCCGACTCTGTCTTTGTCACTCTTTTATTTTCCCTCCCACACAATGTTTCCCTATTAAACGTCCCTTTTGCCTTCTGGTCACAGCACGTAATCTGGTGGAGATGGCAGAAAGTGTCATCAGACAGATGTGAGTTTTCTAACTACGACGGCGCCGTCACTCCACTTATTAGCCCGACTCACAGTTGTACTACAGCTACGCTGGTTTTTGCTGCCCTTAATGATCAGATTAGAGTTACTAATTAAAAAAAGAAAGGAAAAAAAAACAATATTACGAGCTGCCCTAACGCTTCTCTGGGCGGTGATGAGTGAGGGCAAAGTTATTATTCTTTTGAACTCCTGCGGTGTGGGGGAAAGACGGCAGACATTCAAAGCAGCATGACGTTTGGTGTTTGTTATTTCTCTTTTACTTTTTTTAATTCCTGTGCCGGAGATTTATGGTTCGATAAGTGCCTCAAACTTTTCTTTTTTTCTAATGGGCTTCATTTAAATACACCTCACCAGCAGAAAGAGCCTTTTTTTTCCTCTCCTCTCTCCTTCCTTTCTGTTTCTCTCTGTCTTGCTGTGTTTTCTGCTCTGGTCTTCCTCCTTCTCGCAGCCACATTTATTTCCCGTGGGTTTCCGTCTTTGGGGGATTTATTGTAACTACACATTTTAATGCAGTTCAGCCTCCTATCTTGGAGCACAAGACGTGGCTTTTCTGCCTCTAATGTGTTGCTTGTACATTCTCGCGCAGCAACACAAATGTTTGGAGGGAACGTAAAGCATGTTTAAGGGCGGGAAAATGACCCACATACAGACTCCTGCTGGGCGTTTAACTCTTGCCCTTTCAGCTAAATAACAACCCGCAGACGAATGTAGATGAGAAAACGAAAAAACACGTATTTCTCATACATTTTCCGGCGCTCAGCGTAAGCTACCGGCACTTCCTCATTCAGCCATTACATCATTTGTTTCTATTTCCCGTCAAGCGTGACTGCTCGACAGCCCATCCGTATAATTAAAACGACCTTTAAGCAATTTGCCGCCGAGTTTCTAATATTTTTAGCCTGGTCATTATTCCCGATGCACAGATGTGGCGTGTCAAGGAGGCAACGTGGGCCTGACAGCATCTCACTTCTATTGTTCATTTGGGGAGAAAAAGAAACAAAAAAAAAAATTTGAGTATAGGTAGTCGGGCCGGTGATGGAGCTATCGCCCAATTTATTCATTCAAGTGTCAGTTATACAGACAAATACGTGTAGTGCCAATGTGGGGCTGGATTTTGGAGCCGTTACAGCCTGTCAACATGGTGAGAGCGCAGTCATTAATCACCATACATTTGATCAGAATGCAGCAAACCTCTACTGTTTCCTGTGATGGAAGGACAATGGAAGGCTGTGTTAGATCTTGTTCCGCTAATTGGGTTAGTCCAGCTAATGGCCATTTAGATGGCGGATAACAGGGAGGCATTTTACTCCACAAATGTGGTGATGGAAGCAGAAGCTATCATGTATTTGAATTATACTCTGGATTAGAAGAAAAAGCTCTGAATTTTTTGGTAACGCCTGCTTTAAACTTCTTCAATTTTAACCGTGTCATGGTAGCCCGGTTGCCGGGTAATTAGTAACCCTATTGGCATTTTTTTTGTGTCGGAACAAGGGCATTTTTGAGGGCCTAAACATGCTCAAAAGCTCAGGAAAACTTGCACACACATTGGAAAAAATTTCATATTTTATGGGAATTGTGCATGTGTGTGATAAAATGACTCCATAGCGCCCCCTGCAAAATTTGTAACATCTACACCATTTCACCTACATCTATCAAATTTGGTTGGCATATGCAGCAAATCAGAGCCCACAAAACAGTCAGTTACAGCCATACTCTATACCTAACAGGAAGTCTGCTATTAACTGTGAGAAATTTGATGATTTTTGCTCATTTTCAAGTAACTTCAAGTCATCTCACATCATTTCCTGTTGCCAGCAGGTGGCACTATGACTGTGAATGTATTTTGGCATATGGACATGATCAGGGCAGGACATTTGGAGCATGTTCAGGGCATTTACACAGCACTTCCTGTTTCATGGCGAAGCATCAGACTTCCAGAGGCCGCCATGGCCACGCCCTCAGACTTTTATGGACTTTTTTGAGAACTTTTCATCACTGACGTCTGTTGTATGTACTGGCCAAATGTGAGATGACTTGAAGTTTATAGCTCTTGAAAATGAGCAAAAATCATCAAATTTCCCACAGTTAATTCAAAATTGCGGACTTCCTGTTGGGTTTAGGATTTGAGCACCAAAGCCGTTCAATGCTGCTTGTAGCTTTAGTTATATTTAGAGTGCGTTGCTTTGCATCAGCAGCAGATTTCTGTTTTTCATTCTTGTGTGATGGTTCGACGGTATCAGAGAAAGTATGCAAGTCAGAGTGAGGAGAGCAAATCAGCAAGTGGTTTCTGCTTTGAGCCGAATATTATGTGAAATCACGCAGACTTTCAGCACACGGTGCGTTTTCAATGACATTTTACCTCAAACTCGTCTGAGAAGAACAACAGCCCACTGTACGGGGACGTGGGAATTGAGGGGGGAATTAAAATTACAATACCTGCATGCCCAGCTGCCCAACTCAGATTGCTCAGCTGTTATACGCTCCTCTATGCAATATCCTGCCACTGAGCTCTGCGCACTAATAATGAAGCTGTCTCCGGCGTCCAGATTTCCATGTGTAGGTCACGAAAATTGGAATAGAGGGAATAGATATGTGACCGTGCCGACCAAAATGGGCTAAGGGGTTTGTTATTCCCCAATCACAGTCACTGCTGCAGTTGCCCAGTTGGTCCAGCTTGAGACTACAAAGAGCAGCTCGAGGAGCTGAAATAACCCCGCTAATATCGGAGCACGTCGAAACAGCTATTTTAGTGCTACTGAAGACGGAAGAGAAAAAAAAGAGGAAAAACCAAAAACAGACCGGTTGGTGTCCTTGGTTCAGTGCAACTCTGGGGCGCAGTTTCTGTTTGGCTGCCAGAGCAGTTTCTGGCCCCGCTATTTCCTTCCAAATGAGAAAGAAATGTCGTTTGTCCCCACCATGAGCGAGCAGCCGCTGAGATGAGGAATAGGCCCACTGCTTTACACAGACTAACGTGACAGGCTGCATGACATCACTTAGCCAAAATGGATTGCCACTTCAAAATGGGCCGGTTCTGCCCAGTGTTAGCGGGGCTCTCACTGGAAGAAAATAACTGACTCTGAAACGTAGTCAATGTATTTTAATTTTGTTTTAGTTCTGGCAGCGGTGCTGTTTTTCTGTGGGTGGCAAGAATTAGTTGGCATTGTTTGGTATCTTCGGTCTTGGATTTGTGTGAAGGAAAAATGAATTAAAGACGAGAATTAAAACTCCCTAATTAGAGCTGCTGACAGTATTTCATGGCGTCCTATGGTGTGTTTAATAACTTATGTTCGGCTGTATTTCCCAGGTATGATATTTAGCGAGCGAAGATTGCCTTAGTGACTCCCGCAGACTAAATTTAGGGAAATCATATTGGTTGAAAATTAGAAATATTATGTACCCCAGGGAGAACAATAGAAAAGGCCTGATGTGAAGGCTGCCAGTGTTGGATTTTTAATTCACATCCAATAAAAATACAGAAAACATTTGTGTGTTTTTGGGTCTGCAGCAAGTTAAAAAAGGGGGTAACTTCATCAAAATCACAACAAGTAGATTTTATCATTATCATGCCATGTGGGTCATTCCAGAACTGGAGGACATTTTATATCAAATTTCAAATAATCCATGTAGAAAATACTGAAACATGCAGTTGTTGTGAAAATGTTTTTGTCCTGAGACCAAATCTTTAAAAAAAATAGAAGAAAAGAACATTTGAAAATATTTTTTAAATATCAAATAAGTCTGAAGTTTCACCGAGAACAGCATTTTTTCTTTTGTCCCACCCCCCTGATAACCAAATTGAATCTCAAATAAAACAGTTCAAATTAAATTTAAATCTCCATTTTGTGGTATTGTTTTTTTTTTTTTATTGATGTCTCTTGCAATTGTGGGAATTTTTTTTTTTAATCAACATAATATTTTTAAATAATAATTATTATGAATGGAACGTGTGTCCTACAACCCTGTTGATGATTTTTTTGTAGTTTTGTAGTTTTTGGTCTTGTTTTTGTCATTTTGTCTTGTTTTTGTCATTTTCTGTCTCATTTTGTTGTTTTCTTTCTTGCTTTTGTCGTTTTCTGTCTTGTTTTTGTCGTTTTCTGTCTCATTTTTGTCATTTTCTGTCTTGTTTTTATCATCAACATTATCAAACAGCTTTCCTAAAGAATGGGTAGAGCAAAGCTATGTCCTCTCTTCTATTTTTCATATTTCCCATCAGTCAGTTTGTCCTCTTGGTCAGCAGTAACAGCAGCTAAATATCTAGCTTCTACTGCTGAGAAAAAGATCACATTAGCATGGATTAGCAACCCTGTTACTGGGATTAGAGTAGGGTTAGCAAACAACACAGAAAACATGGAATAAAAATGCTACCATTGATATGGAAGCTGAGCCAATCAAGCCTTTGATAGTTTATTACCTATTATTGATGAAAATGGAGCAGGACACTGTGAAAGAGAAGGTCTATTTCTCAAACATTTAGAAGCCTAAATGTCCTCCAGTTCTGGAATGACCAATGCAGGTAGTCTTAGTTGATGAGATTTTGCTTTGAGCTTCATTAGAAACTACTAGGTGACGTTTCAAATAAAAATATCTGTAGGATCCGTCTGAGGAATGTGGAAAACAGCAGATTAATGCTAGAAAAAGCACCAAGCAGGATCATCTGGAGTCCTTTTGGGAGGTTCATATTAGTCAGATTAAATATAAATGCACATGGCTGTTTTCCCAGGAGTGAATGTGATCCTCAAACCTCCACCTCCACTTTGTCTTGGGTGACCTGTGCACCGCTCAGGCCCTGGGGGCTCACAGCCACCACACGGCTCCACAACAATTTGAATTTCACAACACACATGTACGCAAACACACGCGTGTGTTCTCGCCGCGCGGCCACATCTGGTTTCCAGGACGGTCCTCATGAATGCAGACCTTTTAGCTGCCGGTGCTGCTGGTGTTAATGACGGGGGGCATTCCTCGGCTCCCAGGATGAACACGGCGAGAGGATGCAAAACAGAGGCAGCCATTGCTTCTGAAGAGGAAACCCAATCCGGTGTGTGTGTGTGTGTGTGTGTGTTTGAATAAATGGCCAAAGGGGGTCGGCCAACTGGAGGTCCTGGAGGTCAGGGGAGGCTGCCACGGCACCCCTCCCGCCTCCATGTGCCAGGGCTGGCTTCCTCCCAGCAGTGCAGCGAGGTCACAGCAATTTCCCAAAGTCAGGAGCGGGTCAGGGTCCCACTTCCCTTACATATCAGTCACTGAAGGATGAGGAGGTGAGCTGGGCCTGGTCTTTGTAGAATTAACTCCCCTGATCCCCAGAGTGTCAGGAACGGCGGAGCAGAGAGCGCCGTTGTTTGGCCGAGCGTGACGTTCTACGAGGGAAATTTGAAACAGTCGGTCTGCAACTTCAAATGTGGTTATTCCCTTTGTAAGCGGCGGGGAATTTCCTCACAGGTGTCATTATCTTCCTGCTTATTGGCACAACGCTTTCTAACGTCAGCGTGAGCGAGCCGGGATGCTGGACTGAAAGCGAATACATTAAGGGTGGAAGTGAAACGCTGCCCCTGAAAAGAGCTCAATAATGATTTAAGTAGGGATTATTTGACTGATTTATTTTTATTTTTTCCCTGGTTTTTCCTTGGGCTGCACAGTGGTTTGGCGGTTTCACCTTGCAGCTGGAAGATCCCTGTCTCACGTCCCGGCCTTCCCGGGATCTTTCTGCATGGAGTTCGCATGCTTGCATCGTTTTCCATCACAACTACCACCTCATCGTGGGTGGAGTCGTCACGGCACGGCAGCCCAGAAGGCCCTTAATGTCATTTGTGTGCGACAAAATGCAACACAACAGTGGAGTTTAAACCTCCTTTTTATGGTATTATTTTTTTCATTGATGTCTCTTGTAACTGTGGGAAAATTTTTTTAATCAATATAATATTTTAAATAATAATTATTATTCATGGAACATGTGTCCCACATCATGTTAGCAAACCTGTAAATGATGTTTTTGTAATTTTCTGCTTCGTTTCTGTCATTTTCTGTCTTGTTTTTGTCATTTTCTGCCTTGTTTTTGTTCATTTGTGTCTTGTTTTTGTCATTTTGTATCTTGTTTCTGTTGTTTTGTCTTGTTTTTTGTCATTTTGTGCCTTGTTTTTGTCGGACATTGAGGCGATGGTACATCTGCTGTTTGGTCTATGGCTTGACCTCTTCATTCGCCCACGGTACAGGTCTGGTTGTCATATTCAAATTTTGCCAAGTCCAGTGAAGAGCAATGCGCACCGTCACTATTGCCAGTTGTTTTTAAAGATGGATGGCCAGATGGATGGCTGGATGGCTGGCTGGCTGGATGGATGGATGGCTGGCTGGCTGGCTGACTGGCTGGATGGATGGATGGATGGATGGATGGATGATGATGGATGGATAATGGATGGATGGATGGATGGCTGGCTGGCTGGCTGACTGGCTGGATGGATGGATGGATGGATGGATGATGATGGATGGATAATGGATGGATGGATGGATGGATGGATGGATGGATGGATGGAAGGATGGCTGGCTGGCTGGCTGGCTGGCTGGCTGGATGGATGGATGGATGGATGGATGGATGGATGGATGGATGGATGGATGGATGGATGGATGGATGGAAGGATGGATGGATGGATGGTTTTTGCCTTGATCCAAACAGCCTCCGCTCTCTGGCTCGTCTCTGCTCTCCGTTTGATAGAAAGGCAGTGGTCCAACGTATTCATGGTCATTCCGCCTCCTCCTATGCGAAGCTAATGGGCCACGTTTGCACTAAAACCAGGTGATGTTGGGGGACTTCATTTAACTAACTCTGGACTAACACCGTCAGTGTATTAAATATCTCGATCCTTGAGTTCCTCTCAGTCTCCCGACGAACTCCGGATGTGTTTGGGGTTTCTGCTTGGCAGACGTTTCTGCAGACTGCAGTGATTATGAAGCGTATTAAAGATGTAAATCCCTCCATCTCTTGATAAGTGTGATCCGGGATGTCACTCCGCAGCCCCAGAAGTCTGTGCAAGGGCAGCGAGAAGCCGACTGATATTATATTATCATCAAAACGGACGAGCCTTTGGTCCACGTACGCTGCACTCCTGGCCCACGACAGCTCAATCGATAGTTTTGGAACTTGAACCACCGACTATAGGGGGAAAGTGGTGAATGCTCATATTTATGCAAGAAAAATTATCCAAGGGCAGAGGAGAACAGCGGATTCCTCCAGTCTCCCCTGATTTATTTTTTGTTTATTTCTAAATTTTCAACGTTTCCTGTTCTGTTCACCACACATGGACCAGACCCAGTTATTGATGATTTTTTTTCGGGGGTTAAAACAACAAACACGGGGTGGTTTCGTGCTTCGAGGCCTCAGGAGGCTGCTGAGATCAATCAGAGCTCAAACAGTAAATCTTAATTTAAAAAAACCCACTGCATTACCGAGCCTTTAACCCTTCTGTTAGGTTCGCTTCTCAGGAACAGCTATGATCCGTCCAGAGCATGTTTAATGATCCAAAAGTGTCAGAAAACCAAAACAATCCCCGGTCACTCAAAACAGAAATAACTCTTGAATCTTTAACCCTTAGATGCGTAAGTGGGTCAAAAAATCACCCGTGAGGTCGTTGTTGAAAGTTTTTATCATTTCATTTTCCAGCTTTTTCTCAAAAACATGTTTTTGATGTCATTCCATTTAGATATTTAAGTTACCTTTTATACTTTTAAAGAAATTATAATATTTGTATTACCGCTCCAGACTCTTTATCACTGATGATGTCAAACAAGAGGTGATGCAATGCACGACCTCTTCTCTTTGGACTTTTCTTGTCTAAATAATAGGGTTTATTCTGTCACTAGGTATCTAGGTGTCAGCTAAAATCAAACTTCAATAGTTCTGGTGTGGTATTAAATACCAAAACAGAACCACAATCATTCAGTTTCAATCATTTCATATTCCAGCTCTTCCTCAAAAATATGTTTTTAATATCATTCCATTTCCACTTTTAAGTTACCTTTCATACTTTTAAAGAAATTGTAATATTTGTATTACTACCCCAAGCTCTTTATCACAGATAATATCATAGAAGAGGTGGAGGAAAAGGGTGGAAAATGTCAACAAAATGGACGTTGACATTCTTCTATTGGTGTCCCGTTGTAATATTCTTCTTTTTCAGTGATCAAAATGTGTCATAAAGTGAAAAATAAACACATTTCAAAAATTAAATCAGTCTTGTGTGGACCAAACTATAATACAAGGAATTATTCTTAACCAAAATGAAAAAAATGGCATAAAAACACATTAATTCTTGATTTTTGACCCACTTATGGAACCAGCTCGTGTATCTAACGGTAAAAAAAAAAAAAACTGCAGTTTTTCTAGAGAAATCTCAAATAAAACTGTAGAAATCATTTAACTGCCTCCCTCTCCCTCCCATTGTCCCCATTGCAATAACACTTTTCAACGGATGCATGATTAAGTTCGAAGGAAGCGCGAGTCGGCCGCCCGGTCGCCGCGGCAAACAGGCAGCCGGAGCGCCACTCGAGCCGTTGATAACAAAAGCCATCACCCTGTGCACCGCTAAGCAGTTACCACATGATTTTATGAGAGCCACGCTCATTTATGAGTGCAATCAGTTGCAACCCGATGCCCCACAGGATGTCAGTGTTAGCGCCCCTCTTTGTCCTATGATGATGGACTGTCAGTTCAATGGCGTTATTGTAGCTCTAGTGGCCATCCAGGGAGTAATACATTGATAACAATATCAGCTCATAAAGATGGGCTGTTGGAGAAAAGGTCACTCCCTTTTTCTTCCCCTCCCTCCCTGCCCGGATCTTACATCTCTCTCTGTTTTTTTTTTTTTTTTTTTTTTTTCATCTGTGTCTCTATCTGGCTCGGCCGAGGCGACGACGGCTGCCCGTCAGAGTGTGAGGAAGCTGGAATGTCATGTTTTAACTGGAGTTAGAGGTATGTTGACAGGCCAGACAGAGGGAACAGATGGCAGCGTGACATGCCCAAGGTCATCTGGCACGCCGCTGTCGGCAGCGCTGGATTTGAAACCCAACACTTTTTCGCCTGCCTCCGTTTCCCTTCTTTCGGATTTCTCCTCTTCGCCCTCTCTCATTCCTTCCTCTGACCTCCGTCTCTTACCTCTTTATCACTCACTCCCTTCTCTCTCTGTTTTTTTTTTGTTCCCACCTCTCTCGGTTTATCACCTCAATATAGGTCACAAAGCCTCCCGTACCGGCTGCTTCCTATCTCTGCTTCAACACGCTGCCCCCTAAACTCCCTCACATATTCACCTTATTGAACATCCATATTCCCTCCCCGACACACACATGCCGATTTTGGAGTCGCACGGCGCAAAGCGTTGCCAAGCCACCTTTGCCTCCTGAAGTCTTGCCCCAAACAGCCCTGTCAGCAGAGATGGAGAAAGAATCCAAATGAGTTTTAATTACCTGTGCGGCTACGCCTGGAAGGTTGTGCACCGGAAACCCCGACCGGGCGGCTACGAGTGAGCGTGCCATGTCGCCACACATAGCTGCTTTGTCTTCAAGCTAATTTCCGACAGAGGCATAAAGTAGAAAGAAGAAAAAAAAAACACTGTGGGAAAAGAAAGGAATGGGAGAGACAGAGGGGGGAAACCACAGTTTGTGTTAAATGCTTTTGAGGGGCTGCAGCAGAATCCCAAGCAGGGCAGAGCCAAGTGTCCTCACCTTACCTAAATCTAGTCAGAAGTGTTCGTTTCAGCTCAGCAGGCAGAGCTGTTTGTCCCAAAACAACATTTCACTTTTCCTCTGATAAAGAAAACATTTCAATGCCGGTTGGGAGGGTTGTGTCATTTACATTTTGAGGAGAGGTTTTCGTTATCGTCCGAGTCCGACTTTGGCCAGAGCTCATGGTATTTTCCTGAATGTTTTTTTTGGGCGTTCGAAGCTCTCCCAAACGAACCCTAACGAGGGGGGGAAGGACGGCGGCCTTCCTCGGCGAACAAACGCACAACATCTCGCTTGTTCGGCGAGGTCTGTTACCTCACAGTGACTCCAAACAGCCGGCGTTGTGTTTATTAGCATGTGTTTATGGCTGGGATTTGCAGTCGTCAGTGTTTGTCGCCGCCGCCGCTGCTCAGACCAAGTGATTATCCCTGTTTTTTTTATATTTGGCAGAGGGTTGTCTGAATATTAACAACATAACAATGCTAGGACTGATTAGACTTGAACGCAGCGTAGACGGCAGATCTCTATCTGGGGAGATACAGCATCAGAACCATGCTGGGAGAAAGAGAGAGAGAGAGAGGAAGCAGAGAACGGGGGGAAGGGAGAAGGAAAAACTGTTTCAAATCTTCTCATCTACAAAGGTTATTTTCTGAATAGTAAGTCTTTCAGCATAAAACCGCATGTTTTTCCTTGAATAGAAATATGCGTAGCCACAAACAGAGAGCATATGGATGTATTTATGGCACCACTTTGTTCTGGCTGTGTTGAATGTGTAATGTTGAGAGTTTCAACAAAAAAAAAGAAAAAGAAAAGGAAAAGCCTCATTTCATGATGTTTTTTTCCACCCTTTACTTTACCCAGTTTTTCACAAAAGGCATTTTCCTCTGCGAGAATGGAATTACAAGGTGTATTACGAGCAAACATTAGTATAGTTTGTCACAATTACAACTTACAAAGCCACGCTTTGCTCGACGTGTCCGGCTCCCTTGTGGTTGTGGAGCAGAATTGAAGTTTAGAGGGGATCAAATTTTAGAAAAACAGCTAAATTTGCTCAGTGGAGGAGGGACGACAGAACTCGATGGCAGTCAGAGTTTGTGGTTTTTTTGGGGGGGGATTGACGTCTCGGTGAGAAATCAGATTTTGTGAACAGCTCTGAAGTCGCTGCTCGGCCCATTAATCATCCGTCCCCGGAGAGGAGAGCCGGCTGCAGCACTCGGCCCTCTCCGAGTCGCCACAAACACACCCAACAATAGATGCCCCGACGTGACACCATTTTGTTCCAGCGTGCGAGTGCATGTGTTTGTGCAGAGGGGGGCAGGACGGATTCTTGAAAGTACAGTGACACCTAAAGGCCTAATCCTACAGGCCTCCCTCGCTCTCTGCTGCTGCTGCTGCCTCTCCAACACTTAAAGTCAAGGGCATGCTGAAATTTTTGGGAGGAAAAACTGATGAGTTTTCACTTTTACTGCACTTGATAGTTCCAAGCGCTTGTACAGGGCATCAAATTTTTTCTCCTAATGACATGCCCGGGGCTGCCTGCAGGAAGAGTGGCATTTTCATCTTCCAGCCTGAGCGTCTGATTGGACATTGGGGTGGGAAAGCCCCCAAAAAAATGGATGCAGGAAAAAAAAAAAGTGCTGTTGGAATGGTACTGTATTGAAGCGTGTGTGTGTGTGTGTGTGTGTGTGTGTGTGTGTGTGTGTGTGTGTGTGTGTGTGTGTGTGTGTGTGTGTGTGTGTCGGACTAATCGTTTGTTTTATTTTGTCTTTTTAACCCTCTAAGAGCCAAATATAGAAAAAAAATGCAAAAACATAAAACTAAACAAAAAATATTAAAAACAAAAATAATAATGATAATATATAAACCCAAATATAGAAGAAAATTAGCAAAACAAAAACAGAACAGAAAATATATATATAACAAATATAGAAAAAATGGTTAAAAAATGGATAAAATAAACATATAACATATATATGAATATATATATATACCCAAATATCTAAAAAATTAACAAAAATTAAATAAACTAAAAAAAAATATATAAACCCAAATATAGAAGAAAATGAGCAAAAACATTTTTAACAAATATATCAAAAAAATTTGCACAAATACTACATATATAATTACATCTATATATGCACATATATAAAATAGAAAATAATATGTAAAAAAATAGAACTGATGCTGTATTTCTGTAACAGTGGGTTTTACAGGGTAAAGTTGTGGTGGACATTCAAATGATTAAGATTTAATATGACAAAAGATTTATTTATATTGTTGACAGCCTGCATGTGTGAATTCTTAATCAGTGAACGTGTCTTATTTGGCTTTTTACTGCAGTTTTTCCTCACACACTTCTTGTGTTTCCGTACGAATCTGCTCCCACATAAACACACATTCCCCGGCCGATCAGGACCACTGTAGTGATGAGATCCTCGCCGGGCGGCCCTTTTGATCTCACCTCGTCTCCTGTGTCTGCTTTTCACGGCCAGCTCCACATGCAAGAGCCAGTTTTTAATATGGCAGCGCACCCGGGGTCCCGGAGCAACAATAAACTTTACCTTCAACTGTCAGCAGGTCTTAATCACGGGGGTTAGCGGAGCACTAAATGTTGGATTCCTGTTAATATTCCTGCCAGCAGAAAAAAGCAAACAGAACCCAAAGAGATACGCATCGGCCCGGCAGAAATACCCTTTGGAGTTCACAATCTCATTTTCATCACTTGCAAATATGGCGCAGGAAGTCGAGAAGTGAAAGAATAAGCCTCGGTTTCGATGAATGTGGACAATCACAATGGAATTCTTTCTTTCGGCTGCCGGGTCTGACTCTCCCTCTCCCCACAAATGTACGATCGGTCATTCTCAAAGAGCCTTCAGCGGGGCTCTTATTTGCCGTCCCGCGAGGTATCATAGCTGGAGCTCACCAAGCCAACTAATGGAGCTTCAGAGGGCTGCAAATGGCAGCGGCGAGCGCACAGCAGCCTCTGTGGGCCAAATAGATTTAGATATCCATTTAGTTTGGTTCCCCCGCGGAACGCAGAGAAAACAAGCAAGATATTACAGAAAAAAAATATTATTATCATCATTATTAGCACTGTGTCTCGGTTCACCTGTTTTGTTGATTTGAAATGAAATAACAATATTAGTGGTCACTGTCTGTGTGTTTTATGGCAATTTTCAGATTATTTCTGTGTGTTTATGTATCAGAATCAGTTTTATTGTCATATTTGACTTCTCTCCTTATGAACAAGTAACAGAATGACATAAATATATATATTAAGATATCCATATCATTCATTAGTGGTCACTGTCTGTGTGTTTTATGGCAATTTTCAGATTATTTTCTTTTATTCATGTATCAGAATCGGTTTTATTGTCCTCCTTACATACAAGTAACAGAATGATATAAATGTATATAAAAGCAAGAAAAAATTTACAGAAAATGTGGACAAAAACTACACATATACATACACACACATTTATGCATATAAAATTAATAAAACTTGATAAGGGTCGACATGTGCAAAGTTATAAAGTGATACTTATTGTGCAAAATCATCAGCTATATGTATACTACTGCACTGCAATCATTCACTGGGTAGTATTTTTTATTTGCTTTACATTAATATAGCCCTTATATCCCAATTTTTAATAACATGTATTGAATTGTGGCTTAACTACTACAATGAATTAAAGTACAATAAACCTTAAAAAAAAATTCTATTTCAAAACACAGAAATAGCACAGCTGTACCCCCCAAATTAGCAGAAAAGTTGCACGATATGCCGTTACCCTGTTTATAAAGATTGTGTATTTTTACAGACCCATCACTGCAACCAAAAAGCGCTCTGAGACCTGGTGAATGTGTGAAATGTTGGTGGAAGTCCCCAGATTTTATATGCACAAAGAATGATCGATCTATCTTTTCTGGTTTCGCATCTACCGCCAATCAAAAATGAATATACAACCGTAGTCCGGGCGCTATGCTGGACTCTGCTGGGTTATTACATTTGTAATTTCAGATTCAGAAAAATTGAATCCAGCAGCACTCCAAAGGCAGAATAAAAGGAAATTCAGGTTGACAACACGGATAAGAATATTTACATTAAATCTAAATATATATAAAAAACCACAGAAGGTATCTTGGTGTGAAGTTTTAGCTCCTCCGCTGCCAAAATTGCATCTCATTGTGTCGATTTTCTCTACATTCTCTGCATGTGACACGAGAGACGAGCACAAACCCAATCTGACAAATTTCAATGCCATTCATATATTCACACACCCTAAAAATGGCGCCTAGTGGAGTGGAGCGTGCTGTTTCGGGAGCTAAATCCCTGCTCTGCTGGCTCCAAATATTTTACCATAGCTTAGCTGCTCCACTAAAATCTGCACTTGTGTGCACTCCATTGCCCCTTCATCTTGCTTTGAAAACACCACTGGATTAGAGGCCGTTGTCTCAGGACTCAAGCGGCTTGACTCCTCTGCGACGCGGGTCTCATGTCTGTGTCATATTGTGGGAATAGTCGGCGGAGAGAGAGGGAGGTTTAAACAATTCAAGAGTACAGTCTTCTCTGGAGGGAAGGGCCGCTGCCGTCTGAAAGGTTGGGCCTGTGAACAAGTGTTCATGCATTTTCATCAACAGTGATATCATTCACAGGGAATGCGATTCAGGTTGGATTGAGTGAATACATTAGGTAACAAGGGGCAGCCGTTTATTTAGATTGTGCTGTATAGCCAATGTTTAGGCTGTGCATGGCTGCTTCCATGTGCAGAATGGCTTTTTTTTTTTTCTATGTGTGCCATTTTGGATTTTTATTTTTTTCATCCTCATTCATTCAATTGTATTCCATTTAAGTGACCCTACCTCATTTTTTTTTTCTTTTTTGAGCACAGTACAACAGATTTGAATGTATGAATAAACCCACGCAATCACATGCCTGTAAGATCCCCAAAAACTAGAAGCACATGAATATTTTCATAAATAACTGGTGGGTTTTGTTGTGCTTTAAGAGGCAGGGTTTTCCTCCTGCTCTCGGTGGGTAAAGGGAGTATTATCAGGAGACGGGAGACGCTTCCATCACCCCGCTTCTTTTAGCTAATTAAATTGCTATGAATCCTGCTATCACAGCGTTAGCACCGCGGATATACGATGGCAGTCTTTATTGAAATGATTTCCATGGGTGTTTGTCTCACTCCTGGCTCTGGTGGCAGCCTTTCAGGAGGCGAGCCGGGGAGGTGGGGAGGGAGAAGAGAATCTGAAATTGATTAGTGAGCTGGGATGGAAAATAAAGACTTCATCAGGATCACTTTGTGCAGTCCTCACAATCAGCTGGGAAACAAGGCAGCCTTCCTAATGAGGACGGAGCGTGTGCGTTTTTACCTGTTTGCGAGCGGCTGCTGCTCGTGTTGTGCGACTGGAATGAAAGTGAAAAGGATTAGACGGAAGCAGAGTGCCATTTGAGAGGGTTTGCGTCACATTCACTCTGATCTGGTCCCCCCCCTCCGTCCTCCTCGCCTTTCACCAGAGTTTTTAAATCATAAAAGTGTGCGTCGCCGTTCCTCCAACCTTCAGGCAAAGAACCAAATGAATCTCCTTTTAAACTGTCACTTGAGTGCTGTTGAATTCAATTTTTTTCGAGTCTCATCCAAGATTACAAGTTTAATTATTGTGAACATTCGTGGTGAAAGACAGTAGAAGTGGCGCCCTTCTGGGTGGCTGATACTATTCTCACACACACACACACACACACACACACACACACACACACACACACACACACACACACACACACACACACGAGAAAAAAAAACATTTGGATTGTCAGCAAATGCAAGAATAACTTGTGGAAAAGAAGACAGAAAAAATCAAGTCTGTGCAGACTCACACATTGTAATTTTGAACATTTGAAAAAAAAAGTGAATTAATCCATTTTTGGACAGCAATTTTTAAATATTTTCACTTCCTGCTGTGTAATATTCAGGAAAATGCTGCAGAGAAAAGCAGCACCACTAAAATGTAAATGTTTTTTAAATTTTATTTGCTCAAGATTTGATCACGATTTGACTTCCAATTACATTTTACTGCCGTTTTATCCAGCAATTTATTCTATTTTTCAATTTTCCGCTGCGAGAATATAAACTGCAGCAACGCGGAGCCCTTTTAACCTTTTACAGTTTGTCGTGGCAGCACCAATAAACTTAAATATGCGGTTGTGTTTTGTGAAGCGGGTACAGTCGGTTCAGCGTCTGAATCGCGACACCTTGACATTAAGCATTCAGCCGTGTAGTCGCTGCTGCAGGAACATTAGCAGCCCGACCTCCTCCGTACACTTGAAACACCCACTGAAACGCATTCAATAAAATGCAGCGGCTGCACGACGGAGACACTCGGCAGATACAGGAAGTGGAAACAGAAAAAGCTGGAGCATTAATGGACACAGTTTTAGAGTGAAATGTTTTCTGGCAGTGCAGGTGCAAATAAATTTACATAAATTTGCAGCCGGACAAAAGGGGGTCTTTTATGTACAAATAAATGTAGATATATAAAAACATTCGAATGCACTTTTAAAGGCTAATTGTGGAGTTTCTTATTATCGATGCCGTGGACAGGCGTGAGATTCATTGCACCAAACTGGGGCATGTTACGACAACCAATCAGGACGGGGCACCGTGGGGCGGGCGTCCAATCAGGAGGCGGCTCCGGGTCGCGCTGACGAATCACTCCAAACTTTTCTCTCTCTCTCTCTCTCTCTCTCTCTCTCTCTCTCTCTCTCTTTTCGTACTTATCTCCATGCTGATGGAGGATTGTGACTGAACGCTGGGACGAGCCTCGACGTCGCTCTCACACTCTCCCCTCCTCCTGGTTATTTTGGTACGTTGGAGAAAGTGTGGCTGACTCCTGGAAGAAACCCTCTGGCGACTCGCTATTTATAGGGAAGACACAGTCGCATTTGCATCTGGAGCTTATGAGAGAAGAGAGAGAAAAGAGGGAGAGGCATGAAGGATACAGTCGATTTTTGAAATAAATAATTTATCCCCAGTTATTTCTATTGCAGGACAAATAAAAGAAGAAGAAAACTATAAGGCAGGATTGTCCAGATTCTCAAAAAAACCCCACCTTGAAATAAGACAGGCTGACCCAAATTGAATTAAATCGATTCAGATTCTCCTGAGCCGGCTTTTTCCACAGTGTACACAGTATTATCCTCCATTTCCTGTGACAGTGTCGTGAGCAGTATGCATTACTCAGCTCCTTATAAAAATACTCGGGAGCTGCGCTATCGATTCCTGCGCTTCAATAATTGAGCCGCCAATGCAGAACAATGACGTCCCCTATTTTTCCCCATTTGTGCCCGTTGAAAGTGCATCCCTCCCCCCACGGCCTCCAGCCGCCGGTTAACCATGAGATCAGCAGAATAGAGTCAGAGGACGATCCTCAGGTCTGCTAACCGCTAGCCGCTAAATGCTGGGCCTGGATTAATACCTGGGCATGTTCAGGATTCAGGCGTACAGAGAGAATGCAAGAAAGAAAGAAGGAAAAAAAAAAAACGCCATGATGACTTAGATACGGACCCAGACCTGTGATCAGGAAGTTGTAAGCAGAATTTTAAATTTGATAGGTTGCTTCTGTTTTACCGCCAGTGTTTATTGGTTTATCAGCTCAGGAAACACGCAGACCAATTACGTACGAGTTCAGCCATCCCCTGTGACACTACTCAGCCAATGAAGTCTCTGCATTGCAGGCACTAAACATCGCAGCTCAGAAAACAGTTGAGAGGAGAAAACATGACACATAGTTCAAAATGACTGACTTCCTGTTGTGTTTTGGCCATGGGTGTCTATTATATTTTTGTGCGTCTTGACACGTTACAAATGTGTACCAAATTTCATAAGTCTAGGTCACACATACTGGGTGTAGTAAATGTTTGAAATTTTCCAGGGGACGCTATTGAGCCATTTTGGGACACAAATGCACTAATCCTGATGTGTGTGCTAATTTTAATGTGTTCTTCGGTATTTTTAGGCCTTGAAAAGTAAAAGAAAAACAGGAGAAAAATAAAAAAAACTAATTAAAGCTGCAAGTAGCTAAACAGGTCCTCACACACCCACACACGTCAGGACGTGGCGCAAGCCGAGGTGTAACGTACGTCGGAGTGTGACACAAATGTGAAGGTGTGGAGATGTAGCCGACCAGTTTCAAGAGTTATAGCACAAAGTTGTTTTTTGTTTTTGTTTTGTTTTTTTTTAAAAAACAACAAAACAAAACAAAGCAAAGATAGCTTTTTTCAGAGTTACAATGTGCTTTATAAGGAGGCAAAATGACACAGGCAGGTCTGAGAAAAATACTAAAGCTCAAATTGGTTTTTAAAAAAGATGACAAAATATACTGAAGCCACTGTAAAGAGGCTGAAACATACTGGGAGCCAATAGAAAGAAGATAAAAACACACCAGGAACACACTAGGAGCCAATACAAAGAGGCTGAAATAACCATTCGGTGCTTAGACTCTAATAAAGCGACACCAAGAGGAAAAAGCTTTCTCAACTATGAACATAATCACAATTAAATATTGATCCGGACTCACCAGTGAGCTCCTCCAGATGTGTTCAAGAAAGGCCCTGACATCGTTCATGCCCACGATTCAAAATACTGGCAGGGCAACAGCAGGGGATATCAGGGGAGTGATAGATAGAAGACGGGAAGAAAAATGGAAAAGTGTTCAAGTGTTTACATTTTCTGAGATTTAGCTATTGTTAAAGAAGTTGTTCCGGGTTGTTCAGTCATTATTTTTTTTAAAGTTTTGCACCTTATTTTAAGAGAGAGCAAAAGTAATTTATTAATAAATGTTGTCAAAATGTTTTTCAGCTGTATGGAATTTATTTGATTTGACGGTCAGTTATTGATTACATGCTAATAAAACTACCAGGTTCTATCAACATGTATGTTCCAGACCTTTGCTTGAACAGATTTTCTCTGACTGGACTTCTTTGAATTTTAGTAGAACACATTTTCCGCCTGCTCCATTTGACATTTGAAGCGTTTCATCGAGGGCCTTTCAGTCATCCAGATCCTCCTTCCACGGATCCACCGGGGGCTAATTTCCAGCGTGCGACCCCCTCGGCGTGTCCAGGACGGGCCGGCGGCAACCACTACTTTGGGCGCATTAGGACGGCGTAATTAAAGAGCAGCACTGGAGTGTGAAAGGAGTTGTGTTCTGGAGGCTTTCAAATGAGCCCCATTTACATCGGCGTTGTTGTCACGATTTTTTTTTTTTTTTTCGAACAGAGTGGGGGGGTGTTCGAGATATAAATATGTTAATGTGTGTTTACCCCCATTCACCGCAAGGGCACGGGTGCATTGAGTGTAGTGGAGCTCAGTGGAAAAGAAAGAAAAAAAAGAGGGGGGAGAGTTAAGGAAGAGGGCTAGAAAAGAAAAAGATGGAGGGGAGAGAGGGAGGGAGGCAGGGAGGGGAGGCGTATACATTATTAACTACGACTTCATCACATGTTCCCAGTTTCTCGGGGACTTATTATTCCGAGGCGCTTTAATGAATAACAAGAAGAGAGGGCAGAAGGGAGAGGAAGGGAGGTGATTGATGAAGCAAGTGCAGACGCCGCCCCCAGCTGGTCGGCTCCGGTACTGCGGGGGAGGTGGGCAGGGGGGGGGAGACGTTTGTAAAAATAGCCACAGAGGGCAACAACCTCTAAAGTGTCCCTGGCATTAGCATCTGACAAGGTCCCCGCCTGCCACGCTGCATATAGATTGGGATTTGCTTTGTCAAGGATACTTGTCAGGCGGACGCGTGACAGCCAGATTTCGTGAGCGAGGTTGGACACGGAGGCGAGCGCTCTCTGCAAAGCCTCGCCGGGCGCGTGCACGTGGAGCGCGTTCGTGCTGGAGTGGTGTTTTGTGTTTGCAGGTGTCACGTCCACACGCGCAAAACAAAATTGGAGGGTAATACTCACTGTATCCAAGGTGACCGCTGCCTCTTCTCTTTTTTTTCTGTCTCAGAGAGAGTGGAGGCATTTCTGATCACCATCCTCCCACTTTCCACAAGTTCATCCTCACACGGAGAAATTGACATTCCCCATCTTATTGCTACAAACACCCAAAGAGAGGAAAAGCGAAAGGAGGGGAACTGGGCTGAAGATGGTTTTTAATTTGTCTTTTTGTGTTGCCGATGTGATCTCATTTTAGCTTGATAAATCCTGCAGGGCCTCGGGAGGGAAAAGGACATTTTGGGGGAAGACACCACATCGGAGGTCGGTTCGAAAAACAAGAACAGAACATGAAAAAAACAAAAGGACAAATGAAATCAGTAAATAAAAGGCTGATGTTGACACTTTAGTTCTGGCTTCAGCCAAACCTTGAGGCTGGTTTTAAACACTGCAAAGCTTCCGGAGGCTCTCGTGTGCTTTTTGTAGAATATTGCACTGGTGATGATTTCTTGGGTTTTTATCTCAACATAGTTGATGCTATTATTCTGCCTCTATATTTCTTAACCCTTAGATGCATAAGTGGGTCAAAAATAACCCGTTTTCTTGCAATATCTTTGTAATGAAAGTTTCATACTGCAGCTATTCCTCCAAAAACCTGTTTTTGATATCATTCCATTTACATTTTTAAGTTACCTTTAATACTTTTAAAGAAATTGTCATATTTGTGTGACTACTCCAAGCTCTTTATCACCGATAACATTATACAAGAGGTGATGCACAAACTTGGAGGAAAAGAGTGAAAAATGTCAACAAACTGGACGTTGACATTCTTCTACTGCTGCACTGTGTAATATTCTAGTTTTTCAATCATCAAAATCTGTTATAAACTGAAAAATAAACATATTTCAAACATGAAATCATTCTTGTGTGGACAAAAATATTATATAAACAATAATACAATTGATTATTCTTAACCAAAATGACAAAAATGGCATAAAAACACCTTGATTCTTATCATTTTGGACCCACTTATGGAGAGTGTAGGGTTCAGTCACTGGAGCATCTAGGGGTTAATTTAATCAGAATTTTTTTTACTCTAACGTGCTTTGATGCAGTAGTCTATGACTTCATTTTATCGTGTTATATTGCAAGTTTGAGATCTTAATTATTGGAATTTGTTGTCTAACTTGACTTTTAATTTATTGTAAAGCACCATGTGTCAAGCTGACGTCCAAATGAAGTTAATACTGAAGCAAAACATTGGACAATAATGGTTTTTAATTTGTATTTTTCTGTGGTCTGTGGATAAATCGTGTACGTTGAACTCTCTGCAGGGCCTCTGGAGTGAAAAGGAAAAGGACGTTTTGGAGGAAGACTTCATATCGGAGGCTGTCAGGTCCGTTTGCTGAGCTCCTGCTGCTGCCTTTCATTCAGACTCGGAGGTAAAAAGTACAGCAAGTGTCGAGGACCCATTGTAAATAAACTCTTAAGAGAACAACAGCTTTCATACTTTCACCTGATCCCTTTGTCTGTGCAGTCCAGACCGTTCTCAGCTGCTTTTCCTCTCAGTGCTGGTTTCTTTTTACAGTGAATACAGAAGACATTAATGCCACCAGACCTGTCTAGAACCTCTTACGGTTCTTGAAAGTGAAGGGCTTCCTTGTTGCTAAGTGAATATAATAATCAGGCACTCGGTAGCTGTGTTTTCATTTATGTACTAATTAGGTTTTGGTGTCCAGGAAACAAGAGCACAAACAGATTTATGGTGTTTAAACTGCAGCTCTGTTACACATCGTGTTTAATGTCAGCTTTTTAGAACTATAAAGTTATAAAGTAAATGTATTTTGCAAATAAATACACTAATAAGAGAAAATTAATATGGAGATATTGCGATAATTAATCTTAACAAATGGATTTTAAAGCAAAAATAAAAAACATTTTTCTACAATTATAATTATTTTTATTTTTAATCTAAAACAGAAAGCCAAACTTTTCCTGTTTTTGAAGTTTTCCACTATCATATTTTCTTAAAAAATTATTTTTTTTTATTGAAATTTTTCTAAGTTGGTTTGGTGACTATTGTTTTTTAAATTTCTTGTATTTTATTCTCCATATGATTGAGATACTGGATAACTGTCCTGAATAAGATGAATCATCTGTAGAAGTGATGAACGTGTCAAACGCGTCGCGTTAAACATGCAACTCTGACTGTAATGTTGCACTCGGTGAGAAAAGATGAAGTCATAACAGCGATAAACGAAACGACAGCGAGCATTAATTATATTCTCCGCGTGTTTCTCCGTCGTCGCCTCGGCTTCGATGCCACTCCGGATCAGACGCGCCGTCGATAGCAGGAGTTAGTGAAAGGTGACGTCCTGTCAAAACCCCAACGCCAGACGCTTTGCAATGACTTTAAAACTTCGACTTCTCGTCTCCCGCAAATGACCGCAGTCTGGTCTGCTCCTCGTCAGCTTCCCTTCTGTAACCAGAACCCCGTCTGCAGCTGTTTGTGCAGCCCTTTGATTTTCCCTTTCCTCCTCAACATTCGGGCCAACTGGTGCCGAGTCGCTGCTCCTTGTCTGCTCTGATGTGTGACAGCTTAACCGTTTCTCTGCAGAAACGAGCAGCAAAGTCTCAGCGTTTCAGCTGGTCGGCTCGCGACGGCCAGACTTCAGAGGCGGGTAATCGTGTTTATTACGGGAGGTCGGAGGTCACGCGTCGCCTAATGGCCTCGGCCGGACTCTCTGCTTGTTGATGTACGAGCGGCTGTTGCACTTGTTTCCACGGAAGCAGGAAGGAGGGGAGGCCAGTTTAAAAGTTGTGGCTAACAGCATAGCTTCTGTCCACAGCAAGAAACAAACAGAATAAACTCAATTTGAGATAGAAACCTGAGCTCAGCTGTGTTAATATGTTGGATTTTTTTTCTTACTTACTTACAGATTTGGTAGAAGTATCGACAACCAAACATCAGTTTTGAATCCTGTTGAGTCCTGCAGCTCTCTTCATGTCTGTTCCAGGTACTTTTATTAGTTTCACTTCATTTTCTTCCTCTTTTCTCTGTCGAGTTTCCACCGTTATTCCGGTTTTTCTTCACACCGTAAATCGAACCTTCGTCCTCCCGTGAGCTTTCACCCGAAGTCGGACGGAATAGCAGAATGAAATCACTCTTAATAAACCAGCGTAATGTCATCTAAACTTGTTTTATTGTTTATTTTGCAGGGACTGTTAACTTATCTGCTCTGATGTCTGACAGCTCAACTGTTTCTCCTCAGAAACGAGCAGCAAAGTCTTGGCATTTCAGAGGCAGGTTTTCGTGTTTATTACAGGAGGTCGGAGGTCACACGTCGCCTAATGGCCTCGGCCAGACTCTCTGCTTGTTGACGTATGAGCGGCTGTTGTACGTGTTTCCGCAGAACCAGAACTGACGGGAGTTTAAAAGTTTTGGGGATTGGGGGAGTTTCCACCTGCATCCCGTCACTCAGAGCCTGTCAGCGCCGATCTCAGCCATCCATCATGTTCATAAAATCATTAATCTCCCCAGGAGCAACTGGTTGCAGATGGGATCCGTCCCCGTCTTGTTCGGCTAAGCGACGCCTTCATCTGTTCCATCCATTCTGACACGCTACAATCTGAAATTAAAGCCTGCAGTCACTTGAAAAAAAAAAAAAAAATTCTTTTCTCGCAAAGGTTGCGGCACACCTGCAATAAGCAGCGACATATAAAAGCATCCAGGTGATGAAAACCAGGATGCAGCCTCCAGACCAAATCATCTATCACGTTGTCGTACAAGACCGGACAGAAAGATCACACAGGAAAAAAGCGAGAGCGCCGGCTTTGTACGCCGGCTGCAGCCCAGCTAATCTCCACAGACTTGGCTTTATTGCCTCTCTCTGCCCTATAATGATGTTAGGACTCTGGGCTGCTTGGGTTTGTCGTGCTGCCGCTCCCCAGCCAGCCTCCATTTGGCTTTGGGGAAGGAGCTGATATTGGCCAGACTGCACAGAAATCTCCCCTAACAGGTTAAAGCCTCGGTTTACACTGCAGACACAAATAATGAAAATATGCATGTACAAACACAGACATGCTCACAAAGCGGGCGTGTGGACAAATACGACTAAATATATGTATAAATACAGGTTCGTTTACCCTGGATCTCTGCAAATCTAAAATTATTTACTCACATCATTACATCGAATGTAAATTTCTCTCAAATTCAGGCTAAAATGTTTGATATTTTTGTACAATTTAAGACATCTATTAGGATTTAATTGTAGGTGCAAAGGCTGGATCACGGTTATTTTTCCTTGGAGCTTCACATCTCACAAAAACACAAAGACAGGGATAAAGAAAACAGCTATTTTCCCCTTGAAAAATCTTTTCCTTTTGTTTACTCTGAAATATAACAGCTGACCGTTGCACTTTCATTTTGACAAACTGTTTTTGTATAAAGCAGCACAATATAAAACGGAGACAAAAGTTTAGAAATTAAAGTAGAGTTAAACTGGAAACTGAAGGATGACAAAAATATATAAAAGAAGACCTATTATTTCTCCAAACTCTCCAAGTTTCTGTTAAAGACTAACAAAAAAGCTCAGAGCAGCTAAAGAAACAGCTTCTGTCTTTGTAATGCAGTTGTTCTCTGAGTTAATAGCCTCAACTGTTAGAAAAATACTGCAGAATTTTCACACAGCTCCTGTTTACGGAGAGTTATGAAGGCAGGATTCGCAGCTAATTACCACTATTAATTTGCAATTCAGCTGCATTATAGTTTGTGAGCACAGAGAGCAGGAGAGAAGCTACACATGTAAAGTTCCTCTGAGTTTTCTCTTCTGTGGTCTGAAATCCACATATTAGTTCTGTGATGATTTTATTTCTCAGACTCTCGAAGCCTGCAGATGACTAACAACTGGACCAAAAATCAGCTGATGTCATTATGCACCTATTATGCACTGAGACCAAAGAAGAATATTTGTTATGCAGGTGTTAACCCTTTAAGACCTACCATTGTACACCAGGACACATTCTTACATGTTTACATACTGTAGTGCAATTTTTTGGAGTATTTTTATTTGCTTTACATCAATATAACCCTTATATCCGAAGTTTTAATATTATGTATTGACTTATGTCTTAACTACTACAATAAATTGCTTAAAAGTGCAGTAAACCTAAATAATAAAATTATTTCAAAATACAACAATAGCGTAGCTGTATCCCTCAAAATGGTTTAAAAAAAAAGTTGTACAATATCTCGTGGTCTCGTTTATAAAGATTTTGTTATTTGCGCTTTATTGTGTATTTTTACAAACCCATCACTGCAACCAAAAAGGGCTCTGAGACCCGTTGAATGTGTGAAATGTTACAGATTTTATATACAAAAAGAATGATGGATCCATCTTATCTGGTTTCAAAATTACCACCAATCAAAAATCAATATGCAATCATAGCATCGGTCCTACGCTGGGCTCTATAGGGTTAAATAGCATGCATCAGCTAAAATAATACATGACGACCTGAAACAAGCGAGAAAAAAAGCATTTATGGTTCATTTTCTGCTGATTGTGTTAGCAATGTGACTGATGCTCATAGCGTAGCTTCTGTCCAATGCGAGAAAACAAACATAAGAATAAAAGAAAAAACCGTTGTTACTTACAGATTTGAACTAAATGTCTGTTTTGAATCCTCTCGAGTCCTGCAGATGTCTTCATCGGGTAAATGTCTGTTCGAGGGTCACATTTATTTGTTTCGCCTCAGTTTCTTCCTGTTTGCATCTTCTGACTGTACAGGGGGGTCTCTAGATGACATGCGTAGCAGCATGCGGTAAAAAATATTTTTCTAGGCCTATCTTTCAACAGACTGAATACAAACTCCTTGACGGCCCATTATCCCGACAACGCTGCCCAGTTTTCTCAAGTCACGTTGCTGCTTTGACATATTTACTGTTGCCATGACGACTACATACCACGTTAAAAGTGGTCATTTTAACCCGAAACCACAAGCTTTCCATGAACCTAACCAAGTGGTTTTTCTGCCCAAACCCAACGACACCCTAACAATAACGTTGTTACAACATAGGCTTTTAACAGTGACGTTTTGGAAAGGACAGATTATGTTGTCAGTTCAGCATGTTGGACAGAGCAGGTATCACACCGCAATCTGTGACAACAGCGGATGTTGTAATGTCAGAAAGAAACACAGACGTTGAGGGGTAATTCACAAATTACCAGAGATCCCCAGGTAATACCAATCCCATGTAAACAGTACATAATTTGCAATGGAATTACTACTTTACAAATAACAGACATGGCGCATTCGTACAGGATTAAGATGACAGACAACCTCTGCAATTATTGGTCCCGAGGTAATACTAATCCCGTGTGAATAGTACATATGTCACTCGCCTACAACACTGGTGAATGTAAACAAAGCCGTCTTCCTCGTATTCGTCCGCTCCGCTCGCCAAATAGTTCCACGCAAAATTTGTTTTAACATCACAAATGCCATACGTCGGAATGATGGAACAAGACTTTCTTAATAAATGGGAGATGTCAACGTAACATCAAAACGCCGTAGGTCGAGGACGTCGTAAAGCGAGGACCTGCTGTATTTCTTTTGCTGTGTAAAGTTACCGCAGTTATTCCAGTTATTTTCTGCAGTTATTTTCTTCAAACCGTGAATCGAGCTTTGTCTTCCTGTGAGATTTCACCTGGAGACGGACAGAATAGCAGAATGAAATCACCTTAATAAACCAGTGTAATGTCATTTAAAGGTATTTTAATGTTTAGCGACAGGGCGCCAGAGTTTAGAAGCAGCTAACTTTATATCTGTTTTCCGTGGATGGAAAAACAAGCACAGACCATGAAGAAAACAACACAGAAGTCCTTCATTGTGAGACGACAAATAAAATCTGTAAATAAAAGGATGATGTTGACACTTTAGTTCTGGCTTCAGCCAAACCTTGAGGCTGGTTTTAAACACTGCAAAGCTTCCAGAGGCTCTCATGTGCTTTATTTTACTGCTTTTGTAGAATATTGCTCTGAGTTTATTTGATGCTATTAGGGTTAGGTTCTTCATAATGTTAATTTAATCATAATCTTATTTTACTGTGAAGTGCTTTGATGCAATAGCTTCTGACTTCATTTTATTTTGTTATTTTGCATGTTTGGGATCTTAATTTTAATTTGCTGTCAATATTAGTCTAATTTGGCTTTTAATGTATTTTAAAGTGCTTTATGTAAAGCTTGTAATGTTGTTTCCAAAAGGTGACATGCAAATAAAGTTAATATTAACGCAAAAACATGCATCTGTTGCTGCTTAATAATAGGTTTTGACTCCACAGCACATGTTTGTAGTGATGGATCCACAATAGACTGTTTTAATTTGGAGATTTAAATAAGAGTTGAGGTTAGAGAAGAATAACTTTCTGATTAATTATAATTTTAGTATAAATGTTTTGCTGCTGTGGCGGAAATAAGCTAATTGATTAACAGAAGCACTTTTTCAGTTCAGTATCCAGAAACCCTTCTTACCATCTGTCTTTGTTTCCACATCTAAATGAGTTTGGCTAACCTTAAAACTTTGTTATTACAGATGAGAAACACAAGCGGAGCTGTGAAAATACGTCAGCGGTTATGGACTTTCACTTTAATACCGCTGAGGTCAGGGGGGGGCGGAGGGTGCAAAGGTGTTTCCAAACAAAAGGAAATAAATGAGGCAATTACTTAAAAGGCAACACTCATCCTTCTCCCAAATTGCAAAGCCGTGACCGTGTTCTGCTCCTTCATGTGCCGTCTCCTGAATTTATCATGTCCTATAAACTCATAGTTGCTAAACTCTTCGGGGGGCTTTTTTTAAGAGCTCAGACCCGCCCTGCTCCGGGTTCAACAGTTCACATCGTCACCTCGTGAACCATCATCGCCGGCCGCCCCGCTCTCCAGAGCAAAGGGAGGACTTAAATGAAATAATAAATATCCTCGGTATGGCTCCCACCAGCGCGCCGGGCCCATCTGACCCCTCTCAGGACCTTCCAGAGCCAGCAGGAAGAGCCGGAGAGGGGCTGGGGGAGGCTGCAGGTGACCCAGGAAATGCCTGGAAGAGGCCAGGGACCGTTTGATTGTTTCAGCAGCGAGGCTGGCCGGCTGGTCAACAGAACGAGTGGAGCCTCGGCTGAGCCCAGCTAAGCCTGGCAGCTGGCAGACATCACAGGAAATATGTTTGTGTGCTCTGGACAAGGCAGGTCAGGTGGGCCGCGATCCAGGAGACAGCAGACAGCGAAATAACGAGATAAAGAGAAGAAAGAAAGTGTGCCTGAAAATTTAATATACCAGCACAAAACCAGTGGTGGGATGTGATTTAAAAAAAAGTGTCTAATTAATTGGAGGCTTTGTAATTAATGAGTCGCATTTTGTCAAATAACAATATCTGACACAATGATCAAAGTTTTTCAATTCAAATGTTTATTGATGACTGAATCGATGTATAGATATATACATGAACTTAAATGAGAAAAATGTTTCATTTCTATATATCTGCATTTTTCATTGATTATTGCAAACTCAAAGGGCAAATATAGCGATTATATTCAACATTGTAAGACTTTTTGGAAACTCAGTCACTTCCAACGTGGTCTATTATGGGATGGCTACACCATTAGCCAGTACCAGGACTGTCATAGCTAACGTATGGTGCGTCACCCTGGAGCTCATTTGCATAAAGTAGTTTCATTTATGCAAATGAGGCGCAGGGAGTGGAGGTTCGACACATCACGAAACTTTCGTTAAGCGTCTAAACCAGCCGTGGTTGAACTAAAACCAGGACAGATTCAGCAGCTTATTTCTCACCCAGATGCTTCCAGAAATATTTTTTACTGAACTGTTTTTGTAATAAAAGAGAAAGTTTGGGCCCGAGCCACCATGTTGGTCCAACGTTTCTACCAGACTGAAGGTCTGAAGGCTGACTATTTGCATTTTGCAAAGTCATTGGACCCTGTTATTGTGATTTTGCATCTTTTTGTGGTAATTTTGTATTTTTGTGGTAATTTTATGTCTTTTTCTGGTAATTTTCCATCTTTTGTGGTAATTTTGTGTCTTTTTCTGGTAATTTTGAGTCTTCGTGGTGATTTTGTGGGGTTTTTTGTGATAATTTTGTGTCTTTTTCTGGAAATTTTGCATCTTTTTGTGGTAATTCTGAATCGTTTTGTGATGAAGGCTGTCATGTGACCACCTGGTGGGCGATGTTCAGATGTGACATGTTTCCATGTGAGGAAAAACGTCCCTGTGGACACAGCTTTAGCTCTGGTGCCAACAGCAACCAGCTTTTACACTGAGGTGATAATGTCGGCTTGAAGTGACGCAGTGATCAGAAAACTCTTTGTTGCACAATTTGCACACAGCCAGGCTTTTATCCAAGCTGCCATCAGGAAGATTTTTAAAAGAAAACTTTCTGCCCAACAAGCTCAATCTCGTCTTCCTTCACTGTTCACCAAACTGTCTTGTGCGCTGACGTCACTTCTGTGCATCTTCTTCTTGCTGGAAAACAGACTTTAGGTTCATTACCGCCACCTGCTGGGCTGGAGTGTTCATCCGTGTTAGCAGAGAAAGGTGCAATTAAAGCTGTTATTTTTTTATTTCTTCGGTAATCCATGAATCGTAATTAACGCCTTAAAGTCCCAGCCCTACATAAAACACAAACAGAAAAAGAAAAAACTGTGATTTTTAACACTCAAACGTTCCTCTTCTCACTCCTGCACACAGTATATTATCTTTACCAAGTGATACATGGAGACTTCTTTTTTGATCCACTGATGTGTCCTTGACCCCGAACAGGACGCTGTAGGAGTGACGTCTCCGGGTCCAGATGCTGCAGCCTGAGAAAACACGACGTGGGCGAGAAGAGGCTCCGAGGGCCGGAGTTCAGAGCTGTTATAACACGAGAGGACAGCGGGATGAGGTGAAGGAATACAGCTGTGGTCGCTGAGAGGGAGGGAGGAGGATGGAAAAGATTAAAGGATGGACGACGGATTGAAGGAGGGAGAGATTGTGTTTGACACTCATGAGCTCGGAGGTGCAGCAGGTTAGTGGGAAGGCGAAGATGAGGCGGCTGTGGTTGTAGCAGGCAGGTTTCATTCAGGAATGTGGAGAAGCCACGGAAATGTGACTCCGACTGTCCTTCACCGGACAAAAGAGATATTTAGAAATGTGAAACCACATATAAAACGCACATATGTGTGGATTTACGCAGCTGACACACAGTTTGTCTCTTAGTGCAGCTTCTCAGAACATTTACAGTCTTTAGACATGAAATAAAATAGTACAAAATAACAACAAAAAAAACACTTTAAATTTGCATTCATGTGCAGTTTCATTTTAGGGGGTTCTGTAAGTTAGTCAGTCATACTGTCATGGGTGTATGTTGGTGAGGTAATTTTCACACATTTAATAGGAAAACATACAGATTCAGTGATCCTGAGCTGAAGGACTAAACTACAAATTGAGTTTCACAAAGCCAGTAGTTTATAACTTTATATGTTAACCAGGTTTTATTCATCAGACGTGTTATTTAACTCGTTCTTCACAAAATGAAGTGATAACCTGCCTTCAGTTGATCTGTAAAGAGTATAAAAATGTGCTATAGTAAAACACTTGCTGCAAATGATGCAAAACAGGAAACTGTTGGTGCTATAAGTTAATAGATTTGTTTTTAGCAGCATTAGAGATCTGAAACTGCATTAATTTAAACAACATTTAGGTCTGACACTAACAAAATGGAGGAGACAAAAATTTATGGACAAATCAGAGGCAAATTTTTGCTATTGATTAAAAATTCTCTGATAAATATCAGTTTTCCAATCTGTGTTCTGTGTAAAACTGACCAGGGAGCAAATCATATCCAAACATTTGAGGAGATTTTTGCATTTTCTGCATCACCAGCTGACTGCATGAAGGTTCCTGTTGCAATGCGACACATATAGTTTGTGTTATTGCAATTTCACAGCTTTGTGCAGTGCAACTAGAAACATACAGATCAACAGGTTTGCAGATAAAACTTCAGTTAAATCTGGATCACTGAGAGCAAATCATCAAAAAACACTTAATACAGCTCATTTCAATCCCAAATCAGCATCAGTTACCATGGTGATGTAGCCGTGCAGCATCAGTTACCATGGCGATGTAGCAGTGCAGCATCAGTTACCATGGTGATGTAGCTGTGCAGCACAGCATCAGTTACCATGGTGATGTAGCTGTGCAGCACAGCATCAGTTGCCATGGTGATCTGGCTGGTTCAGTTAGAGCCACCTTCATAACTTTCATAAAACTCTGACTTTATTCTCTTCATACCTCGACATTAATCTCTCGTTGTGCTAAAGAGCAACAAAAATATTCCCAAAATGCAATAATTTAAATAAAATTCTTTACCTTCCTAACATCAGCTTATCGGTGCATCTATAGCCTACTTATTCTTCTTCCTCGTCATGAGCTCCATCCCAGCATCATGCGTTTGCATTCAGACCTCGTACCATCTCTGTTTTCTGTGCATCTTGTGATTTGAAAGCAGTTTTCTAACAGATGTAATGATGCACACCGAACAATGTTCCCTGTAATTTTTCATGAGTCTGAGCAAACACACAAACTCCCTGAGCGTCCCTTGGACCACTGTGAGCAACATCAGACGTGTGCACTGTGGTCACACCAGCATCGCATCCATTCAAGTTACATGGTTCATTAAAAGAATCAAATTACAGCATTTACATTTCTGTTAAAACACTTTGTCAACAGGAGCCAGTTGAAGGCTGCAGTGATTTTAGTGACACTGCAATGTATAAGAGTGAAGTTATTGAATATTTGTCTCTCTTTACTGTTGCAGCGGTTTTGCAAATTGCAGACGGACCCTGTTCACTCCATAGACACCAATGTTATTCCTGTAGCTTGAAAGACAGCTACTTTTGATAAAACTGGGCTTGTAGCACATTGTCTGCCTTGCAACAATGGGAAAGAGGCACCGTTTATGTTTTGACAACCTATATCTAACGAGTTATTGATGCTGGAAGTCCGAATCTGTGAATATCTTTCCAACTTTACTGAACTTGGGGCCACTACCACCTAAGGAGTGATATATTTAATTTTGAAAAAAGCATTTAGCCATACTTAAAGCTTTAAGTGCTTTATTAACACGGAACTAAAGATTTTGTATTGTTTTATTATCACAGGTTCTGTCTGAAAAGAGGTGGCATCATTTTAAACAGTGAAATCAAACTAACAAAATGTAATGACCAACCAGTGAGCAATACTGGGTTCTGCAAAAACAAAAACAACACAGTTAATGTATTAACTTATTTTTGTGTGTATGCATGTATTTATTGATTTATTTAGTACTGTTAACATATCAGAGTTCTGAGTGAGTTTTTCTTAAGATAGGCAAAGGCCATTTATTGATTACATATAGGCTGTTAAATGTTTACTAAAAACTAAAAAGCATTTTGAAAAAAACAAAAAAACAATTCAATTCAATTCAATTCAATTCAATTCAATTCAATCTTATTTATATAGCACCAATTACAGTCAAATTGTCTCAAGACGCTTTACAGAACCCATATGCCTGACCACCAGAGCAAGCCAAAAGGCAACAGTGGCAAGGAAAACACCCTTTTAACAGGGAAAAAAACCTCGAGCAGAACCCAGCTCTAATGTGGGGGGACCCATCTGCCTGCTGGCCAGGCGGGTTGACTTAGGCATTTATTGAGTCACTAAAATACTGTAGTACAGACCACATCAGCATGATTATAAGCATCCTCTGGTAAATTAACAACCAGATACTGATGTCTCTCACCATATGGACTTCAGGAGATGACTGGGGGATGATAAACTGTGACCTACTGGTTGGGTTCTCTCTGTTCTCATGTTTCTTACATGTTTGTCCCCTGACAGCCGGGTCCTAATGTTTTTTGAGCAACACACCATACTATGACGTTTTTACAATGATGGTTCTACTATGAAGCCAGTTTGACATGTTCAGGAGTTCTTTGTGTGAAAACTCAGAGATTTCAGGTATCCGAAGGTGGTTTTCAACTTTCTTTGTTAACTTTCTGCTTCAACTTTAAACTAAATTTCCTTCACTAACCCAGCCCTCTGGACTTCCAGTAAGCTGTGTTCCTATTGGCTGTCCAGGTGGCTGATTGGTGTTATCAGGAACACCTGAGCAGCTCAGTGTCTTCCTGCTTTATTTAGCTGCAGACAAACATTTCCTCTGCTTCTCTCCACCACTAAACTGGGTTTGGCTCAGTTGCTTTAGTTTGTTCTTTAGGCGTTGGCTTGCAGCTTCCAGCAGTAAAATCGTCTTTAATGTGTTTCTTGGTGTGTTTTAGGGCTTTGTACCAGATAGTTGTCTTGGTAAATGAGGTTCTTTAGCCACAGTTAGCACATGGTGTTAATGTGTGCAGTGATTAGTGGATTTGGTGCAGCTGAGTTGTGTCTTTATCTTGGCTGTAGTGAGTCTTCAGAGGTTTTTGGTCAGACACATTCTGTATTCCTGTTAGTGAACCAGCGTTGGTTGTCCAGAAGGTAAGAGTTCCTGTCCTGATTCTCTGTTCTCAGAGGTTCTCTGGTAGGCTGCAGGAGACTTTAGTGTTTGGGTTGTGCTAGTTTGGTTTTTGTACGGTTTCATTTGGACGACTATCTTGAGGCCCCTCCATGTGGTTTAGTGAGGTTTTCTGCAACAGTTCTACAAAGCAACCTGCAGCAGAAGAGACTTTGAGAGTTTTTAGGAAGTTCTGGAGAGCAGACTTTAGAGCAGCAGAAACATTTGTCAGCAGTTTGAGCAGGAGAAGGTGAGCTTCAGAGTAGAAATGAGATGGAAACCTTCTTGACCCGTGTGGTGAGGTCCTGTACCAAGAGTTTGAGCAGGTTGTGAAGAGTCTGTAGTTCTTTGGTCTGAAAGCACAAGAAGAGCAACTCATTAAAGGAGAAAACAGGAGATATTGCTGGTTCTTCTGTCGCTCTGCAGTTTCCTTAGACTGAATATCAAGTTTCTATTTTAAATGATTTCCCATGTGAGCCCAAGAACACTTCAATAAACTCCCCCCATCCCCTGGACACAACATATTTTATTACCATCTTAAATCTTTTTTTTTTTAAAAATGTTCTTGACTTTGAATCACAGTTTTAGCATAGTTTTTTCTCTTTGCTTGTTTAGTTTTGTCATCTGTGTAAAAGGTGCTAAACAAATAAAGTTGAATTGATAAACTGAATAATTGACTAACTCATGACTGTGACAACAGAAATATTTTCATTGTGATTTAAGGGTTTATTTCATTTTTAAGGTTGGGGTTAAAATATTGACAGAAAAAAAGATTAAAGAAATAAACTACATAACAAAAAGCAATTAAATGAAAGGAAAAAAAAATTAATACAATAAAACTTTTGAAAAGTTTTATTATTAAAAAGATTTAAGAAATTTAAGATGTAATTTTCTAATTAAACATTTAATTTTGTAATTAAATGTTTTGTCTTTTTAAAAGTTTAATAATCTAATTAAATGTTTTGTCTTTTTAAAGGTTTAATGATCTAATTAAATACTTTGCACTTTTAAAATGTTTAATAGTCTTCTTGTTTAATTGTATTTTTTAAATGTTTAATGCTGGAAAATATTTTATCTGTAATTTTGAATATTTGTATTTTACAAATTTTGTTTAATTTCATAATGACATGTATTGTATCTTGTTGAATTATCTCATTCAATATTTTGTCTGTTTAATAGAGTTAAACATTAAATACAATTAAATTGTATATACATATACCACCTTTTAATGTTTAGTTTTCTTTTTAAATGCTTCATTGTATTTTCTGTTTAATTCCTATTTGAAGTTTTATTGTCTTTAAGATGTAATTTTCTAATTAAACATTTAATTTTGTAATTAAATGTTTTGTCTTTTTAAAGGTTTAATAATCTAATTAAATGTTTTGTCTTTTTAAAGGTTTAATGATCTAATTAAATGTTTTGTCTTTTTAAAGGTTTAATAATCTAATTAAATGTTTTGTCTTTTTAAAGGTTTAATGATCTAATTAAATGTTTTGCACTTTTTAAAGGTTTGATGATCTAATTAAATGTTTTGCACTTTTTAAAGGTTTGATGATCTAATTAAATGTTTTGCACTTTTTAAATGTTCAATGGTCTTCTCGTTGAATTGTATTTTTTAAATGTTTAATGCTGGAAAATATTTTATCTGTAATTTTGAATATTAGTATTTTAAAAATTTTGTTTAATTTCATAATGACATGTATTGTATCATGTTGAATTATCTCATTCAATATTTTGTCTGTTTAATAGAATGTAATGTAATTTAATGTTTAACTATTAAACAGACAAAAATATTGAATGAGATAATTCAACATGATTGATCATTTAATTAAAAAATGTAATGTTTAATTAGAAAATTACATCTTAAAGACAATAGAACTTCAAATAGGAATTACACAGAAAATACAATGTAGCATTTGTCTTGCTAGCACCCTTCTGAAAAATAGCACAGAATGAATTGTTACGTGTTTATTTTATTTACAATTTAGGTTGGATTGTTTTTGTGTGCGCAGCGCAGATTTTCTGTGCGCGGAGACCGTGTCAGCAGTGCACAATTGCGCACGCGCGCAGCTTAGAGGGAACAGTGACACCGAACATCAAAGCTCTACATACTGACTGTCTCCTCTCTTATAGAACACCAGCACATTTTATTAGTGTGATTTTCAGCCGTCCAAATAATTACTGTCATTACATTTTAGCTTGCGTGATTATATATCTGAACGTATCCATTAAATACGTGTAAACACATAGTTAAAACAGCCTGGAGGGAAGCATTGATCCTATTTTCTGACAGTTTCTGTATGCAGAGAGCACACGAGTTGGAATAACTCAAAGAAAACACTAAAAAAAACAGTCAAACAGCTGAAATCATGGCAGCAGCGTCACAGTGAACCACATCCTCACATCCTGAGTTCAGTCCAAGTCCAGCTGTTTGCCAAAACTCCTGCCAGGAACCAAATATCCAACTATTTCCCTTCAATCCGCGTCCAAAACTCAAAATCTCTCTTCAGTTGCTACTACAATCCGAGCACAGGAAACACACCGCTCTGTTGTTTTTTTTCTCTCTTTCTGGCTTCGTGTTGTATGAAAACATTTCTTATATTTAATTTGACAGGAGTTGTTTGATTACATTTGTTCCACAAATAAAAGGCGTTTTTTTTTTTATTCTCTCCAAGCCGCCTGTCAGGTATTTTACTGTATCTGTCTCCTCCGGGAGGCATCCAGGGACAGCCTTCACTACAGCGCATCTCTAAACAGCCTGTCTGTGGGGGGTTCGTTTGTTTTACTGTCCCAGCAGGAGGGCTGATGGGAGTCAACCGGGGTCAGGGCAGGCTCAGACTTCATAGCGGAGCTTTGACAGAGGGGCGTAGCCTCTGCAGACCCCACAGATTGCTGGTTCAATAACGGCTCTCGGGGAGTTCAGATACCCTTTATAGAGGACAACGTTAATCAACCACGCTTGAGCTGTTTGTGTTATTGTTTTAAAGGAGTAGTAAGTCATTTCTGTTTTTTTCATTTGGCTGTGTGGGGAGAGCAGCCAGCCGTAAAACTTTCCTTACAGCCTCCACACGAGACAGAGGCTTAAAGTGTTACCGACTTTTAATTTAGAGGTGAAAAAGAAAACTTCGCTGATGTAACGTCCAAGAGACAGTCATTTTTGAGATTTCAAGCTTCAAGTTTGTTATTATTACTTAGTTATGTGCCGATCTGCGTACGTTTGTCTGTCTGTTGGTCTTGTGTAGTCTAACAGATGTGGATGAAATTTTCAGGGAAGGTCAGAAATGACACAAGAAGCAAGTGATTAGATTTTGGCAGTGATGCGGCTTATAGTCTGGATCCATGGATTTGATAAAGATTTCTGCATCATTGCCAGATAGCGGCATGGCGACACTGTAACCATGACAACAAGTGAACACTACGTCAGCTGCCTGCTGATTGCGATCTGACTACAAATCCACCGCTGAGGACTTATCAGGACTTATCCATCGGAAATGATACAAGGAACAACTGATTCAATTGTGGGGGTGTTTCTAAGTCCCATCAATTCCCGCCACCTGCTACATATTTAGATCACGTGATTCGGTATCCATACACAATGTACACATGCATAACACACGTCTGTGCTCAGTGCAAGGTCATTTTGTTTGTGGATACATCTATATTAAATAGACACATTCTATGTTGCAGTGATTTCTAATCACCAATAACTACTAAACAAATGCTGCATTTCTGATAATGCCGTATGGGGGAATGAGCAGCCTTGGAGGAGGACTGCACTCTCTGACTGCTTTTCTTGCCCTGTTCTGTTTTTATGCCATATCATTTCCACTCTTGCAATGCTGGCGTATTCCCTCTGCGAGACCCACAATCCCATAGGCAACTAAACAATTTAATCAGTTGTTCCTTCTATCATTGGCTCATCAAGTCCTGATAAGTCCTCAGCGGTGGATTTGTAATAGGATCACAATAAATGATCACCAGCAGGCAGCTGACGTAGTTGTAGAGGCTAAGCCAATGCTTGAAGCTCCTGAGGTGCTTCACCAGGACTTAAATAATTGACGCGCTGACAAACTTTGTCGCATCTGATGAAGAGAACCCGAGACAAGAGCTTGCATTTCAATAATCTGTGCATTTATTGCTCCAAAGTAACTGTAATCCAACATTCTTCACCTCAATCAAACAATTCACCATGACTGGCTTCTTCGGCGGTCAGAAATGTTTTACTTTCCAGGTGGAATATTGGTTCCTACTGAAACATAGCACTCATTGGCTCCTACAGTAGCGTTCACTTGTTACAGTGACGCTATCTCGCATTGATACAGAAATCTTTAACAACTCCGTTGATCCAGACTATAAACCGCATCACTGCCAAAATCTAATCACTTGTCATTTCTGACCTTCCCTGAAAATTTCATTCAAATCCATTAGTCTGTTTTTGAGTAATGTTGCTAACAGACAGACAGACATACCCACGGCAGTTGTCACTCCACCACGTTCCTTGGCGGAGTACTTTTTCTGCACAGTCTGAGAGGTGCATACAGGAATTGGGACTTTTAAGTTTTATTTGTTTCATATTTGTTGGCAATATTTGTTTAACTTACACTACCGTTTAAAAGAGTGGGGTCACTTAGAAATGTCCTTATTTCTGAAAGAAAAGCATTTTTTTTCCAATGAAGATAACATTAAATGAATGATAAATCCAGTGTAGACATTGTTAATGTGGTAAATGACTATTCTAGCTGGAAACGGCTGATTTTTAATGAAATATCTCCATAGGGGTACAGAGGAACATTTCCAGCAACCATCACTCCTGTGTTCTAATGCTACATTGTGTTAGCTAGTGGTGTTGAAGGGCTCATTGATGATTAGATTTGTGCAGTTATGTTAGCACATGAATAAAAGTGGGAGTTCTCATGGAAAATATGAAAATGTCTGGCTGACCCCAAACTTGCGAACGGTGGTGTATTTGTATGGACGGGCTTAACACATTTAGAGACTTGGACCCGTCTAATGACTGAATCTAGCTCGAATCTGTCTAATTAGAGACACTTTTTGTGAAGCTTTGTGTATTTTTAATGTTTGTTGTCCTTATTTTTTTGTAGCTTTCACAGTGTCGCCTGACTGTGGAGGAAAGTAAAAGTTAAAGAACATCTGTGCGACCCTTCATTACATCAGACCGGAGCAGTTCCACCTGAGAACGGTGACAGTAAAACAAGAATCTTATTAAAAATTCAAGCAGCACTTTAGCATAGATAAAGTTACTTTTTTTATGTCAGGATGTATTGAGGCCAGAGTTTTTACTCCTCGCGATGTGATGTCCCGCCCCTGGAGGCTGTGTGAGCGCTTTACGGCGTGGCGAGCAGCTCCTGGCAGATGTGAGCAGCTGGGCTCTGCAGCAGGGCTACTTAAAGAGGCCTTACAGGTGCGGTAATGAGCCGGTTTTTAAAATCCCCTCGCCGCCTCGCTCCTAATCAGCCTCGGGGCTATTTTTACCAACCCCTGCGGGCCCCTCGGGCTTGGGCTTTCAGGTGCTCTGCGAGGGCACGTTGTTTTCGCTGGAACGCTCACACACTCAGGTACATGCAAATCCAGAACACAATAACACGGCGAGGCGCACGACGAAGCTACAGACGGCAGTGAGTTACTGTGATGGTTTAAAGTTTAGTCTGAAGAGCAGGGAGGGATTCAACTTCTGTCTCCTGAGATGGTGACCAAAAAAAAAGTAAAATCTGCGACATCAATTTTAAAGCAACGTCTTTATTTAGTATCCAGCCAGTGTCTCTGTGCTACACCTGGTATTTTACATTACTACTCTATAATACACCATTTAGTGATGAAACCTGACAGTTTTTCTGTGTGCACATCAAAAATCTGTTGCTGAAAATGGGCAAAAATAGTATAAAAAAAAAACAAAACCCTGCAGTTTGGATTTATTTCTTGTGTTTTTCATTCATTACTATGAAGCTGTAGACAAGATAGTAGCCTCACTGTCACTGTGGAGGTTTGTGTGACGGTTTAAAGTCGATTTAACTTCTGTCTGCAACATCAACTTTAACGCAGCGTCCTCATTTAGTATCCAGTAAAAATGAAAAGATGTGCACTTAATGACAATCTGTTGCAGAAAACAAGTATTATGCATTTTATGGTGTAAATTTGGTACAAATTGCTGATACGTTTTGGATAAATTTGTTTGATTCACACCTTTAACTGACCTCTACTCCATAGTAACGGTCTTTAATAAGCAAAAATGGAATATTTAATGTAAACCTGTAGAACTTTTAATTTATTTCTTGCATTTTTTAGTATTAAGAAATTTTCTAACAGCAATAAAATCAACAATTAAAGCTGCAAGCAGCGTTGGTCGGGTTCTTGCATCCCCTTGCTTATCAGCGAATCCAAGCATGGCCACCAGGTGGCGCTGTGAATGAGAGTGTTTTGCGGCCTGTGGATGTGATCAGGGCGGGCTTCTGATCAAACATGTAAAGTTTGACGCAGATTGAAGCATGTGCAGGCTAGTTGGACAGCACTTCCTGTTTCATGGCGAATTGTTGAAATTCTTCTGGCCACCATTTCCATGCCCTCAGACTTTTGTGGAGTATTTTGATGAGTTTCGATCGCAATGACCAGTTGTACATCCTGGCCAAATTTGAGGTTTCTTGACATTACCCCCTTTGAGTTTATAGCTTCTGAAAATGTCCAAAAATGTCCCAAAATCGTCCAAAATGTTACAAATAACTCAAAATGGCCGACTTCCTGTTGTGTTTTGTGAATGGGTATCAATTACATTTTTGTGTGTCTTGACGAGTTACATATGTGTACCAAATTTCATGAGTCTAGGTGACACGTACTGGCTGTACTAAATGTTTGAAATTTTCCAGGTGGCTTATTTTCAAGCATATTATCAAGAGTATTTATAGACTTTCAAAAGTCCAAATCAAAAAGCGGACTAAGACTTAAAAATAACAAGAAGAAACAACCCATGGGTTCCAATACGGTCCTACGCACCATTCAGTCCTAATAAGAAACCTCTAGAACCAAACACAATGCAGTAAACACGTTATGAGATACAGATAAAGGATTTAATAAAAAAAATCTCTAGTAAATAAATAAATACCAACATTTGGCATTAATGCAACAGAGCTGCACCTCCACTGACCTTCTATTGACTCAGACTACATCTTTCCAAACAATCTTTTTTCCATCTTTCCTTTCGCTGCCTCCGTGTTTCCAGCCGGACTGACACTGTGGAAGGTCAGCGAAGTGTTTAGTGCATAAAGCCAAACACAAAAAACACAAAACAAGCAAACATGAGGTGGAAAATGACCTGGAGGAAAGTCGGACGCGTCTCCACGGGACACTTCCACATTAGAAAAGGTCGCTGAGAGTTTCCCGGTGCTCGGATTTGAATCATTTCTCAGGTTTTTGGTGAAGTTGGAGGCGTCTGAATGACAACTGGGTTTTGAAACACGACACATCGAAGCGGTTTTATGATCACAGCGATGATTAGAGGCGGCGTCGGGGCTCCGGTCGTGATTATTCCTCGTGTATTGGCATGTTTATGTCCCTGAAAGAATCTATCGCTGCCCATCTGTCTCTCAGTCTGTCTGTCTGGAAACGCCAAGTGCTTTCCTCCGTCTCTTTATCCGAGTCTTTTTCTCTTGGAGTTGTGAAGGTTCTGAGTGCATTTAATCACGGAGACAAAAAGAGAGAAGAGGATTGTGATTAATTATCCACTACTGCATACATTTGAATCGAGGTTCAAGGCGCCTCTTTCCACCGTCGCGGGATTTCGAAAACCTCAGATGATCTAAACCTCTTTTGGATCGTTGAAATTTCCACGCAGTATTTTAAAATCACATTGAATTGTTTTCCCTTTTGCACCCTTTTTTGCTGCATGCATTAGAACAACAGTGTCTAACTGATTTTAGTTCAGGGGCCACATTCAGCTCAATTTAACCTAAAGTGGACCAATAAAATCACAGCATAAAAACCTATAAATGACCACAGCTCCCCAGTTTCCCTTTGTTTTACTGCAAAAAAAAGTGCATTCTGAAAATGTTCACATTTAAGGAATTATCTTTATACAAAACATCAAGAACATCCTGAAATTTCCTCAAAGTTCAACTTCAACAATATTAAGCCTCAGTTTATCATTTCCACATTACAACTTCCATATCACAGAGTGTCTACAAAGGAACACAGCATTTAGTCACAGCTATCTGGAACTGATAGTATTTTACTGTATGATTAAAACAACAAAAGTCAGACAAAAAAAGACAACAAACAACAAAAACAAGACAAAATATTACAAAAATGAGACGCAAAGTTAGAAAAATTGGACAAACAACAGAAGCAAGACAAATAACTAATAAAGCCAAACATAACATGATAAGAATAAGACAAAAAACAAAGGAAACACAAAACAACAAAAACTTGAGACAAACAGCAAAAATATGACAAAAAACAACAAAAACAAGACAAAATTACAAAAACGAGACACAAAAGGACAAAACAACAATAAACAATCTAGTATTTTACTTTCTGAACGAAACAACTTATGGTCTAGAAATGATTTTAAATTGATAGTTTTACTAATTTACAATCTGCAGTTAATGTCTTCTCTGTAATTTTTACCCTTTGAGGGTCGGACTGGACCCTCTGGGGGGCCGCTTTTGGCCCACGGGCCGCATGTTGGACATCCCTGCATTAGAAGTTGGGACCTGCAGTGGAGATGCTGCAGACCAGGACTGTCACGTCCAGCGCCTATAGCAGCATTTATTCCTCAGTGACAAAAAGAGAGCAGAAATAGGTTATTAATCCGGTCGTTCATCCTCCAGTGACACATTCATGCAGGAAATCTGCACCTACAGCTGATGGAGGCTCGCTCCAGGAGCCTCGGGGTACGGTTGTTCTGACACTCTCACCCATTAGCCTGGCATCCCATCCACGCCAGTTCCTGAATCACTGAGTAGATTTAGACACCTACTCATCTCAGGTGTTCCTCAAAATGTTTCTGTGCTCCGGCGCTAGCTTTTTTTCATTTTTCATTCAACGGCGTCGGAGAGGCTGTCAGAGGGAAGAGTTTTTTTCTGGAATCATCATACCTAAAAGCTAAAAACCTGCTGCTGGTTTATATTCTTCTTCTTCTGAATCCCACGAGGTGAGCAAAGCTAACAGCGTTCTGTCTGTCGCTGGTTCCCGCTGAACATCTTTAATAGCACGGTTTGACATATTGGGAAATGTGCTTTAACTAAATCTACCTGCTGGTTTGTTTATTCGAGCGTTAAAACAACAGTTTGTCGTTTTGCAGGAGGTTACGTGTTGGACGGGTTCTTGGCTGGCGGCAGAAGTTTGCTGCTGGTTGCCTGGCAACTGCCTCCAGCCAAATAACACACAAAACCCCTTTTAAAAGAGCAAATATAGGTTTGCACATTTCAGCGTACGCATGGAGATATGTGGGCGGATTCTGTTGCCTTTAGATTGAACAAGGCTACCATTTTACCCCCATTTCCAGTGTTTGTGCTAAGCTAACGAGCTGCTGGTTATAGCATCCTTAGCCATCTAGAGTTGAGGTCAAACATTAAAATTTGTTGGTTGAATTTGGTGCAGCTAGTTAGCTTAGCTTAGCACAAACACTGCAAACCGGGGTAAAGTATTAGCCTTGTTTGTACAATGCTAGCATTTCAGCGTATGTATGGAGATATGTGGGCGAATTCTGCTGCCTTTAGACCAAACCAGGCTAACATTTTACCTCCATTTCCACTGTTTTTGCTAAGCTGAACTACTGCAGAAAATGAATTGCACCTAATTTTACCCACAGATTTTAGTCTTTAACCTCAGTTCTACATGACAAAGGATGCTACAACCAGCAGCTAGTTAGCTTAGCACAAACACTGGAAACATTGGTAAAATGTTAGCCTTGTTTGTACATATCAGTGTATGTATGGAGATGTGTAGGCGGATTCTGTTGCCTTTAGATCAAACAATGCCAACATTTTACCCCGTTTCTAGTGTTTGTGCTAAGCTAACTAGCTGCTGCAGAAAATAAAAATGCACCAAATTTAACCAAAAAATTTAAGGTTTAACCTCAGTTCTACATGGCTAAGTATGCTACAATCAGCAGCTAATTAGCTTAGCTTAGCACAAACAATGGAAACGGGGGTAAAATGTTGGCCTTGTTCGATCTAAAGACAACAGAATATGCCCACATATCTCCATGCATACACTGATATGTGCCAACAAGGCTAACATTTTACCCCTGTTTTCCATGTTTGTGTTAAGCTAAGCTAACTAGCTGCTGCAGAAAATACAAGTGCACCAAATTTAACCAACAAATTTTATGGTTTAACCTCAATTGTAAGTGGCCAAGGATGCTACAACCAGCAGCTAGTTAGCTTAGCTTAGCACAAACAGTGGAAATGGGGTAAAATGTTAGCCTTGTTCAATCAAAGGCAACAGAATCCACCCACATATCTCCATGCATACACTGATAAGTACAAACAAGGCTAGCATTTTACTCGTTTCCAGTGTTTGTGCTAAGCTAAGTAGCCACTGGTTGTAGCATCCTTAGCCATCTAGAACTGAGGTTAAACACGAAAAATTGTTGGATAAATTTGATGCACATGTATTTTCTGCAGCAAGATGAGGTTTTTAATGACTTAAAGAAGGTATGACTCAGTCCAACAAGGCGCCGTATTGATCTGTTTAATACTTTTTGGGTAACAATGTGACTTTGTGACGCAGGGAAATGAATTTGTCGAGCTCCGCCTGCACAGAAAACACTTAGATATTACTGCGGGATCAAGGCTTTGTTGGTTTGGTCTTTTCATGGGATTTGTTGGCACTAAGAAGAGCACAGAATATTACCAGACATATCCTTTAATGCTCGCTCATGTGTTGCAGCTGTGGCGGCTCCCACTAAGCTGCACTTTCACTGGATCACTGGTGTGAAATATTCAGCAAACAGTGATGCTTTTCATTTATCAGCTTAATTACAAGTTACAGTATGTGTCATCATTTGAAGGCTGAAATGTAGCCCATGTAGATTAATAAGCACACAGTCACACTGCCGCAGTGCTGCCGGTTTCAGATGTTGTTTTAAAGAGCGACTCTGAAGAATTATTAAATTATACTGATTAAATTACACTGATGGGTGTAATGAGAACCCCTCAATGTGGAGCTTAAAATACAAAGATGTTATCTTTAAGTAGATATTAACTAAATAGAACTAGTTCTTATCAACGGCGATTTTAGTTGAGTGTCTGTGGATGTCTTTTTGTGTTACAGTATGAGTTTATTAAGAGTTTAGAGAGTAAAAGTTAATCTAAAATACTGCAATTTTTGCAACCAGCCAGCACTAATATAACCTGAGAAATTACTATTACAGTAAACACCGATCAGCCACAGCATTAAAACCATCGACAACTAAACTGTACATTGATTTTTTTTTCATAATAATGAATGTTTTGTCAGGAAACCTTGAGTTCTGATGTTCATCTGGATGTTATTTTGACATGAACCACATACCTAAACATTGTTCAGACCGAGAACACTCCTTGGGGTAACAGCAGTCCTTTAGTAACACAATGTGGCCCACAAAACTCCTCAAGAACAGCTCGAGGAACACAACCAAGAGCCTCCAAACTCTCTAAAACCCATTCCAGTGGATCATCAATGGGATGCTTCGGAACAAGTCCAATCCATCGAGGCCGAAGCCAAACCCTGCAACTCACAGGACCTAAAAGATCTGCTAGCTTCCTGATGGACGCCACCAGAAATTCTGTATCTTTTCCCCGACATACCAGGTTTTAGTTGCATGAAGAACACCTACGCAAATGTCATGCCAGTGGTTTTAATGTTCAGTTTTAATGTTCGGTGTAAATGCTAAAGCATACTAGTTCTAAAGGCCAGTATGATTAGAACGTTTATTGTTGAGTCCGGTCTGACGTTTAGTTTTCTTTGGTTTGTGTAATGATGTTTTCACTATAGTCACAGTAACATTGCGGTCTGATAGCTGCCAAAAAAAAAACTGCTTGAGGAACACGACCAAGAGCACAAGGTGTTGATTCGGCCTCCAAATATCCCAAATCTAAATCTAGCTGGGCATCTGCAAATCAAACGCCAAAATCTGAGAAACAAAACAACAAGAACGTGAGACAAACAGTAAAAGTCAGACAAAAAAACAACAAAACGACAAAATATTACAAAGGAGACACAAAGCAAAAAAAATGGACAAATGACATAAGCAAGACAAAAAAAGACACAAAGTGACAAAAACAAGACAAAAAACAAGTAAAGTAAAACATAGACTGATAAGAATACAACAAAAAACACAAGCAAGGCAAAAAGGAAAAACAAAATGACAAAAATGTAAGACACGACTAAAATCAGACAAAAAAGACAACAAAAACAAGACAAAACATTACAAAAACAAGGCACAAAACAACAAAAACGAGACATAAAATGACAAAAACGAAACAAAACGACAAAAACATGAGACAAACGACTAAAGTCAGACAAAAAAGACAAAAAATATTCCAAAAACGAGACACAAAATGACAAAAAATGAACAAATGATACAAGTGAGACAAAAAGGAACCACGAAACGACAAAAACGAGAAACAAACCGACAAAATCGTGAGACAAACGACATGAAACTAAACAAAAAAGAGACAAAAAATTTGATAAAAAGTTACAAACGACAAAAAAAGGTCAAAAGCAAGACAAAAAAATGACAAAAAAGGAAACAAAATGACAAAAACGAGAAACAACAAAAGTCAGACAAAAAAAGACAATAAAACAAGACAAAATATTACAAAAACACAGACACGAAACAACAAAAGAACAATGAACAATCTAATATTTTACTTTCTGATCAAAACTACTTGTCATGGTCTAGAAATGATTTTAAATTTATAGTTTTACTAATTTACAATCTGCAGTTAATTTCTTCTCTGGAATTTTTACACTTTGCGGGCCGGATTGGACCCTCTGGAGGACCGCTTTTGGCCCACGGGCCACGTGTTGGACACCCCTGATTTAAAGAAACAGTCTGTTTAATGTGCTGTTCATCTTTGTGTTCACAACTAAAGAAAAAACATAAAATGAACAGAACGTCTCCGTCAATCCCATCCCTGACGTTATAAGACGGCTGCATGTGGACGATGTCTCCGAGGCTTTATGTAATTAACATACAAGTTTTCAGGTGTTCGATGCTGCCGATGGCGTCAGTCAGCGCAGACAAGGCGTCAGGTTCAAGGATGAAGCCGTGGAAGCTGAAAGATGCCGACACACCAGCAGTTTGAGAAGCCAATTATTTCCCAGTTGCAGAGGCTGCGAAAATGCTCTGCTAATTATCGAAAACCGAGCTTGTTCAGTTGGTGAAAAGCTGCAGATACTTGAGAACAACTTGCTCCCATTGAGTACCTAGGCTAATTAACGTCAGTCATGCATTTAAAAGAAAGTTTTTTTTCTAGTCATCCATTTACGTAAGATTACTTTGATGTAGCACCTTAACTTCAAAAGTATTTTGAGCGGTTTGCGACTGGAGTTTTGCCGGCGCTGAAAGGAAACAGAAGTTTGAGAGACCTTGAGTGCTGCGTGTCTTCCTGCGGGTACATATATTTAAAATGTCATCTTCAAAAGACGGGGCTTTCTGAGACATAATGGGAGCAAGATAACAGCTATGTTTACTAAAGTGATTTCATGCGAAATTACCACAGAGGCAATGAAACACAAACACTGATTTGCTTAAATCCACAGTCGACACGGCAACACGCAAATGCAAATGTCTGACACACAAGTCTGGGCTTTGAAATCTCACAAAATCGTACCGATTTAGCTTTAAAATAGGGGTGTCAAACTGATTTTAGTTCTGGGGCAACATTCAGCCCAATTTGATCTCAAGTGACCAGTAAAATCACACAATAATAACCTATAAATAACCACAACTCCACATTTTTCCTTTGTTTTAGTGCAAAAAAGTACAGAATATTTAGTCACAGGGATCTTGAACTGAGTGATTTGGTATTTTACTTTATGATCAAAACGACAAACGTCAGACCAAAAAAAGACAAGAAAACAACAAAATCAAGGCAAAATATTACAAAAATGAATGAAGCGAAAGACAAAATGTCACATAAATGAGACACAAAGCGACAAAAGAACAATGAACAATCTAGTATTTTACTTGATGATCTGAACCAGTGTTTCTCAACTGGTAGGTCGCGACCCAAAAGTGGGTCGCGGGGCCGTTTTTGGTGGGTCGCGAGCCTTTTTCTAAAAAGAGAGAAAAATAAAGATAATCCAATTTAGTGGCGAGTCATTGTAGTTCCCCTCCGCACCCGCAGGGGGTCGTCGTGTCAGCAGCGACCGGTGAGGACACTCGTATTACTGTAGAAGAAACTGCACGTTTTCATAGCAACAGCAGCAACAAACTTTTCCAGCGGTTTAGCGACTACTTTCCCGATAAACAACCCGAGGACGACTGGGTGCGCGACCCGTTTGGAATAAACATGGAAAGCATCACGTTGCCTAGCAGCGATGAATGTCAGCTGGTGGAGCTATCATGTGACCGCACTCTCAGAAAGAAATTCACAGAGGTAAGCCTTTCCCAGTTCTGGTGCAACGATGTGATGAGAGAGTATCCCTCCATTGCTAGTCGAGCTGTAAAAATCCTCCTACCATTCAGCACCACATACCTCTGTGAATGTGGCTTCTCAGCTCTTGTTCAGCTGAAAACAAAATACCGAAATAAACTGAACATTGAGCATGACCTCAGAGTTGCTTTATCATGCATACAGCCAGATTTTGAGACTCTTGTAAAGGCCAAAAAGCATCCTCAGCTAAGCCATTAGAACTTCATGTAGTTCTGCAGTACTTTTATTGTGACTTGTGACTTTTGTTTATTTGTAAGTGCTTAAAAACACACTTTTCTTTCAATAATGCACACTATTTTTTCCCCAAATATTGGCTTTCAAATATAGTTAAGCCCTTTGAAAAATGTTTTATTGTGTTTACATTTTGAGATTGATCAGAACATTAAGCATTTCTTCACTTTAATAATTTGTTGAATGCACTTCATCAGTTTTCATGTTTTGGACTCTTTTGCACATATTTCTATACATAGTTTCTCCAGCTACAACAGCAATGTTGCAGACTTGTGCAGTATTATGAGAAGCTACTGGTTTTGTTGAATTGCACTTTTTTTGTAGAAAAAAAAATGCACTTTTATATATCCTGAGAACTACTTGAGGCTATTGTTCTACTTGTTTCAAAGTCCTCAGTACTTGAATTAGTATTGCTGCTTGATTTTGAGTTGTGAAGTACTTGAGTTCAGGTTTAAAAGTTTTGTCTTCGAACGCTCAATCAATAAATTGTTGATTTTTGGAGAAATATTGTTTGGGTCACGACTTGTCATTTCAGTTTTATGGTGGGTCCCAGGCCCAGACCAGTTGAGAACCACTGATCTAAACAACTTGTCATGGTCTAGAAATGATTTTAAATTTATAGTTTTACTAATTTACAATCTGCATTTAATGTGTTCTCTGGAATTTTTACACTTTGAGGGCCGGATTGGACCCTCTGGAGGACCACTTTTGGCCCACGGGCCGCATGGTGGACACCCCTGATTTAAAGAAACACTCGGTTTAAAAGAGTCTAAAACTGTGTGAACATTTTGTACAAATAAAGACTCAGACTGCAGATTTCCTGTACTTCAGACTTTTTAAAAGCTCTCCGTGAGTCACCAGAGCAGCGTTTTTTGTTTCTTTCTGCTTTTCCGTTTCACCAGAGGGATCATTAACGCCGGCGACCACCGTCCGGATTAAAGCTGCAGGACGACGGCAGGAACAAAACGTAACCGGGGACCTTAAAGAAGAACGTTCCAGCTTTAATTTGAAATTCTCGTGTGTGAGAAAGATGACATCATTACGGCTGTTAAAGTTCAAAATGGAGACTAAGCTGTGGTTGTTTTTGTCTCCAGGAGCTTCGAGCAAAAAAATCTGTCACAGGGCTGAAGTTAAGATTCATCTGGAGGCAACAGGAGCTAAAGTCTGAGCAGAGATTGAACATTAGACGGTAACTTAGCAGCTCTTGTCTCTTTTTATGTCTTTATTCAAAACGTGAGACTAAAACAAACAGTTTTCCCACAGAAAAGCTCCTGTTTAACTATAAAATAACTTTTTTCTACTGTAAAAGTCTCATTTTTAACAGATATTTCTTTAATTTTCAGTTTGACGCTATTATCATGTCGTTTTAATGTTTTTAGGCTCCTCACTGTCAGATTTTTTGCCTCTTCTGTTTTATAATGGGATCTTGTTTGTATTGTCTTTTTGAGTTTCTTTGTTGTCCCGTGCTTTTGAAATGACAGAAATTTGAAATGGAATCATGTGTTTTTGATAATAAACTGTCGGGTGAGGTGTAGCTGGCGCAGGTTGCGGTCCGAGCAGCTGTTCCCTCCAACAGCAGACTAATAGGCTCCGTCTCCCGTCTCCCAGGCTGCCTGGAGGGCCTGTATTGATAATATCCCAGCCGGCAAGTCTCAATCCGTCCCCCGGGGCGCTCAGCAGCAAGTGGATGAAGAGTCCCTGGACGGTGGTTTGGCTCGGCGGTGAGACATTGCAGCAGACGAAGAAGATCTGAACGCACCGGGAGGCAGGTATACGTCAGCTTTACCCCCCCCAACGCCTCGTTCGTTCTCATTCTGAGCCCCTCCTCTGCAGGGCGAAGGGCCGGAGAGCAGCCGTCACAGAGGAGGCGACGGCGGCGGGATGACGGCCTCCTTCTCCCCCCATCAGGACCGCTGATCCAGCCGGCGGACGAGCAGACCACCGCTCACATCTGCTGGCTCCTCTCCATCTTGTTAAGGGCCAGATGGGAGGGAAAGTGACTTCCCGCTGTACTTCCACTGCAGGGGCCCTGCTCGCTCGCATTAATACCTCCACCGCTCAGCTCCATTTGTTACCCGCGCTCAAGACACACACTCAGGGGGAGCCCGGGGCTGTGAATGATGGCCATATGCAGAAGCCAGCTCGTCTCTAGCCCCCCGTGGCTGGAACAAAGTACCGGCGGCTCCTTGAGCGTCGCAACCAAGGTTAGCATTGGGAGGTGGTGCAGTGCAGCGTGATGCAGCCCGATCCATAAAGGTCAGCCGAGCGGCTTTATGGGGAGAAGGTGTTTCAATTTACATGTGTGAGTAAAAAACGACGAAAGCAAGACATAAAAGACAAAAACGAGACATAAAACATCCAAAATAACACAGAAAACAACAAAAATGGGTACACAAAAGACAAAAACAAGGCAGAAAACAACAAAAATAAGACAGAAAACAACAAAAACAAGACAGAAAAGACAAAAACGAGACATAAAAGACAAAAACGAGACATAAAAGACAAAAACGAGACACAAAAGACAAAAACAAGACATAAAAGACAAAGAAGACAGAAAACAGCAAAAATGAGATTGAAAATGTCAAACATAAGACAGAAAACGACAAAAGCAAGACACAAAAAGAAAAAAGACACAAAATGACAAAAACAAGACACAAAATGCAAAAACAAGACATTAAACAGCAAAAGCAAGACAGAAAATGATAAAAAAAAAAGAAGACATAAAACGACAAAAGCAAGACATATAATGACAAAAACTGGTGTACATAAGACAAAAACAAGACACAAAAGACAAAAACAAGACAGAAAACAACAAAAAGACAGAAAACAACAAAAACAAGACAGAAAATGACAAAAATGAGATATAAAACAACAAAAGCAAGACAAACAATACAAAAACAAGACACAAAACGACAAAAATTAGATATAAAATGACAAAAGCAAGACATATGACAAAAATGAGTATACAAAAGACAAAAACAAGACAGAAAAGACAAAAACGACAGAAAAGACAAAAACGAGACATAAAAGAAAAAAACGAGACACAAAAGACTAAAACGAGAGATGAAACGACAAAAATGAGATATAAAACGACAAAAGCAAGACATATGACAAAAATGAGTATACAAAAGACAAAAACAAGACATAAAAGACAAAAACGAGACATAAAAGAAAAAACAAGAAAGAAAATGACAAAAATGAGACACGCATACAGTCGTATCCAAGGTTAGTATTGTGAGGTGGTGCAGTGCAGCGGGATGCAGCCCGATCCATTAAGGTCAGAGGAGCGGCTTTATGGGGAGAAGGTGTTTCAATTTACATGCGTGAGGAAAAAACCCGTCAGGGAAGACGAGACAAAATGACAAAAATGAGACAAATGACAGAAACGAGACACAAAGCACAAAAACGAGACATAACAGACAAAAACAAGACAGAAAACGACAAAATAAGACACAAAATGACAAAAAATGAGACAAAATGACAAAAATGAGACATAAAATTACAAAAACGAGACAAAGCACAAAAACGAGACATAAAAGACAAAAACAGACAGAAAACGACAAAAGCAAGACTTGACAAAAACGTCTTCAACAGGTTCCTTGTATAATTATTATTATTTAAAATATTATGTTGATTAAAAAAAATGTTCCCACAACAAGAGACATCAATAAAAAAAAATGAAATCAAAAAAAGGAGATTTAAATTTCATTTGGACTGTTTTATTAGAGATTCAGTTTGGTCATCAGGGGGTGGGATCAGAGGAAAATGGCATTTTAGGGGAACTTCAGACTTATTTGGTGTTTTAAGATATTTTCAAACATTATTTTCTTCTAGTTTTTTAGATTTGGTCTCGGGAGAAGAACATTTAGACAACAACTGCATGTTTTAGTATTTTGTACGTGGATTATTTGAAATGACCATTAAGATTCAAACGGGGCAAAGCGAGGAGATGGTGACTAATAATAATAATAATAATAATAATAATAATAATAATAATAATAATACAGAAGGAGAGCCGGAGCCGTGTTTATCCACGGCGCTAAATAGATTCTCAGGCAGAAAACTGTGATGTCCTCTGCATAAATAAATTCCTATCACCTTGAATTCGCTCCAAACACGCCTCAGTGTGTAGAAAACAAAAAATAAATAAAAAAATGCATTTTAGCACCAGAGCTGAGGTGAGATGTTGGTGATTATTGCAATTATAAAACGTATTTGCAGGAAATAATTCTCACCTGATTCGGCTGTGACCTGCTCGGGAAGTTTTTTCAATCAGATTTATAATATAATTCCTCACAAGAATTTACTTTAAACAGAGCACATGAGAATAAACACTGTATGGTGCTGAATACATGATCAATTAATTAATTTGTTGTCAGATTTTAAAAGAAAAGCTTCACAACTTCATGCATCTGCTGCCAATATTTTCAGTTAACAAGCTGCAAAGTTATTTAAAAAAAATGCTTAGTCCAAAAAATATATTTAAAAACATCTTCAAAATGTTTCTTTAGTTGAAAACGGTGGACCTCAAGTAATAATAAAATTAGCCGTACAGAAAAACCTCCACAAAAACATGTTTTTGTCCAAAAAGTCCACCACTCCGGGAGGCGCTCAGTTTGTGGGCCTGGAGCTCTACAAGTGACTCAAGGAGTTCCTGAAGAACTATCTGACCAGCCTGCTGAAGGTGAAACATCTGTTGAGTGTTTAGCAGCACTTTCACACACTCTGAACGTTGCCCGTCCTAATTTTTCTTCTTTTTTTTTTTTCTTGCTACAGGATGGCGAAGACCTAATGGACGAGTGTGTGTTGAAGTTTTACACCCAGCAGTGGGAGGACTATCGTTTCTCCAGTAAGGTCCTCAACGGGATCTGCGCCTACCTCAACCGCCACTGGGTCAGACGGGAGTGCGACGAGGGACGCAAGGGCATCTACGAGATCTACTCGGTAATTCTGACGTCTTTTTTTCTTGTTTTTAGAAGCTAGTTTGTGTGATGCTGTGTTGATGCTAAAGGTTTTAGCCCCTGATCTAGATGCTACATGTTTGGGAACAACCGTAGAGTTGTGGTGAACCGAAGAAAATCCGAAATCGTACCGGCACTTTAACTCAGGGGTGACATTCAGACCAATTTAACCTCAAGTGATCAGTAAAATCACAGCATAATAACCTACAAGTAACCACAACTCCTAATGTTTCTTTGTTTTAGTGCAAAAATGTTCACAGTAAGGAATTATCTTTTTACAAAACATTATGAACTGAAATTTATGAAGAAAAATAAATTCAATTTCAACAACATTCAGTCTCAGTTTATCATGTCCTCATTACAACTTCCAGGTCACAGAGTGTCTACAAAGGAACACAACATTTAGTCACAGCTATCTGGGACTTAATGATTTAGTATTTTACTTTATTATCAAAAAGACAAAAAACAACAAAAACAAGACAAAATATTACAAAAATGAGACCCAAAATGACAAAAAAATACACAAACGGCATGAAACAAAACAAAGAGACAAAAAAAATGACAAAGTTCCAAAGTGTCAAAAAAATGGACAAATGACAAAAGTGAAAAACAAAACTACAAAAAAATAGACGAACAACACAAGTTTGACAAAAAGGACAAAAGCATGAGATAAATGACTAAAGTCAGACAAAAGAACACAAAAACATGACAAAATATTGGAAAAATTTGAAAAAATGAAAAAATCACAAAAACAACAAAACAAAAAAAGTCAAAAAATTTGTCAAAAAAAACACAAAACGACAAAAACGAGACAAATGACAAAAGCCAGGCAAAAAACAACAAAAGCAAGACAAAATAATACAAAAATGCGACAAAAGAACAATCTAGCATTTTACTTTATGATCAAACCAACTTGTCATATCTAGAAATAATTTTAAATTTATGGTTTTACTGATTTACAATCTGTAGTTAATGTCTGTAATTTTTGCTCTTTACAAAGTTGGGACAGATTGGACCCTCTGGAGGGCCACTTTTGGCCTGCGGGCCGCATGTTGGACACCCCTGCTTTAACTAATCAGTTCTACTTCAGGTCTGATGTATCCTCCTCTCTCTGTGGTGTCAGAAATGTTTCTCATTAAAACACTAAACGTGAGTGAAGGTTTACTCGAAAATGTAACTTTAATATCTTGTGCTGAGAGAAACTTTTTATTTGTTTTTTTTTAAAAATGCACTTAAACATAAGAAATCAGATCCTTTATAGTGAAATGAAATAAAATATGTTGTTTCTTTTGTTCTCCATGACAATAAACAGAATTTCTTTGGGTTGAGGACGTTTTTTACAGTCCTATGAACCAAGTTTTTAGTTTAGTTTTATGTTTTATTTAATAACTGAGAAGAAAAACACACTAGAACATGAGAAGTCTGGCAATCGATGGTGAAAGTTTGAATGTATTCTGCTTTATTTCCTCCTCTATGACAGTAGACTGATTATATTTGGGTTGTGGACAAAACGAGATGCGTATTTTATAGATTAAACAATCGATTAATCAGTGAAATGTTTGGCAGTATCTTCATGATTCTAGCAGATTGTGCTGCATTTACACTCCCAAGTTAACTGGTGACCTTGTTAGATGTTAGTAAGTTGGTTCTAATTGACAGAAATAATTTTGTTAAGACGTAACTTTCCAGTTATTTCATGATGAAAAGATATAGTGCTTTTTATCAGATTTAAAAAAAGTACATTTAAACAAGAGAAATCTGTCCCTTTATTGCGAAAATGTGAATATTTCCTGGTTTGTTTTTCCTCTCTGGCAGTAAACTGAATGTATTTGGGTTGAGGACAAAACAAGACGTGGTAGGGTGTCATTTTCTCACATTTTATTCGCCGAACAACTAATCGGTCGGGAAAATATCATTATAGAAAAATGAAAATATTGGTTAGTTGCAGCCCTGGAGTGAATTCTGCAGCATTTGTTGATTTCAAAGCACATGAAGGGATGTTCTCATTCTGTTTTTAAATCCCCTCAAACAAAGGCAGTGAAGGATGGTAGTATAGTTGAATGTTGACCTTCTGTTAGCCTCCTGTTTCTTCCTCCTCCTCGCCGCCGTTTCCTTCCAGCTGGCACTTGTGACCTGGAGGGAGTGTTTATTCCGACCCCTCAACAAACAGGTGTGTTTAATTTTCTTTTTATAGAAGCGAGGTGTGAAAATGGCACCAAATGCAGATGTTCTGTGCTCATTGTTTACCTCCATTAGCGCTTTTTGTACAACTTTTGTGTCTGTCAGGTAACAAACGCCGTCCTGAAGCTGATCGAGCGAGAGAGGAACGGTGAGACCATCAACACCCGGCTGATCAGCGGCGTCGTCCAGTCTTATGGTAAGAAGACACACCACCGTCTGTTAAATCCAGACTCCGTGTGCACACACAGATATGACGCTCAGATCTTTGTGTGTTTTTGGTTCATGACGCATCTAAATTTGTATTTTTGTTGTTATTGCCGACAGTGAGTCACCGCACCGTTTCACCGGAGACAAACATAGGATTTGTTGTTGGTTGCTTGAAATTTTAAACCATCTGTAAACCGCAGCAGAACTATTTTCACTTTGATATCTCTAGAGTCCTTTTTTTTTTTTTTTTTTTAAAAAACAAACAAAAAAAACAAAAAAAAAAACAAAGCTATTTATGAAGATTCAAATTCAGGGGTTTTGTTTATTGCAGAGTGTTTTCAGTCACAAAACACTACATCCACACTGAGACAGATTTGTAGATAGACAGAAATTCAAGATTTCCAGTAAACCGTGTCCCAAAAGTTGGTTCTACCCACTGGACAACATGTTGGGTTGTTTGTGACCAAAATGGCTTCCAGCTGGTCAATCAGGTCCTGTTTGGTTGTTTGTCTGGTCAAACTGTTGACCAAAGTGTGTTACACTCACAAGCAGATTTTGAAAGTGTTGTCACCATGACCAAGAGCAGCGTTGCCAACTCTGCAGTAAGGAAAGTCGCTATTGGCTATCCTAAAAGACTATTGGCGCTTTTCCATTAGCTCCTACTCGGCTCGACTCTACTCGGTTTGTGAGGTTTTCCATTAGGACATAGTACCTGGTACCAGCAACTACTTTAGTACCTACTCAGCCGGGGTTCCAAGCGAGCTGAGTCGAACCGATAATGTGACGTCTACAGAGTGCAGGCCACTGATTGGACTGGGAGTGACTCCTTCACGAAAACCGAAAAAAACTGGCGACAGCGACGGTGCACATTGCTCTTCACGGAACTTGGCAAAATAAAAAAGCTTTTTACCAGATTTTGGACGACAGACTAAACTGACATTTTTCAGACATTTTGGACGACATACTAAAGTAAGACGTTTTTCAGACATTTTGGACGACATACTAAACTATGAGGTTTTTGTCCCTTTTTAGACGACATACTGAACGATGACGTTTTTGTGACATTTTGGACGACATACTAAACTATGACGTTTTTACCCCATTTCTGACGACTTACTAAACTATGACATTTTTGAGACATTTCGGACGACATAGTTTAGTTTGTCGTCTTGTCTTGAACTTGGCAAACTTCAAAATTAGCATTAAAATGTGTCTAAATGAGTGTTTTTATGGATTTCTGTGGACGTATGAACCAGACTTTGTGCTTTTCTAGTCTGTATATACTGACACTGATGGCATTTTGTCTCCCTCTTGTGGCCAGAAATGCATCGACATCCTCATAGAGAAGGAGTATCTCGAGCAAGTGGACGGGGAGAAGGACACCTACAGCTACCTGGCCTGAGCTCCTCCCAGCTGCCCGCCGGCTCTCCTCCCTTTTATTTGTTCTCTTTTCTTTGGTTTTTTAAATTTTTAATTATATGTCTGAGTAATAAAGTGTGGATCCCTCCAAGCAGCGGCCATGTTGTGAGCGTGTCGCTGGGCAGAACTCTGGTCCCGCCTCCCTGTCGTCACGTTGTAAATACAGACTGTGAGGAGTTAAGCCCCGCCTCCCGTCTTTACAAAGTGCAAAAAAAACCATAATGAATTATCAGAGGAGAGCCACCGCTGCATCCAAAGGTTTCTGCATGCTACTGCCTACCTGCACCATGGCGACCACCTGAAAAGAGTTAATGAGTAAAATTAAAGAGTCAGTGGGCCAATCAGAGAGTGGCTTCGTCATCTGCTCCGGTTGCTTTGGTTCACGCAGGATTCATCACTGAACGGTGGACATTTGTATAGTGTGGTTCATTTTCTAAATGTGTGATGAATAAAAACAAGGAAAGATTTCTCTAAACACGCCTCATTTGTTTGTCTTCAAGAGCAAACTGTTGAATATTTACACTTTACGACACGTATCGTAATCGCATTTTTTTTTGACATAGTATAGTAAGGCGTTTTTTTGCGCCAAAATTCATGATGATTTTTTTTTTCAAAAAAAACCTTTCTGGAGTGTTTTTCATGACCTCCTTTACATTATTTCATCATATGGCACATTTTTACAACATGTTTGAAAAATGGCATTTTTTTTCGACAATATAGTAAGGCGTTTTTTTTGCGCGAAAATTCATGATGGTTTTTTTTTCAAAGAAAACCTTTCTGGAGTGTTTTTCACGCCCTCCTTTACATCATTTCATCATATGGCACGTTTTTACAACATGTTTGAAAAATGGCATTTTTTTTCGACATAGTATAGTAAGGCGTTTTTTTTGCGCCAAAATTCATGATGGTTTTTTTTTCAAAGAAAACCTTTCTGGAGTGTTTTTCACGCCCTCCTTTACATCATTTCATCATATGGCACGTTTTTACAACATGTTTGAAAAATGGCATTTTTTTTCGACATAGTATAGTAAGGCGTTTTTTTTGCGCCAAAATTCATGATGGTTTTTTTTTCAAAGAAAACCTTTCTGGAGTGTTTTTCACGCCCTCCTTTATATCATTTCATCATATGGCACGTTTTTACAACATGTTTGAAAAATGGCATTTTTTTTCGACAGTATAGTAAGGCGTTTTTTTGGCGCCAAAATTCATGATGTTTTTTTTTTCAAAGAAAACCTTTCTGGAGTGTTTTTAACGACTTCCTTTACATTACTTCATCATATGGCACATTTTTACAACATGTTTGAAAAATGGCATTTTTTTTTCGACATAGTATAGTAAGGCGTTTTTTTTGCGTGAAAATTCATGATGGTTTTTTTTTCAAAGAAAACCTTTCTGGAGTGTTTTTCACGCCCTCCTTTACATCATTTCATCATATGGCACGTTTTTACAACATGTTTGAAAAATGGCATTTTTTTTCGACATAGTATAGTAAGGCATTTTTTTTGCGCCAAAATTCATGATGGTTTTTTTTTCAAAGAAAACCTTTCTGGAATGTTTTTCACGCCCTCCTTTACATCATTTCATCATATGGCACGTTTTTACAACATGTTTGAAAAATGGCATTTTTTTTCGACATAGTATAGTAAGGCATTTTTTTTGCGCCAAAATTCATGATGGTTTTTTTTTCAAAGAAAACCTTTCTGGAGTGTTTTTCACGCCCTCCTTTACATCATTTCATCATATGGCACGTTTTTACAACATGTTTGAAAAATGGCATTTTTTTTCGATATAGTATAGTAAGGCGTTTTTTTGGCGCCAAAATTCATGATGGTTTTTTTTTCAAAGAAAACCTTTCTGGAGTGTTTTTCACGCCCTCCTTTACATCATTTCATCATATGGCACGTTTTTACAAGATGTTTGAAAAATGGCATTTTTTTTCGACATAGTATAGTAAGGCATTTTTTTTGCGCCAAAATTCATGATGTTTTTTTTTTCAAAGAAAACCTTTCTGGAGTGTTTTTCACACCCTCCTTTACATCATTTCATCATATGGCACGTTTTTGCATGTTTGAAAAATGGCATTTTTTTTCGACATAGTATAGTAAGGCGTTTTTTTTGCGCCAAAATTCATGATGGTTTTTTTTTCAAAGAAAACCTTTCTGGAGTGTTTTTCACGCCCTCCTTTACATCATTTCATCATATGGCATGTTTTTACAACATGTTTGAAAAATGGCATTTTTTTTCGACATAGTATAGTAAGGCGTTTTTTTTGCGCCAAAATTCATGATGGTTTTTTTTTCAAAGAAAACCTTTCTGGAGTGTTTTTCACGCCCTCCTTTACATCATTTCATCATATGGCACGTTTTTACAACATGTTTGAAAAATGGCATTTTTTTTCGACATAGTATAGTAAGGCGTTTTTTTTGCGCCAAAATTCATGATGGTTTTTTTTTCAAAGAAAACCTTTCTGGAGTGTTTTTCACGCCCTCCTTTACATCATTTCATCATATGGCACGTTTTTACAACATGTTTGAAAAATGGCATTTTTTTTCGACATAGTATAGTAAGGCGTTTTTTTTGCGCCAAAATTCATGATGGTTTTTTTTTCAAAGAAAACCTTTCTGGAGTGTTTTTCACACCCTCCTTTACATCATTTCGTCATATGGCACGTTTTTACAACATGTTTGAAAAATGGCATTTTTTTTCGACATAGTATAGTAAGGCGTTTTTTTTGCGCCAAAATTCATGATGGTTTTTTTTTCAAAGAAAACCTTTCTGGAGTGTTTTTCACGCCCTCCTTTACATCATTTCATCATATGGCACGTTTTTACAACATGTTTGAAAAATGGCATTTTTTTTCGACATAGTATAGTAAGGCGTTTTTTTGGCGCCAAAATTCATGATGGTTTTTTTTTCAAAGAAAACCTTTCTGGAGTGTTTTTCACGCCCTCCTTTACATCATTTCATCATATGGCACGTTTTTACAACATGTTTGAAAAATGGCATTTTTTTTCGACATAGTATAGTAAGGCGTTTTTTTGGCGCCAAAATTCATGATGGTTTTTTTTTCAAAGAAAACCTTTCTGGAGTGTTTTTAACGACCTCCTTTACATTATTTCATCATATGGCACATTTTTACAACATGTTTGAAAAATGGCATTTTTTTTCGACATAGTATAGTAAGGCGTTTTTTTGGCGCCAAAATTCATGATGGTTTTTTTTTCAAAGAAAACCTTTCTGGAGTGTTTTTCACGCCCTCCTTTACATCATTTCATCATATGGCACGTTTTTACAACATGTTTGAAAAATGGCATTTTTTTTCGACATAGTATAGTAAGGCGTTTTTTTTGCGCCAAAATTCATGATGGTTTTTTTTTCAAAGAAAACCTTTCTGGAGTGTTTTTCACGCCCTCCTTTACATCATTTCATCATATGGCACGTTTTTACAACATGTTTGAAAAATGGCATTTTTTTTCGACATAGTATAGTAAGGCGTTTTTTTTGCGCCAAAATTCATGATGGTTTTTTTTTCAAAGAAAACCTTTCTGGAGTGTTTTTCACGCCCTCCTTTACATCATTTCATCATATGGCACGTTTTTACAACATGTTTGAAAAATGGCATTTTTTTTCGACATAGTATAGTAAGGCGTTTTTTTTGCGCCAAAATTCATGATGGTTTTTTTTTCAAAGAAAACCTTTCTGGAGTGTTTTTCACGCCCTCCTTTACATCATTTCATCATATGGCACGTTTTTACAACATGTTTGAAAAATGGCATTTTTTTTCGACATAGTATAGTAAGGCGTTTTTTTTGCGCCAAAATTCATGATGGTTTTTTTTTCAAAGAAAACCTTTCTGGAGTGTTTTTCACGCCCTCCTTTACATCATTTCATCATATGGCACGTTTTTACAACATGTTTGAAAAATGGCATTTTTTTTCGACATAGTATAGTAAGGCGTTTTTTTTGCGCCAAAATTCATGATGGTTTTTTTTCAAAGAAAACCTTTCTGGAGTGTTTTTCACGCCCTCCTTTACATCATTTCATCATATGGCACGTTTTTACAACATGTTTGAAAAATGGCATTTTTTTTCGACATAGTATAGTAAGGCGTTTTTTTGGCGCCAAAATTCATGATGGTTTTTTTTTCAAAGAAAACCTTTCTGGAGTGTTTTTCACGCCCTCCTTTACATTATTTCATCATATGGCACGTTTTTACAACATGTTTGAAAAATGGCATTTTTTTTCGACATAGTATAGTAAGGCGTTTTTTTTGCGCCAAAATTCATGATGGTTTTTTTTTCAAAGAAAACCTTTCTGGAGTGTTTTTCACGCCCTCCTTTACATCATTTCATCATATGGCACGTTTTTACAACATGTTTGAAAAATGGCATTTTTTTTCGACATAGTATAGTAAGGCGTTTTTTTGGCGCCAAAATTCATGATGGTTTTTTTTTCAAAGAAAACCTTTCTGGAGTGTTTTTCACGCCCTCCTTTACATCATTTCATCATATGGCACGTTTTTACAACATGTTTGAAAAATGGCATTTTTTTTCGACATAGTATAGTAAGGCGTTTTTTTTGCGCCAAAATTCATGATGGTTTTTTTTTCAAAGAAAACCTTTCTGGAGTGTTTTTCACGCCCTCCTTTACATCATTTCATCATATGGCACGTTTTTACAACATGTTTGAAAAATGGCATTTTTTTTCGACATAGTATAGTAAGGCGTTTTTTTTGCGCCAAAATTCATGATGGTTTTTTTTTCAAAGAAAACCTTTCTGGAGTGTTTTTCACGCCCTCCTTTACATCATTTCATCATATGGCACGTTTTTACAACATGTTTGAAAAATGGCATTTTTTTTCGACATAGTATAGTAAGGCGTTTTTTTTGCGCCAAAATTCATGATGGTTTTTTTTTCAAAGAAAACCTTTCTGGAGTGTTTTTCACGCCCTCCTTTACATCATTTCATCATATGGCACGTTTTTACAACATGTTTGAAAAATGGCATTTTTTTTCGACATAGTATAGTAAGGCGTTTTTTTTGCGCCAAAATTCATGATGGTTTTTTTTTCAAAGAAAACCTTTCTGGAGTGTTTTTCACGCCCTCCTTTACATCATTTCATCATATGGCACGTTTTTACAACATGTTTGAAAAATGGCATTTTTTTTCGACATAGTATAGTAAGGCGTTTTTTTTGCGCCAAAATTCATGATGGTTTTTTTTTCAAAGAAAACCTTTCTGGAGTGTTTTTCACGCCCTCCTTTACATCATTTCATCATATGGCACGTTTTTACAACATGTTTGAAAAATGGCATTTTTTTTCGACATAGTATAGTAAGGCGTTTTTTTTGCGCCAAAATTCATGATGGTTTTTTTTTCAAAGAAAACCTTTCTGGAGTGTTTTTCACGCCCTCCTTTACATCATTTCATCATATGGCACGTTTTTACAACATGTTTGAAAAATGGCATTTTTTTTCGACATAGTATAGTAAGGCGTTTTTTTGGCGCCAAAATTCATGATGGTTTTTTTTTCAAAGAAAACCTTTCTGGAGTGTTTTTCACGCCCTCCTTTACATCATTTCATCATATGGCACGTTTTTACAACATGTTTGAAAAATGGCATTTTTTTTCGACATAGTATAGTAAGGCGTTTTTTTTGCGCCAAAATTCATGATGGTTTTTTTTTCAAAGAAAACCTTTCTGGAGTGTTTTTCACGACCTCCTTTACATCATTTCATCATATGGCACGTTTTTACAACATGTTTGAAAAATGGCATTTTTTTTCGACATAGTATAGTAAGGCGTTTTTTTTGCGCCAAAATTCATGATGGTTTTTTTTTCAAAGAAAACCTTTCTGGAGTGTTTTTAACGACCTCCTTTACATTATTTCATCATATGGCACGTTTTTACAACATGTTTGAAAAATGGCATTTTTTTTCGACATAGTATAGTAAGGCGTTTTTTTTGCGCCAAAATTCATGATGGTTTTTTTTTCAAAGAAAACCTTTCTGGAGTGTTTTTCACGCCCTCCTTTACATCATTTCATCATATGGCACGTTTTTACAACATGTTTGAAAAATGGCATTTTTTTTCGACATAGTATAGTAAGGCGTTTTTTTTGCGCCAAAATTCATGATGTTTTTTTTTTCAAAGAAAACCTTTCTGGAGTGTTTTTCACGCCCTCCTTTACATTATTTCATCATATGGCACGTTTTTACAACATGTTTGAAAAATGGCATTTTTTTTCGACATAGTATAGTAAGGCGTTTTTTTTGCGCCAAAATTCATGATGGTTTTTTTTTCAAAGAAAACCTTTCTGGAGTGTTTTTCACGCCCTCCTTTACATCATTTCATCATATGGCACGTTTTTACAACATGTTTGAAAAATGGCATTTTTTTTCGACATAGTATAGTAAGGCGTTTTTTTTGCGCCAAAATTCATGATGGTTTTTTTTTCAAAGAAAACCTTTCTGGAGTGTTTTTCACGCCCTCCTTTACATCATTTCATCATATGGCACGTTTTTACAACATGTTTGAAAAATGGCATTTTTTTTCGACATAGTATAGTAAGGCGTTTTTTTGGCGCCAAAATTCATGATGGTTTTTTTTTCAAAGAAAACCTTTCTGGAGTGTTTTTCACGCCCTCCTTTACATCATTTCATCATATGGCACGTTTTTACAACATGTTTGAAAAATGGCATTTTTTTTCGACATAGTATAGTAAGGCGTTTTTTTTGCGCCAAAATTCATGATGGTTTTTTTTTCAAAGAAAACCTTTCTGGAGTGTTTTTCACGCCCTCCTTTACATCATTTCATCATATGGCACGTTTTTACAACATGTTTGAAAAATGGCATTTTTTTTCGACATAGTATAGTAAGGCGTTTTTTTTGCGCCAAAATTCATGATGGTTTTTTTTTCAAAGAAAACCTTTCTGGAGTGTTTTTCACGCCCTCCTTTACATCATTTCATCATATGGCACGTTTTTACAACATGTTTGAAAAATGGCATTTTTTTTCGACATAGTATAGTAAGGCGTTTTTTTTGCGCCAAAATTCATGATGGTTTTTTTTTCAAAGAAAACCTTTCTGGAGTGTTTTTAACGACCTCCTTTACATCATTTCATCATATGGCACGTTTTTACAACATGTTTGAAAAATGGCATTTTTTTTCGACATAGTATAGTAAGGCGTTTTTTTTGCGCCAAAATTCATGATGGTTTTTTTTTCAAAGAAAACCTTTCTGGAGTGTTTTTCACGCCCTCCTTTACATCATTTCATCATATGGCACGTTTTTACAACATGTTTGAAAAATGGCATTTTTTTTCGACATAGTATAGTAAGGCGTTTTTTTTGCGCCAAAATTCATGATGGTTTTTTTTTCAAAGAAAACCTTTCTGGAGTGTTTTTCACGCCCTCCTTTACATCATTTCATCATATGGCACGTTTTTACAACATGTTTGAAAAATGGCATTTTTTTTCGACATAGTATAGTAAGGCGTTTTTTTGGCGCCAAAATTCATGATGGTTTTTTTTTCAAAGAAAACCTTTCTGGAGTGTTTTTCACGCCCTCCTTTACATCATTTCATCATATGGCACGTTTTTACAACATGTTTGAAAAATGGCATTTTTTTTCGACATAGTATAGTAAGGCGTTTTTTTTGCGCCAAAATTCATGATGGTTTTTTTTTCAAAGAAAACCTTTCTGGAGTGTTTTTAACGACCTCCTTTACATCATTTCATCATATGGCACGTTTTTACAACATGTTTGAAAAATGGCATTTTTTTTCGACATAGTATAGTAAGGCGTTTTTTTTGCGCCAAAATTCATGATGGTTTTTTTTTCAAAGAAAACCTTTCTGGAGTGTTTTTCACGCCCTCCTTTACATCATTTCATCATATGGCACGTTTTTACAACATGTTTGAAAAATGGCATTTTTTTTCGACATAGTATAGTAAGGCGTTTTTTTGGCGCCAAAATTCATGATGGTTTTTTTTTCAAAGAAAACCTTTCTGGAGTGTTTTTCACGCCCTCCTTTACATCATTTCATCATATGGCACGTTTTTACAACATGTTTGAAAAATGGCATTTTTTTTCGACATAGTATAGTAAGGCGTTTTTTTGCGCCAAAATTCATGATGGTTTTTTTTTCAAAGAAAACCTTTCTGGAGTGTTTTTAACGACCTCCTTTACATTATTTCATCATATGGCACGTTTTTACAACATGTTTGAAAAATGGCATTTTTTTTCGACATAGTATAGTAAGGCGTTTTTTTTGCGCCAAAATTCATGATGGTTTTTTTTTCAAAGAAAACCTTTCTGGAGTGTTTTTCACGCCCTCCTTTACATCATTTCATCATATGGCACGTTTTTACAACATGTTTGAAAAATGGCATTTTTTTTCGACATAGTATAGTAAGGCGTTTTTTTGGCGCCAAAATTCATGATGGTTTTTTTTTCAAAGAAAACCTTTCTGGAGTGTTTTTCACGCCCTCCTTTACATCATTTCATCATATGGCACGTTTTTACAACATGTTTGAAAAATGGCATTTTTTTTCGACATAGTATAGTAAGGCGTTTTTTTTGCGCCAAAATTCATGATGGTTTTTTTTTCAAAGAAAACCTTTCTGGAGTGTTTTTCACGCCCTCCTTTACATCATTTCATCATATGGCACGTTTTTACAACATGTTTGAAAAATGGCATTTTTTTTCGACATAGTATAGTAAGGCGTTTTTTTTGCGCCAAAATTCATGATGGTTTTTTTTTCAAAGAAAACCTTTCTGGAGTGTTTTTCACGCCCTCCTTTACATCATTTCATCATATGGCACGTTTTTACAACATGTTTGAAAAATGGCATTTTTTTTCGACATAGTATAGTAAGGCGTTTTTTTGGCGCCAAAATTCATGATGGTTTTTTTTTCAAAGAAAACCTTTCTGGAGTGTTTTTAACGACCTCCTTTACATTATTTCATCATATGGCACGTTTTTACAACATGTTTGAAAAATGGCATTTTTTTTCGACATAGTATAGTAAGGCGTTTTTTTTGCGCCAAAATTCATGATGGTTTTTTTTTCAAAGAAAACCTTTCTGGAGTGTTTTTCACGCCCTCCTTTACATCATTTCATCATATGGCACGTTTTTACAACATGTTTGAAAAATGGCATTTTTTTTCGACATAGTATAGTAAGGCGTTTTTTTTGGCGCCAAAATTCATGATGGTTTTTTTTTCAAAGAAAACCTTTCTGGAGTGTTTTTCACGCCCTCCTTTACATCATTTCATCATATGGCACGTTTTTACAACATGTTTGAAAAATGGCATTTTTTTTCGACATAGTATAGTAAGGCGTTTTTTTGGCGCCAAAATTCATGATGGTTTTTTTTTCAAAGAAAACCTTTCTGGAGTGTTTTTCACGCCCTCCTTTACATCATTTCATCATATGGCACGTTTTTACAACATGTTTGAAAAATGGCATTTTTTTTCGACATAGTATAGTAAGGCGTTTTTTTGGCGCCAAAATTCATGATGGTTTTTTTTTCAAAGAAAACCTTTCTGGAGTGTTTTTAACGACCTCCTTTACATTATTTCATCATATGGCACGTTTTTACAACATGTTTGAAAAATGGCATTTTTTTTCGACATAGTATAGTAAGGCGTTTTTTTTGCGCCAAAATTCATGATGGTTTTTTTTCAAAGAAAACCTTTCTGGAGTGTTTTTCACGCCCTCCTTTACATCATTTCATCATATGGCACGTTTTTACAACATGTTTGAAAAATGGCATTTTTTTTCGACATAGTATAGTAAGGCGTTTTTTTGGCGCCAAAATTCATGATGGTTTTTTTTTCAAAGAAAACCTTTCTGGAGTGTTTTTCACGCCCTCCTTTACATCATTTCATCATATGGCACGTTTTTACAACATGTTTGAAAAATGGCATTTTTTTTCGACATAGTATAGTAAGGCGTTTTTTTGCGCCAAAATTCATGATGGTTTTTTTTTCAAAGAAAACCTTTCTGGAGTGTTTTTCACGACCTCCTTTACATCATTTCATCATATGGCACGTTTTTACAACATGTTTGAAAAATGGCATTTTTTTTCGACATAGTATAGTAAGGCGTTTTTTTGGCGCCAAAATTCATGATGGTTTTTTTTTCAAAGAAAACCTTTCTGGAGTGTTTTTAACGACCTCCTTTACATTATTTCATCATATGGCACGTTTTTACAACATGTTTGAAAAATGGCATTTTTTTTCGACATAGTATAGTAAGGCGTTTTTTTTGCGCCAAAATTCATGATGGTTTTTTTTTCAAAGAAAACCTTTCTGGAGTGTTTTTCACGCCCTCCTTTACATCATTTCATCATATGGCACGTTTTTACAACATGTTTGAAAAATGGCATTTTTTTTCGACATAGTATAGTAAGGCGTTTTTTTTGCGCCAAAATTCATGATGGTTTTTTTTTCAAAGAAAACCTTTCTGGAGTGTTTTTCACGCCCTCCTTTACATCATTTCATCATATGGCACGTTTTTACAACATGTTTGAAAAATGGCATTTTTTTTCGACATAGTATAGTAAGGCGTTTTTTTGCGCCAAAATTCATGATGGTTTTTTTTTCAAAGAAAACCTTTCTGGAGTGTTTTTCACGCCCTCCTTTACATCATTTCATCATATGGCACGTTTTTACAACATGTTTGAAAAATGGCATTTTTTTTCGACATAGTATAGTAAGGCGTTTTTTTTGCGCCAAAATTCATGATGGTTTTTTTTTCAAAGAAAACCTTTCTGGAGTGTTTTTAACGACCTCCTTTACATCATTTCATCATATGGCACGTTTTTACAACATGTTTGAAAAATGGCATTTTTTTTCGACATAGTATAGTAAGGCGTTTTTTTTGCGCCAAAATTCATGATGGTTTTTTTTTCAAAGAAAACCTTTCTGGAGTGTTTTTCACGCCCTCCTTTACATCATTTCATCATATGGCACGTTTTTACAACATGTTTGAAAAATGGCATTTTTTTTCGACATAGTATAGTAAGGCGTTTTTTTGGCGCCAAAATTCATGATGGTTTTTTTTTCAAAGAAAACCTTTCTGGAGTGTTTTTCACGCCCTCCTTTACATCATTTCATCATATGGCACGTTTTTACAACATGTTTGAAAAATGGCATTTTTTTTCGACATAGTATAGTAAGGCGTTTTTTTTGCGCCAAAATTCATGATGGTTTTTTTTTCAAAGAAAACCTTTCTGGAGTGTTTTTCACGCCCTCCTTTACATCATTTCATCATATGGCACGTTTTTACAACATGTTTGAAAAATGGCATTTTTTTTCGACATAGTATAGTAAGGCGTTTTTTTTGCGCCAAAATTCATGATGGTTTTTTTTTCAAAGAAAACCTTTCTGGAGTGTTTTTCACGACCTCCTTTACATCATTTCATCATATGGCACGTTTTTACAACATGTTTGAAAAATGGCATTTTTTTTCGACATAGTATAGTAAGGCGTTTTTTTGGCGCCAAAATTCATGATGGTTTTTTTTTCAAAGAAAACCTTTCTGGAGTGTTTTTCACGCCCTCCTTTACATCATTTCATCATATGGCACGTTTTTACAACATGTTTGAAAAATGGCATTTTTTTTCGACATAGTATAGTAAGGCGTTTTTTTGGCGCCAAAATTCATGATGGTTTTTTTTTCAAAGAAAACCTTTCTGGAGTGTTTTTCACGCCCTCCTTTACATCATTTCATCATATGGCACGTTTTTACAACATGTTTGAAAAATGGCATTTTTTTTCGACATAGTATAGTAAGGCGTTTTTTTTGCGCCAAAATTCATGATGGTTTTTTTTTCAAAGAAAACCTTTCTGGAGTGTTTTTCACGCCCTCCTTTACATCATTTCATCATATGGCACGTTTTTACAACATGTTTGAAAAATGGCATTTTTTTTCGACATAGTATAGTAAGGCGTTTTTTTGGCGCCAAAATTCATGATGGTTTTTTTTTCAAAGAAAACCTTTCTGGAGTGTTTTTCACGCCCTCCTTTACATCATTTCATCATATGGCACGTTTTTACAACATGTTTGAAAAATGGCATTTTTTTTCGACATAGTATAGTAAGGCGTTTTTTTGGCGCCAAAATTCATGATGGTTTTTTTTTCAAAGAAAACCTTTCTGGAGTGTTTTTAACGACCTCCTTTACATTATTTCATCATATGGCACGTTTTTACAACATGTTTGAAAAATGGCATTTTTTTTCGACATAGTATAGTAAGGCGTTTTTTTTGCGCCAAAATTCATGATGGTTTTTTTTTCAAAGAAAACCTTTCTGGAGTGTTTTTCACGCCCTCCTTTACATCATTTCATCATATGGCACGTTTTTACAACATGTTTGAAAAATGGCATTTTTTTTCGACATAGTATAGTAAGGCGTTTTTTTGGCGCCAAAATTCATGATGGTTTTTTTTTCAAAGAAAACCTTTCTGGAGTGTTTTTCACGCCCTCCTTTACATCATTTCATCATATGGCACGTTTTTACAACATGTTTGAAAAATGGCATTTTTTTTCGACATAGTATAGTAAGGCGTTTTTTTGGCGCCAAAATTCATGATGGTTTTTTTTTCAAAGAAAACCTTTCTGGAGTGTTTTTCACGCCCTCCTTTACATCATTTCATCATATGGCACGTTTTTACAACATGTTTGAAAAATGGCATTTTTTTTCGACATAGTATAGTAAGGCGTTTTTTTTGCGCCAAAATTCATGATGGTTTTTTTTTCAAAGAAAACCTTTCTGGAGTGTTTTTCACGCCCTCCTTTACATCATTTCATCATATGGCACGTTTTTACAACATGTTTGAAAAATGGCATTTTTTTTCGACATAGTATAGTAAGGCGTTTTTTTGGCGCCAAAATTCATGATGGTTTTTTTTTCAAAGAAAACCTTTCTGGAGTGTTTTTCACGCCCTCCTTTACATCATTTCATCATATGGCACGTTTTTACAACATGTTTGAAAAATGGCATTTTTTTTCGACATAGTATAGTAAGGCGTTTTTTTGGCGCCAAAATTCATGATGGTTTTTTTTTCAAAGAAAACCTTTCTGGAGTGTTTTTCACGCCCTCCTTTACATCATTTCATCATATGGCACGTTTTTACAACATGTTTGAAAAATGGCATTTTTTTTCGACATAGTATAGTAAGGCGTTTTTTTTGCGCCAAAATTCATGATGGTTTTTTTTTCAAAGAAAACCTTTCTGGAGTGTTTTTCACGCCCTCCTTTACATCATTTCATCATATGGCACGTTTTTACAACATGTTTGAAAAATGGCATTTTTTTTCGACATAGTATAGTAAGGCGTTTTTTTGGCGCCAAAATTCATGATGGTTTTTTTTTCAAAGAAAACCTTTCTGGAGTGTTTTTCACGCCCTCCTTTACATCATTTCATCATATGGCACGTTTTTACAACATGTTTGAAAAATGGCATTTTTTTTCGACATAGTATAGTAAGGCGTTTTTTTGGCGCCAAAATTCATGATGTTTTTTTTTTCAAAGAAAACCTTTCTGGAGTGTTTTTAACGACCTCCTTTACATTATTTCATCATATGGCACACTTTTACAACATGTTTGAAAAATGGCATTTTTTTTCGACATAGTATAGTAAGGCGTTTTTTTTGCGCCAAAATTCATGATGGTTTTTTTTTCAAAGAAAACCTTTCTGGAGTGTTTTTCACGCCCTCCTTTACATCATTTCATCATATGGCACGTTTTTACAACATGTTTGAAAAATGGCATTTTTTTTCGACATAGTATAGTAAGGCGTTTTTTTGGCGCCAAAATTCATGATGGTTTTTTTTTCAAAGAAAACCTTTCTGGAGTGTTTTTCACGCCCTCCTTTACATCATTTCATCATATGGCACGTTTTTACAACATGTTTGAAAAATGGCATTTTTTTTCGACATAGTATAGTAAGGCGTTTTTTTTGCGCCAAAATTCATGATGGTTTTTTTTTCAAAGAAAACCTTTCTGGAGTGTTTTTCACGCCCTCCTTTACATCATTTCATCATATGGCACGTTTTTACAACATGTTTGAAAAATGGCATTTTTTTTCGACATAGTATAGTAAGGCGTTTTTTTTGCGCGAAAATTCATGATGTTTTTTTTTTCAAAGAAAACCTTTCTGGAGTGTTTTTAACGACCTCCTTTACATCATTTCATCATGTGGCACGTTTTTACAACATGTTTGAAAAATGGCATTTTTTTTCGACATAGTATAGTAAGGCGTTTTTTTGGCGCCAAAATTCATGATGGTTTTTTTTTCAAAGAAAACCTTTCTGGAGTGTTTTTAACGACCTCCTTTACATCATTTCATCATGTGGCACGTTTTTACAACATGTTTGAAAAATGGCATTTTTTTTCGACATAGTATAGTAAGGCGTTTTTTTGGCGCCAAAATTCATGATGGTTTTTTTTTCAAAGAAAACCTTTCTGGAGTGTTTTTAACGACCTCCTTTACATCATTTCATCATATGGCACGTTTTTACAACATGTTTGAAAAATGGCATTTTTTTTCGACATAGTATAGTAAGGCGTTTTTTTGGCGCCAAAATTCATGATGGTTTTTTTTTCAAAGAAAACCTTTCTGGAGTGTTTTTCACAGCCTTCTTTACATCATTTCATCATATGGCACGTTTTTACAACATGTTTGAAAAATGGCATTTTTTTTCGACATAGTATAGTAAGGCGTTTTTTTGCGCCAAAATTCATGATGATGTCGAAAAAAATGCCATTTTTCAAACATGTAAAAACGTGCCATATGATGAAATGATGTAAAGGAGGGCGTGAAAAACACTCCAGAAAGGTTTTCTTTGAAAAAAAAACCATCATGAATTTTGGCGCCAAAAAAACGCCTTACTATACTATGTCGAAAAAAAATGCCATTTTTCAAACATGTTGTAAAAACGTGCCATATGATGAAATGATGTAAAGGAGGGCGTGAAAAACACTCCAGAAAGGTTTTCTTTGAAAAAAAACCATCATGAATTTTGGCGCAAAAAAAACGCCTTACTATACTATGTCGAAAAAAAATGCCATTTTTCAAACATGTTGTAAAAACGTGCCATATGATGAAATGATGTAAAGGAGGGCGTGAAAAACACTCCAGAAAGGTTTTCTTTGAAAAAAAAACCATCATGAATTTTGGCGCCAAAAAAACGCCTTACTATACTATGTCGAAAAAAAATGCCATTTTTCAAACATGTTGTAAAAACGTGCCATATGATGAAATGATGTAAAGGAGGGCGTGAAAAACACTCCAGAAAGGTTTTCTTTGAAAAAAAAACCATCATGAATTTTGGCGCAAAAAAAACGCCTTACTATACTATGTCGAAAAAAAATGCCATTTTTCAAACATGTTGTAAAAACGTGCCATATGATGAAATGATGTAAAGGAGGGCGTGAAAAACACTCCAGAAAGGTTTTCTTTGAAAAAAAAACCATCATGAATTTTGGCGCCAAAAAAACGCCTTACTATACTATGTCGAAAAAAAATGCCATTTTTCAAACATGTTGTAAAAACGTGCCATATGATGAAATGATGTAAAGGAGGGCGTGAAAAACACTCCAGAAAGGTTTTCTTTGAAAAAAAAACCATCATGAATTTTGGCGCAAAAAAAACGCCTTACTATACTATGTCGAAAAAAAATGCCATTTTTCAAACATGTTGTAAAAACGTGCCATATGATGAAATGATGTAAAGGAGGGCGTGAAAAACACTCCAGAAAGGTTTTCTTTGAAAAAAAAACCATCATGAATTTTGGCGCCAAAAAAACGCCTTACTATACTATGTCGAAAAAAAATGCCATTTTTCAAACATGTTGTAAAAACGTGCCATATGATGAAATGATGTAAAGGAGGGCGTGAAAAACACTCCAGAAAGGTTTTCTTTGAAAAAAAACCATCATGAATTTTGGCGCAAAAAAAACGCCTTACTATACTATGTCGAAAAAAAATGCCATTTTTCAAACATGTTGTAAAAACGTGCCATATGATGAAATGATGTAAAGGAGGGCGTGAAAAACACTCCAGAAAGGTTTTCTTTGAAAAAAAAACCATCATGAATTTTGGCGCAAAAAAAACGCCTTACTATACTATGTCGAAAAAAAATGCCATTTTTCAAACATGTTGTAAAAACGTGCCATATGATGAAATGATGTAAAGGAGGGCGTGAAAAACACTCCAGAAAGGTTTTCTTTGAAAAAAAAAACCATCATGAATTTTGGCGCAAAAAAAACGCCTTACTATACTATGTCGAAAAAAAATGCCATTTTTCAAACATGTTGTAAAAACGTGCCATATGATGAAATGATGTAAAGGAGGGCGTGAAAAACACTCCAGAAAGGTTTTCTTTGAAAAAAAAACATCATGAATTTTGGCGCCAAAAAAACGCCTTACTATACTATGTCGAAAAAAAATGCCATTTTTCAAACATGTTGTAAAAACGTGCCATATGATGAAATGATGTAAAGGAGGGCGTGAAAAACACTCCAGAAAGGTTTTCTTTGAAAAAAAAACATCATGAATTTTGGCGCAAAAAAAACGCCTTACTATACTATGTCGAAAAAAAATGCCATTTTTCAAACATGTTGTAAAAACGTGCCATATGATGAAATGATGTAAAGGAGGGCGTGAAAAACACTCCAGAAAGGTTTTCTTTGAAAAAAAAACCATCATGAATTTTGGCGCAAAAAAAACGCCTTACTATACTATGTCGAAAAAAAATGCCATTTTTCAAACATGTTGTAAAAACGTGCCATATGATGAAATGATGTAAAGGAGGGCGTGAAAAACACTCCAGAAAGGTTTTCTTTGAAAAAAAAAACCATCATGAATTTTGGCGCAAAAAAAACGCCTTACTATACTATGTCGAAAAAAAATGCCATTTTTCAAACATGTTGTAAAAACGTGCCATATGATGAAATGATGTAAAGGAGGGCGTGAAAAACACTCCAGAAAGGTTTTCTTTGAAAAAAAAAACACATGAATTTTGGCGCAAAAAAAACGCCTTACTATACTATGTCGAAAAAAAATGCCATTTTTCAAACATGTTGTAAAAATGTGCCATATGATGAAATAATGTAAAGGAGGGCGTGAAAAACACTCCAGAAAGGTTTTCTTTGAAAAAAAAAACATCATGAATTTTGGCGCAAAAAAAACGCCTTACTATACTATGTCGAAAAAAATGCCATTTTTCAAACATGTTGTAAAAACGTGCCATATGATGAAATAATGTAAAGGAGGGCGTGAAAAAAACTCCAGAAAGGTCCATCCATCCATTATCTATACACCGCTTAATCCTCACTGGGGTCGCGGGGGGGGCTGGAGCCTATCCCAGCTGACTCGGGCCAAGGCAGGGGACACCCTAGACAGGTCGCCAGTCTGTCGCAGGGCGACACACAAAGACACACAAGCACTCTCACATTCACACCTACGGGCAATTTAGAATAATCAATTAACCTCAGCATATTTTTGGACTGTACCCGGAGAAAACCCACACATGCACAGGGAGAACATGCAAACTCCATGCAGAAAGATCCCGGGAAAGCCGGGACGCGAACCAGGGATCTTCTCGCTGCAAGGCGAAAGTGCTAACCACTACGTCACTGTGCAGCCCACTCCAGAAAGGTTTTGTTTGAAAAAAAAATCATCATGAATTTTTGCGCAAAAAAACATTATTGATGCTGGAAGTGTGAATCTGTGAATATCTTTCCAACTTTACCGAACTTGGGGTCACTACCACCCACGGAGTGGTATATTTAATTTTGAAAAAAGCATTTACCCATACTTAAAGCTTTAAGTGCTTTACTAACACAGAACTAAAAATTTTGTATTGTTTTACTATCACAGTTTCTGTCTGAAAAGAGGTGGCATAATTTTAAACAGTGAAATCAAACTAATAAAACTTAATGACCAACCAGTGAGCAATACTGGATTCTGCAAAAACATAAACAACATTTTTTTTCAAAATCTAAATCTTATCTTAACACAGTTAATGTATTAACTTATTTATGTGTGTATGCATGTATTTATTGATTTATTTAGTATTGTTAACATATCAGAGTTCTGAGTGAGTTTTTCTTAAGATAGGCAAAGGCCATTTATTGATTACATATAAGCTATTAAATGTTTATTAAAAACTAAAACGCATTTAAAAAAAACAACTTAGGCATTTATTGAGTCACTAAAATACTGTAGAGTACAGACCACATCAGCATGATTATAAGCATCCTCTGGTAAATTAACAACCAGATACTGATGTCTCTCACCATATGGACTTCAGGAGATGACTGGGGGATGATAAACTGTGACCTACTGGTTGGGTTCTCTCTGTTCTCATGTTTCTTACATGTTTGATTCTCTGCTCTCAGAGGTTCTCTGGTAGGATGCTAGGAGACTTCAGCCGTTTGGGTTGTGCTAGTTTGATTTTTTTGTAGGGTTTCATTTGGCGACTATATTTTGAGGCACCTCATGTGGGGTTTAGCTGAGGTTTTCTGGAAACAGTTCTACCAAGAGAACCTGCAAGCAGAAGAAGACTTTGAAGAGGTTAATAGGGGGGGGCGAAGGTTGCTGGAGAAGCAGCCGTTCGAGCAGCAGAAACAGTTGTCAGCAGTTTGAGCAGGAGAAGGTGAGCGTCAGAGTTGATAATGAGTCGGTAATCCTTCTTGTCCCGTGGGGTGAGGGACGGTTCCTGTGTTTGTGCTGTTGGGGAGATGTCTGTAGGTCTTTGGTCTGATTGCACTTGTTGTGTAGGCGCTGAATTGGTTGGTGTTTTCTGGTGTGTGGGGGGGGGCGGCAGGGGAGAGAGGCTGTTGGGAACTGGGGAAGGTGTAGTGTTGCTGCATGGGGTGTGGGGTTTGGTGGGTCTGGGCAGTGCACCCATAGTTATTCGGCTTTTTTCGACCTAACTGCCACCGGTTTCTTACATGATGGGGATCGTCAATAGTAGGGGATGGAAACTGGGGTTTTGACGGGGCGGGGTGGGGGGGTGGGGGGGGTGGGGGTTGATGTGGGGGGGAGAGGGGGGGGGGTGGGGGGGTGAGGGGGGTCTTGGGGGTTTTTATTGGGGTGGTGTGATTGGGTTTTTTGGTAGTTACGCAGGTCGGGGAGGGGTTTATTCTGGTATGTGGGGATGGGGGGGGGTTTGGGGGGGGGGCTGGGGGTTGGGGGGGGGGGTTTTGCGGGATCTGGGTAATTTGTGGTTTGTTTTTTGAGTCACTGGGTTTTTTTGATCTTGGTTAGTCCACTTTTGGTTTTTTTTATGGTGTTGAGTTGTTATCGGGGATTTTTGTATTGGTTTGGCGGTTTGTCATTGGTTAGGTGTGTCTATCTGTATTTTTGGGTTGGTGTGTTGGTTTATGTTGTGTACAATTAGGGTTGGTGGATTGGGATTATGGGGAGGTTTGTATTAGTGGTTCTGGTTTGAGGTTGTGGGGTGTGTTGGTTTCTTGGTTTTTTTGTCTTGCGTTTCTAGGAAGTTTATATTTTACTGTTAAATATGACTATGGACTTGTTATGTTGATTATTAAACCTTTAAAAATACAAAACATTGAATTAAAAATTAAATGTTTAATTGGAAAATTTAATCTTAAAGACAAAACTTTAAATAGGAATTAAACAGAAAATACAATGAAGCATTTAAAAAGAAAATTAAACATTGAAAGGTGGTAAAACATTTAAAAAGAAAAACCTTAAAGATTTAATCGAAAAATTAAACACGGGGAAAGAAAAGGAAATTTTTCAAACAAGCCGATAAAACATTTGAAAAAACAACAAACATTAAAAAGACAAAACATTTGGAAATCAAATCAGACATTAGAAAAGAATAAAAGGTGAGAAAAGAGCAAAACTAAACATTTAAGAAGAATCAAACTAAAGACAAAACATTTGAAAAGACACCAGTTAAACTTTAGAAGATCAAATTAAACAGAAGAAGCAATAAAATGATCAAAAGAGCAAAAACAGATAAAGGTCTTAAAGTGTTTTCTAGTCTGAAATGAAAACATCAAGTTGTTTCTTCAAACATTTCCTCTTTCTATGTTCTTGGTTTGATTGTGGACAGATTTACTAAGAACTCATTTCAGAAAACTGCTTCCAGATAAAGTCTACTAGTAGTTGAAGGCATTGATCAAACTAATGTTACCTTCTGATCTCCACAAACTTTACTGTTCAGTGAAGAGAATCAAAGTTTGTTGAGTATTTCTAAAAAACCCACAGGTGAAGGTCTGAGAAGAACTCAGATGGATGATCTAAATGTGAAATCAAGACTCATGGTCACAAGTTTTAAGGCTTCTGTTAACCATAAAGTTCAAACTAACAGAGAAGTACTGAGAAACTTTTAAAATTTCAGTCCTCAGACTGTCGAAAGGTTCAAACTAACAGAGACATACTGAGAAACTTTTAAAACTTCAGTCCTCAGACTGTCTGAAGGTTCAAACTAACAGAGAACTACTCAGGAACTTAGAAGATATCAGTCCTTGGACTGTCTGAAGTTAAATCTAACAGAGACTACTGGGACTAGAAATTCAGCCTCAGACTGTGTGAAGTTCAACTAACAGAGAACTACTGTGGGACTTAGAAAATTTCAGCCCTCAGACTGTGTGAAAGCTCAGGTCCTGAGGACTTGGGAGGTGTGGAGGCTTTGGAAAGTCTTGGAAGTGAGGGTTCCACCCTCCAGCACAAAGGCTGAAGTCCAACCTCCTGAGAAAAACGGTCAAGTCGAGACTCGAGTTAAAAAAAAAACTCGAAAACGGCAAAAAATAGATGATAAATGCGCAAAAAAAAGAATAATTTGTATCTGAGCGAGTAGCTCAGGGGGATAAGAGGAGTGACTACAGAGTGGAAGGTCGCTGGTTCAAGACCAGCCACTGGCAGTTTTCTTTCTTTGTCTTTGTCAGGATTTTGATAAAATTTAAGAAGGGTCTGGTCTTGAACCGGCAACCTGCAGCTCCACAGGCAAATCCTTAACTCACTGAGCTACAGATCATATAAAAAGAAATAAATTCGTCGTCCCTTTGGCATCGTAGTTGCTGAAGTCACCACATGGGCAGGGCCAAGGCGGAGTCTGGGTGGAGTCAGGGCGGAGAGTAGGCGGGGAGGTGGGTGGCGGCCTCCCCCCTCTACTCCCCCACCTCCCCCACCACCCACCACACCTTCCCCCGCCCGACGAGTTCTTCGAGTCTCCACGAGTTCTTCGAGTCTCCACAGGTTTTCCCGAGTTTCTGGAGTTTCCACCAGGTCGGAGGCAGAACAAGTTGTCATGAAGAGGTGTTGAGGTCGGCCAGGATGGACTGACTTTTTACAGCGACTAGAAGGAAGACGACTAGAAGAGCAGGTCTTTAACCAGCATCCATAAAATCCATGGAGTCGGCTCCAGAGAAATGAAGGAAGGTCAACTTTTATCAACCTCCATCCAGATGTTCAACTTCATATCTTTACTTTGACATTTTTAGCACCACAAACCTTTAGTATCACACTTTATCATTTATTAGGACTTTAACGGAATCCACCAGCAGATTTAGTTTTTGTTGAGAAACTTTATTCTTGTCATCGTGGGACTGCAGTATTTAAAACTGTTCCTTCTATTTGACCTCATGTTTATTAGTTTTAGTGGAGAAAGTTATTTTAGTTGTCGATTAGTCTCTTAAAAACCAAATAATAAATTGGATTAGTCAAGAGGTTTAAATTTCTTACTTTGTCATATTTTAAATATGACAGAAAATGGAAAAATAAAGTGTCTTGAGACAATTTGACCTGTAATTGGCGTTATATAAATAAAATTGAATTAAAATTGTATGTATCTTGTAATGTTGGAGTAATTCAGCCATACATGTTGGAAAACACATTTTCTTTGACCATTAATCTGTTGATTGTTTTCTCCACTAATTCATTTCTTGTTTTGGTTTATAAAATGTCAAACCCAAATATATTCAGTTTACTGTCATAAAAACCAAAAAGATTTACATTCATGATGCAGGAATCAGGCAGTTTTTCACTTTTTATCTTAGTTTAGTCAGAAAGATAGTTGATAATGTGTGAATTGTTGCAGCTTGTGAGCCGTAAAAGGTTTTAATCTTTGGGGCCGAGTGTCAAAAAACATTTAGAAACCAACATCCACGAAACACTCAACAAAGATTTGAACATCATTAAAGGGAAATCCAACTTTTGCATGACAATGTCTAATGAAAGGACATTTATTTCCAACGTAAATGTGTGATATTCATCCTCTGGAGCTTTCTCTTCACATCATCTTCCACCTGGACTGGTTTGGTCGGGAGCATGTGCAACAAACATTTGAAAAACTGCACTTTAACATCAATGAATGACACTGAAGTTTAATCTCTACATAAATGAGACTGAGTCTGGATGTGCTGCTCTGTCATTAACTCCTAAGTTTAGGGAAAGTTCAAACAAAAGAGGACAGTTCAGATAAGACTTGAGAATGAGCTTATTTTGAACAAACATCTCAGACTTTCTGAGCTTCAGCACCTACAGCAAGATATTTTAACAACAAGCAACTCAAGAGATCCAGAAGTTGGAGAGAGTTAGCTTTAGCTGAGCCAAAGAACATGTGGGACGCTAACCTAGCAAACATTTCAGACTTTTCTCTGTGAATTCTGAGAAATAATTTCCTATTTAATGACAGAGCTACACATCTTAACTCAGTCTCATTAAAACAGACTCTAATTCAGTGTCATCCATCCATATTAAAGTGCAGTTACCCAAAATGTTTGTTGCATGAGCTCCAACAAAACCTGTCCAGGTAGAAGGCCACTTTGACAAACAGGAAGTGGAAGATTCCAAGCAGATTTATAGAAGGGGGAACCGGACTGTACTAAGTGTGGTTGAGTATAGAGGGGTGTTTTGTGGGTTTTTAAGGCTGATAATGATTATTAGTGAGACATTTGGAGTAGATATTCATTTGCAGTAAATGAAAATATTTAAAATCTTGGAGTTAAACTTAGAAGAACACAAACTCTAACAGAAAACTTTGTTGATACGTTTTTGTTTTGTTTACAGATGTTAAGTTAAAGGAGTTTTATTCGTGACGGATAACCAATCAAATCACTCCAGAAGACAGAGCGACCACAGGTAGATAAAGGTTCAGAGCAAAAGTAGCGCCATTTTTAAATGTATTTATTACCACAAATCAGTAAAAAAAATAAAATACTGATAATCAGTAAATCAGTCAGCCCACAGTTACTACAATTCTACAATGTATGTCTCTTTCTTTTGACTTGTTATTTGTACAATATACGATGTATATGATGGCGTTTTTTCATACCAAAGGCTATACTATGATGTTTTCTAAGAGACATACCATGCTACTCTGGTTGTTCTGGCTGCTGCACTCCTCCTCTGTTGTTTTCTGGATTGTACTCAGCTGCATGCCTTCGTCCACCCGGCCTCCGTTGACTCGTCCCGCCTGCCGTCTCTGGAGCTGAAGCTGGATTGGAACAGACCAAAGTACAGTCCAATCACGATGCCAGCTGCCTCTCAAAAGGCTCCTTCATCTGGCAGGTGGTTGCACTTCTTCTGAGGGGAAGCTGAGCTGGCCCGGCAGAACTTTGGAGATGTGTTCCAGTGGTTGGTGGATGTGTGGGGAGATAGAGAGGGACCTTTGAATTGTTCAGAAAGGAAAACAGGGAACCCATTGGTAGTTTTAGTTTAGGGTGCCACTGCGGTGTGTTTTTGGGTTTTAAGAGGTGAACAGGAAGAGTTTTTTTTCGTATTGATTATCTTTTACTTTGTTCCTGGTTGGAATGCCCATCAATGTCAACGTGAAGTTCACTTTTAGTTCTGTTTATTTATTTTTATTTTACTAACACCCATTTGCTTTTAACCCCCTCACATGTTGTGTTGTTGTAAACTTAGTCTTTCAAATAAATACTCGTCAAACCCTCTGGAAACCAGCGTTTGTACTGTTTTTGTGTTGCTCGTCACCTACTTCAGACAGCCGGGACATAACGTTTTGTGGACTAAAGGCTTTTCTATGACGTTTTTAGAGCGACATGCTATACTATAACGTTTTCTGAGCGACATGCTATACTATGATGTTTTTAGACCAAAGGCTATAATATGACGTTTTTTGGGCGACATGTTATACTATGACGTTTGTTGGACCAAAGGCTATACTATGACGTTTTTAGAACGACATGCTATACTATGACGTTTTCTGAGCGACATGCTATAGTATGACGTTTTTAGACCAAAGGCTACACTGTGACACTTTTTGAGTGACATGCTATACTATGACGTTTTTTGAACGACATTTTATACTATGACGTTTGTTGGACGACATGCTATACTATGACGTTTTAAGAGCAACATGCTAAACTATGACAATTTTAGAGCGACATGCTATACTATGACGTTTGTTGGGCGACATGCTATACTATGGACGTTTGTTGGATGACATGCTATACTATGGACATTTTCTGGACCAAAGGCTATACTATGACGTTTTTTGAGCGACATGCTATACTATGACGTTTGTTGGGCGACATGCTATACTATGACGTTTGTTGGGAACATGCTATACTATAGGCTTTTTTAATTGACATATTACTATGATGTGTTTTTTGTTTGTGTTTTTTTGTTTTTTAGCAACATATAATAATTTGAACAGTTTTAAAAATTACTATACTTTTACTTGTGCAATGAAATATTATTCTTTTTAGGCAAAGGCCATGTTTGATTACATATAGGCTATTAAATAAATGTTTATTAAAAACTAAAAAGCATTAAAAAAATAATAACCAACTTAGGCATTTACTGAGTCACTAAAATAGTGTAGAGTGTACAGCCACATCAGCATTATTATAAGCATCCTCTGGTAAATTCACAGCTATATACTGTAGGAAATCTAGCTGATCTCATCATGATGTCCCTTACCATATCGACTTCAGGAGATGATTAGATGATGATAAACTGTGACCTGCTGGTTGGGTTCTCTCTGTTCTCATATTTCCTCCATGTTTGTCTCCTGATGCTGCCTTACTTCAGCCAGTCCATGAGCAACAGAAAACACAGTTTGCCTTGTACCCATTGCCAGGGGTTCCACTCTTCCCACTCCAGTCTGTACATTTGCAAACGTTTTTGCTTCTTTAGACGTGGTGGAGTTTCAGGTGTAGACATTTTTAAACGTGCGGGTGCAGCAGCGTCTGTAACCTGGCAACCAGAGACAGGACCGGACACACAGAGACGTCTGAAGTCTGTCCACTGGACCTGGCATCGGGTCCTCGCTACATGGGTCCTACGAAGATGAAATTGGCTGCCCTTAATATTTCCTGTGTTTTATTTTATTCATTATGCAATTTTGATGAGTGTGTGACAGACGTGTACGGGGCATTTATGAAAATACGGAACAACTTGCGTCCCGTATTGATTCAATACGGGACGCAACAATTAATTGTCAAATAAAGGACGTTTCCGTATTTTAAGGGACGGGTGGCAACCCTACAGAGCAGTGTAAAGAAACTGGTCACCTAGCAAACTGAATTAGTCTAGGTAACACTTTGTTTATTATGTGTGTTTTCTGCTCAAGTTAATGTCCTGGTTTGATTCATTTTAAATTACTCCTGATCTTGAAAGGTTTTAAACTGTGCAGTCAAAGTAGTTACAACTGTGAGCGAATAGCTTGAAATGAACTGCCCTAGACTGCTCTGTTCATAGCCGACCATTCTTTCACAGCATGCTATATCAAGAGTTATTGTGCAATGATAGATAAATGCAGCCTATTTTTCAACTGTTTCCTGTTTAGTATGTGTACCCTCCTCTTAATTTGTTCAAAAAGAAATGTCTAATGAGGCAGTCTAGTCTTTCAGTCAGGTTAAGTCATTTTTCCCATTGGTGGTTTGCATTATATAACTTTGTTTTTCTCTGTTCTAGGAACTATTGTTAAATCATCTTTATGTGAGACTTTGTCCTCGTTTGGAGCATATTCTCGGACGCATGCCTCTGGATCTGGACTTCTTAGAGTTCACTTGCACACAAGAACTTGTGTTTTTAAATGATTTATCTAACCAAGTAGAAGTTTGCCCAGCTATTTTAAATGCACTGACACAGCTACACCATCTTATCAGCTCAGAAAAAGAAAACAGGAATCAGTACATTGCAACTGTGCACTCTGAGAGAGGAGCAGCTGGGCAACAAAGAATGGTCACATCTTCAGAGCACCTGTACAACTTACTGGAAATTAATATGTCTGTCCCATGTACAGATAATGGTATCTGTGAAATATTAGCTGAGTATGTCAAATACTTTTAGATTTTTTTAAGTGGACCGTAGACCTAGTTTCAGTATTTTTTTTCTCACATTCAAATTTGAGGCTATATATAATATATATATATATCATCTCAAGAATAATTCAAGATAAAAGCCTGAAATTTTCATTTATTTGTCTTGCTAACATAAGCATATCAGATTGCTATTAAATACAGCGGTGGAAAAAAGTTTTTGGACACCTCATACATTTGTGAAATATTGCATTAAGAATCCCTCTGAGGTCTTCAAATGCAATTTCTATTAGTTCAGTCACAGCCATAATACGAAACAAATCCTAAAAAAGTCAATAAAAACTTGAAATTGATTGGTTCCTTAAAAATAAGAAATTTTGAGTATTGGGTCGTTTTGGTAGAATTTAGTTTTGTTTGTCATGTAAACAATAAACAAAAAAAGCATCATTTGTGTCTGTCTAATGCAGTCACACCTTTTGAAACACAAAAGACTTTCCAACAAATATTTCACGATAATATTTGAGATTGTGGAAAATTTTCAAGGTGCCTGAAAACTTTTTTCCACCACTGTATCTGTCAAAGCATGAAAATTTGCCACTGCAAAAATGCCACTATCTCCAGAACGATATATGTGGTCATGGTTCCATTATGCCAATGTCATGGTAATGACTGGATGCAGGGCTAATTTACAAAGAAATTACACAAAACAACATGTCAGGTTTCAAAGACTGGACTTTTCATAGACCACTTCATTTTTTTCATATTTCAACTCACCCATAATCTGAGATTATTGATCTACTTGTTCAGTATTATAGATTCTTCATCATTGTTCTGAGATAGTGTAATTCAAACAACCTCAAATTTCAATGTGCAAAAAAATGCCTGTTGAAGTAGGTTGACAGTGACAGCCAATTTAAAAATATTTTTTGCTCTGACAGTATTTGGCATACTATATATATATATATATATATATATATATATATATATATATATATATATATATATATATATATATATATATATACACATATAGGCCAGGATGTCAGTCTTAAATGATGTGTGGTCCTTGTAATGTCCTGGGATGTGTAAGGTCTCACAGCAGGTGGAGGCTGTCAGGTATCTGCCATTCACTACTTCAGTGAAGAGAGTTCTTGGTAGAGTCTCCCATCCAGTCCAGAATTTCACCAGACTGGTCAGTTCAGATGCTGCTGATTAAATAAATGGCTACAACAAATTATCAAAAATAATCTCGGGTATGCATATTAAACAGGAAACAGTTGAAAAAATGGGCCGCATTTATCACCATCATTGCACAATAACTCTTGATATAGCATGCTGTGGTCAGCTATGAACAGAGCAGTCTAGGGCAGTTCATTTCAAGCTATTCGCTCACAGTTGTAACTACTTTGACTGCACAGTTTAAAACCTTTCAAGATCAGGAGTAATTTAAAATGAATCAAACCAAGACATTAACTTGAGCAGAAAACACACATAATAAACAAAGTGTTACCTAGACTAATTCAGTTTGCTAGGTGACCAGTTTCTTTACACTGCTCTGTGACTTAACTGCATTTTCGGGCGCATAAATTACACTTCCACGCATTTGTGCGTTTATAAAATTGTTACTCAACTACCCAGCTGCAGAACGTGCTGTCTGTATGACCTTATTACTGTGCTAGCGCGGATAGCGCTGTATTAGCGTGGCTAGCGCTGTATTAGCGTGGCTAGCGCTGTATTAGCGCGGCTAACGCTATATTAGCGTGGCTAGCGCTGTATTAGCGCGGCTAGCGCGGCTAACGCTGTATTAGCGTGGCTAGCGTGGCTAGAGCTGTGTTAGCGCGGCTAGCGCGGCTAACGCTGTATTAGCGCGGCTAGCGCTGTCTTAGCGCGGCTAGCGCGGCTAACGCTGTATTAGCGTGGCTAACGCTGTATTAGCGCGGCTAACGCTGTGCTAGCGCAGCTAACGGCATGCATTACAGCTTACTGACTCTCACAAAAACAAACCACATACATGACAAAAAGGATTAATACACTCACTGAAGCGCCGTCGTTCATGCTGGTACCCGTGGTTGATCCCTGTCTTGTGAGGTGAACTGTCTGCGTCACATGACCGGAGGAGCGCAACGTGATTGGCTGGGCGTTGGTTCGATTTTGGCTGGATCGATTGTTTACGGCTGAGTCCCCCGGATGTGAACAGCGAATTTTTGACAGCGAATGTTTTGATGGTGAATTTTGAAGACATTGAATTTTTTTGATGGCGAATTTTGAAGACATTGAATTTTTAACTGGTTTTTAGAATTTTGATGAGCTAAATTCAGGCATAAAAAAATTCACATACGTAATTTTGATGCAAAAAAATTCAGAA